>RYFJ01000220.1:0-615526 GCA_003991445.1 Oryza meyeriana var. granulata | reverse complement strand
GATGATCAGATTCAGCTGATGCGATGGTTACGCAAGTTAAACGGGGATAACTTCCTCATACGAACTCCGTTTGGGGATGTTCTTTGTACTTCATGGAAAGCTTATGAAAGTCTACTTTCCAGGCGAATGCAATCCTCTGTCTTCAAATTCCATCGCGAGCCGGCGCAATCACAAGCAATTTCCACATTGTTCCTGAGTCCGAGTCAAACGGGTGCTGCACCATCCGCATGGGCCCATGTGGCCTTGTAACCCTAGAATCGTGTGCGTGGGACGTCCTTCCCTGGTAGTCTCCCTATTTAAGAGCCGCCGTCTCCTTGTTACGACTTGGATTTCGTTGAAAATTTACGGTTTAAGCCTTGTGTATAAGACTTCTGTTCTCAGTTGTGTCGGATGACCACTTGTAGAAGCTTCGGGATACACTTTGGTGATTCGAATACAATTTGATGCCTCTTTCATATCCCGCAATTCAGAATTGCTACGTCCTTATACTAGTTCTTTGATTGCTCACAGGGATTGACTCGTGTTCGAGGTTGAGCGCGCCGCTAGCGGGGATCCAATAAATGACTGGAGTTAGTTCAGCGATGCTTAAGGGCGCAAGCGACGTCGTGCGTTTGTAGTCGGATTGCCAATGCATCTCACCACAAATGCGATAGCTATATCAAGTCTCATCAAAGATCGGCACCTCTTCCCATCAGGTTCGCTGCTTTGTTGTTCAGCTCGCTTTAGCTCCTCTCTTTTTTCTGTGATTTTTAGTTGAAATTTTTATGATATTTTTCGGGGCTGTAAGGGGGTTTTATACTAGGCTGACAATAAATCGCCCTCCCAGAGGGCGAAAAGGGGGCGCCAGCACAAAAGCGTCGCCCCATGGTTGGCGTTTTTTACAAGCGGCCCCCTTGCCGCTCCTAGAGGGCGGTTTATTTTTGCCAGTTGAGGCGCCTGCAAAAGGATAGATGGCGTCGGCCGCCCGCCCACGGCCGTCTGCCAGTCATCAAATCTCTCTATGGGAGGCAAAGAGCGTTGAGAGTATATTTTTATAAATTTTTTTTTAAAAATAAAAAATATACCTTTTATAAATATTTTATTAAAAAAAATATAAAAAAAAAAAATTCTCACATCACCCTGTCACATCTTAAGGTGGCTAGAGATTAGACAGACGGCCAGCCATTCATTCTGCTGCAAGCCGCGCAGAACCATCCCACTCGATCATGTGGCTCCCGTTTTGCACTGTTCGCCACGCCCAAAGTCCTACACTCACGATCTGATCCGTCCCAATTCCTATGTATCACTCCTCGCCACTTGAGTTGGTAGTGTTGTTAGGAGTTTTTTTTTTTATAAGCCACAACTAAAATAAGAAATATTATTAGTATGTGATTAATTAAATATTTGCTATTAAAAATTTGAAAAATAGATCTATTTGTTTTTTAGATACTTTCATATAGAAAATTTTTTAAAAAACACGTCGTTTATCGTTTTAAGAAACGTGTTTACAGAAAACGAGAAAATAAGCATCTTAAATAAGTGAGAATGATCTGCCATCGTCAACCTCTTAAAAGCCTGAACTTTTCAATGGTTGGTACGGACTACAAATACTCTCAGCTTACTGTAAAAAGGGAGGAAAAAAAGAAGTCGGGTTTACTCGTTCCGGCCAGCACCTCCTGCACGTGGCCCAAACGTCGAAGCACATGCTGCCGTGCCAAACTGCCAATTCGTGCGTTTGCTCTGTCTGGCGGAATCCCACCTGAACCGGTGGAAATCCACCACGCGACTGCGCGCGGGCGACGTCACGACTCCCCGAGGCACCGCGCGACGCCCCCCCCGCCCGCCGCGATCCACACAGATCCGAGCCAACCCAAACCTCACCAGATTCATTCCAGCGCCGCGCGCAGCCGGCCAGCCGATCGAGCCGCCGTTGCCGGGCTCGGCAAGCAAAGGATCCTACCATCCTCCTCCCTACCCCCACGGTTCCCGCAACCCTAGAACACCCGCCCATCGTCCGCACCCCGCCCTCTCGCCACCAAAATCGCGATTCCTTCCCCCCAGGCCGAATCCCTAGGCCATCGGAGCCGCCATGGATCCGCCTCCCCCGTTCGACCACCCCCTGCACCGCCGCGGGGGTCACCACCACTATCCCGACAACCACTTCCCGGGCGGAAGCGGCGGCGGCGGTGCTGCTGCGGCAGCGCGCTCCAGGTACGAGTACGGCGGCGCCTACGAGCCCCACCCTCATCAGTACCACCTCCCCGACCACCACAGCCGCCACCACCACCACCACCACCCCCTACCGCGCGTCCACCACCACCACCAGCAGCCCGCGCCAACGCCGCCCCCGCCTCCGCCTCCGCCTCCTCCCCTGCCGCAGCACCGTCACGAGCTGCCTCCTCACTATGGCTTCCCTCCCCGCGGGCCTCCCGATGCCTACTCGCCGCCGCCGTACCACGACCCATCCCCCCACCACCACTACCATGGCCATCCGCGCCACGGCGGCGACTTCCTTCCCGCCGACGAGATCCGCCGCGTCGGTGGTCATCACCACCATCATCATCCGCAGCTGCAACAGCTCCTCCCGTGGGAGGAGGCTGAGGAAGAGAGGCGCAGCTACGGCGCCACCCAGCAGCTCCGATTATCGCCGTCTGGTTCGCGGAAAAGGCAGCGGTGCACCCTGCACAACGGCGACCTTGAGAGCACCTCCAGTTCTGGTCCACCTCCCCGACGCCAGAGGCAGCAACCCCACCCGGACTACGTTCAGAGGCAGCAACCCCACCCAGACTATGTTCAGAGGCAGCAACCCCACCCGGACTACGTTCTGGATGACAGTTTTGTAGATAGGAACACCACCCATCCTGGTTACATGTGTCACGAGGGCTTCTCAATCCACAGCGACAACAAGGTGAGCAGGAAGATCCAGACGCCTACGGAGATGACACTGCCTGGCTCTCCGCACGAAATGGGTGCTGGGTATCCGAGGCGAGCCCCACAGAAGGTTGCCCCTACTAGAGTGTCTGTGTGGCACCGAATCGAGGAGAACCCTGCAATGTATGAACCGTCTTCTCTGCCACATATGCCTAAGGAGGTGCACGTCTCGCCCTGCAAGTCGAACAATGTTGCTCCTGCTTCGAAGGAATTGGCCAGTGTGATTTCTGTTGATTGTAGAGGGAAGAGTGCTGATGGTAATGATGGTGATAATAATGCAGGAATGAAGAAGAATCCTGTCAGGAAGAATGAAAAGGTGTTGGCTTCAGTGCTTGTGAAGCCTTCAATGGAGCCCAAGGAAAAGGAAGTGGCTGCTAAGAAGATGCTCAAGAAACCTGACAAGGTTCAGAAGAATGCGGCGGATTCTAATATTAGAAGTTTGGTCTCAACTCCCAGTCCTGGCGCCGGTGCGAAGAAAGTGAAGAAGATAGTTATAAAAAAGATTGTTAGGAAGATCAACAGGAAAGGTAATCAAATCAGTAGCCCGGTTGTCTCACAAAAGAGGGATATAATTGATGCTAATGCTTGTGAGAAAGAAGAGGGTGAGATCACTACGTCATCTTTTGAGAAGGATGCTATTTCTGCACATGATCCCATCGCCGTTAGTGACACAGCTGGTTTTGGTAATGGTGTAAATGCTCAGAAGGAAGAAAGCATTATCTTCACAAATCCAAGTGGAAGAAATGCTGCTTCAGTCATTGAATCTACAGAAATTCTCAATCCAACACATGGTAGTGGGAGTGCACATACTGGAAACGAAGAGGTTAGAAGCCCAAAGAATCCAGTTGATAATAATAATGCCACTTTAGTCGTTGAGCCTACAGAAGTGCTTGAGAAAAGTGGGACTGAGCATCCTAGGAAGGAGCATGATATGAGCTCTATGGGTTCAGGTGTACATGATGCTTTTGCGGATGAGAACAATTATATTCAGGAGGAGGTTAAAATCCCCATTCTTTCAGGTGAAATGAATGTCGCTGTTGCAAGTAATTCTGTGAGAGTTTCTGATGCATGGGAACCTCCTCAGTGTGATGATTCCAGCATGGAAGAGAGCAAAATACCTAAGGATGTGAGTGCAAACAATGCCGTTTGTGTGGATGGAGTTGCTTCAAATTGTGATGGAACAGAAGTCAGTGGAAATGAAGATGCCAGGAGGGAATGTGGAAAAATATTGATTGCCAGAAATGATGAGAATGCTTTCCTTGTAAATAATTGTGTCGGAAGTCCTAGTACAGCAGATATTTGCATGACTGCTGTAGAGGATGCTCAGAAAAAAGAGGGTTCAACTCTTATTGGTTCAAGTGAAAACAGCATCGGCTGTTTAGGTGATTCTGTGGGAACTCGTAGGACAACAGAATTTGGTGCTAGCAAGGATTCCCCCAACGAAGGAGATTACATGCTGAGCCATCCAAGTGAAAAGGATTTTATGTCATTGAACTCTTGTGGAGCTCTTAATAATACAGAAGTTAGTGAAAAGGAGGATATACAGGAAAAAGAGGACAGCATACCCATGGAATCAATTGTAGCTTGTACTTCTTGTGAAGTTCAGGATATACAGGTAAATGAGGGCAGAAAACCCATGGAATTAAATGAAGCTAATGCTTTTAGTGGAAGTGAGGATATCCAAGGGAAAGTGTGTAGAATACCCATGGGTTCAAGTGAAACAAATGCATATTCGGTGAACCATGTGAATGCTTCTAATGCAAATGATGCCAGCTTGAGTGAGGACACGCAGAAGAAAGAAAGCCACAGGCTCATAGAATCATGTAAAAATAATACTTTTGAAATTATGCACCACGAAGAAGCTCCCAGTACAGAAGAGGTTATCACGAGTATGTCTCTTGGGAGAAAAGTTGCCGAAGGCCCCGTGAGGTCAAATGAAAGATGTTCAGGTGCTATAGGTAATTGCGCAAGTACTTTAAAATTTGGTTTAGCTTGTGCAACCGAGGATAATCAAATGGAAGATTTACTCAACAACAGAACTGCTTTAAATGAAACAGATGATCCTCTTGATGCTGAGGATTCCTCTGCCTTTGGTCTTCCATCTTCCAGAAATGTAGAAAGTACATATGCATCACCATTATATGATCCTATGGAGGATTCAACCAGTGATGATATTTTGAATATTGGTTTGGGAAGGAACGCTACATCTAAGGCAGCAGAGGTGTTGGATCTTCATAGAGACCACAAGTCTTCTGAGAATGATTCTTTGATACATTCCCAGGACTCTTCATCTGTATCTGGTAATCGTGAGCAATCTGTCCCTACAGCTTTGACACTTGGTAGTAATATCTATTTCAGTAGCGACAAAACTGATGATCAGCCTGAGGAAAGTCATGAACTAGTGGAAGGTCAGCGAGGATTAAATGTTGAGACAGCAAGGAAACTCGATAGTCCTGGCAAAATAGAAGTCCTAACTGGTGAGGGCTTAATCAGTACAGGTATTCAAAATTGGTTGACTTTACCACCATCAATCAACAACACTGAAATATCTGGGCAATTTCTGAATAATGATTTTACTGTTAGTAAGGGTAGGCTAGGTTTAGACCAAAGTATGGATGATGCCACTTCAATGAGTCAGGAGCATGATATTACACAAGGTATGGACCAGCGTGGAAATGAGGATGCTTTCTTTAGTCAGGATCACAGCATTAGGTTTTGTGGTAGCTTGCCTCATTCACATTTGTTGGCGCCCAAAGAGAGCAGCGTGAATGGCGAGGATCATAGTGAGATTGTTCTCACAGGTTTGCACCCTACTAGTTCAGTAAACGTTTTAGGTCACTATGGTTATCAAACAGTTGATGTTCCTGTGGATAGCTTGAATAAGCCCATTCCCTCAGCTTTAGAATCTTCTGGTGTGATGGATGCAGATCAAGTTTCTTCTCAGGTATATGTTGATCCAGGTCACACCAATGACAGTAATACTGAGAATCCTGGGGTTGAGTCAAATGCAAATCAGGATTTGTTATCTTCTTGGATTGAAACCATTGTGTCAGAGGCTAAAAAGGAACACCTACCATGCAAATCCACTCCACTCTCTGTTGGCTTGCCAGACAAGTTATTAGAACCAAAGGAGGGCAACCAAAAAACAGTACTGGAAACAGTGGTGTCTTCTGCAGTAAAATCTCCTCAGATAAATTTTGCTAGCTCCGCGCTCCCCAAGGTAGCTCCTAAACAAGTAACTTTGCCTAGCTCATCCCAAGAGCCCACTCGAGCAAATCAAAATGCAAGGCACAGGACATGGCATCGTGGCAACATTGCATCTTCTAGTTCATCTTTGCATGCTTCACAGCCTTTAGGATTACCCCAAAAACTACCACCCAAGAAAAATGAGAAAGCTCAAAACTCTTATATACGGAAGGGTAATGCTCTTATTAGAAATCCATCAAATTGTAATCATCCTCATTCTTCTTCCAGTCAGGATACTCAAAATAAGTTGAATAAACCTGTGGTAAGGAGAAGCATGAATTTTGTAAGGAAAGCTGATACGAAAGACTTCATAGCAAATTCTAACATCTCAGTTGAAAGACCCAAGACTCCTCCTATACCACTTCAGACAAAATCCATCAGCTGCACTACAAACCTTTTTGAGCCATTGTCTCAAACTTTGCAGAAACAGCATGGTCATGAAACTGAAAAGGAGGATCCCACTGGGCAGCCAAAGTCAGTCATTGATAACCTAAGCATCAAAAGTGCACAAAAATCTGAACCCTCGGATGCTAGTAAAGTGGTTTATGTTACACCCAAGTCAAATCAACTGGTTGCTGCACAGAGGCAACATCCTGTGGACTTAGTTAACAGTTCCATAGATAAAAGTTTGTCGCTGCAGGCACCTGTAGCATCTGACCTCTATTTGAAGAAAAGGAAAAATCAAATTGTTTTGAGTTCCTGCTCCCCTTCTGATGGTCAGAATACCAAAGAAATGTTACCTGCCGAGAATTCAAATTCAGATGAGAAGAAAGATCTAATGATTGCATGCTCTATCAATGGTATCCCTGGGGTAAAGGACACACAACAAAAAGGTAATCTACTGTACTAACCATTTGTTACTTCTGCTTCTTTTGTAAACATTACCATCTAATAAAAACCCTAACATTTCTTAGTTCACTAGAATTTTGTTTGGAACCATAAATAGTAACAACTTTTACACCTTTAGAAAACATTTATGATTATCTTCCATTTATTCAAAGTTCAATCAACAAACAGGAACTATCTCAGCATAAGAAACTTTATCTAAATTAAAAGATTCAACCATAAGTAAATGTGATTTAGAGGTAAATGGCCAAATTAGGAAAATGTGGTTATGGAAGAGCCATTCGTTTAATATCTTAGCCTTCACCCTGAAGCTCTAGACTGGGGGCACTATTCTCCTTAGGCTTCTTAAATGATGGCTTTCCATTTTGCTTATGGTTTCATCATCCCATTTCTTTGCCCTTTATGGCATAGCATATGTTTGTTTACTATATTATTTCTTGTGTTATTTGTTCTTGCCTCTTGATCTGTTACTTTGGAGGGTACAACATTATACAAATTGATAATGTAATATTAAAGCAATGCTAATCCCTTCCAATATGCATATATTTTTCTAAGCGCAGCTCTTCAGACAACAAATAGTGTGAGACGTTTCTCTCATGTGTGGACACTCAATGGGCAACCACCACAGAGGAAAGGTTTTATGGGCAATAGTCATATGAATGCCTTCCCACATATACTTCCATGGAAAAGAAAAATATTCTGCAAGAATTTTAGAAGCAGTCACACTACATTGTCAAATGTGAGCTCCATACGAATTGTCAGGTAAATATTAACAGGCTGGTCTTTTCTGTCCCTTTTCTATTGACTCATTTTATTGAATTTTGTCACTGGCATGTTAAGTGTTGGTGGATCAAGTTTGAAATGGATTCTCTATAATTTGATAGAAAATTGTTGCAAACAAGGAAGAGAGATATGATTTATACTGTCTCAACTGATGGGTTCTCTCTACGGAAATCTGGTGTGTTAAGTGTTGGTGGATCAAGTTTGAAATGGTCAAGATCCCTTGAGAAGCGATCTCAAATGGTCAACACGGTAATTCATTTCAGTGAAATTCTTGTTCCTGATTTCATATTCAGTCATCAATGCAAATGATTCCTGGAGTTCTATTCATTTTGATCATGATATCTAGAAGTTTCTAACTCAGTTTGTCTGTGTTGTGCTGTGTATACACGAGTTATTAGAACTATACAACCAACTTTTGAACACGCTGGTTAAATTGTAAGCTCTAAAGACAGTGATGTCGCAATGAATGTCCTTGTGTTGTTACTTTTTTAACAATGGTTGTATGGAAATTTTAAATAGTGTAACCATCGATGGCCTTTTAAAAGGCCATATACTGAATAAACACTACAGGGTGGAGTGACCATTCAAATGTTGTATTTAGAACATCTGTAAAAGCCTGGTGCTTTAATTCTGCAGAATTAACCAAACTTCTAAATTGCAACCTGGATTGCAGGAAGCTACATTGGCACTTGCTGAAGTTGAAAGAAAGAAAAGGGAGAAACAGAAGCGACAGTCTCTCCATGATAAGGGAAGAAATGGTAATGTGTTAATTTGTGAATTGGACATGGTTAAACTTTCCTTATCAGTACGGAAGAGGATTTGACTAGTTCCCAAGTAAAACTTGCATGCTACTTCATGTTACAACAACAACAACAACAACAAAGCCTTTCAGTCCCAAGCAAATTGGGGTAGGCTAGAGTTGAAACCCAACAGGAGCCGCAAAACAAGGTTCAGGCACGTAAATGGCTGCTTTCCGAGCAGACCTATTCAAAGACAAATCCTTGGGTATATTCCATCCTTTCAAGTCCCTTTTTATTGCCTCCTCCCACGTCAATTTTGGTCTTCCCCTGCCTCTCCTAACATCACTGTCGCGCCTTAAGATTCCACTATGCACTGGTGCCTCTGGAGGTCTCCGCTGGACATGTCCAAACCATCTCAACCGGTGTTGGACAAGCTTCTCTTCAATTGGTGCTACCCCTAGCCTATCACGTATATCATCGTTCCGGACTCGATCCATTCTTGTATGACCACAAATCCAACGTAGCATACGCATTTCCGCAACACACAACTGCTGAACATGTCATCTTTTTGTAGGCCAACATTCTGCACCATACAACATTGCCGGTCTAATCGCCGTTCTATAGAACTTGCCTTTTAGCTTCTGTGGTACCCTCTTGTCACAGAGAATACCCGATGCTTGACGCCACTTCATCCACCCCGCTTTGATTCTATGGCTAACATCTTCATCGATATCTCCATCTCTCTGTAGCATTGATCCCAAATATCGAAAGGTATCCTTCTTGGGTACTATTTGACCATCCAAACTAACATCCCTCTCCTCATGTCTAGCAGTGCCGAAGTCACATACCATATATTCGGTTTTAGTTCTGCTGAGTCTAAAACCTTTGGACTCTAGAGTCTGCCGCCACAACTCTAGTTTCCTATTTACTCCCGCTCGGCTTTCATCAACTAATAGTACATCGTCCGCGAAAAGCATACACCAAGGGACATTCCCTTGTATGTCCCTTGTGACTTCATCCATCACCAAGGCAAATAGATAAGGGCTCAAAGCTGACCCTTGATGTAGTCCTATCTTGATCGGGAAGTCACATGTGTCACCATCACTTGTTCGAACACTAGTCACAACATTGTTGTATATGTCCTTAATGAGGGAAACGTACTTTGTTGGAACTTTATGTTTGTCCAATGCCCACCACATAACATTCCTTGGTATCTTATCGTAGGCCTTCTCCAAATCAATAAAAACCATGTGTAGGTCCTTCTTCTGCTCCCTATACCGCTCCATAACTTGTCTTAATAAGAAAATTGCTTCTATGGTTGACCTTCCGGGCATGAAACCAAATTGGTTCATAGAGACCCGCGTCACTCCTCTTAGGCGATTCTCGATTACTTGCTCCCATAGCTTCATCGTATGGCTCATCAACTTAATTCCTCGATAATTAGTGCAACTTTGAATGTCTCCCTTATTCTTATAGATCGGTACCAATATACTCCTCCTCCAGTCATCAGGCATCTTGTTTGACCGAAAAATATTGTTGAACAACTCGGTTAGCCATACTATAGCTATATCCCCTAGGCATCTCCACACCTCGATTGGGATACCATCAGGACCCATTGCCTTACCCCCTTTCATCCTTTTCAACGCCTCTCTGACTTCTGATTCTTGGATCCTCCGCACAAAGCGCCTATTGGTGTCATCCAAAGAGTCATCTAACTGAACGGTTGTGTTCCCGTTCTCACCATTGAACAACTTGTCAAAATACTCTTGCCATCTGTGTTTGATCTCATCCTCCTTTACCAAAAGCTGCTCCCTCTCGTCCTTAATGCACTTAACTTGGTTGAGGTCCCTCGTCTTCCTTTCGCGAACCCTAGCCATCCTATAGATGTCCTTCTCTCCTGCCTTTGTACCCAATCATTGGTATAGACCTTCGTAAGCCCGCCCTTTTGCCTCACTCACAGCACGCTTTGCTGTCTTCTTTGCCACCTTATACTTCTCTATATTGTCCACACTCCTATCATGGTATAAACGCCTATAGCATTCTTTCTTCTCCTTAATAGCCTTTTGGACGCCCTCATTCCACCACCAAGTATCTCTAGGTTCGCATCCACTCCCTTTAGTCACTCCAAACACCTCTGAAGCCACCTCCCGGATGCAGGTTGCCATCTTCTTCCACATGTTGTTTGCGTCGTCTTCTCCATCCCAAGGGCCCTCTTCGATAACCCTTTTCTTAAAAACCTCTGCCGACTCTCCTTTCAATTTCCACCACTTCGTTTTTGCAATCTTAGCTTGTTTGTCCCTACGAACGCGCACCTGGAAGCGCAAGTCAGCCACTAAAAGCTTATGTTGAGAAACCACACACTCTCCAGGTATTACCTTACAATCCAAGCATGCTTGTTTATCCTCTCTTCTTGTGAGGACAAAGTCAATCTGGCTAGAGTGTTGGCCACTACTAAAAGTTACTAAGTGGGATTGTCTCTTCCTAAAGAAAGTGTTGGCTACCATCAGGTCAAAAGCTATAGCAAAGTCTAAAACTTCCTCTCCCTCCTGGTTCCTACTACCGTACCCAAAACCCCCTTCTCCTTCAGAAAAAAAAAACTACTAAAACTTATGAGTGTTGCACTTGCACAGCTTTGTATCCATTATTCACACACTGCATATTTTGCCCACCCTATGCATTTGACTGCTGCTGTAATAATTTGCTTCATCTTAAACTACATTGGTCCCATCATTGGTAATCGCATTATGAATTTTACTCTTAAAACAATACATTCAAAATTTTCTAATTGCATAAGTTTCTGCTAATATTTTCCTATTGCATAATTTACTTCATTACTTCGGCAGAGAAAGAGAGTACAATATACAACAACAACAACAACAAAGCCTTTCAATCCCAAGCTACTTCATGTTAAAATTTTAAATTAAGTTCTAACTTACCGAATAAACGTTTCACCAGCTATAGACATAATTACATCATGGCATTACTTTATAGAGCACAAGGAAACCTGTTTTTTGCCTAGTCTGAGCATTGTGGCTTATTGAACAGTATTCTCTTTAGGTACTTACCACCTATGAGTGTTATTTTAATGCGGAAACATCTTACCTTGAATTGCCTTTCTTTGGAAATGTATATTTTACTGATTATTCATTTTCTCATTAGCTTTTCTTTATTTACACCATATGATGTCTAATTTTGCAGATCATCAGTACACTGAATCTGTCACTGACAATCAATTAAGAAACAATCACCAAGTGTCTTCCGATTTAAGAAAGACGTCAACTTGCAATGAGTATGTTATGAACATGTGTTGGTTGCAATTATTCCATCTTAAAAGAAAGATCAGTTTTACGGTAGATATTTTAGTTCGACTCATTTTCTTGTCTTATCTTGAAGCAGATATGTGCGTGTTAGCAAAGGCAACCAACTGGTTAGAAATCCAAAGAATGTAATCCGCATGCTAGCAAGTGACAAAGTTCGATGGAGTTTGCACACTGTTAGATCACGCCTAGCAAAGAAACAACAGTACTGCCAATTCTTCACTCGGTTTGGCGAGTGCAAAAAACCCAGGGGCAAATGCCCTTATATTCATGACCGAGCTAAAGTGACCATATGTACTAAATTTCTTAAAGGCTTGTGTTCTAATACTAGTTGCAAACTGACTCACAAGGTAAGGTCCTTCTTGATTCTACTGATAATCTTGCATTGACATTTTTTTTTCATTTCAAGAGCCTGTATTGCAGGTCCTTCCGGAAAGAACGCCAGATTGTTCTTACTTTCTGAGAGGTGATTCATTCCAGTCTCTCAGCATTATTTTCTCTTCGTTCTGCAAAAAATCTCTTGCTTACATTTTGGCATCACATGCAGGACTCTGTACCAACATAGCCTGCCCCTATAGGCATGTGAAAGTGAACTTGAATTCTCCTGTTTGTGAAGACTTCTTAAAAGGATATTGTGCAGATGGTGACGAGGTATGTGATGCTATCACTAGTAGTCTGCTGATCTTTTCTCAAATTTCCACGTGTAGAATCACAAAATAACATAGATGCATGCTTGTTCAGTTTTTTACATTTTAGCTAAAGAGGAATTCAGCATTAGATGCACAAAAAACTGTTCGGTGCAATAGGATGTTCTCATTTTTATTCCATTAATCAAATAACAACTCCTTGCGCTTTAAATTCTTGGTTGATGTAATCCACTGCCAGAGATTGTAGGAGTTTTTTCCTTGGAATCTAGGAAGACATGCATCTTGCAGTTCAGTCTACATGGCTTGTTTAGTGCGGTTTAGTGTTGATATATAGTAGATGAAAATGATTTTGCTGGTAAGAGTAATTCTTTTTTTTTGGTGTACCCGTTAGCCTTTTGAACGTTGGGGCTTTCACAAACCTTTGCTTATTCTGAATAAAGATCACTAATCTTCTTCATGATCTTGAAATAATGTCTTTACGAGCAGTGTCATAAAAAGCACAGCTATGTATGCCCCATCTTTGAGGCGACTGGAGAGTGCCCACAAAGATCTAGATGCAAACTTCATCACCCCAAAAGCAAAGTCAAATCCAAGAGAAGCAGACCAGATCTCCTGCAATACAGTAGTTGGGGCCGGTATTTTGACACCAGCATTGACCATGAAAGTGAGACAAGGAAAGTTTCTTTAGAAGACGAGAGAGAGAAACCTCAACGTGTTTTCTCTGATGGGGACTTCGACTTTATCAGCCTGGATGATGATGCCGCCGACGATGATGTTGCAGCTTTAGATGCGTCAGATGATATACCGCTGATGGAGTTGGACTCAGGGGATTTAAATGTGCAGACTGATAATCTTGATGTACTAATCAAGCCACTTCGGATCATGAGAACAGCAAGAGTTTGACAGCTATGGGGTTAAGAGGGGATGTCAAGTTTTCAACGTGAAGACTTATCATCTCGACGAACTAATCAAGCCGCTTTGGATCATAGTAACAGCAGGAGGTTGACAAGTTCTTTTATTGGCCGAGACACACCAAACTTCATACAGGATAGGTGCACCTTGTGTTCGAGACAACTGTATATAGATAGGGAAAACATGTTTTGTTTTCTTCCTTTTTTTCTACCTCTTCGGATGTTTCATTTTTGTTTGTCATGTACATATAGGAGTTTTTCTTATGCTTTAGGATACCTGTATGACATGCCAACATCACCCAGAGTTCAATGTAATGAACAGCCATTTACATTGCAAAGAAAGAAATGACAATTATTTTAGAATTGTATTGTGCAAATTTTCTTTGTTCTTTTGTCAGATCTTTAGTTTGATTTTACCATTCAGCACGCGCCTCCCTTTAGTCTGGCGTTGGAGTGGATTGAATTGTGATAATCTCATCTCGATATTTTCATGGATAAATTATTGCGTTCCCAGTAGGAGCATCTCTAATGCCCTACGAAGCGACTACTTGAAGGCACTATAACTCTATAAACATGCTCCTATACTTAACAAAGCCAACACAACTAGACCGATCGAGCGAAGCTTATCACCAAAGGAAGAGTTTAAGAATACACCAAATCTGAACAATGTCTGGACTCTCGACATGTTAAAGCCTAAGCTCATGCTGATTGAGGGGCTGGGGCAGCTTCTACTTTTGTCAGGGTTACAGACCGCAGCAGTTCCACTGTGCTCGATAATCCAAGAAAATGTGAGAAGATCGTGTTGGCTGAAGCCTGCGCAGGTTTTAAAAACAAATGAAAAAAATGATTAATTGATGTTATTGTGAATAGAGTTACAGAATTAATGGAAAACCAGAAATGGAATTTCTACAGTAGAGTTGGATAAATAAGGGGATCTGGAAGTCATACCTGAACAAGGAAAACATCTAAAGCAAGAACAGGACTCTGGCCAGGTGGTATTCCCTGGTAGTACGGCACTGCGGAGGTGGTGAGAGCTTTTGCTACCAATGCACCTGCAGTTGCCTGCATCCCAAGAATTGCAGCACCCATCCCAAGAACATTAAGCACAATACCATTTTTGAGATTTTTTACCACATCGGCACGTGGAGGAGCCTGAAAAAAGAGCCAACAATTTTAGTTATGGCTGGAAAGCAGTTTGGCATGACTGCTATGAAAAACAGAACCAAAAATTACTATATTCAGTTTAAACTAAAACAAGTCGAATAGTAGGACACCACTGGGCACTTACCATAATAATATGGTACCATCGAATCAGTTTGTTGGGTAATATGATATCAAGATGGTTATGGGTCCCCGCAAAAAAGAAGATGGCTATGGGCGGGTAAGAGAGGTGATGCCAATATTACAGGCAATGGTAGCGGGTTTTTTTTTTTTGACAAAGAGATGACAGCACAGTTCTATATATTTTAGGTAACGAGAGTACCTTTGCAGGTTCATTTGCTGTTCTCCTAAGCCTTTCTGAAAGACGGATATAACCAAAAGCCCAAAAGACTGAAATAAATGCCGCAACAATACCAATTGAAGTCGCAAAGAATGTAAAGGGAGATGTTGCATTCCCTGTAGCAACTGCCGAGAATGACAAAATTCCTGCTGAGACAGTTGTGCACACTAACTGAGACCAGAATCCCAGGGTGCCCAAAGTCTTGAAATACTGTGCTGTTTTTTCTAGCCTTTTGCTAACCTGCAAAATATACATATGGAGAAAGGCCATAATGTGCCAAGTAAATACACTTGTGAGAGTGCAATTGTATGATGCAAACCATTGGGGTAAACAACCTGACAATCTAGTATAAACACTTAGTTTACAGTTTAAACCAAAGATTATACTAAGAGGAGAATACCAAATAAGACTCTTACTACATGGAAACCAAAGAAATTACAAAAAAATGAACAACTTCAGGAATTATTAATGACCAATAACAAAGTTTAATATATCAAGTTGATCTCACCTACTCCTTTTTTAGACGAGTGGGGAAGTTCTGATACAACAAAATATGGTGCTAGATCACAGTAGAAAGTGCAGATAGAGTATATAGTGATGTAGACCAGTGATGAATGGAGTGGTGGCTAAGTTGGAAGGTAATTACTGATTAGAGGGTGATAGCAGGAGGTGAAGAAATAAATCCATGCCCAAAAGTCTGTAGTTTCATTTAACTCACAAAAGGCCCATGGATTTGGCGTCCTTCAAAACAACAAAATAACAAGAAATGATGGCAATGCCCGAGTATGTATGTATTTTGCGTGCACACTCTTGATAAAAACTCTACTACTCTCAATTATGAGTGCCTATTTCACTGGTTCCAATTTAATCTATCAGGCTATCGGGCATGGCAGGATGCAAGAACCTAAATTTCCTTTATTTCTTGAGAATCAAAAAATTAGATTTCCATAGAGCGCTAAATTAAGAACTCTATGGTCCTGCCCGGACAGCAGACATCCTCACACCATCACTGGCCTACTGAGCTGAAGTGAAGCCTGAAGAGATGAAAGAAGCGGGTGGCACCTGGGCGAGCTTGGCGTGCTCGACCTCGTCCTCAGCGGGGGAAGGTGTGGGGTCGGGAGGACTGGACGCCGCCGCCGCGGCGGTGGCGAGGTGT
The DNA here is from genome assembly GCA_003991445.1 of Oryza meyeriana var. granulata. Classification (NCBI taxonomy): domain Eukaryota; kingdom Viridiplantae; phylum Streptophyta; class Magnoliopsida; order Poales; family Poaceae; genus Oryza; species Oryza meyeriana. The sequence continues at coordinate 599,469 of RYFJ01000220.1, read as the reverse complement.
GACGAAGCGCCTCCTCCGCGGCGCCCGACCGAGAAGGCGGCCGCCACGAGGGGAGCGGAGGCGCGCCGCGCCGGCGCGAGGATCGCCGTGGCTCCAGAGGACAGAGGCGGCCGCCTTGGAGAGGGGAGGGACGGCCGTGGTGCCGCCGCCGGCGAGAGCAGGAGCGCCTGCATTCTTGCCTCTTGCGTAGGTTTAGCAGCCGTTTAGGCCGGTCTGGAGGTTTCTCTGCTCCGGCAATGAGAAGGGGCTAGGGGCAGCTTCGTACTTCCATTTTTTAGAAGGTTATTGAAAAAAAGAAAACACATCCAAAAAGGAAAAAAAATACTGATGTTCCTTTTTTTTTTTGAAATAACAATACTGCTGATTCTGAAAGCCAAAAATTAAAAAAAAATGATTTTCAAGAACAATTTTTTTATAAATTCTTTTAGGACTTGCTTTAGGGAGCTATATATTTTGATAAATAGTTGTTGAGAATCTAGGTTTTTCAATTTTTGACTACTGAGTAGTTCTGTCAGCATCCGAGCGCCGGTGGACGATGAGAATCATGGTTCTGAGTTTGACCAGGGGTTAGGGTGCGCACGGCATGTCCAGGTTTGCCCAGAGCTGAGGTGACATGGTCGAGTATACAGGTTCAGGCCTCTTGAAGGATAATAACCATACTCCTATACATGGTTACTATCAAAGAAGCTCTTACGGGTTTTTGAGGGCTCGCGGGCTAACTTAGGAAGTCTGAAGTTCTTGCCGATTTAAAGAGTCTAACCCTACTACAGGGCCTAAGATGTGTTTTTCTATCCTACGACTCTTACCATTCACTACTTAAGAAGAGACAAGAATACTGTATATAATTATAAGCCTAAGCTAACTCCTTAAACTCATTTCTAGAAACACTGTAGCAGCATATGTCTTGTGGGACTCTACGCCGGGCCCACCTCTGGTCTTCATTCTCTCTCAGGGTCACTTGGTATACACCGCTAGAGAGAGCTAGCCTAAGATATGTCGTATCTCAACATTAATGCTAAGAGAAAATTTGCAAGAATCTTAATTAATGCGATAGATGGGCTCTGCAGCTTGCGCATTGCTCCCAAGGGTGACATGGTATCTAGTTGGACACCTATCCACCTATCTCCGATGCACGAGAACACCACCTAGCCTCCTTATGACGGTCTAAGGTTGCCGGCGAAACGGGAATGGGGGTCCCACATTCTCCGGGGACGCGTGGATCTTCGGCCACATCAGCTCCTCCGGGGCCTATATTCTGCACCAGTGACGGCCGGTTACGGCTGTTTCCCCGCCAAGTACCTAGGGCCCGAGTACTGCCCGGGCCCGGGTACGCTTTTCCTGGGCGCCTCGCGACGGCGCCCACATCCACCTCGGGCCCCGGGGCCCGAGGGCATTCCCGGAAGCAGGTCTCGCCCCTGTGCCCGGGGCCTCGGCTTCGGTCCCAAGGCACGGTCCCGGGGCTCGCAGGCTCGGTCCCGGGGCGCATTGCTCTGGCATTCCCGGGCCCGGGGCGCGCTTCCCGTGCCCGGGGCTCGCAGCTTCGCTCCCGGGGCCTGTCCTCGGGCACGAGCATGACTCGAGCGGATCAGCCAACTACCCACATTAATGATGAGGCGAAGGGGCATGTCGCCCCTGTCGCCTGCTTGGCCACGCGTGGGTCTCCCATGATGGCCCCCCGCGGGCCTGCTCCCTGTGCAGTCAGAGGCTTTTTGACTGAGAGAGCTTCAGTTTTCCACACTGGCAGTGATGGCGTGCGCTGTCACACCTCCCCGACCAAGCCGCCCGTAGCCGCCGAGCGACGTGACGACAGGACGTCCCGAGCCGACTCCGGCGTGGCTCTGCAGGCGGCCGTGCACGACAAGACATATCATACCTAGCTTTCTCTGTGTACTGGGCACTGTGGACTCCCCTTGATCGATAAAAGGAGGATCCATGCCTACAGGGAGGGGAAGTCTTAGGATCCCCGGTCTCTCTGGCTCTCGGTCTCTCTTCTTCCCGGAGAGCGGCTAGACTTAGAAACACTCTGAGTTCTTCCCCAAGCAAGGGCTAGCTCCTGAGCATCCCTGGAGAACTCCTTGTAAGAGCAAACCACATTCATCTCCCACATAGCAAACACACACAGGAGTAGGGTGTTACGCCTCCGCGTGGCCCGAACCTGTCTACTTCTCCTGCCTCCCTTGTATACCATTTTAGCCCGGGCCTTCGGCGCCCGAGCATCGATCATCTCCCAGACGCCGCTGCCGTCCTGTGAACAACTCCTCTGGCCGAACCTCAAAGGGGGGGTCCTCAGACTCCCCACGGTTAGAGTTTCCTCCTTCGACAAAGGTGCTCACCATTGGACATCTGGAGTGCAGGGTTCGACGTCCTCCCTGGGCACAGCCACCTAGTGGCGCCTAAGGAGTGACCTACCTACTCCATTGGACTTAGCTAGTCAAGATACACATGTCGATCCCCGGGCAGCCCGATGCCGTGGACTGAGTTCAGAACCATACCACGACATTCAGAACCATACCACAACATGGTTCTCGGACGTCCAGTCAGAGTGTTCCTTTTCTAGCTCAAGGGACGCGTGGGCATGGTAGTCTTTGAGTAGCTCAATGAAAATGGACTTTGAGCCTAGGTCCACAAGCTCCTCCCTAGTCTCGGCCGTTCAAGTCTCGAGTATATCTCTAAACAGATAATGGGCACGTGGACCTCTCCGCAAGACCTTGGATCCGGACTGAATCGAAGAAGCACTGGCACACGATCCGTGCAGTCTTGATGACTTGCATTCTGTGTTAAGCAAGTAGGCCGAACGGGTACCCCTTGTTTGGGCGCTGATAAGTTCATTTTTTTCTGAATTCTGTAGCTACTGATTCTTAGAATTTATATGAGAATATAGATTATTTGAGGAGCTAGATATCTTGAAAGATAAGTCTTATAGTTGCTTGTTAGCAATCATGAAATAGACTGTACTGGACAATGAAAATGGAAAAGAAAAAACTACATTAAATTTAAAATTAGCATCCAAAATTTAAAATATGAAAATTTTACTATAAATATACAGAGTATGTGCCTTGGGGGCTGTCATTTCTCAAATTTAAAATCACAGAAAATATTTAGGAAAACACAGTGCAAATAAGCTCAGACCCACACGAAGAGGTGAGAAGTAGAATCAACCGCGGCAAGTCGAGGCAAAACCACCGCACACCCGCGCCGCCGTGCCCATCGCCGCCGCAGCCGCCACCCAATTGAGTCATGCAGGCGGCAGCACCCGCGTGGGCTCCGGCCATCTTCTCCTCGGCTTCCGCCGTCTCCGTGCGGCCCCTCCGTAGCGCGCGCGCCGGCGCCGTCCGGTGCGAGCTCGCCTCCTCCGCGCCGTCGGCCCCCGGCTCGTTGGCCCCCCGCTGGGCCCAGACGACGGTCGTCATCCCGCCGCAGCGCCGCGGCTGCCACCTCATCACCTCCAAGGTGCCTCCGCCTGTCCACGCCCGCGCCTCTCCCGTCTGCGTAGTTTTGGGTTCTACAATGATATGAGGACTGGTGCTATCTTGTTATTGTTTCCTGGGTGCTGCAGATTGTGAACGAGATAAGAGACGACCTGTCCGAGTTCAAGTGCGGGATGGCACATCTGTTCTGTATGTATACGTACACACACCCGATGCAATTTGTGCTTTTGTGCTTTTGTTTGCCTTGTTCTTGTTGATGTGATGGTATAGAGTATTGCAAAGGAAATTTTGCGGATCAAGTACGTAGAAGAGCCATGGATATTGACCTGGTGCATGTGGTTATTTGATCAATTATCTACACATGACTGTCCTGCCAAAATGGACCAAATAGATGTTGCAATGATAATTTAGCTGTGTGTTGAATTTGCATTTGTACATAGGGAGAGAGTCGACATAGATTCAATTTGAAGAGTTCAATTGGTACTTGGCATCCTTGTCTCTCAGTACACATAATTGGGGAAGGAGAACATATTTGTGTGTCTAATTTTGATCTTGGTATAGGGAGGTGTGGGTGTAGTGAAAAAGACGAGTATGGATGTCTCATTTACTACTTATTTAGGGCAGAAAGTTCTTTTCTTTTAAGAGAGTATAAACCAAAACTCCAAGTATATATCAAGAAAACTTACAGTGTCATTGACTCATTGGCTAAATTTTCAGCCAAGAAATATAATATGGGGTGTCTAGTTAGTATGTTTTTAGAGCACAATTTCCATTATTTTTAGTATTTGTTAAATGGTTAATTGGTTATGCTCTACAGTGCAGCACACAAGCGCTTCATTGACTATTAATGAGAATTATGACTCTGATGTTCAGTTTGACACTGAAACATTTCTTAGTCGCATTGTCCCAGAGGTGAATGACTCGAAATTTATTACTTTTTTCTTCTCAAGTGGATCTAATTAATATGGCTGATTGATCTTTTTTTATTGTGATCAGGGTCCATCTGCTCCATGGAGGCACACCATAGAAGGTTAGTTGTCTGAACTGTGAAGCCTCATATCCCTGGCATATGGTGTTTTTTGACAACATTCGTGTTTAGTTAATATACTGCTAACAAATTAAGCACTTTTAGAGTGCATAATTCTTTTTTTTTGAAAAAAATCTATTTCACTTCCCTAACATTTTACCAGAGCATGCATGCATTCTCATATCTCAGGATTAAATTGGTCTTAGGTCCCCCAGCCTATGCAAATTAACACTAAAATTTTGAAGATAATTCCTGAACATAAGGTATGATTAATATACCTATCACAAAAAAATCAAATTAAAACAGAGAAACTGTTTTTAATCGGAAAAAATGCACATTCTTAAGGATATTTTGATAACTAGTTTAGTGCCTATGTGTTGCAATGGGAAAATAAATATATTAAAATTCGTGCAAAACAGCATCAAACTTGCAAATTCTCTATACAATATTCATTGTTGTTCATAGGAAAAAAATTGTAATTAAATCAAACAATCAAAAAAGACAATATAGTTACCAATCAAGCATAAAATATGATATATTTAAGGTTCATCAAAAAAGGAACGATGAAGTTAATTATTATAGATTGTTATAGTTACATAGCCATGTGCGTAAAATAACGTTGCAGCAATCTTTTGGAGCTATCTAATTCTTGATGCACTTAAGAAATTCTTGTATGCCTACAGGAATATTGTCTTTATCTTCATTTTCATGGAACTTTAATATGTTAAGGAAAAACTCAGCCCTTAGTTTATTTCCATCCTGTAAATACAAATATTTTGGATGATTGTCAGAAAAAACTCAGCCCTCAAACTTTAATATACGAGCGGCAGTGGTGGAGGGGAGGGGAGCGAATAATGGTATAAACTAAAACACAAAGTTAAAAAATACATACATTTAATGCCATCTCATCCATTCCAGAACCAACTGAAGTGATGTTTAATCCTGTCCAAATAAAAGAAAAAACAGAATGTCAAATTAGGTTGCTAGTATATAATTACAAAAAGAAGCAGACATAAACAAGCATGATGTGATAGGTTGCCTTGTCTATGTTGTTAGTACTTTCCTGTACACAATATTCTTTGTGTACGTCCCGCTCTGTTTAGGCTGTTTCTTATTTTTCTTCTCTTTGTTTGGTACGGAGAGGATCTTGATGTTTGTTCTTGCAGTTGCTCTAGACAACACAACATACAGTTGGCCATGAGAGAACACTGGCTCCAATTGGTACACGCCCACATTCGGAATGGTTTGCCCTTGCACCTTTTTGATCGTCAATGCGAAGCTTAGTCTAATTGGGAACTGCTTCCTCTTAAAGCGAAAAAGAAATATCTCGTCATCGAAAGGACATAGCGGTATCTGAGGAAGGAACATCCTCTTCCCAACATGCTGCCCTACCACAATCTCCGCGTCAATAGCATTTCTTCCAAACCCTCGGACCAGCAGCCTTGTCCTGTTGCAAAGTCCGTTGGCAGGGTCAATGTTCCTCAATAATATGACGGGACAATTTATCTTCAGCTTAAGCACGTGTGGAGGTAGACTGTTGGGGCAACAACATTGACAATTCTATCCAGTATTTACAAATGGTTGCATCTTTAAATCACAACAACTACACAATTCTGTAGTGCTTATTGCCCATTAGGCTGACTGACTCAATTAAGGGAATGACACATGCTCTCTACTATATACAAATGGTTGCATGTTTCAGTTCAGAAGTGGTTGGATTCAGGCCACAACTCATATTTTTTTCTAACAGTTTTTCATACGAAGTAGATTTGCACAGCAGCATTTAATTTGGAAATCATAATTTTTTTTAGAAAAAATTGACCTGCAGCAAATTCATAATGTTAAATCACTGATCTCATAACGTTAAAACTTATTAACAAGAGGTTAGCTCATGACTATCTGTTTCAGAACCCGCAAAAGTCTACAGCACGCCAAAGTATAGGAACATAATATAATTAAGCCATTTACTCATAGTTCAATCAAATAGTATCTATAAACTACAATAAAAAGCTTGAAATATGAGCCCAGGTAAGTGTGGAAAGCATTAATATGACCAACAGTCAGAGGTAGGATGCAGAGTGAATGTATTTTCGGCTTTGAGACCCACTGAATGCACAGATCAATTCGCCAGGGCTGCATCAATAAAGCTTGATGCTGGTAAAGATGGTCACACTCACACAGTTCAGATAAGTGAAGCAAGATTAATTGTTAGGTGCAGGTTCAATTATTTTGTGGTTGTAATCAACACCTTCGTGCATGATTCAGGTAATACTACACACATATTTTTAGGCATGATGCACCAAAGTTCAGTGTAGCTTGTTGCCTTCTTGTTCTGTAATAAGTTTAGCAAGGAAGCTAACCTTAGGTCAGTTATATCTCTATTGTTTTATTTACATCGTACCTATAAATGTGCACCCATAATTGATCTCACAAGCCCCAACTTAATTACTCCCTTGCATTTTAACCATTTCAGAGGCACACCATTATCCACGGCATTCATTCAAATAAAAAAATATATAGAGTAATCACTCAAAAAATATTTAGATGCACACAATTACCCACGACATTTTGATTCACGGGAAAGCCTATCTTTTTATAGCTAACAGAAGACAAGATCAAAGAGGACATAAACAAATGCCCACCTGGTAATTGCAGCAATCTCCCTGCTTGCTGAATAACTCTGCAGCACAAAACATATTTCAGATCAAACAGAAGTTCATATAAGTTTTACCTATGCTCCCGTGTCAATATAAAAAGAAATACCCTAGCCTATTATTATAACTCAAACACTGTTCATATAAATTTGTATACTGAACATAGATTAGATAAATTGATAAATACCCTAGTAATACCAATGCAATCAGTAAAACTAACCACTCCTGAAACTTATGAATGCTTAGAGGTACCCTCCATGCATGGGTTATGTATTTGTGTGTTTCTGGTGGTGATCTAAATTAGTTTCATATTACACATTCAGCCAACTGTGATCAGTACCTCAGGGAGAAATTCACTTGGATTAACGGAAGAGCAGAAAATCCTCAGGGATGACAGCATCAAGCTTGAAAAAGGCAGTCACACAGTCTAACTACTCAAAAACATATATGCCTTAAAAAGGAATTAGCTTGAACTGAATGCAAAACCACTCAGTACACTATTTCCTTCTCCCCCAAAACGAAAAACAAGAAACCACGGATCAAGTCAAGCTCAAACCTGCGACGTAGGCGAGGGCGGACGGCGACCGGCGGACTGGATCCAGCAGGCAACACGAGGAGGTGAATTTACCAAATTATGAATTAAACGCCATCTGAATACCAACCTGAGAAAAAAAAACACTTAGTTCAATTGAAATGGCAATGTCATACAATTGCATTATCTTGGCTGTGTTACAAACATCAGAATCAATTTCATTATGAGTTCCAGCTAGATAGTAAGGTATTGGAATGCTATGATTAGGGAACAAACCCAAGTATATGCAATCTTAATGGAAAGACATCAGTGTGCTAAGTCTAGATCATATTAGTTTTGACTATATAGCCAGCTATTTCACGGTTCTTAACAGAAGTCCAGGGTTTCCCTTACACTCTATAATTATTACACGCGTGTTTCAGTAAAATGTTATACACATGATTATCTGTCGTGGATTTTTATCTCATCAATCTGCCTTTCTTTCTCCCTTTAGATTATCTTTCATGGTTACTTAGATGAATTTAGACAAAGAACACAACTATATGTTTTATACTCCGGCCATTTGTGTGCATATTAATTACTACACTTTATTAGCACTCATTTTCACATCCCGGTGGAGCTCTGCTAGCTGAACTCTAGCTATAATCAACACCTCACTGAATTGGTCACTAACCAATGGAGTTTAATTATACCATCTCAGATCTACAGTAAAACTAAGCACTCAATGTTTCAAGTCTCCACAATGCATTAAAGGGCTAAGCCTCCTACTTAAAAAAAATTGAACCTCCTATTGAAAAAAAAATCACATCAAGCCTCCTAAATTGAAAAAAATCAAATCAAGCCTCTTAAGTTAAAATAAATCATTTTTAGCCTTGGCATTTCCACTAACGTGACCAAATCACACATAGACAGTACATTGGTGTTGTGGGCTGGGGTGTGGGTTTGGGCCACTAAAGAGTTCTTCATGCCATTATATTCCCTCTCTAGATATATACTTAGTAAAACTTAAGTACCCCTACTAAACTTAAGTACCAGACGAGATGTGGCCGTAATTTCATGACACAGCTTAAGTCTAGCTCAAGTAATGCAACGATTTTCACTGTGGCAAAATTAAGGCCTAGTACTGACACAAGGACCCGGACAGGGTTTGAAGCAGAAATTCAAAAAGTTTTTTTCTTGAATACGTAAAAAGGCATACTCCAAACCTAGAAACAGAGAAGCGACCAAAACAGAGGGACAAAAATGTACACAAATTAAGACTCAGACATGAGCTTGAGTAGAAAAAAAATACAAAGTCATTATTCTAATGTTAGTTTCATGTGTTGACGGACACCTAGGAGTGAACGGCTGACAAGAACACAAGAAATGAGCACATGCAAAGAGATCACATACATGCCCAAGATACATGAAAACGTTCATTGCATGTGGAAGTTTATTAACTAATAATGAGCGAGCTGTGCATGCAACTTAGTAGTTACTAATAATCCCTTTCTACCATAATCGAGCATTGGGTACTACTATATTGCACTACTAATTAAGTAAATAATTAGGTGTCGTAGCAAATATTTAATACATGTAGATGTAATGCTAATGCAAACAATATACTATAAATGAGTCCTAATTAATATTGATTTTGAAGCTTTGAGTAGTACACACCTGATTTGTGCCAAGATGCACGGAGGTATGAACCAATCACTTGAGTAGAACAACAAAAATTTTTATGAGACCTGCAAATCAATTAGCCCCTGTTGTAAGCTATTAAAACGAAGAAGTTGCCCTTCCAAAAAAAAAAAGAAGTTGCGCATATGCAAACATTCAATATACAAAAGAGGAGAGAGAATAAAAAAGGAAATAGTGGATAATTATATTGGGCGTATGCAAACATTCAGTCTAATCATGGGTTTAGTTCCTGTTATAAGCCTACATGCACCTTTCTGATTCTATTAAATCATGCGATCTTTTTAGCACAAATTATTTCAACTAAGTATGGATAATTATATACTACTCTCTCCATCGATTAATACAACATTTTAATTTTGTATAAGGAGGTATATTACTGATCACGGTAATACATGAATTTATCTAATAAAGATTAAGTTTGCACTTATATTACCCATTATATTCAAATTGTATGCTTTGTATTTGTCAATATGGAAGAATTACGCCAGGGTATCCCTTACACACTATAATTATTACACGCCTGTTTTAGTAAAACGTTATACACATGATTATCTGTCGTGGATTTTTATCTCATCAATCTGCCTTTCTTTCTCCCTTTAGATTATCTTTCATGGTTAATTAGATGAATTTAGACAAAGAACACAACTATATGTTTTATACTCTGGCCATTTGTGTGCATATTAATTACTACACTTTTTAGCACTCATTTTCACATCTCGGTGGAGCTCTGCTAGCTGAACTCTAGCTATAATCAACACCTCACTGAATTGGTCACTAACCAATGGAGTTTAATTATATCATCTCAAGATCTACAGTAAAACTAAGTACTCAATGTTTCATGTCTCTACAATGCATTAAAGGGCTAAGCCTCCTACTTAAAAAAATTGAACCTCCTATTGAAAAAAAATCACATCAAGCCTCCTAATTAAAAAAAAAATCAAATTAAGCCTCTTAAGTTAAAATAAATCATTTTTAGCCTTGGCATTTCCACTAACGTGACCAAATCACACATAGAGTTTTTTGAATGTCGATTGATTTGAAGAGAAAATAGTATATTGGTGCCCTTACCAGCAATAGAGATGAGATGACGCAACCAGGCCCCCTCCTCCTTGCCATCGGCGAGTTCCGCCAACCTGGAAGCCTCTCTCCTCCTTTGCCTCTGGAGACTAGCTAGCACGGCAAGGAGGAGAGGGGGCGCCGCTGCCTTGCCCTAATACAGCGAGCTAGCTGCTAACCTGCTAGCAAAGCAAGATAAGCTACTACTGAGCAGGTGAGATCAAGAAGTAGCTAATTAACGACGATGCGACGATGAGATTAGGGTTTGGGGAGAGAGAAAGGCCGAGTGCCAGAGGAGACCCCTCGCAAGGCAGACAGCGGAGGCGGCAGGGAGGAGCGAGCGTGTGACCGGGGAAGAGGGAGTGCGAGGAGGCGGTGGCGTGGCGGCGTGAGGAGGTGGCGGCTGAGGGGAGGGGAGGAGGGCGAGGAGCTGAGGGGCGGCGGTGGGAGGAGGTGGCAGCTGAGGAATTTTTTTTATTTTTATATTTTTTTAATAAAATATTTACAAAAGTATACCTTCATTTTAAAATTTTACAAAAATATACTCCCAACGCCCTTTAGCCGTGGCAGACGGCCGTCAGCCGGGCGGCCGATGACCGGCTGCACTTTTGCAGGTAGCCCCCTGGCCATTAAAAAACCATCCTCTAGGAGGGCAGCAAGGGGGCCGCTTGAAAAAATGCAAGCCGCGGGGCCAACGCTTTTGCGGGCGGCCCCCTTGTCGCCTTCCTAGAGGGCGGTTTTTTAATGGCCAGGGGGCAGCATGCAAAATGGCTAGCTCGGGCTGGCTATTTTGCAGGTGGCCCCCTTGCCACCCTCTGGAAGGGCGATTTTTGGATAACCAGGGAGGCACCTACAAAAGTTGTGCCTATTTCTCCCTAACACGCGCTACCTATCTTAAAACAGTCATAACTTTCGCATACAGTCTCAGAATCGGGCAAATAAGTACTCTGCGGATATCTACAGAAAATTTTACATCCGCTTCTCCCCGACTTTGTCGGATTTGTCCAAAAATTTTTTGCGAAATTCGGCCCAGAAGATTGAGTTTTCGAGGTCCGAAGTTTCGGCACGGTTTTTAAAGCACGCTCACAATTTTCTACCGGTCACATCTTACATCGGTTTGAGCTGCACCTTCACAAGGTTTTGCTATTCTCTAGTTCCTAGTTGAGAAAAAAAATCAAAAAAAAGAAAAAAAACAAAGTGGCCATTTTGCAGACGACCCCCTGGCCGCCCAAAAACCGTCCTCTAGGAGGGTGGCAAGGGGGCCGCCTGTAAAATAGGCCGGCGTTTTGCAGGCGGCCCCCTTGCCGCCCTCCCAGAGGGCGGTTTTTGGGCGGCCAGGAGGCCGTCTGCAAAAGTGCTTACGGCCGTCGACCGTCTGGCCTACAGCCATCAGCCACGTCATCAAATCGCCCTCTAGAAGAGCGATTTTTAAAAAACGCCCTTCTAGAGGGCGTTGGGAGTATATTTTTGTAAATTTTTGAAATGAAAATGTACTTTTATAAATATTTTATTAAAAAAAAATATAAAAATAAAAAAATTCGGTAGCTGAGGGGGAGGCGAGGAGCGCGAGCAGGAGGCGGCAGCGGGAGGAGATCGGGGCGGCCGAGGGGGAGGCAATGCGCGTCGAGTGACGAGGACAGGGAGGGATGCGCGAATGATTCTACTGAAGGATTGCGGATCTAATCTTAGCCCTTGGATCTAGCAGCTTCACCATCACCCGTACAGTCTTTTAAAGTAGAAAAAAATCTTTTGAGGACACATGGATGCTTATATTATTTCTTTTATTTTTAGTAAGTTCCTTCGAAATGGTCCTTTTTTATGGGAATAAAGAACTCTTTGGTTGTTCTGTTGTGGTAGTAGAATGGACTTAATGATAGCAATCGTTGCAGCTTCTGTAGGAAACACCATTTGTTTGATGTGGCTACTGCACTGGGTCACGTTTGAGTGGGTTTTGACAGGCAGAGACCATGCTTTATAGTTTATATACCTCATTAATAGTCAGATTCTAATTGCAGGGCCAGACGACATGCCAGCGCATATTAAATCGTCGATGTTTGGTTGTGCCCTGACGTATGTGCTCCCTTTTCCCTCATGCCCATAATTTTGTTGTTGTGTCCCCATAATATTTGTAACATTTTCTTCATTATTGCATCAGGATTCCTATCACTGACGGGCGCCTCAACATGGGAACTTGGCAGGTGCTGGACAATATTTACCCGTTTAACAGTGGAGCATCTCTTAGTATATTTATAGGTCAAACATCTTAATTTCCACTATTTCTAGTGTTTAAGACTCTATTTCTAGATGAACTTGATTGAAAATCCATCGTAGCCTCTAGTTTGCAGATAAAGAATACAGTACAATTCTTACGGCGACATAACCTGTCATTTGTTTGCTGAATTTGCTGGCCAACCTTGGAACTCATTTTTTTACCTCAACTTAGACATTTTTTATTTCTTTTCAGGGTATATGGCTCTGTGAACATCGGGACTATGCTACTCCTCGCAAGATTGTGATTACGCTCAATGGGATCTGAATGGTCCATGATAATAGCTGTAAATGCAACATGGCCATTTCGACATCTAGATCATATGCATTGAAATTCAAACCTTTTCACCTAATTGTGATATGAACTATAATGGTGAATATATTTTGCAATCTTGCATCCGAGGGAGGACTATTTTTGAATGCCTGCTTTATGTATTTATCCATGGATCAGTGAGTGCCACAAGTCCGAGAGAGGCTCTGCATTTCACATTCACTGTTTGAAAACAAGTCTTCACCTCAGCAATTTGTCGATGTTTGAAAATGGAGTAATATGTTACAGCTAAAATAAGCCTTCACCTCAGTAATTTGTCATTGTTTGAAACTTGAATAACATAAAATTACGTAAATTTTGTAGTTCACAAAAAAATTCTCACAATCCTACTTTGATTTCCAGTAATTCACTTTTACGAATAACCCCCTCACGTCTCCGTCCCTTCCATTCTACCCCTCCAACACGCGCTCCACTCCACCACCGTCCCCAACTCCGGCGATTCCCGCTCGTCTCCAGCGATGGCCGGCCGCCTCCCCGCCGCTGCATCCAAACTCCCACGAGCACTCCTCTCACTCTCCGTCCTGGCTCTCTTCTCCATCTCCTTCCTCTTCCTCTGCTCCCTCCGCCCCACCGCCGCCCCTTCCCTCTCCGATGCCCGATCGTTCACCCCCTCCCCGGCCGCCGCCTCGGAGGTATACCACTCGCCCGCGGCGTTCTCGGCGGGGTACGCGGATATGGAGAGGAGCTTCACGGTGTTCGTCTACCCCGACGGCGACCCTGGTACGTTCTACCAGACGCCGCGGAAGCTGACCGGCAAGTACGCCAGCGAGGGCTACTTCTTCCAGAACATCCGCGAGAGCCGGTTTCGCACCGACGACCCCGATTAGGCGCACCTCTTCTTCGTCCCCATTTCACCCCACAAGATGCGCGGCAAGGTCCCCATTCTTTGCTAGCTATTATATGTACGTAGTTAATCTTGCATACTCGATTATGATCGATCAATGTTGTTTCTTGAGACTGGTAGTAGTGTGTGCACTTTAGGCATCATTGTGTGGCAAACATGACAATTCAGGCAAGGAATCAAATAGACCTGTAATACTGGCACCGCAATTTCAATTTGTGCAAACTCAAGGAAGTATGGATGGATAGTTTTTGAATTAGACAAGAAATAGAATATTATGGGATACTAATCATTTCATGAATCCCATTGTTGCAAAAGTTAAAAATTTTCAAGTTCCTTTCACCCGTTTTGCATTTGATACAATATACTGGTATTTAGTAAATTAATGGTGGATTCTTGGATAAAGTCATCTTTGGTAGTCTGATGCAATATGTTTGGCTTTGGTACTGTGATTTTTAAATTCCGTACTACTCTGATGTTGCAATCTCTAGGTTAGCTTGAGCTGGATGTTTATTTTTGTTCAAATGTTGGGATACTTTGGTTCTCTTGGAAGCAATTTGGCATTGTTAATGTATGTGCCATCTTTAGCTTTGCAGGGTACTTCTTATGAGAATATGACAATAATAGTTCAGAATTGTGTTGAGAGCTTGATAAACAAGTACCCTTACTGGAACAGGACACTGGGAGCAGACCACTTTTTTGTTACATGCCATGATGTTGGTGTTAGAGCGTTTGAAGGGCTTCCCTTAATCATTAAGAACTCTATCAGAGTGGTATGTTCACCAAACTATAATGTTGGCTATATCCTGCACAAGGACGTTGCTCTTCCTCAAATACTGCAGCCATTTGCTCTTCCTGCAGGAGGAAATGACATTGAGAATAGGTTGAAATGATACTTTCTATTTTCTATTCCTGTAAATCTTTTGTAGCTTTGATAATAAGATGCTGAAATGCTCTTGGTAATGTTTTTAATGGAAACAGGACAATACTTGGTTTTTGGGCTGGCCATCGCAATTCCAAAATAAGAGTTATCTTAGCACGAATCTGGGAAAATGATACTAAGCTCGCTATCAGCAAAACCGGATTAACAGAGCTATTGGAGAATTAGTTTACCAGAAGCAATTTTATCGGACCAAGTTTTGTGTATGTCCTGGTGGTTCTCAAGTTAATAGTGCTCGTATATCTGATTCCATCCACTATGGTTGTGTGCCAGGTTAGTACTTCTACAAGATTTTCATCGGACCAATCTTCCACTTTTACTAGGGAGTCATGCTTTTGAAGAATCTCCTGGATGTTATTTATAATTTTTCAGTTTCATCCTTCCAGTTATTTTGTCAGATTATTATGACCTACCTTTCAGTGGTATCCTTAACTGGAGAAAGTTCGCTGTTGTCCTGAAGGAGAGCGATGTTTATCAGCTAAAGAGTATTTTGAAGTCTATATCACAGAAAGAGTTTGTTGCATTACACACGTCCCTAGTTCAGGTACATTAATTTTGAGTAGCAGACTAATACACATGAGCCATGACATCAGCAGTCAGTAGCATGTTTAAAAAAAGCCAGTAGTATCACTAAAAGGAATGGCCATGTTCTTTGTCTGAGATTCTATCTTCTTGTTGTTGTCCTGTCGACTAGAGAATATTTCATTATTCTAACGTTTGTTGATCTTAAAATAAGTTAATTAATTATGAACACTCACTGTGTCTAAGTATTGAGTTGAGAAGTCTTACGACCTAAATCAAACTTGATATATCACTGAGAAATTGCTTGGAATTGCAGGTTCAGAAACACTTTGAGTGGCATTCACATGCATTTCACATGATTATGTATGAACTGTGGCTGCGGCATCATGTGATCAAGTACTAAATCCAAGGACATCCCCTGATGATTTCCAACAAAACTTACTGATCAACTGACAAGGCAATGTCATGCTCAACCACTATGCTGATGCAGTCTGATTTTTTAATCAGAAAACTGTGCAGTTGAATCCTGAACTGATCATTTAGCTTATGATAACAGACAGATGTTTACTGAACCACGGAGAATATCTGAATAGGTTAGTGCTGAGCCACTTCTACCTTTGTATATTTATCTTTACTTTTTCCACCCTGTTTCTCTAGATTTCTTCACCTAGATCACAGGGCGTGAGATCTGCTTAAGTTTACTGACACAATTTTTTGTTCTTATTCTTGTAAACTAGTAAATGATAATGGTGATAGTATAGTAGAGATCTGCAAGCTGGATTTTGCACTGACAGGAGGTATGATAATCATACTTATGTCAAAAAGAATGGTAATCCTTTATCCTATCAGCTGCTCAACCCTCCCATCTTGATCTGTTCTGTTTGTACGCTACTACTGGGTCTAGGTTAACATAACTCACAGCTGTAAAACTATAACTGGAATATATATGTTTCTCTTGACTTATTAATGATTTTTTGTGCATACAAAATGTTGAAAGCTTTGTGCATCTACGGGAGCAGGGCTGGGATTTCTAATCCATTATCTAAAAACAAAATGTTGGGAGGTTCAGCAGGCAACTTTGAGCAGCCATGGTTAGTTTGGTCACCATTGCCATTTGCGTTTCCACACCATCATCCGCCATGCATGTGCCCATAAACAGTGGATCATCTGCTGCACTAGTATTGTACTGCTAGTCTTCTGAAGTTCTGATCCTCTTGGAGACTTGGACCAAAAGAATCCATGATGACTTTGCTTAGCAGTTCTGTTTTCTCAACTTTGACTGCATATTGCCGTATTTCCTTCATTTCAAATCTAAATGCGGTTTGGGGGGAAGAGCCGTGATTAGGGCTTCTGTTAAGTCTTAATCAGAGGCTCCGTTTCATATTAGCTACTTGTGCCGACTGCCAACTAATATACTAGTACTGGATATGTTCAAAACTTAGTAATATAGGAGTATGTACTGAAATACCGTACGGAGCCTTCATTACCAAGCTGTTAAGGTACGGTATGTTTATTTGCCCACCCTTATCTAGCCTCCATCATCTTTTAGGGCGCTTTTTTTTACGAAGTATAATTTTCAGTCTCTGCACTATTTCAGAATGCATACAGTTATATTTATGGACACCACTTATCTAGCCTCCTCCATCATCTTTTAGGGCTCTTTTTTGTTGACAATATAGTTTCCGGCATTTGCACCAACTAGGAATGCACACGAACCATATTTATGGGCATCAGTATTTGAACCTTGGTTAGTAGAGTCATTACCCACGACTCCATCACCATATCAATGTTCTTCTCCTTTATGGCTCTTTTGGAAAACACAAGAATTTCATAGGAGTATTAGATGATTTTGGCGGGAGTCATTTCAATTTCCGTGGGATTTGGAATAACATTTCAAAGGAGACCTAAGAAGAAAAAAAGACATTGACCACAAGGATGGGCAAGATAGCTAGACATACTAAAAAACATGGCCTTCCATATGGCTCCACTGGCTGTCAACCACTTTCAGTAGTAGGATGACGCAGCCATTTGAAATGCTGAAACTTTGTAAAAATCTCTCAAAACTGATCTATTTCACTGAATATTTCCTACGAAATTTCTGAAAATTTGTTACGTTCCGTATACGACTGGTCCGTTGGGACAGGGAAAAGAAGCCCACTTGTTCATGACATACAGACACCAATACTCACATGCAAATAGAAATAGGAGCCCTGCAAGATATACCCTGCACTGCAACCCGGCAGACACGGCTGCCTGTTTATCTGCTCCAAACGCCAAAATTCTGCATCATCATCCACGGTTCCCCACCCCACAAAAAATTCAGTCTCCTTCCTTCCTTCCTTCCTTCCCGTGGTCCATCTTGATAGCCATGGAAGCAGCAGCAGTGATCTCGCATTTCCATGCATGGTCTGGTCGCTGCGAAGACGAAGAGGGCACCACATTCTGTCGGTTCAGCTGAGCCGACCGGCTGACAATGCCGTGCTGCCGCTGCAATTTGCTACTAGTACAGTCCGAGTCTGAACTCTGAACATTTCTACGCGAGAGAGAGAGAGATGTGCAATGCAAGGTGGTTGTAACAATTACATTACAATCAGAGGCAACAGATTACAGATCACTAGATCAGCATCCCATTAGCTAAGTTCTTTGCGAGGTTAATCACAGGATCAAAATTAGTGACACAAATCTACACACATAACACACAAAGATCTCGTTCTTTTTTTTTCTTTTCGGTTGTTGGTTTGGACCATCCTCGATTCCTTGTTGATTATTGTCGTCAGTGGCATTAACTGCTGCTCTGAATCAAGGAATGGCAGCGCTGGTGGTGGTTGAAGCAGATGGAGACGAAGAAGGTATTCTCTCCAGGACCATCACGGCGTCCCTCATGGCGGGCCTTTTGCTGGGCGCCATGGCGCAGCAGGCAAAGGCGAGCTTGAAGCAGGCGAGCAGGGCATCCTCCTTGCCGTCGGCCTCGCCGCGGAGGGTCGGGTCGGCCATGCGCAGCAGCCGGCTCCGCTCCTCGACGACGAACCCGGCGTGCCACTGGCAGAGCTCCACCTCCGAGTAGACCCTCCCGGAGAGCAGCTCGAGGAGCACCATGCCGAAGGAGTAGACGTCCCACTTGGCGTTCGGCCGGAGGTTCTTGAGGCACTCCGGCGCCTGGTAAGGCGGCGGCGCGGCCCCGGCAGCCGACGTCGCCGCCGACGAGGAGCACGGGCTGGCCCCGGCGCCGGGCATCTGGGACAGGTCCGGCAGGCTGCTCGTCGAGTGCATGGACCGCTTGCTCCCGAACAGCCTCGCCGACGCGCCCGTGCTCCGGTGCACGGCCTCGCCGGAGAGCAGCCGGTCCAGCCCGAAGTCGCCGATCAACGGCTCCATGTCGGCGCCGAGCAGGATGTTGCTCGGCTTCACGTTGCCGTGCACACCCTTCTTCTCGTGGATGTACGCGAGCCCTCGCGCCACGCCGCGCGCGATCCGCAGCCGCGCCTCGAAGCTGAGATGCAACGGCGACGACGCGCCGAACCGCCCTGCACCATCGCCATCGCCGCATTAAAATCTCATCTTTACATTAAAAAAAATCTCATCTTTGTAATGTATTCTTCAGATTTGCTTAGTTTGCAAGTGAATTAGTGAGTGAATGGGAGTCTAGAAGAGTTAGCGCTAAAAGTTGCTCTACTGTTTCTGCACAATCAATGCCAAATTACGAGCTCCCATTACCATTTGCCCGTACAATTAAGCTCTCAAGTACAGTACTACAACTAAAGCCCAAAGGTTTAGGTGACAACTTTGATAAAGGATTCATGACATTACCGTTGGAACAGATTGATCTTGCTTGACATTGTCACCAGTACGCCATCGGTTCAAATCAAGCTACGGACACCTAATGGATCCTGTGCGTTATACATGACTAGGAGTACAACTAGTACTAATTGAGCAAAAAAATGCAAATCTTTGCAAATAATCAAATTAAAATTTAGGAAGAAAGCAAAATTGGAAGTGTTTAGCAATGGTGATGGGTAGGAGGAGCTGTGCTTACTGCTGAATGCGATGTTGGCGAGGCTGCCATTGGTGGCGTAGTCATGGATGAGGAGCTTCTCGTCGGCGCCCCAGTAGAAGCCCCGGAGGCGGAGGATGTTGGGGTGGCGGAAGCGCGCGACGGCGCGGACCTGCGCCTCGAAGTCCTTGAGCTTGTCGACGCCGCCGCTCTCGCCGATGCGCCTGACGGCGAGCGCGGTGCCGTCGGCGAGCACGGCCTTGTACACTATGCTCGACCCTGTGGCGCCGAGGATGTAGGCCGACGCCTTGAGCAGCGTCTCCATCTCCAGCTCGCCGTCGCCGTCCACCGTGACCAGAGTCGCCGGCGCGGGTGGCGCCTGAGGCTGGTCGTGCTTCTTGCTGTGGTGCTGCGGCGTGCTCCGGCCGATGAAGCTTCCGCCGCGCTTCTTGAGGTCTTCGTCGTCATCGGAGGACTCCGCTTCCGATGACACCGAGCAGTCGGAGCTGTCCGAGCTGTCGTTCTTGCCGCCGATGCAGCAGCCTGTGGATGTGGACTCTTTGCCTCTGGCGATGTCGAGTGTCTTGACGCCGCCTATTGCTCGGTTGCTCTTCTGCTGCAGCGGCGAGTCCTGCTCCCGCCGCTGCCGCCTCTTCTTCCTGATGTGGTAAATGTACAAGAACAGCATGAAGAGGAGCCCGACGCCGGCGAGGTCGCCGGCGACGATCGCGAGAATCGCCGCGGGGCGGAGCTTCTCCTGCCCGCGCGGCGCCTGCGGCTGAGTTCCTGGCGAGGGGCGGTTGGGGTTCTTGGGGATGGCCGCGAACGCCGGCGGCGAGTCGGTCGTGTTCGGCGGGTTCGACAGCGACGACGGAATCGAGCACATCTTCTTCAGCGGCGGCCCGCACAGCTCCGGGTTGCCCTCGTACGCCGCCGCCGGCTGGACGGCGAACGGACCGGCCTGCGGGACCGTTCCGGTGAAGTTGTTGTGTGACAAATCGACGGTCGAGTTCGCCGGCACGACGGCGGATAGCTCGGTCGGTAGAGCACCGGTGAGCTTGTTCGACGAGACGTTCAAGAACCGCAGCCGGCTCCCGCCGAAGTCCGACGGGAGGGAGCCATTGAAATAGTTGGCACTCAAGTCGACGACCTCCAAGGCGCCGAGCCCGCCGATTGGGAGCTCGCCGGCGAGGTAGTTGTTCGCGAGCCCCAGCACGGCGAGGCTCGGCAACCTGCACAGAGCGGCGGGGAGGCGCCCGGCGAGCGCATTGTCCGAGAGGTTGAGCTCCTGGAGGCTGCGCGAGGACATTGACCCGCCGTCGGGGAGCACGCCGGAGATGGCATTGTCGGCGAGTGAGAGCACCCGGAGCTCGGTCGCGTTGAGCAGCGTCGCCGGCAAGCTGCCGTTGAGGCTGTTCCCGGAGAGGTCGAGGTGGCGGAGGTGCTCGACGCGGCCGAGGTCAGCCGGCAGCGACCCTGACAGCTGCGCGTTCGGCAGCACGAGGCTAATCACCCGCGACACCGTCGCCGCCGCCGCCAGCGACGCGTTGACGCCGAGCGTCGCGGACGTGCCATTCACCACAGGGACAGTAGTAGAGTTGCCGCCCTCCGACGCCGCCGTCACATTGACCGCCCACGCCGCCGCGGCGTCCGCCTGCGGGAAGCCATTGCACACGACGCCGTTCCACGCGCACGGCGACTCGTCGGCGTAGCTCCACCCGGCGAGCGCGCCGAGCGGGTCCGCTGTGACTGCATTCTTGAACGACAGCAGCAGCACCCCATCCGCATTCAGCCCGCACGCGCCACGGCACATCAACACCACCAACAACAACCACAACACCACCCCAACTCCCCTCCTCCTCCTCCCCTCCATGTCCGCCGCCCCCGCCGCCACCCAATCTTACTCAACCACCACCGCCGGCGACATGAACAGCCACCCCGCAGCTGAGTTGACCCGTCCACCTAGGCTCAGGCGAGGAGGAGAGGAGTGGAAAGCGAGTAGGAGCAGTGTGAGGTTGGCAATGGCATGTGCGGGCAGCGAGGGGAATAAAGAAGGGAAGGGGTGGGTTCGGGAGGGCGTAAAAACGGGGAGAAAACGGTGGGGTTTTGGGGTGGCGGCCGCTATAAATTTTCGAGTTTTGGGCAGCGGCTGTAGCAGCGGACATGTCGTTATCGGGAAGCGGTGCAACGCAACGCTACACTGCGATGCGAGGCTACGTGATGCAGAAGCGGTAGGTGGTACTACTACTACTACTACTGATCCAGATGGATGGATGGGAACGTGTGGGATGATGAGTTGTACGAAAAGATGTTTTGTTTGCCCGTGTCATCGAACTGAGTGTGTGACTGTGATCTTGGTGAGAGAGTTTTTGTTAGCTGTATCTTCTTTTTAGGATTTATAGTTGTTTTAAAAAATTTAGATTTTTATTTAAATTTCAAGAATTTATAGTTATAAAATATAGAAAATAAATTAAAAACCAGAAGCTAATAAAATTCTTATCAGCTTCTTTTCAAAATTTTAAATTAGCTCAAATAGGATTTGTGTATGGGATGTGGATGTAAAGGGTGACGTTGAGATGCAAACTGCCTGCTCGATGGATGGATCGATTGGTAATGAATTAATGATGCGTGATTTTTGTTGGTCAGCTACTTAAGCAGAGTTGTTTTAGGGATGTTTAGCGAAAGATTTGGGAGGTCTTCTCTCTGGTCCACCTATGGCAATGTTTGACGGAAAATCGATCGGTTTAGTCGTTTAGAGGTCATCCGTTTCGGTTGAGAGTGGTTATGCTTTATGTCATCCTTCTTGTTCAGAATCAGTGATGGATCTTAAAAATAAAACAGCATCATAACCATCACGTAGGCACTGGCAAATGGTCAATGTATTTTCCATGTTATTTTAGGGATTGGAGATATAGCATTTTTAAAACAAACAGCCACTATATTTAAGGCTTTGATCGGAAGTGTGGGTTAGCATGAGATTTTTACCGTAGGTAAAATAAGACAAAGTATTAGCACATAATTAATTAAGTTTTAATTATTATAAACGTGAAAGATGATTTAGGTGGTGTTCTTTTTGGCTTGTGGCTTCTTTCTCGGTTTTTGTTAGCATGTATATGAAAGTATTTTAAAAAATCAAATAGATTTATTTTTTAAGTTTTTAATAGTTAATACTTAATTAATCATGTGTTAATGATATTTTTTTGTTTTGCATATAGCTTACAAGCTAGTGGCATAAGCCGAATCAACCACACCCTTATTTGATTTTTTAAAGCAACTTTTATATATTTATATATATATATATATATATATATATATATATATATATATATATATATATATATATATATATATATATATATATATATATAGTTTGAAAAACAAATGCACCCTAAGTTTGTCCAGCTTTAAAATTTTCGGATCCACCACTAGTTACACCTCTCGAGAATTATGGTACACATACTCGCATAGTAAACCACCAGGACTTCCAATGTTCTCGTACAAGGTATAGTAAGCTTTATTTATGTACCACCTTTAAAACCTGCTACTATCTACCAGTGAAATGTGAACAATGTACTAATGATTCAACCATTCCCCTGAGTCAAACAGATGAAACCGTACGTGATATTACAGTACCAGATTGGTTAGCATCTGGGTCCTCAGGAATAAATGAATCATCCATACAATTAATGGGGATTTTTTCCCATATGGATGATGGAATCTTTAAGTGCAGGAGGCCCCTCACTCCCTTCTCACAAGGAGAAAAACCAGTTGTCACATTACTGTGCAAACAGAGCAATCTGGTACCTGTTGTTGGCTGTTGTCCCCTTTGAATGTGAAAGATAATAGCAAGAGAAAGCATCTTGCGAACAAATCTTGATGCATGCATACTAGCTAATGGTGACCATCTATCTATCTAACAATCTTATCATCAAGTTATCATCCATCAGTCCATATGCATGGCATGCATTAACTTAGCTGGACCTTTTTTTTCACAAAAAGAGAAAAAAAAAAGACTTAGCTGGACCTGGAGCTGTTCATGTGTCCCTCTAGATGCCCAGTGAAGTGAACACATCTTTGTCGTTCGTTCAGAGCTAGAGCCGGGTGCTTTCTACGGTCATATGTGTTGTTCTTCACACATGGTGTGTACTCTTGTTGGGTGGACAATTCTGGGAGTAGAAATGCCCCCACAACAGCTTCATTTTGCCTTGCATTTGATCATGATATCTGTACAATCTGACCAAAACGTCAAGTCTTTTGTGTGGTGTTGTTTTCTCCAGAAGAAAATCATTTGGTTTTTGTCCCTGCAGCTGAAGTTTGTTGCTTATTCAACGTCATGGAGCCAACAGTTTTAGATAGCAAAGCATGAATGATTGATGAGATCCATGCATGCATGTAAGAGGATACAAGTATACACATATGACAGTTAAGTCCTTATCATGCTGTGATCTCTTTGTAATGGAGCTGTCTGTAACTCAACATCATAGGCACTGTATATCGTATATATGCAACAAAACTAACAGTCGGTTTTCAGAAACATGAAACAAGAACATATATATGCATTTAGTGATGGCATGCTAAATGTCTATATGCAAGAAAACAATATAAGTGCAAATTGTGGAAGAATATTTTCATGCCAACAAATGGGCAGATTAGGCAGGAACACAACTTTTTCGTGAGGAACTATGAACCAACAGGAAAAGCAGAGCCATCAAACAAAGCGATGATATTTGGTAGTTGGATTGGTATACCGTCCGGTACCAGTGTTGCTCAAAGTTTCTTCACATTGATCATTAGATGGCATAGCGTACTACGGGTGAATGTTAATTATTGGTGAATTCATGGTACCGATTGACCCACTTGAATTTATGCTGAAATTGCCTTTTTTGTCCCCCTCTTTATTGCTAATATTTATTGTGAAAATGTGTTTTCGGTCAAAAACTCAAAATACAGTGGGTCACCAATGAGTACCATGGATTAACCGACACCCATTGTTATCTTACGCCATGACTTCTTTTATAATAGAATTATTGAAGTGGTTTACATCTCTAGCCTATGCTGTTGCACAGACAATGAGTTTACACCATACTATTTGGGTCTCAAAGGATTAACCCGCATACATTATTACTTACACCAATACTACTTGGATCTCGGTGGTTATCTGAACTATGAAGAGTCTTCCTGACACATTTGCAGCTGATGAATACATACAACAAATTCTTTTGGCCAAGAGTATTCATATTTATTACACAGTAATTAATAAGTGACAATCAATATATATGAAATGCCATAATGATTTAAGAATGCAGATTGGCCATACATGGAAGGAGGTTTTTGTGTGTGAATGGGGAGGTAGAGCTGCTGGATCTATGCATGCTTTTTAATTGGACCACCCATAGCATGGATGGAGAGGTATTCATGAGATTTTCTTCCGTGTGGCTGCTTTGGCCGTTGCATGTGATGAGTGCGTGATGGACCACATGGGATCAAGTCATCATGATGTGAGAGTGAGAGTTAGTAGTGGACAGGGTGATGTTGGCATTTGTGAGGATCTGACAATGGTTAGTAAAAAAGCAGTCCGGGATTCCTAAAAAAATGATGTCCTGTGTGAGTGCACTCACAGAAGAAAATTACTATAGAATCTAGGGTCTATAATTTGCTTGGGGATGTTTGCTAGTACTAAAGTAATTAATGGGGAGCTCATATGGTGATTTCTCAATGTTGCCCCTGGCTAAGAGCATTAAGGGGTAAAAGGTTCTTTTTTCCAGTTACCTTATCCAAAAGTCCATCCTCTTTGCCCTCAAAAGTTAACAAAAAAGTTACTTTAACACAATTAACATTCTAGATCATTGGGTGAAAAGCATCTTGACTACTTCTGCACACTGAGTAAATTTCATTGCTATGGTTTGAAGATATTACCAACTTCATATCATCTTTTTCTTAAAAGACAAAAGTGTTTTTAACCAACAGAAATTAATTCTGAAAAATTTAAAATTGGCTGCAGCTCAAACCAGCAGGCCCAAATATCATAGTTTACAAGTGTTTTTTTTTCTTAAAAGAGAACAATGAGCAATGATACATCAATACAAAACCTTCCCAAAAGAAGTTAAAAAGATCTAGCTAATGGCACCGTTAAAGAAGGATTAAACAAAAGCAGAAGCATCAGATGCATACCTGGTGGAGACAAGCAGATCTCCGAGAATATATAGTGTATGCGATTGCAAGATTACGCATCGATCGATTCCTCCGAGCCTTAAGCGACGGTTAAAGTTCACATGAGCTAGCTTAATTAGCTGCATGCATGCCCTCCGTACACACGAGCCCAAGCTGTCCATCTTTAATTTATCCTTGGACACACGCGTACGTACATACCATACGTACGTGACTACGTGGTCGGTCACATTATCACATCTAGCTTGGTCACATGCATGCCCTGCCCTCATTTTTGCAAAGCCAAAGCCAAAGGAATCGACAAATCCACCATTAGATTAGCCCGTTGCATTTGGGCAGCTTCCTGCAGCCCGGAGATGCCACTCTGATCTTCTTCTAGCTACAAGCATCTGGCCTTATTGGTTACTGCATATATGGATTTCGCAGAAAGGAGCGTGGTCACAAGGAGGCATGCACCTACTGTATGTGCCCCCACGCACGCCCAGCCATACATGCAGCTGGTTTCATCTGGCAAAGGGTATATCTACCTGCATGCATGCAGAGGATTGCAGATTACAACCTGCAGTTAACGAAATGTAGTAAGTACAGTTACTTTGACTATAGAGTTTATATTTATAGATCATGGTAAAACTGTGATTTTGTGAAAGTATCATATTTGTTATTGATCAAACGTTTGATTTTTTGAATTCTATCAAACAACAACGCTGGTTGTTGGATGGAACTTTGACATTTGGGACGGACGAAATAAATTTCAAGTTATATTTTTAACTTGTTTTAGTTACACTTTTATCTTGTTGTAGTTGACATTATCGATAACGCACAACTTTAGTTATAAATTTGTACAGCTTAGTTATAAATATATGTAACTGCATCTAATGGTTCGTATCTTATTCTTTGGATACTGGAAAAATCGTTTGATGGATTTGTTTTTTTCAAACATTTGATCAATAGACGGTTCCTGAAAGTATTATATATGTTGAGAGATAAATCTACGTATATCACTTCTACATGAGTCTTGTTAAAAAGAAATCTACTGTCTCATTTGGAACGAAGGAATTTTAAGTAGTTTTTTAGGGATTGGACTAATTTCTATGAAATTCCTATTAAATTTCTGCATTCTAAAAGAGCCCTAGATGTGCATTCTGAATATCCATAGTTATCAATAGTTAAAATTTACAAGGTTTTATCGTACCTTACGCACCCTAATATCATTAATTCTCATCTCGAGGCAGTAGTTGGATGGACAAGCAGCAACGTTATGGCCAAATCTTCATGCAGCTGGAAGGACGCCACAGCCAACGCTGTAGAAATCAGCCCCAACCTGCAGTGAACCTGTACAGCAGAGCAGGGCTTCACAGCTTCTGGATTTCACTATTTCCTGCAAAAAATATATACAAAGTTCAGTGGTCCATTCTGGTAGTAATTTGGAGCCTGCTTGCTCCCCTGTGAATAGGTATTCATGGACATTTTATTTCTCCTCAAGGCCATATGTACATGGTCTTTGGTCTTGTTTGGCAAGAAGACATTGTCGGTGCCTGGACTTACTTGCTGCCATGTACTGGTAATGTATTGTAGTTGTAGTAAGTAGTGACCTCCAGCTAATTGCTTGCATAGGACTACAGGAGCACAACTGTACAAGCAACCGAGTAATGGCACTGCTTCACTGAGTCCTTTGCTATGTCAGTCCTTCTGGGTACCATCTTGTCTAAAAATTGCCATATGATGCAAACACATAAATGTGATCACCGTACAGACCCGTGAGCACAACACATGGGGATGGCTAAGTACTCCTAATTAACAGCAGGTTAATTAATAGTGCATCTGGTAAGTAAAACTTGTACCTTGCCTTTTGGCTTATCTTGCATCAAGAATATAACTAAAGGATGCGTGCACAGTTTCCTAAACGCAAACGCAAATGTTCCATGTACTACTACATCTTAACATACTAGCAAAATAACAAACCCCTACAGTTTAATCTCTAATTTTTCCCTCTTGCCTATTGTTTTGGGCTAGATGGTTTCTCTGATCTGATCAGCATCTTTGTATATCATTGTGTAGAGAAGCCTGGACCTGAGCAAGACTCAATACCTACCGAGGAAAAGCTGTACTCCGGTGCAATACAAGTGTAAGAAAGCAAAAGGCCATTAGGAACAAACAGCCCGGCATTAGCCCCCAGAATGTACTGGTGATTATACTGAGGATAATGCTGGAAAATATGAGCTAGTTTTTTTTCCCTAGGGCATCTGAGTCATGGGTCTACCTTGAAAGGATCCAAATGCAATGGACAAACAGACAGAAAAGCAGGAACTTTTGCCCAAGCGCATTCCGGCTTTACACATTTGTGCTTTGGTGTCATGTGTGTACCGCAACCTGCAAAGCTGCATGTTTAAGGTCAACTGACATTATCAATATACCCAATAGCTGTTTTCTTGCCCAGTGGATGTTGATAGATGGTTAGATACCACCCAACTTGGTGAATAAATACCAGTCAGTTTAGTTCACACATGATGCTGAATTCCTAGGACTTCACTACGTGCCGATCTACATTCCAGGACAAGTGCTTAATTAGTTCCCAACCATAATCTTTTCAAGCAATAGATGCAGATCACAAGTTTGGAGTTGAAGAAATGTGCTGTACCTGTACGTGTCAGATGTCACCAGGAAGTTGGAACAGTAAAGTTGAGGCAAGTAATGGAGAAATTTTCCCAAGAAACTTCAAGGGTGCAAGTTCTGAAACCAAGGAATGTATACTCGATCTTTGTTTTCTAGTATTTTGAAGAGAGACATGACTGCTCCAATTTGGCATGTTCTGTGCAGTTTGAAAAAATGAAAGCAGGACAAACGGTAATTAGTTCAGGCCTAACTTCAAAAGTTAGTGAGTAATCTAATTAGGCTACTATATATCGTTGCCTAGAGTGAAAAGAACCAAGTACATGAACAGATCAGACTCAGACAAGCAGATTAGACAGATTTTGTCATATATAATAATGGTCAGCTTCACCTAAACCTAACCAGATTCGTTAGCCCAGCTAGCAACCTTGCTAAATGAAGTGAAGGAAAAGTATATAAACAACACATCATAGCATAAACTCGACATTAATCAATCGAAACTTCAATAATTAGAAACACGGCCCCAATGATAGAGCTAACATTTCTCACCTGTCCGAAGGTTAGGTGAGGTCTAACATCTTCAGTACCAGTTCATCTACAGATGGGACAAGGCTGTAAAGAATTTTAATGCCAAACCTACCTTGGTATTTTTAACCACCATGGCATAGTTCTCTTGTTCTATGTAACTCTGCATCGTCTTCATCTCCTTGTGAAGTTGTGAGCACGCGTGCTGCTGCAATCACAGATCAGAAAAGCAGCTTAGGAAGACCTGCAGGGAAAGGACCGTCCTTGAATAAAGGCTGACCTGTGATGATTGAATGACCAGCAAGTAGTTTCACCCCTGGTATTTGTAAGATCTGAACTGTTGGGTCTCCTTTTCTCTGTATAAATGTATACAACTGGGCTTTGAGATTCCGGATGAACCTGGAACTACTACTTTTTGTCTCTCAAATGGAGGAAATGGATGTAGAGGAGGTGAAATAGGCAAAAAGAGATAAGGGTTCATGTCTATTCAACCAAATTATAATTTTCAGAAAGGCATTGAGAGTGAGTGTGCAAATTTCAAACACCAGCAATGTCGGTGCAGTAATGTATGTCCAGTGGAACGTAGTAGTTTGATGCAGGTTCCATTATACAGTTTCAGTTTCAGGAAGGAGCTATATCTCCAACTAGAATTATAGAGCCATAGGGCATGTTGGAGTACTTTGCTAGCTTCAGAGAACCTAACTGTTATAGACTTGTTCACAAATAAATAGTTTTCCCAACTTTCATTTAGAGTTGATGGTATCCTAAAAATACCAGAATGGAGCCAGGAAAATTACAGCACTAGCAGAGATATGATATATATAAAAAATTCACTAGTGTTGAATTGGCAAGAGAAATGGAAGAGCAAAGAACACATACATGAAAAGGAACATTGTTTTGAAGGTACATGATCATTGAAAGCCAAATCCTATATTACACCAGTTTCTTCTCCATAATGCCACACAAGCAGATGTGCACGAGATACATGTTCTTCAAGATAAAGGCTGAATATTTAACAGCAAGTCGACTAGACAGTAGAGACACCATCAGCTGGTACAGTACCTCAATGACGTGATCATTTGATAAGGATGCACCTGACGGGTGAACCCTCAGCTCCAACTAGCCTTAGAGGTAAGCAATGCAACATGTACATGCCAGGTTCCACATCATCTAACTTGAGAGCTTCGACAATTACAATTTCCTGCATGATAAAATTGCCAAATAAACAAGTGGCACATAAACAAATAATGAAATATCTTATTGACACATGAAGTAGCATACACCATTCTCTGAATCACCGACACATATGTAATGTTCTTCAGAGGAGCACTAGACAAAAGGGAAGTACACATTACAAAAAGTGAAGAGTAAAGTGCGTAAAATCATCATCCGCAACCTTGTCAGTTTAACACTATTAATATCATCACCTTTCCAATATAAAGCCCAAAGCCCCCGCCAGCACTAGCCAAAAGATGCTTCTTTGTAAGACACGAATCCTTTTCTTTTGTCAACCAATGAGTATACAAATGATGAATTATTGGGTTGCTTTGTCCAAGAAAGACCTGTAATTCTGACTATCTTTCTTTTCATTGATATTAAGAACAATACTCATGGATCGTTGACAATGCAAATCACTAATCAGTTAGTAGCAGATCTTGTGTTAGATGGTCATTTAGAATGCTAAATTGGCAAAAAGAAACATTTCCAAAATATAAGTCAAGACTAAATCCACCACTAGTGTCTAGGATCCTCTTGCCCTCTTAGTATCACCATGAGACCCTATAATTTTTACATCTATTTTTGTTTCGCAAATGTCCCCTGATATGTCTCGAAGCTCAGGAGCTCACAATTACAGTATTATTTCGAATTTTTATGCCTGCTAATTTGTACTGCAGAGATTAAAATAAAAGGAGGGGGAGCTAGCTGTAGTTCAACAAATAGAAAGTGAGAAACATGCTGATTAGTTTTGGAAGGTACTATTTTGGATCTAGCATTAGCATTTCCAGACCAATTCGATCAACAATATGCCTGGCACAGAAGATTTGTGCAGTACAGGCAACAAATTCAACAGTATTAGACTAAGAGATCTTACAGGTGGTGAGAGCATAAAAGCTGATCCATAGATTTGAATAGTTCGTATAGAAAGTCTGGTTTCTTACCCTACTTTTCAAAAACAGTACATGTGCAGGAATCATGTATTCATATGAAGCGACTGACAGATAGTCCACCCCTACAGGATTAGCAAGCAAACATGCTTAAGTCCAGGTTGTAAAAGGTAAACACATCAACCGATCAGAACCATATACACAAACTGGCCTATGTTCCACAAGACAGGATGGCAGTCATCAACCGATCAGAACCATATACACAAACTGGCCTATGTTCCACAAGACAGGATGGCAGCACTGCAATTACTTACCGACTAGCTTAATATCAGTGTAACCAACCAACCATTATGCACCATCCTCCGTAAATCCAACAAAACTCACATCACTCTCCTTTTGCCACATCAGCCTCCTGGAAATTTAAAATTCCCAATCTACAAAGCTTTCAGCACAAGGCGCTTAAAACAATAAAAATTGTGAACAACACTTAAGTTGTATATTTATTAGTTACTTGTCAGTGTTCAGTGTTCTGAAAAGAACTCGACGAACTCCTCTTGGGATGTTCAGGGACTCCATTACTTCAGCCGCATAACATAATCTGGTTAGTACTACCAACCCAAATACATGATCAGGAGCCATGCCAACTTAAGCTTCTTGAAGAACTATAGAAGAAAAGTGCCAAAGTTGGCCTGTGAACTAGAGTAAATTCAATAATGACGTGAACCATGCATCAGGTCACTTATCTCTACAGCCCCAGAATAAAAATTGAGTTTTATGTT
Source organism: Oryza meyeriana var. granulata (assembly GCA_003991445.1). Classification (NCBI taxonomy): domain Eukaryota; kingdom Viridiplantae; phylum Streptophyta; class Magnoliopsida; order Poales; family Poaceae; genus Oryza; species Oryza meyeriana. The sequence continues at coordinate 568,012 of RYFJ01000220.1, read as the reverse complement.
GACATGGATGGAAGATGATTAGTCCAATCATTTAGTGGAAAAAATGCTCAATGAACTTCTGAAACAACAATGTAGTACCAGTTATGTTTGAGTCTCTCGGAACATCAACCAGCAATGCGGGACCTGTCCATAACAATCAGAAATTACAACTCTATACATAAACTTTAAAACCAAGTTCACATGCATTTCTCCTGATCAACATACTAGAACAAAATGGGCACAAAAACTACAAAATACAATGGATAGATGAATATGCGCCTCGCACATTCAATAATCATGACTACTCATATGAATTCTGAATTCTGAAAGAGCTCGGTCTTAATATATCACTTCATCAGCAGAACCAACAGAATTCGAGTTCGTATGAGGAGAAAAGAAAATCAAGTTGGTAATCGATACCATTGAGGATCTCGAGGTCGAGCGTGTCGACGTCGAAGCCGGCCTCGAAGTGTCGCTGCCGCCGTCGACGTGGGTGCCCGTGTGCACGCTCATCCCGAGCTCCGAGAGGTTGGAGCGCCAGCCGTTCGCCATGGACTTCTTCAGCCGCACCAGGGCACCCACCCCGGCACCAGACCCCAGCACCGGGAGCTCCGGCCGGACCGCGTGCGTGATATCCAGGATCCGCCTCCCGCAGCCGCCACCGTGCTCATGCGGGACAGCCACGTCGGGTGCTGCGGCGGCGGCGGCTGCGCAGGTGGGGAGGTGAGGGTTTCGCCGAGCGGGCGCCGGCGGCGAGAGAAGCTTGGCGCGCGATCGCGATGAGCAAGAGCACGACGGCGAGATGAGCCATGGCACTCGCGGTTCGAGTGGGACGTACTGTTTTTTTTTTCCTTTTTCAAGATAAGACGGCATTTTTTCGATCTTGTGAGAATTGAACGGTTTCCTTTGAAAATTGTGTGTTTTAAAAATGATATAATTTTGAAATGGTTTTGAACTTTTGATGATGTTTCAGTATTTAGACCCCATTTAAAACAAAAAGTTTAAGAGTTTTGTAGAAAATCTGGAGGATAAGAAACATCAGTTGATATGTGTACAGGATAAAAAACTCCTTTGAAATTAAATTCCTCCATTCAAACAAGACCTAAAACATACAATGCCATCATCGGCAGCGGCGCAGACCAAAATTCAGCATCAGCAATATCAAGATTGAAAAACCAAACAGATCATATTTCAGTTCACCACACATCAAGAGTAGTACAAAGCAAATTTATTGGCCATCTCAAACACTGTTCAAAGTCGACAAGTTATTGCAACTTTCACAGTTATCATGCAGTTGCAGTTAGCACAAGAATTACTGCTTCTCCCTTTCTAGACAGCAGCAGTTACAGAACAGTCAAGACATGACCTCAAAACAGAACCAAGCTGGGATCACTATTTCAGCAAACCCAAAACATACAACATAATAGAACAAACTTCATCGTGACATCTCCGCAAGCTATGATATATAGTACATACTAGATGGCAACTTCTACCAAGATCACATGAATCGCTTGAGGAACTATTTAATTTGTTTTAATTAACTGGATGATGAAGGCTGGACACCCTGCATGAGTTTCAAAACCGATCATCACTTGTTGCTTTTAATGTGGACAACTTCAGTCCACCCAAATGTGCCATATCAATATGGTGCTGGTGGATAAGTTGCAGGATAGGGTGCTGCACAAGATCCATCATGGTAAAAACAGATTAATTACCATATTAGTGCTCGATCAATGCTATGTGAGTGGATGAATTCATGTCTGCTCAGCCAGATCTTACCAGGTGGGTATGTGGGCTGTCCTTCTGGGCGTGGTGGATAAGTTTGCCCATATGGTTGTGGTGGATCCGGTTGTCCCTGTGGCTGCGGCGGGTATGGTTGTCCCTGCGGCTGCGGCGGGTATGGTTGTCCCTGTGGCTGCAGTGGGTATTGTTGTCCCTGCGGTTGTGGTGGGTATGGCTGTGGAGGATATGTTGTAGGAGGGAATGCTGCATGCTCAACATCGCGAGCTAGCAGAGGTGGTGGATGTGGGTATACTGGAGCAGGATATGGTGCAGGGACATGGCTAGTAGGATAGGCTTGGTATGGGGATACTGCAGGATATCCTGCAGGAGGTTGTGCATATGAAGGTGAGGGGGCAGCATATGGCACTGATGTTACTGGCACTGGAGGAACAGAATGGGCAGTCTGCGTGGTAGCAATTTTACCCGGTTTATTCTTCTGGTGCACATAAGAAAACCCATGAGGCAATGCCATATCAACAAGAATAAGGCAGCAAAGATTAACCAGTCTCTCACCATTGCTGAAACATCAAAATGCATAATGAGCGTCACTTCCCCAGCAGACCTGAAGATACACTACTATCAGGAAGTTCACAAGTGCAATGAGCTCAAGGCAAAGGAAATATGACTACCTCATATGGCGTGTCTGGAGGGGCCATGAGGAGTCATCATAGCCACGCGTAAGCACCTTATGCAGCTGCACCCTACAAAAAGGCTCAGTGGACAGTTATTTGAGAACAGTAATCACCAAATGGGCGTAATTGAGATCCACAAACCTGCCACTGCCAATGAAGTCATCATGGGTGAGCGTGTTGCTGTTCCACACAGCGATGCTCAGCTCACGAAGCCCCTCAATGAGTGGTATATGAAACTTCTCATCGAAAGTAGGGTTCCTTCCCCCATCTGGCAGCAACACAATATTCATATAGAAAAAGTATAGCACTGGATTATGGTAGAGAATAGAGAAAGTAGTAGGCCAATGAAGTTCAATATAGCAGAAGGATGCTTGTGTTAGAAAAAAAGAAGTCCACGGATATAAAATATCAGAAGATGAATATTTCTTTGCCATTAGAAATATCCTAGACTCCACTCAAGAAAGGGCAGTGATTGATTTCATTATTAGCTAGTACAGAGCTAATAATCCCTTGGAAGTTGAATAAGAAACATATCTCAGTATTTGGAAACTTTCCTGACAAGAACTATAGAAGATCAAAGATTGTATTATTTGATTTCATTATTAGCTAGTACAGAGCTAAGAACCCCTTGGAAGTTGAATAAGAAACATATCTCAGTATTTGGAAAATTTCCTGACAAGAACTATAGAAGATCAAAGATTGTATTATTATAAAATGCTGTTTATGATAGCTAGTGGCTCAATTTTCAATTGCAGCACAATATTTATAAGATAGCTGGAAAGAATAAACACATTCTTCAGCACTCAAGCTTCTAAGCTTTGTATAGTATATTTTCATTAAGATTTAAGAACAGCATAAAAGTTGGGTCTTAACTGTACATTCCTCTAGAATTCACATAACCTACTAAATTCCTTGTTGGGGATTGTAAGGCTAGGATGTGGAATGTGGGCATCAGGCAATTTTCAAATTCCAGAAAAAAGTTGAATTTCTCAACTTGTAAACCAGCAAGATCTGTATACTGATCACTACTAATAGCAGCCTTTTCCCTTTCCATTTGTGAGATTATTTTGTTCCCAAAGCATGAGAGCACTACTCAACACATGCCGCTAGTTAACAAATTTTACAGAAGGAAACAAGATTATCAGCCTCGTACTGACAGCAACTAGGTTCCGATAGGGGAACATGGTTCAGAATTTCTTGTTTGCACCACATATTATGATATCTTCCTGAGCCTAAAAACACACTTGTATTATGGCTAATCATCATAGTACATGTAGTTTTGTTATTCTGTTGTTGTCAACAAGTGCTAGTGTACTACTGGGCAAAGTGTGGTGTCGACCTTTACTTTTGTTGTTTTCTTTTCTTTCTATTAGTAAAATGACACACAGAGCATTTGCGTGTTTTGAGAAAAAGAAACAGTTAAGGGATGGAGCTGAGAAGCGACAAGTAGCGGATATCACTATGTGTAAGACTGCCTTTATATGGAAGGCATAACACAAAGGTAAAGGTATCAGTACCTCCAATCTCGGCGGATAATTCCACCCATAATTTTGTAACAAACAAGCTAAATATTACGGCGCATATAATATATGGTCCACATAGAAACTAGGGAAACAGTCAACAAAGCACAAGTTATTTAGCTAACTACTCCACCTATGACCAATTCGCCATTGCTCTTCCAAAGCACAATTGAGCAACCCATCCTCATGAATAAAGGAAAAAACACACATTACCTGGCTACGCACCTCGGGAATAACAATATGTTTGGCCCAATCGCTCAAGCCAACCGAATGAGGTGTGCCCTAGAAGACATTGACAACAGAATGCACGATACACTACCCAGCTCGAGTAAATTCAAAATTTACAGCACAGATTCTTAGCGGTTGTGCACCTTCTTCGTACGAAATCGTCGCATGTGGGGTTTCTTCTACACCTTCTTGATACGACGTCGTCGCATTTGGGGTTTCTTCTAATTTCTAAACAAGGAAGACAGAAAGGAGGGTAGGAGGAGGGAGCGGCTCGGCGGCGGCGGCGTTGGAGCTTACCGGTGCAGGTGCGGGTACGGACCTTGGTGGTGGCGTACTCGATGCAGACGTAGGGATCCTGGCGCGTGAAGAACTCCGTGTCCCGGAGCTTCCTGCACCCAGTAACTGATGGGCAAAAACACAAGAAAAGCCACACAGGTGAGGCGCCGCCTCCAAATTCGGGCTCGGAAGTGAGCGAGAAAGAAAAATTTCGGGGCGGGTCGCGCGGGAGAGGAGCACCTCTGACTTCGAGCACCTGGCCTTGTATCGACATGGATGGCGCCGGGCCGGGCGCTGTCGACTCGCGGAGGAGCGGGATGGGAACACAAGGGAACTGAGTTGACGAAAGACCGAGGCGAGCGAGACGACTAGGATTCAAGGGGATTTAAACTCGCCGTGTTGTAGTGCTCGTAACTGTTCTAACTTGGAAGAAACTTTTTTGAACAACTCTGAATATGTAGACTCGTGATTTTATAAGCAGGAAGTCTACTTTTTAGTAGTATTGTATATTATTAGGATGAACTGCGACGAATACGAATAGAATCTTATTCGAAATTCTTGCTCAAGGGGGATTGCGTGAAGTGTCCGCTGCGTGGATCTTCAGCCGCGTGCCATCCCTCAACTCCAACGTGCGTTCAATTGCCAAGAAGTTCCGCGTCTGATGATGATGAAATCCTAAGTTCCGCATCTGATGAAATCCTAACTACCGATCTATATGAACTCCTACTTTTCCTTATTGCTTCTAATTTTAATAATTCTTCTATATGTATTTTAAACTCTTCTATGTCCTTTGGGGTTGTCTCTATTGAACATATTTTAATTATATAGTCCGAATTTATTATATTAATTTTATAGGTAATTGAATTTTTTTTCCCAGTATTTCATCGGATATCTCCTATTATTTGAATGTCCTCTAATCTTCGGACAATTCTTTCAATATTCTTTTTGGACTTAATATCTCTATACCAATTTGATGCAAATGACTATAATTCTATGCATTCTATATTAGAATTTGATATATAATAGTTATCTATATTCTTACTTTGCTCATAGCTTACACTTATTTCTTTAGGGTTGGGGCTTGACGTATCAAAGTTATCAAGATTTGTTGTGATTGTTCCACCACGCTTTCATACTTCTGAAATATATGGAACATTGTCTTGATATAGAATAAATGTAATTCCTTTTTCATGTATTACTGTAGTTAAACTACCGACTGTTGTAAGAATCTTAAGCCAATTATCATGTCATCATTTATCATTGATAAGTCTCTTATTGTAATCTCATCTATTATATATTTTGTCCTGTTAATATACACCTCAATATTATGAGCTAACTGGTTATGAATTTTCTTTATTCCAGACATATCTGTAGAGATTTTTACCTTATCATCATCGATTATATGAACTATTTCAGGGTATTTTATAAAGTATTTATCATGAATATTCTTTGTACACCTTGTGTCTACTAGTGCTAATATTTTATAAGCTATCTTTGAGGATAACTTTACTTTTAGAGGATTCTTATTCCTAAAATTTCTTCGAAGGGAAATTTTACTATATATTTATTTCTAAAATTGGTTATGACATCCTTTAGCTAAATTATTTTAAAAGTGTTACTGTCCTTTAATGTTACCGATTGTTCTTTGAATTCAGTGTTTTGTATAGCCATATTTTCTAGCAAAGCCTTAATATCATTTTTATTTTTCAAATTTTCTAACTCTACTTCTAATTTATTTATTCTATTTTCTAAAACTCGTACTCTGCTTATAACATCTTCTCACCTGATTCTAATTCTATTTCCTTTCTCTATTTTTGTTTATTTGCTCTTATGCACTCGGCACAAACTTGTTTTAGGCATATATTACAAGTGACTCTATTATCCTGAGTTGGGTAGTAGATAAAAAAGCATATTTAATATTATAATCACCCTTTCCTCTAATCCAATCATATTCACAATTTAATTGATCTATCATTTCTATTTTTATTCCTGCTAGCTCATCAATTAAGTCTAACTCTTCATCGCTCGACTCATATTCTTTGTTAATATTTTCTACTTCATCTGTTTCTATGATTGAGTCTATTGACTCGTCATCCTATATTTCATCGTCACATACTAATATATTTTTATTTACACTATTTATAATTAAAACTCTCTCTTGCTCTTCATATTTACTAGAATACCTCTTTTGATCTTTATTTGGGCATATCCTACTCAAATGGTCAGATGAATTGCATATAAAACATCTACAAGTTCTATCATAAGTCTTCTTGGAATTGTATCGTTTTACATTTCTTTTATGTAAAAAAAGGGCTTTATTATCTGATCTTCTTAGAAAATAACTTCTCTTTGTCTTAATATTATTGTTATTTCTATTTTGATGTCTATCACTTCTTTTACTTTTGTGTCTATCTTCTCCATATGATAAAGATATTTGTACTATTTTGTTACAAAAATTATAATCAGAATGTTTCATAGTCCTTTGAGCTTGTATACCTATACATATTTTTCTTAATTGTTTAAACACAAAGGTTATTGATTGAGAGATATTAATTTTAGCTCCTTCGGTTTCTTTTTTATATTCTTCAAAAATCATGCTTCATAACAGGTCAGGTAATTTATTAAAATAACGCTCAACTATATATCTATTATATCCTTGTTTAGCAGTTGTAACGTTATATAAATAGTATTGAGAAAACTCTTTATACTCTTCCAGCTTGTCAATGTTAAATTTTCTATTTATTTGAGTCTTTCGTTTTGCAAAGTTATGTAATCTAATTCTGGGTCCTCAGCTATGATAATATTGAATATTACATTTGCAAAATTGTGTAGATTACTACCAGCTCTTTTTAGTTCTTCATAATTATTAGGATTCTTTTCAACCCATTATTCTCATAAAATCTTAGCAGATTCACCCAAAAATGTTTCTAAATAAGTTATCATATCTTCTACCTTGCTTTCTATAGTGTGTTGGTTTTGTATATATTTTTGAACTATTAACTCCTTCCAAATGATAATAATATTTGGCCAGTCGATAGGATCATGTGCGGCTAAATTTAATATAGCACCATCACTTTTCTGATTTTGAAATTTTATAGGTCTCTCGAAATCTCTTCTCTTAGTGCCCATGTGCCTATATTGTCCTAGAATATAATTATATGAATATTCTTCTCTGTCTGGAGACTATTTTCCTGTTGCCCTACATGGTCTTTCTCTTTCTTCTTCTTTTTTACAGAACCTTCACCATACCTTTTCTTCTTTCCTGTTCCTAGGTCTACTTCTATAGCATTATCAAGATTATGGAACCCTATATCATCTAAAAAGTTTATAAAATCATTATATTATTTTGAGTTATCTTATACTTCTCCTATATTCCCTATTTCTTTCATCAAACTAATTTCTTCTTCATAACTTTCTAAAAATAATTTCTCATTTTCTTCCCATTGTTCTTCTTCACTTAATTCTTTGCTAACTTTCTGCTTCCCTTTGTCATCTTCAGTTTTTTTAAGCTTTATTTGTTCTACTTTACTTTCTTGGTTTTGGGGGGTTTTCATATCCATGTCTTTATTCTTTTTTAATTTTTTTTATCCTAGACAATTCTCTATAGAAATAAAGTTCTTTATCTCTTATTTTAGGCCACTCACTCTTCATTGAATTATTATATTCTACGGCTATTTCTTTTAATTTATCCTCATAATATTTTATTTCACTTTCTTGATCTAACCTTTCCATAAATTCAGAAATACTATGTCTTCGATTATTTATAATATATTTATCAGAAGTTTCTGCATCTAGTTCATCTGCGGTTCTAGATTTATAATTTATAAATTTAATGCTGCTATTCCCTTACTATTTTGGTAGCTTATATGATTTTTGGGCTGACTCAAAGTTTTACTTTCTATTAATTTACTAATTTTCCACTTTTCTCCTGCCATTTCTTTAGAACTTATTTTTAAAGGGCTCATAAATATTATTCCTTTAGATTGCATGCTTTCAATCACATCATTTATATTTAATTTATATTTAGAAGCACTTTTGTTAGTTAATCTTCCTATGAATTCTATACTTATTAACAAATTTATCTCCTTAAATTCTTCGTATCCCTTTGTTTGAAATCCAAAACTCATCTTATCTATAAATTCTTTTACAGGCATCATTAAATCTAGAGCTATGTAGGTTATTAACCTATTTTTATTCATATCACCTCCTAAGAAGCCTAATACTGCTTTATCTATTGTGTCCTATCTTTTGTCTAACAAGGTTATTAACACTTTCGCTCCTAATTTCTTTCTTGTCATATTTTTGACTCCTATTATGTACATTTTTTTAGTGAATATACTTATATCCTGCATATTTTAATTTATTTTCAAATTTCTTAGCTATAATTTTTAGCTCGACTGGTTTTGTCAAAACACTTAATTCTACTTCTTTAGATATTCTATATAACATATTTTTATTCTCAAAAATTCCCATACAATATATCTGTTGAAATTTTATTGCTCTTAAAATGTCTCTCTGATATCTTTCGAGTTGTTTGTCTAATTCTGCAACATCTTCCAAATCATCATCTTTATCATATTTATCTTTTTGCTTATCATTATTATTTAAAGTTCTGTCATCTCTGCTTACTATTATTCTTTTGAGGGGATTCCTAGATAGATCTATTTTTCTAAATTTATAGCTTATGAGGATGCAACTATACCTAATGAAGCCAAAAGTATTTCTTTACTTCCTTGGCTAGAAAGTACTAGAGCTTTTACTTCTTCAATTAACTTCTTAATTCCAACTAATTCTTGATCTAGATATTTTGAATCTTTTGTTGTACTCTTTTTAACTTTATCTGAATTTAATAAGACGCCTACCTTCTTATTTAGAAGAACAAAATCTTTCTTGATGTAATCAATGTTTTATACAATTTTACTTTACCTTATCTTAAAATCTTCTAGTAATTTTAATATAGAGTTTAATTTACTGTTAAGTAGAGAATATTGTTGTTCAACTTGCTTATGTTCTTTATATAACTCTTTAAATCTTTGTTTCAAATCGTCCTGTCTTTTTTCTATAAATTATATACCAAGTCAACAATTAAGTTTAGTTGACTATTATTAAAGTGCCAACTACGTTCTTCAGAATGATTTAATCTACACCTTAAATTGATATTATCTTTTGTATTTATTCCCTTTCCGATATTAGCTTCTAGATTTAAATATTTTAACTTTTCAATAGTAACCTGGCTCTGATACCAAACTTTTAAATAAAAACAAATACAAACAAATACTGATGATATATGATAAATTTACCTAGTACACTATTATTTAATTTACTTTTGATAGGCTTATTTTCATCTTTCATTCATGCTAGTACTATTTAGAGTTACTGTTTAAAATTTTACCTATAAATTAATTTTTGATTACTAATAAACCGTTACGGCTTATTCGAAACGAGCGTGAAATACATGTAGTACTTATTTAGATGCCCGTTGCGATCTCGATGCAAATAAAGGCACACAAGTTCCCGTGCACGTTCCGAGTCGGTCAACCGACAACCCGTAACCGCTGTTGTGTGGGCCCGCCTTGTCAGCAGAAGACGCGGCAAAAGAAAATCAGAGTAGCAGTCCCAACAGGTACAAGAAAAATTAAAGGAATGGACGACACCATCGTTTACCAACCCTAGCTACTAGTATCTCTAACTTGATGAACTGTAATTCATTGTCCACTACATATCAGAACCACAATAAATTGTGTGGGCTAGCACTGTCTATATTTACAGTCAGCAAAGATAGCCACAGGGAAGTGAGCTTACCGTGAGTTTTCTGGCGTGCATTCTTTCTTGATCTGTTCTTCCCTTGGACTTTGTTGTACAACAATCCTTACTTTTCCTAGCACTAACTGACGGACTCATCACTCTACAATGCGGATTACTAACCACAAGCAGAAGCTCCGGGGCAACAAGAGTTCGATCGTGTCTATGCCCCTTGCTTGTCAAAAACTCGTCCCTGCTTAGGCAGCCATCCTCGGTTGTTGGTTTCCACGCATGATATGGCGCCTGAACCTCAGCCCCAGCTCTTCTTCCTGATCCCGTGGAATTAGTGCTTGCTCGTGTTCGTCATCATCAGACGCTGGAGTTGCCCCAGGTTCACGTGAATGGGTCAAGTCCTCACCAAAGTTGTGCAGCCTCCGCCCAATCAGATACCGATCATCCCTAATGGAATTGTGGAGATTGGTAAACCAGACATGGAATCTCTTGCCACAGAAGAACAGCGCACTGAATATCAGGCAGCCAAGCCAGGCGAAACGGTAGACTGCCGAGTTCACAATGAGTGGGTAACCAAGCACTGGGAAGACACCCCTTGCAAGAACATATGGAACACAGAGAGCTGTAAGGAGCTTGGTGACTATAGGCATTATGATTTCATGCAGGACCCATAGACCTCTCAAACGGGAGAAGCCATCCTCTCTAACTCTTTCAAACTTCATCCTCCAGCTTTCATCAACCAAAGGTGCCATTTGGTCCAACATAACCTGGAAACAGTATGGAAGACAAACAATCAGCACAAACTTACTTGAATGCAATATCCAAACAGGCGAATTACCCTCTTGGAGCACAACCAACTAATTAACTGAGGGGTCTAAATGATCACATATTTGTAATCTTACCAGCCTAGTCCATATTTTTAAGAATATTAATCCAAGTGCCCAATCCTGATACAACAGGAAAACTGGGCTCTCATCAATAGGCACTCTCATGGGTACAATGACCAGCAACTCAAAGAGGAGTCCAATCAACACAGGAATAACAAAGATCTGAAAAGGAAACAGCAATTCTTGTTAGATATAGAGCATATCCTGGTATTTATACCCCCAAAAGTACCCATAAACTATATAAGAACTTCTAGTTAAGGACTCCTCATTCTTCAGCTACAGTTCAAGCTTAAACCCATAAATACGGAAAAAGAAATTCAGCCCAGATGATTTACCCATATTGACAGGAGAGCAGAACTCTTGACAACAATAGAGCACCACTTGCAGATCTGTTGCACTAGGAAGGCCAACCGTCGTGATCTAATGTAATCAATTGCATATCTCGTTCCAGCTGCTGCACTCCAGATGATATAACATCCAATGCTGAAAGAGAATAAATCTGACAAAGCAACAAACAAATTTACCATGGTGTTAGCAAATATGTTACTAATCAATATCGTAAAAACAGAAAGCTATGCAGCAAAAAAACATACAGACATCAGAAAATTACCATTGCACTTGATGCCATGTGTGATTGGCAGGCGGGGAATAGCCTCAAAAACCAAACGGCCAAGTGAGATGGGAATGACAATCATTCCGGCATTGAATATCAGTAGAGTCATCCATGCCAGTACAAGCAAAAGCACAATCCGAAGAACAAAACCATACCTTCAAAAGGATCATATAGTTGAGCCACAGTTCAAGTTGATATACAGCTGAGGAAATTATGTAGATAATGCTATAGGCGCAAAACAATATCTTGAGTTCTTGACTTGACTTCTAGATTTTTCCAAATAAAAGATGCGAATATCAAGGGAGCAATGAATACATATTTTATATTTACAATTTACTACTAATCTACTTTGAATGATATCATAGTTATTTTAATATGTAATAGCAGTACAATCTGTCAAGTTTAAGCATGGTATACACAAAAAATAGTTAATTCATTTATACATATCTAGATAGTATACTTACTCTGAATCTCCCTGGTCATCAGCATCAGATTCTTCAGCGACTTCGTTATTGTCATTGGCATTAACCCTGCCATTATGATTATCGGCAACATGTTGTATCATACGTTGCTCAAGCTGTGGGGCAGCCACTTCCCGTCCACCATGTACCCTATCTCTACCTGCTCTGCCATTCCAGTTTTCTTGCCCGCTATTTTCTTCATGTCTTGGCAGTAAGAAATCAGTTAAACCTAATGCCCAACCAACAGCAGCAAACCAATGATGCAGAAGGGCTTTAATTGTCGCACGAGGCTTGAAATGCTCAATTGCAAATGGGATGCATATTTGGAACAGAAGCACATCAACTGGGATCTCTGTAAATGGGTCAAAAATGCTGCAAGCCCACACAAGCAACAATATTTAAGTGTAAAAAACAAAAATGAAAAAAAGGAACATAATAAAAACATATATACAGATGATCTCACGTGATGTCTAGAGGAAAAATCGATGGAGCTACTCGCATGGCCAGTTTGACAGGTAAGAAGACTAGCATCACAATCAAGCTTCCATACACAGCAACAGATAGAAGAACTCGCCGAGCATGTTTATGCACAGGATCATCAATCAAGTCCCTAAACGGATTGTAATTTGGATCAGCAGGGTCCCGCAGAAAATAAAGAACTCCATTGCGTAGTACCTAGCATAGAAAGTCAAAGGTGAGAATGAGATCCATGAGAATTTACATATCTGTTAGTGGAGCTAGCAAAAGGATTGAGAAATACCCCTCGAAGAAGACTGACAAATATGCTTATTTGGAGCATATATATAATCCCAACAAGCCAATGGATCGAGGAGCTTGCCAAGGGTGACATTGTGAAGAACTCGACTCTTTGAGCAATTGTTGCACCCAGCATCTTTAAGGTGCATACATCAAGCCACCAACCACACATAAGGGGAAATACACCAAGTTCAATCACCAAAAGGAATGCAACTTTGACCATAGTCATGAGATGCTTCATTCCAGCAAAGAACTGCCTGCATAGAGATGGGATAGCCTCTAAAATGGTAGCTATACCGTACAGCCTCCCAATGGTGAAACGTTCTCCCCTAGCATACCGCAGTAAAGCCAATGATCCAATGTACAGAAACACAAGACAAAAGATAAACATATATCCCACAGCAAGAGTTGTCAGATCAGAAAGATAAGAAGAGCCAATAGCAGTTCCTTTTATCAGACTGTTCTTCCCAGTGGCCTGCATTACAGTAAGACCAGTGGCATTTATCTTCAAGGATTGAGTAACCACCTCAATGACATGACCAATGACACCTTCATTATGGCTGTCAGAAGATAAGTTCTTCACAGCATTAAGTGCACTCTTCAAAGTATCATTAGCCAATGAAATAGCAGTTTCAGTAAAGGGCATCATTTTTGCCAGCATAGGACTAGAGGCCGAAGAGAAAAACCATGACAGATAGTACAGGACAATCCTTCCCAATGAGAATGGTACAAAGATCACAACAATGAGGAATATAGCATTGCTGGCCAGAACCTGGAGAAAACATGCGCCTGTTAGAGTTGGAAAATACAGGATAAACACTCCCTGGCACACATCATGGCTGTAGTAAAGCTTGCAAAGATCAAGTGATCCATGCTGTTAAAAGCACATGTCACACTATTGGCATCATACAAGCTTTTGAAATGAAGATTTAGAAATACTTCCTAAGGCACATCATGTAATTTTTAGGAATCAGAAATAAAAAAAAAACACCCATAAAGAAGCAAAGAAGCCAAAAGAAAAAAGAGTCGCTGGTTAAATTAACAGAAGCACATAGTGTGCAACAGAAGAAACATCATTTCAAATGAATAAACCAAGATTAGCTATGCAAGGCCAGTTTGGAAAGCGGTGTGTGTAGTTCTGTGGGCTGTGGCAGATTAAAACTTAACACTTATCACTTCCAAATTGACCCCATAAGAAGCCAGAAGAGTTTCGCAACAGCATGGCAGTATTGTATTGTTCATAAAAAAAAAAGCACTTGTTGTGAGGCAGGAAAGGAATCCTTACTGTTATCGCATTCTCAACCAAGTGGAAAACAGGGCCTTGCATGCCTACAAGTTCATCAAAAGGAACATCTTCTGCACCATCTGCATCATCCAAACCATCTAGCATCTGCTCAACTTGAGCTTCAAGTCGTTCTAATCGAGCAGCAACATTTTCTGCATTTCTTCTTAAAAGTTCACCCGCACCAAGTCCTTGGGCTTCTGCTAATTCGTCGACATTGCCATCTGCAGCAGGAACCCTGTTATTAGGACCAGCTAACCTTCTCACAGCTCGTGCACCATGCCTTTCACGGCCTCCATCATCCCTCTCAGCATCATGTCCTCCAAGTTCCCGCAAGTGTCTTATATAGTCCCTTAAAGAGGTAGCTCCAAGAAATATAAGGACAATAATAGCTGAGAGAAGAAAACCATGTAAACAATCACTTAGGATCAACTGTGCGCTGATGTGACTCAAGAATAGCCTCTGTGCTTCACCCAAACTTCTCACAAATGTTAACCTCCATATCCAATAGGTGATGAAGGGGATAATCATGAGCCAAACAGAAAGGACAAAGGCAAGCCGGAGGACAAACTGGAGCACATGGCATGCTTTCATCCCAACACCAACAATAAGTTCTTGGAAGGGGAGTCTCGTTGGAGCATTGTCAGCATACACAGGCGAGAAAGAGAACGCATGTTTGCAAACCTGCAAAGCATATACACATAGTTTAAAGAATTACCTATGCAAAGTCACAGACTGTTGAGTTAAGCAGAACAAATAGGAGAAAGAATAGCAACTGTAACGGCCCACACTTTTAGTGCTGAAGATAAAAGTGCTAGCCTATGGATTATCATTTGACAGCAACTGAGCCACTATGACCCGACATCTATCAACCTAAACCTAACTCATCCCTCAAGAGATTATGGACAGATCCAAGCAATAATTAGGGATGTAGCTTCTACATGAGCTATAATGTGCTAGTTTGCAAGAGATTTTCAATCTCTTGCAATAACAGATAGAAATCTTGTCACCACTAAGCTTTACATCTGTAAATGTGATTGCAGAGAAATATCTGAAACTAGCTAATGTTGCAACGAGATCAAATTAATATAGCTTGCAAAATATAATAATAAAAGAACAATGTCTCAACACGGTTCTCAAACCCTGTTCCACAAATTCTACCAACTTAAAGCGGTAGAAACCTATCTCACCCATAAAAAAAAACGCTGTTATCACTAGCCCTATCCAGTGCGAAGTATGCTGACCAATTAACCCCATCTACATACCATGATAGCATCGCAAAATTCACCAGAAATTAGCAAGCAATGCACCCGATTAGCATCCAATCGATCGATTCCACCGCCTAATCGAGACAAACTAGGGCCCTAAGAGCACCAAAACACGGCCGCCGAGGCCGAGGGTTACGTACCTCGCACTGGCGCGAGTTGCTGTGGTCGAGCCACTGGAGGAGGCAGTCCTGGTGCACGAACTTGATGCTGCCGCTGCAGGCGCACGGGTAACGGAGCGGGTGCTCGTCGTTGCCGGGGTTGCGGCAGATCCGGCACACGTCCCCCTCCTCCTCCTCGTCCTCCTCCTCCGCCGCGGATGAGGGCGGCCGCGCCTCCTCCGGCTCGGCCGCGGGAGGCCGGTCCGCGGCGATGTCCGCCATGGCTGGGTAGGGGGGCGGCGGCTGTGCGACGGCGCGTGCGATCGCGCGGGGTCGGGATGAGGAAGGCGGTGGGGAAAGAGGGGAGGGGGAGAGGCGGACGGATTAGCGCCTCTTAAGATAACGCGTTGGTGACGAGGCGAGACCCTGTGGGTGGGGCCCGCGGCGAGGCTGTCGGCTTGGTGGGTCGCGGTTGGGTCAGTGAGGGGAAGGTGCGTTCGGGTATGGGGAGATTTATTATAGCTTAGAGGAGTGATTTTTTACTGTTATTAATTTAATTTTTTTTAATTTATAAAACTAATTTTTGATTTGGTTATTTTGCAGAAATAGCCTCTTGCCGCCGTAAAAACCGCCGTGGTCCAGGGCGGCGAATGGCCTCCCCGTTAGGCGCGCCTAACGGTGGCCCCTCGCCGTTAGCCGGGGGGGCCACGTCGCGTTGCCACCCTCGGGGACTGCGGCGAATGCCTCCAGGGGGCCGAATGCAAAAATGCATTTGCCGTCGTTCCCAGGGCGGCGAATGCATAGCGAACGGACCGTCCGCACAAGGATCGGACCGTCCGAATCCCCGGATCGGACCGTTGCCCGCCGGATTGGACCGTCCGCTTAGGTATCGGACCGTCCGATCGGACCGTTGTCCCTCGAATCGGACCGTTGATCGGACTGACCATTGCCCAAGATCAGACTATCCACCCAGGGATCGGGCCATCGGAATGCACACGATCGGACCGTTGCCCCCAGATTGGACTGTTGATCGGACTGACCGTTGCCCCAGATCGGACCGTCCGTCTAGGGATCGGACCGTCCGAATACCCCCGATCGGACCGTTGCCCCCTCCCGATCGGACCATTGCCCAGCCCAGGCCTCGGCCCCCTGGAGCCATTTGCAAATTACCAAATTTGAAAAATTTGTTACTAATTTTTTAACCCAAAAAATGTACGTACTGAATGATTTTTAATTCGACATTGGAAGACGATATATTGTATTATTCATCATCCACTCGGTCGATACTTAACGCAGTGCACGTACAATAGCATAGTGATATTAGCTAGATGCGAGCCGTTCGCATTGCGGCATGATGAATACGACACCCATAGTACGAAATACAATAAGAGATACTACATTGTTAGCAGTACAATGTATCTGCTCATTCTAGTCACCGGTTCCTAGAAAAGCGGGTGATTCGTTCATGGTACGATCTAGATAGGCTGTAGTCGGCTGGTGATTCTGGTTGCATGTTCCAGTGCCGTGATAGATATGACGGCGTGAAATTGTCAATCTATTATCTGAATTGACACCTCCTTGGAAGATCCTGTGGGACGAGTTTGATTAGTAAATTTATCACGTTTGGTGAAGGTAAACTATCTGCAGGAAGTAAGATGCGGCTTGAACTTACATCGATATCGTTGTCAAGAATGTTCGGACAAACAAAGCTTCTGCGTCGCAGAGTTCCTGGCCTTCTCGACCTGACGACCTGGCAACGATCACCACAAGCGCACGTTGGACGGTCCTCCCATCGCGGTAGTCCGAGAGGTCGATTTCTCCAGTCTGCCCCTTCTAGCTCTAGACGTTGTTCGTGCTCCGCCCTCCTGGCCATGTATTGCGCCATGCTTTCGTCTAACGGGAGGTAGTCATATTCCGGGTTGCTGTTGTCAATCCACTCGATGAAGCCGCAATATCTTCCCTCGGTCTGTTAAGGTAAATATCCTGGTATAAGAATCGTGGGCATAAAAACGAATATGACAAAGACTTGACTGAAACTCGTACCTGGGGACTCTGGTGCACGCACTCGAAGTATCTCCAGCCGTAAGTCTCCTCCTAATGAGATACGCGTAGCCGGCGACGGTCACCACAAAGGCATATCGAGCGTTCAGCCCAAGGTGGCAGTACCAAAGTGAAACCTAAATATCGCCAGCTGCAATCCTCCACGAAAAGAGGTATAGGAGACATTGTTCGATGCTGCTACAAGAAGAAAAGGAAACTAGTGAGGCAGGTAGTGGCCGTAGTTCATAAACGGTGCGAAGTTTGCCCGAGGGCCTGGATGAAGGCCCTCTGCTACTATGATGGTGCTTTTATATAGGTTGTTGTGCGTCTATTTCCCTATGAGACGTACAGGTCAAAATATAAGGAACATGCATATGCAAAAAGCGGTTGAAGTGGCCGACCATGTATTCAGAATGCCCGTGACGACGCATGACTAAAGCGACGCGCCGAAAGGTCGCTTGTCGCAATGTGGCGCACGCGCGGCCTATATTATGCAAGTAAATGTGGTCCGTACTCGCGCATGGTATGCGCCGAAAGTGGTTTCTCCTTTTAAAATGATACAGACAGGACGGAGTACCGTTGTAAATATTTGTGAAAGAACAGATCTGAAGGGTGGGATCGAGCCTAGAGGGGGTGAATATGGACATGAAAAATTTAAACAAGTTATGCGAGACCTATAAATAAATAAATACAACAATAGCCCCTAGGTCATACGCCTCCTCGTCCTCTTAGGCTGCGCTCGCACGTGCCCACGCGAGTACGTCAGGCGGTCCGCTGGTACCCCACGGGTGGCTCGGATCGCCTGAGCAGTAGGGAAAACACCGGCGTCATGCGGCTGTGTGTGCGATGCACCTCCGAGCTGTGATGACCCGATCACGTCCTGCTCCGGAACGAGGTCGTCCTCGGTAGAGATCCAAGCAGAGGTGCTTGGGGCAGATCCCCGCCCAGTGTCCCCCAGGTGGTGGTGAGATCCGCCGCGTGGGTCTGGTAAAGAAAAGTTCGCGTTAGCCGAATAAAAAGTGCAGTTAGTTATGGAGAATAGGTTCAAACCTGACGTACTTGACAATCCTCGCCCGATCGTGGAGCCTGCCGACCTCGATCCTCCAGCGGTACCAGAAGGACCTGCTCCCCACGACGTACTGGCCCCTACAGAACCCGCCGCTCCTGCCGATGTCCCTTCATCATGGGGACCTCGCATATGTATCTGCATCGGTGGGGCTGCATCGGAACGGCGACAAGTCAGAGCACGGACGACCGAGCGCATCGTGTTGCACATCCGGCCGAACGTGATCGTCTGCTCGTGCTGCGTGAGAGGGATGCCAGCCTCGAGGCGTTGCCGCAGTAGGCCGAGCTCCGTGTGGACCTGCCTAGCATCGTCCGCCTGTTCAGCAGGACATGCGTGGTTAGTTGCGCGTGGTAACTACCGTTGAAAATAATATGAAAACCATTGACTCACTGCGTGGAAGTAGTCCTGGTCGCGGTGTGTTGGGTATGCGTCTCGCACCCCCGCGACGTGCGCCAGTGGAGCCTCGGGAGTGAACGTCACCCGTAGTCTGGTACGGGGCTGGTACTAGAAAAGGTACTGCTTGTACCTGGCGGCTGTGTAGAGGTGCATCTCCGTGATGACGCCCTCCGTGGCTATGAGCCAGTCGTTGATGTACTCGATGACGGTGGGTCTCCACAACTTACTGGCGGCCTGGCCACGCCGATTTAACCTGCAGAGCACAACTGGTGACACAATGCATAACAATACGAAATATTCATTTCCACATATACCTGTGAACGTGTTGCGGTACGCCCGGGCGTTGTGGATGGCCGAAGGTCTATCGCATACCGAACTGCCGCATCACACGTTGCGGGCAGTGCGCCTCGACAGAAATGTCGAACAGCATCCGCGTCATCGTCAGCTAGTACGCCTGGTCCTTGTTGCAGAGGGACGATAGCCCAAGCGGCGCACGCGCGTTCACCGCCTTGGCGCTGTACGGCTCCCAGACAACGTCGTCGTCCGTGATCCTGTCGAACTCCATGACGAAGTCTGGGTACGACTTCTGCACCTGCACGTGAGCGTACCGACGCTACAAACAAGAAAAGAGTTCTCGTTAGTCCAAGTAACATAAAAAACCGAGACGGTTCTAACACCGAACATACCTCACGACGACACCACATCGTCCCCATCGTCGGATAGTCCTCCGGTGGGACATCTACGTACAGGGTCGACTCGTACGGACTGTGGTCCACCACGGGGCGGCCGATCGCAAACCGCTCTGCCGCCCAGAGCTGTAGGAGGAGTGGACAACCCGTGAAGACCGCTTCTAGGTCGGTCTTCCTGCAGCCGTCGCACAGACCCCTGTACGTGGCGGCAAGGACTGCCGATCCCCAACTGTACTGGGGAACAACACCGTCCTCGGCGTCGGCTATCTCCCTCGCGTAAGGGATCAAGCCCTTGTCGACTGCGTGGCCGTGCGAGTTGGTGAACATCACCCACCCGAACAGCCACAACAGGTACATCTCTAGGCTCCTCTGCAGTGAGTACGCGTCGGCCTCCGGGTCTAGCTGATCAGACTGCAGTAACATATAAAGAAGTTGACATTGTAATTGTAGTACGGACTGAAGGATAAACATAAAACAACAAAAAAGCATTCTTACCGTATAGCTCAGTACCCAAGCCTGAGGGGGGCCCGCATGCGTGTACGGGGAGATCTCGCCAACGAGGGGAAGCCCCGGAGCACGGTGAACCGGGGCGAACCGCTGCAGGATGTCGTCTCGCCACGCCTGGAGCCCGTCAACTGGGCCCACCGCATCACCGGCTAGAGGCAGCCCAAGGAGGAGGCTGACGTCCTGCAGCGTGGGGGCCATCTCACCGCATGGGAGGTGGAAGGTGTGCGTCTCCACTCTCCACCGGTCCACAAGAGCTGTAATCAGCGACCGGTCGATACCCCACTTCTTCGCCGGGTCAGTCAGGTCCACTGCGGCTGCTACCAGCCTACACAGTGACAGAAGGCCTGCCTCCCGCAACCTGACAATCAAAACAAAACAAGTTAGTAAGTTGACATATACAGCTTCACAGTACAACGTTCGTACGTACCTAGTCGTGAATATGTCGTCCACGGGAAGGAGTCGCCTAGAAGGTCGAGGACGTAAGGTACCGAGCTCGAGGTTCTGCACCGCCAAGAGAAACGACCGATGGGACTGATCGGTGGGGTGATCCAGCAGCTCAGGCGTCTGGTAGTCCATACCTGCAAGGAAAAAGAAGCGGAACGGATTAGCTCAATTAAACATAGTGCATTACAGTCAGAAAATTAACAGACAACAAAGTACCTTTAAAAGGCCCACACTAAAATGAAAATCAGATAGCAATACATGCATATTGATACACATTAGAGGGACATTACATCAGCAACCAGCGGCTATACTACACAACATAACCCGAAGGTGCACGAGGACACCTGCGAAGACGCTGCCTATCAGTGGTGCCTTCCCCAGTTGGCCGCCTTCCGTCGGCGCCTGATCCTTCCATAGGAACTTCCGCTGCACTTGGGGCCTCGGCGTCTTTCGTGCACTTCTTGTAGGTATGTCCATCCTCTCCACACCTACTGCAACGTTGAGCGCTAACGCCGGCCTCGGATTCGTCCATATCATTGCGAATCCTCCGTGTCCGACGGCGGCCTGCCTTGTTCCTTGCCTTTGTCGGGTCAGGGATGAAATAAACTGGGCTTGTGTCTTCAGTGAAAGTGCCGACGATGCCGAAACCAAAAATTTCGGTACTCCATGTATGCATGATTGCTTCCTTTTTAAAGTACGAAGACATATATTGGCGTTCATCAATGCCGTACCCCCCGCAAGCAGCAATGACATGAGAAGAGGGCTTGTGGTACAAGCTTGGTTTCCTACAGGAGCACTTGCATGTCCCATCTTCCTTTAGGACACACTCTTGCCGAGGTTTCCTTGCGAATATGCCATGCCTGGACCTGTCGGCACATAATATCTCAAATCTATGCTCTCGTGTGCCCTGCACTCGGATTCGGTGCTCTCTTGCCTTCTTGCATTTCTCCTCAAGGTACTCTGTCATTTTTGTGCCGAACCAAAGGTTTCCATCGGCCATAGATGGGCCATTCTGTCTGCACCTGTCGTGGAAGTACATCTGTGTTCCATGTAGGATGAACTCCACGATGGCAACAAGGGAGAGTTGCCTCACACCACGCATGACCCAGTTGTAGACCTCTGCAAGGTTTGTGGTCATTATGCCGTACCTTGCTCCACCTTCATCGTACAGCAATGCTCATTTCTCCTTCGGCTCGTGCTCGATCCACTGCGAAAATCTGCTAACCGAGGAACCAGGCCTCCTTCTGAATGTACCGTCATCGGTGAGAAGTGCACCTAGAGCTTCAGGGCCGTCAACACCTCTAGCTGCGGGTCTTGCAGAACTCTCGCCTCTATGTTTGGCTGTCAGCTCATCAAGTCTCCTCCACAGCTCATTGAACTTCTTCTGTTGATTCTGGGCGCAGAAACGTTTGAACATGGCCATCAGCTCCTTGTTTCTGAACTGCTTATAAAAGTTTGCGCCCATGTGACGCATGCACCATCTGCTCTTTACATCTTCCCACACCGGAGGGTATCCCTTGTTTGCGCATCCGTTTCGCAGCTCCTCAATTGCACGTAGCATCCCTGGATGACGGTCATGTATGAGACATACATCTGGCCTCATCCCCACCACCTTTTCCTTAACCAGCTTCAGAAACCAGTACCAACTCTCTATGTTCTCGCTCTCGACGAAGGCAAAGGCCACGGGCAACACCTGGTTGTTCCCGTCTACTCCGATTGCCGTCAACATTTGACCTTTGTATTTTCCAGTTAGGAATGTGCCGTCGATGCAGAGAATGGGCCTGCAATGAAGAAATGTAAACATGCACGCTTGCAGAAAGATGAAGGCCCGCTGAAGGACGCTCTGCCCAGGATTTGGTAACGATGGGAAACTTTTGATTTTGGAGTAGCTGCCAGGATTCCTCGCACAGATGGTTTCCAGTAGACGAGGCAAATTATTGTACGAAGCTTCAAAACTGCCGAATCTCCTTTCAATTATCTTCTGTTTGACCCTCCATGCCTTAGCATATGTAATGGTGTACTTGTACTTCTCCTCGATGCGCCTGATAATTGACTTGGGCTCGAACCGGAGGTTCTCCACAACAGCATAATACAGCTCTGAAGCGATGAATGCAGATGATATGTTTCTGTGGTACTTCTGAACACCCGGAAGATGGCAGTTGTGCTCCGTCACGATTGACACGGACCAACAGTCGTCATATTTCTTCCTAGATGCGTACATCCTCCATGGACATCCATCGCTTGAACTTGCACATTTCACTTCGTACACTGATCTGGTGGACTTTGATACCCAGAACTCCCTCCCAAGTGCACGGCCCACATCTTCACAACCTCTGTCAACTGTGCTTTTTTGGCGTATCTAGCGTCTTGCACCACTTCATTCTGCCGATACTCCCATACCACGGTGTGCCCCTCTGAGACAACAAGTCCGAATAAGTTCTTGTTGTCCCATTCTGCCGGGTATATATCGTCCTCCGAAGAATCATCATCCTCCATATGCTCAGGTTTTGAGTCTTCAATTTCCATCTCTTGTACTAGACCTAGGTGTCTCTCCCCTTCATCTGCAAACCCCTCCGGTCCTATGTCTTCTTGGCCTCCTTCCTCTCCAGCACCCTCGTCTTCTGCCTCATTTTGCTCCCCTGTTTCATCGGGCCCTTCCACTGTACTTGGATCAACCTGATCAATGCTGACCCTGTCATGCACTACCACTAGGATGCTCGGTGCCCATCCTCGCTGCAGTGCACTCTCCACAAAAAATACCCAGCTGGCCGTCGAATCTATTGACATCAATTCCCACCAAAAACCTTCCACAGCCCAGCTAACCAGTGCGTACACCGTAATTGCATTTACTTCAGGATCTACTCCGAATCCCCTCATTAACCAATTGTAAACTCCAGGAAAACTTCTCTCAGCTGGAGCTATAATTCCCTTTTGTGCTACGTTGAACTCCGATAAATCTACCCCATATGGTCCTTCTCTGACATTTCCTTCACCGTGATATATCGCGAATACAACTCTATTTGCCATTTCTGTTGACAAAAAAGATTTTCACTACAGTTATTAATCTGTACTAATCAATATTCGTTCCATAAAAAGGCTATAGGTATGAGTCAAACCATTACCGTTTCTACATTTTACAAACTAACCCAGTGGCGCTAATAAAGTTATACGCTAGGTTTATCTAACATGTCGAAATGACGTATACCAACGATGGCCATGGCGAAGCATATTTATTTCTAAAATATCTACAATTTACTACATGTCCGCTATGTTCTTCTAGTACGGTCAAATAAATTTAACACTAACGATGGTTATGCCAAACCGTTAATATTTTTATAATATGTCAGGTATTACACTACGCGTCTAGTACTAATTAACACTTGTCTAAAAAATTGACTACATAACAGGGGGAGAGCAAAAAAATACCTAGATTCGGCTCAAAAATCCGTGAGGGCTTCGCCGCTGTACTGCTCCTCCTTTGCCTCAGCTCTATTGGACGAACGCTGGAGGCGGAAGGGGGAAATGACGCGCCGGCGAGTGTGCGAAGGGATTATATAGGGGAGGGCTAAAAACTGCCGTCCCCCAGGGCGGCGATTGGGCTAAAAACCGCCCTGGGGATGGCGGCGAATGTATTTTTGCATTCGGCCCCCTGGAGGCATTCGCCGCCGTCCTCGAGGGCGGCAACGCCACCTGGCCCCCCCGGCTAACGGCGGGGAGCCGCCGTTAGCCGCGCCTGACGGGGAGGCCATTCGCCGCCCTGGGCCACGGCGGTTTTTAAATACCGCCGTGGCCCACGGCGGCAAGAGGCTATTTCTGCAAAATAACCAAATCAAAAACTAGTTTTGTAAATTAAAAAAAAATTAAATTAGTAACAGTAAAAATTCAGTAGAAGCCCGTTTATTCAGTTGGGCTCAGTTGTCCACGTGGGCTGGATGCTAGCCCATATTTGTTAACGCCAAAATTTGGCACGGCTCATATCAGATTCGGTAAAGATAGAAGCTATATTAACCGGAGGAAATTAATCCAGAAGAAACCGGATTTGAGAAGGAATCGTGAAGACCACGTTATGGCAGTTATTTATTTTATCTATTAGATAGTTTTATCTTTTAGGAAACCTGATCTCTTGTCCGATCAGGTCTGTTAGTTTTCCTTTTCTAGTTAGGAAAGTCCTATTCCGTGTCCTATAAGGACTCATGTAACTCGGGGTATAAATACGTACGCCCGGGCACCTTGTAAATTATCACAACGATCAATAAACTTCGGCGCATCGCCACCCTTTCGACGGGTTCTTGCTTCTCGAGCGGGGCTGCATCGGTTAGGTCCGAACTCCTGTGAGAGGGTAAGACTTGTCACCCCTTACCCAGGTGTATCTGCTCTGTTTACGACTGCATCGGTTCGGTTCGATCTCTTAGGCCGATCAGGTATACCACATCACGCGTGCATAGTCTTCATCGGCTTACTGGGAGCGATTTATCATCAGTTTGTGCTGCATCGGTTGGGTCCGACCTACTAAACTGCTCGTGATAAATCGTTCCTGCTAGGTTGATGGTTTCCATGCAAGCGTCTTATCGGAATGTATAGCCGATAAGTTATCTTATTACATCACAGTTGCATTAGGTCTATCGTCTCATCGAGGTTCTTTTATCATTATTAATCTGTGCTGCATCAGTTAGGTTTGAACTACTAGATTGATAATGATAAGTTTATCCTTGATGGATCGATGGGTTTTATGCGATGTTCTATCGAAGCGCTTAGCCGATAGGTTATCTGTTATCACAGCCGATTGCGTCTTTGTTTTACGCTATCATCGGCTTCCCAGCCGATACACATGTTCTATTAGTAATCGACTAACTTATATTGCAATTCTTTTATGTACTACATAAAGCCGACTGCACTATATTCATTATTTTGCCTATCTACTATATCATCGGCCTCTAGCCGATGTCCAAGTGTTTATTTATCAGTCGGCTGGCTTTTTATCTGTTTATATTATCATCGACTATATTATCGGTTTCTTAGCCGATGCGCAAGTATTGCTGACAGTCAGGCACGCGTACCCGGACACGAGGACCAACAAGGACCCGGACGCGAGCACGCCGAGGACGAGGGCCCGGGTACAGGCGTAGCCGATGTGCGAGCACTGTTGGCGCCATCGGCTGAAGGAAGACTCTATCGGCTTATCGGCCGATCGCTGCTGGTAGCCGGGCGCGGGTGCAAGCGAGAACCAGGGCACGGGCACAAACAAGCAGGCAAGTACCCGGACGCGGGCATGAAGACCCGGGCGCGGGCACAGAGATCCGGGCGTGGACGCGAGGTCCTGGGCTCGGGCAACAGACGAGAACCCCGAGCGTGGGCAACAGACGAAGACCCGGGTGCGGACACAGGCGAGGGCCCGGGCAAGTCGGGCAGTCGGTTCAGGGGAATTCGGTACAGGAGCTATCGGCAATCGGTTGGAAGGAGTCTACATCAGTATGTCGGCCGATTGGGTTGTTGGCTAATATTTTCTATCTCCTTGTCAATTGCTGGGTCAAATTGACTGGCACGCCTACGAACCTCAATAATTTAGGACCTGCACTGGAGTGAAGCAAATCTCCCAGGCCTTCGCGTGTCTCCCAGACGCCGGACGGCCCCCGGCGGGTTTTCGGCGTCAACAATATTGGGCTAAGAGATGGACCGTGCTGGCATGGGATGGCCCATCCGGCCCTTTATATCCCACCACTAGATGCTAATGATGAGCACTTTCTCCCATCGTTTGCTCATCAACTTAGACGGTGTTTATTGTGGCTTTCTAAAGAGAGCTAATTTCTCGTTTGTCGTGGGTATACTTCTCAAACCATCAAATGATATATATTTTTTAATTTTTTTAATTAATCATGTACTAATGATTTTTCTTATTTTACGTAAGGCTTAAAAGCTTAAGGCAAACCCTGATTCGAACGGGGCCTTATAAGCCGTTACCAAAATTTAAATTTTAAAATTTAATTTTAAAGTTGATTTTAGGGTTTTTCATCGTAGTTTATTTTTCAGTATTTTCTTTTAAATCACTGAGAACACATATAAAAGTTTTACCTACAAGATATTTTTTGGTCGCTGATAAGGGTTACGCCTTATAATAAGATGTATGCAAAACAATGAAGTGCAGTCCTCATTGGCTTATACCGCAATCAGATTTTGAATTTTTAACTTAATTGAATTGGGTTTTTGTTTGCTATTTTTCATCTTTCGCTAAGAATAGAGTTATAGAAGTCTTACCCCAAAATTATTTTTGCCGCTTCGCTTACATCTATACGGTTGCTAACCTGTATAGGCTGAGGCGCAAAATGAGAAATCCGCCACGGAGCTCACATCTGATTAGCTAACTGTACAACGGTTAAGGATTTAAGAACATTTTTACTGCGCGGACCTGATGAGAATATTTTTACAACGGTTAAGGATTTAACCAAACAAAATTGTACTGCGCGGACCTGATGAGAATAACGGCTCGGTTGGAAGTCAAGGATTTCATAAGTATTTTTGTAAAAACTTCACATGAGTAGTTCTCAGTTTCTCGCAGGAATCTCTAAACCTTATGTCACAGTGTCAGTGCACGTTTGTGTTTTTTTATGTCCCTTCATTTAGAGCAATGTCATGTAGCGCGAGCAGAAATGAGTGAATCAAAAATTTGCATGCAGGCATCCACGGTACTCTATTTCAGCAGAAAAACCCAGCAGTTCAAGCAAAATTTCAAGCTTGAATGGCCCAAACCCGCTCATATCCTTCCAGCATGGAGATCTATCTGTGCATGCACTACGGAACAATGTTCTTGCAGCCATCTCCCCACACATCTTCCTATTGAACTCGGCATCGGGATTGCTAATGCCGGCGGAAGTGCAGGGTGCCGCCTGCGACGACGCCGACGCCGCAGGCGATGCACCGAGGCTGCCACACACTGCATACCAAAAAGAGAATCCGACCGTCGTCGTCGTGGCGCCCGAGGGGAAGAACGTCGGCTTCCTGCTAGAATCCTAGGCAACACGGCGTGACCGCCTGCCTTGCCTGCGCGCGTGCAGCTTGGCAGGCAGTGAGCTCAGCAGCCAGGAGCAGTGCTGCTGCTGCTGGGCCTGGACGACGCCATGGCCACCTGTCCCATTGGGAATCCTGATGATGCTGCAGCGGCGTTGGCGTTGGCGTCGGCGCCGGGCAGCCGGGGCCGGGCGGCGTACGGCGGCCAATTATTGTCACCGTTGGGCCAGCCGTGGCGCGGGCGCATGTGTAGTTCTGCTGCTGCTGCTGCTGCTGCACCCTGCATGCCGCCTCCACTGCTGCTGATGACCTGGCTCTGTTCATCGGTCAGATACTGTTGGGTTAGTCATCAGTGCGTCACAAAACCAAAGTAATTAGGGAAAACGACACAATCATTGTACTCTTGTATCGAGTGATTAGAAGTTTAGCATGCATGATGCATCATTGAGCATACCATCAGGAGCATGTTCCTGCTGCTGGGGTGGTTGTGGTGGTGCTGATCAGGACGCATGACCGCGCCGCCGTCCGGCATTGCCGGAGCCAAGGAAGGCCTAAGCCAGATGCTCCTCTGACGGTGGCAGGCCCTCGTCTCCTCCTCCGGCAGATTGAACTAGTTTGCCGGCATGGAACAGTTCATCGTCAGTATCACTTGACAGTGTCATTTGATTCACTCAGCCAGTCAGGTGACATAGTAATGGACATGCGAGTCATACCGTCAGGCTCGTTCTCTGGTTGCTTAGTGCAGGGTGGAGGACCTCGTCGGTGGCAGGGTCGCCGGCCCGTTCACCACCGGAGCACCCGAGGCTGAGCTCAAGATCAAGCTCGCCGTCCCAAGCTGCAACCACCAAAAAAACACTGCTGCATTTAGGAAATCCGAGGTGCTAGCGTGATCATAAAGTTGTCAATTGTCAGGGAAATTTTCTTCTAGACCATTTGCCAGAGAGCTGAGCTAACTTACATTGCAGGTTGAGCTCGTCCTCATACGCCTGGGTGTCGAAGTTGGTCACAGCCTCCTTGCCACAACATCTGATCGCCGCTTTGTCGTAAGCCCTGATATCCAAAATTTAGAAGAAATCATCAAAGTAATCGTGGGCTTTGCACTCGGACAGCGATGATGAAGCGCAGGACGAGCTCACGTACTTGGCAGCCTCCATCTCCGTGTCATACAGGCCAAGGTACACGTATCTGCAACGATCAGAAAGGAAATGAAACCGCATCAGCACAAAATTGAATCTTTCACGTGTTTGAACTAACAAATTTCATCTTTTTTGAATCCAGGTTCTGTTATGATGAAATGACTGGGTTGCTTACTTCTTGCCCATGAGTTGGCCGATCCTGGCCTCCCATTTGCCGCACTTGTGGAGGGTGACCCCCCTGAACCGCGAGCTCCCCCTAACGAAGCCGGCGCCCTGACGCCGGAGAACCTGAACGAACTCCTCTTTGCTGAAGTTGTTCATCTGCCAATGCAATGGCCATGACAAGAACATGACAGAAAAATTAAGAAAGAGGCCAATAAAAGACGCATATGAACAGTAAAGTTCTTGGTAGCATCTGTTGTGTTCTGGTCTGATGTAAGCTGATCACCTTCTTTATGTCCTCCTTGTAGTCATCCAGGGTGAAGTTGATGTCTGCCTCCACGCCACGGAACTTGATTGCAGCCTGGTCATAAGCCCTGAAACAGATCAAAGAAGACAACAATTCAGATATTTTTTTTAACCAACCTTGCTTTCTGTTTCTCTTTCTGTTTCTGAAACAGAAACAATGTGCAGAATTCCCTAAGTGCTAACCTTGCAGCAGCCTGTGCAGTATCAAATCCACCTAGAAAGATGCACAAAATGACAAAATACACCCATGAACAAATTCTGACTCCTATAGTTAATTAAGCATCAATAGACCAGTGTAACTGAGACATTTTCACACGACAAAAAACACTCACCCAAGTACACCTGCTTTCCACAATCCCTGCACATTCAAACACAACACAAGAAGAGATAAATAACAAAAGCAAATTGAAATTGCTGCCACATTGCAAGCAAGATTGAAATGGGTCAAATCATTTGCAGATTACAATTGCCAAGTTTATCACAGCTGCATACAAGCAAAGCAAATGTATATGCACACGTGTACAGGGAGACTGACCAAATGTGCGACTCCCACCGGCCGGTGCGCCGGTAGAAGGTGACGCCGCGATACTGCGAGCTCCTGGACCGGGGGCCCCGCCGCGTCTTCCTCGACGGCGGTCGGGTCCACTGCTCAGCCTCCGGGGCGGCAACGTGGCACTGCTCCATTGCCAGCTGCCGCTGCTCCGTTGCCTCCGGTAGCACCGCCGTCGCCGCCCCCGCCGTCATCGGAAAGAACTGCTGGGTGACGACCGCCGGCCGGACAAAATCACCCCTGGCGGGCACAGTGAACCCAAAGATTCTTCCAGACCCTTCCTCCAGCTCCTCCTCTTCCTCCTCCACCACCATAGCCTCCACCCCGTCGTCGTCCCCGTCCATCGCCAGTGCAATGCTGCCGAGGCCGTAGAAGGCTCTCTTGGTGGCCGCCATAGCCTTAGCAGATATACACACCGGCGTTCTTCTAGCTGTTTCTTCTCTACAGCTAGCTGCTCTACGTGATGGAACGCACCATTGCCGCCTAAGCTACTACTACGTGGTCTCTCGTCTCAGCTGTGTGCGCGAGAGTGTGTAGTTGCAGTGCAGTTCCTAGAGCAGAGATGAAGAATCTGGCTGGTGGGTAGGCAGCTGATGGCTGAGGTTGGTATCAAGCCAGGCAGGCAGGCAGGGCTAAGGAAAGGAAAAAGATTTCTGAGCATGCTATCACCTCATGTCATGCATCTTCTTTTTATGGGGTTTGGAAGGAGGGAAGAGAACAGAAACACCACCACAGGCCAACACAGGGGGGAGACTGAGAGGGACCCCAGGCTTGCTCCTCACAGCCTCACCTCAAGACACTCCTCTCCCTCCATCTCTACTGACCACTATTACTACAACTAATTCTCTCTGTGTGTGTGTGTGTTCTGTTCCTCTCACTGCTTTGGGCTCCTCACCTAACAATCATCCCTCCTTTTTATGCCTCTTCATGATGCACATTTACTTGCACAGTTGCAGGCAATGATCCAAAATCGATCACATGTAAGACCATTGCACAGTATATGGACTGAACGTACAATGCAATGCCATTAGTTTGTGTGTTGGAACCCAGGGATGCATTCCACTGAAATTTTCTCCAGACAATATGATTGTTGCAGGTATAATTGTTGTGCTTTTATTCTGTTAGATCTTCCACATTTTTCTAGTCATATTCAGACTAGTGTAGTAAGCAAGCAAAGCAGGGAGCAGTAGATATTTCAGAATTAATTTAGCTTATAGGTTTCTTGTATTCAGCCAACACTACACTGGGTACTACCTCATTTAGGTCCAAGCCACCCAGCCATTGTCTGCACATTCCCTTCGCTGCTTAATGGCCCCAGCGTCCACCTCCACTTGCTTGCGCCGGTGAAAGAGGTTTTAATACAGAAGCAATGCAAAGATCTGCTTGTGCAGGAGAGGAAGATCTCAAGATCATATCATCATATACTCCCAGCTTCCCCATACCACGTTAAACAGATCGAAAACATCATGATATGTTAATACGCATGAAAAATATATCCGCCAGTACCATTGGGTCCATTATACCACGATTGAGTGTGTAGGATATTGTCCGCTTTTCGTCGTCAGCTTAAGGTTTTTGTTGGTGTCTTGATGACGCTTTAACTATGAAGAGCAGCATTTCAAATGTAATTGGTGTAAAGTATTGGCAAATGTGCATGCTTGCTACCCATGATGGAAAATAATTAGGAGACAGAGGTGAGCACAGAGGTTGCATGTTAAAAGTTGAAAAGGAGAGTGGTTGAGATATTCCTAATTTTGCTTTAATGTTGTGCCAATACTGTTTGGGATGTGGTTAGCTGCAGCTAAGATATTGACTGGAGCATATTTCATGGAATGTTCTCATGCTTGTTATTGATTAGTTTTATTCCTTGATGCGACACCAAGGAAGCATCCCTCTTTTGGTTGTGTTAGTGCTACTATTGGGATGATCGGAAATGGATAGTTGGTATAGTTTATCAGAGGATTCCATTTTTCCATTTAATTTTCAGAACTTTCATATCATGCCCGGCCTGTCAGATATTTGATATTTCAAATTGCAAAATATCCTTGCCGTGTAGCTCTTAAGTAAACTTTAAATTACCAAGCCAATTGCATACAGATTTAACTTAACTAGCACAGAAAAGCAATGGTGTTGCCCTTCATGAAAGCGTCTAAACATGCTTGCCCAAAAAAGCATTCATTTTTGTTGTTGGTGGAAATTTAAGTACACAATTAAGATTGCTTGGGGATGAATTGTCCAACTAATATAGATTCTAAAATCATGCAGAGTTGTTAAACTTGCCTATAAGATTGACAACGTTATTTAGGAGGAAGCATTAAAGATTATTAAAAAGATTTTCCAAAAAGAAAAGGATGATTAAGAAACATGTGGAAAACAAGCAGTTGGCACAATGCCTTGCCCTTATAAAGGATAGCTAGAATCTACCGGTACAGCCAAAAAAATTCTCGTTTTTTCATGAGCACGCTTCCTAAACTGCTAAACGATGCGTTTTTTGTAAAAATTTTCTATATAAAAGTTACTTTAAAAAAATCAATATTAATCTATTTTTCAATATAAAATAATTAATACTCAATTAATTATACGCTAATAGCTCAACTCGTTTTGCGTGATCTTCTTTCTCTTTCCTCACCTTGAAACTATCCCTAAAACTAGAGACAGAACACCAATTGAGATATCAACTTGTCCAATCCATCACTAATTTCTTTCCACTGACTGATTTGATGGGTTTTGTTATTCTCAAACTAAAGGCAACAATGAAGGCACATTCAGATGTTAATAACTTGTGAAGTCAACATTGTGGTAGTAGGTATCTCCAGTTATGTTCTCTCTGGAAGCAAGCAGGTTACTCGCTCGGTTTCCGTTAGCACGTTTTTTAAAACACAAAACGGTGTATTTTTTTAAAAAACTTTCTATATGAAAGTATCTTAAAAAATCAAATAGATCTATTTTTTAAGTTTTTAATAGTTAATACTTAATTAATCACGCGTTAATGACGATTCTCGTTTTACGTACGGAGCTGCACCAAAACGTGTCCCGAATGCCACCTAAGGAGGAGAAAGCAAGAACCAGATCGACAAAGAGATCTATAACACATTTACTCTAAGGGACAGTGTAATGAATCCACCTACACTTTTTTTGCAAGACTAGTCTTCCTCAGAAGAACCGAACAGGCTCAACGTAAGAAACATCCAGTGCATATATACATTGCAAGATGAAGAAAAAAAGCGAGAGGGAGTAAGTAAATACCATGAGTAAAAGAGCCGCTTGTATTTATGCGAGGATGATGGTGCCAAGGGGGAGGAGGGTCTAGCTTTTATTGTGCTAGATCTCCAAGCAGTGCTGTCCATCATAAACAGCTGCGCAGGGAAGGGAATCAAATGCAAGCAAGCAAAATATTTCCATAAGAGGCCAATCCAAGAGTACCTTGTAGGTCCTTGTTCCTCCTTTCCTTGCCTCCCCTCCTGTAGTCCTGTGCTCTCTCTCCTCTATCCGTCTTCCATTGAGGAGACCTGCAGGGTTGCTGCAGTCCTTATTTACTGCTCATCAATCACTCTCCTCCCCCCTTTCTTGATCACAGACCAGCAGAAACAATCACTTCAATCCCATTTCAGTTCAGTTCCTCTTGTCATGCTACCTACAACTTAGATCCAGCCAAACAGTGAAAAGAAGTAATGAGGCCGTACCTTTTAGTATAATATACTTCAGCCCCAAATGCTGCAAATCCACCTCTTCCTGTCTTTTGGTATACACCCAGCCATCCAGCTGAGAACAACAATCACCATGCACAAACAATGCTACAGCTTGGGAAGATCTTATCTGTCTAATACAGTGTTCACAGTTCATGACATTGTGCCCTGGAATATGTTGAGGTTTCAGTAAAAAAAGAGAAGTTTACTGCCTTGTTTTTGACAGGCTAAGTAAGCCCATTGTGGTATATATTTCAGTAGGATTTTGTTGGATCTGCAACTCCTATCCCAATCAATCCGATCCTCTTCCAACTTGAACGTGGCAAGGACCCAGGGGAGGCAACAGTTGTCAGGCACTTAAAAACAAAGAGCAGTGTGCTTTTATGCTCCCTGCCATGAAATTTGGCAAGTGTGTGTGCAAGGAGGGAATCAAATGCTACAAAAGGAGGAGCTCCCCAGAAGTAGCCAATGCAACAGTACGAAGCTCCTTTATTTGTCCACCAAACCCAATGTACCACTACCACTGGGTGCATTTGGAGCAAAGCAAATTCTTGTCCTGTTTGAATTTTCCATTACTGTACCTGAATGGAGAAGTGCATAGCCTTGAGTTACAACGATGTATTACTTCACACCAATTCTCAACTGCAAAGAGAAGCATGAGAACATACACCAAAATGTTTCTAAACACCACAACCCAGTTGATTTTAGTGGATAATAAGCATATCATCCAGCACGGATTTCTTGAATGACAGGAACTATTTAAGCTGCAAAGATAAACAAAACAAGAATGAGGCTGGTATAAAAAGAGGTAAAAGCTCATGATGTGCAAACTACAAAGCAAATCAGGAATAAGACACATGCTGAAAGCAACAACCGCATGTAGCAATGCAATGAGAGTTCCAGATGCACATTTTATTGCAGAAATGGCAGGTGATCACATTGCGGTGCATAATGAAGCATCATTATGTACAAAAGGAGCACGTGGAAGTTTTACAACACTTATGAACCGAACCAGGGCCTACTTGTTAAATAACTGAATTCAAGGTCTCAAGCACTCACATGCAGATGTCATATGGAGGACTTAGGATTGCTTAAAGCTTACAAAAAACATGTGGGTTAGATATGTCGATAATCAGGAAGAAAGATACATTCCTTCAAATACACCTAAACATTGTATGATTGAGCATTTGAGCCCCAAAGTTTATCTTGAAGTGTGTGTGTGTTAAAACAACACACTCTTACTATTTCTCCTTGGTTGTTAAAACATCCTTTTTTGTGAAAGGAGACATAGTGTGATTACCATTTTCTCAGATCTTGGAACTTGCATTTCCCTCACCCTTTGGAGTTTTTGCCAGGTGCGTTAGCCAAATATCTTTCAGCAAAACAGTTTGAGGCCTCAAGCTGGTATGAATTTGCAACCACCAGCATATATAACTATTTATCATTAAAAATATCAAAGCGATCACAAGAACACAAGAAAAACCTAAATATTTTTAATCACATGTAATGCTTTCCATTTTTACTATAAATAAAAAAACTGAATAGGACCATTCTCACTTGCTGCAAGCTTTGTTAAGTTTTTCTTAAAATAATAGGCAGGAGTTTTGTCTAGTACTATATTAATAGAGTAGAAAGATTTTTAATAACAGCACAGGGAAGGAAAAGGAAAGCCCCCAAGCTAAGAGAGGCGATAAAAACTAATAAAGCCTAATCTCCCACTTATAGGGACTCGATAAATTCTTGCGCCAGCTAGGCACCAAGTACGAGCTCCCTCCTTGATCTTAGCTTGGAGAGAAGCATGTTAATTACACTGTCTGAAAATGTCCCTGGTACAGCCATTGATTGTTTGTATTCCTTATGCTGTTTGATCAGTATTTGCATATATATAGCTTTCAATTTCAAGAGTACCATATCCTCCATCGAGTCCACTGTCTCCTATGGCCTTCGCCTCTCATCTCACTCTGCAAGAGTAGAAGTGTATAACTATAGTATGGGAAGAGAATGTAGTTAAGCAGTTAAGCTGCAGAGATCAAAGTCAGAAGAGACCACAGACCCACAGTGTCCACATTCCACATACCAATAGTGTTAAGATAATTGTTGCTATGGATGCCAGAATAGGAAGACATAAGGATCAAATCACGAAACTGGAGAAAATAGTGTACAAAAGGGAAAAGAAATGATGCACCTCATGTATTAGAAATTTTACATTTATGCATAAACTTAAACATTTGTCGAAAAGAGAAGAGCAGAGTCAACCACCAGACATTATTTTGGCTTCCAAAAATGTAGCCACAGACAAAGCAAGACTTAGTGCAATGAGTAATTGCACAAAGTGAGACTAGCAGATGTAGAAGGGAATAATCTCTGACGAAATTGACCTGTACGCACTCAGCATCTTTTTTTACCACAATACAGAAATCAACATTATGCTCATCAAACCATTTACCAAGTACAATAGAAACATATATAATGAAACCGTGCTAAAAATTTTTCAAACTTGAACAAACTGATAAAGATCAAGAGGGCTTGATACTGCACAACTGCACACCATTATCAGCTATTTTCAAGCCCCCCAAGAATTTCCCCTCGTTGATCCGGTCCCAAAACCACGAGGCCTAAATTTGCACCGAGAAGGTGGCTACCAAATCCCGGTTGCTTCGTTAATCACCAGCACAGCAGCGTTCCTATTCCACTACAAGTGGTCTGATCGTCTCCCCGTCTCAAATTCTCAC
Organism: Oryza meyeriana var. granulata; assembly: GCA_003991445.1. Lineage (NCBI taxonomy): Eukaryota > Viridiplantae > Streptophyta > Magnoliopsida > Poales > Poaceae > Oryza > Oryza meyeriana. The sequence continues at coordinate 531,760 of RYFJ01000220.1, read as the reverse complement.
GACGAATTCACACCCTCTTCTCTCCGCCGTTACACCCAAATCATATTTACCACCTGACGATGGCTTCGATTCGCCGTGAATATGCTTCGTGCGCAAAACGGGAGCGAAGGGAGACAACTGAGAAGAGCAAACTGACCTTCCGGACAAGGAGTGTGGAGAGGCGAGTCCGCTTCTCTGCGTGCGGGCGCCGCCGCAGGCCGCAGCCGTCCGCCGCAGGAGGAGAATCGCCGCCACCGCGCACATTTTTTCTTTTTCTTTTTTCTTTTCTTTTGGCACGGCGGTTTGCTATTCCGTTCCGAGATTATTTGAGGCCCAATACAAAACCCATTAAAAATCTTGGGCTTTACAATGCGAACCTTCGGGCCCACGAGCTTTCCTCTTCGCAGGCTCGCGGCGTCTACTCTTCCACGGGAAGCAAAGCGAGGAGCCAACCAGAGCAGCTGCAAGGCTGCTGCAATGGAGGCCGGAGATGGGAGAGGAGGGGCGGAGGAGGGGGAGGGGGAGGGGGAGGAGGAGGAGCAGGTGATGAGCGAGGTGCACCTGGGATGCCCGCCCCGCTTCTCCGGGCTCTACGTCTCCCGCTTCAGCGTCTCCTCCCGCCCGCTAGGTAACAGCCCGACTCAAGCATTTCGTCGTATACCTTGCCTGCACCGCCTTCTTGGCGCCACCCGAGGTGGGATGGATGGAACAGCGGTGGTTTAGCTCGATGTGCTGTTTGCAGGGACATCTGCGGGCAGCGACGGCCGCGACGAATGTGGCGGTGTGTGCGAGCAGGTCGCGTCGAGGAGCAGTTCTTGTGATTGTGCGTGCCTGTGTCTTTGCTGTGATGTAATTGGTGGTGCTTGGTTGGATGGTTCGATGCGGTGGACTGATTCTTGGGCTCTTTGCTTTTTGGTGGGAAGGTGGCTCGCCAGACGCTGTTACAGTGGATGAGGACGGGGATCTCATTCTCGACAGGAGAAGAAGGAACAGAGAAAGTGAGGCATTTGTTACTGCATGCTGTCTAGTCAAAATTGGTGGTTTCTCCATTTAATCTGACCATTGGCTTGCAGGGAGTGATCATGTGCTTGCTGTTCAGCATGGTATCACCTCCTCGCTTAGGAGCGTTGGTCTCCAGGTCTGAGAAAATGCTGCTTTTATAACTTCTTTTCATCTTCTTTTTATTTGTGATCCACCTCTGTTTTTGGTTCACAGGTTTGGAAGGCGGCATTGCTATTAACTGATTTTGTATTGCACAAAAGTTTTACATCGTCTGAGTTTAATGGTGTTACTGCCATAGAGATCGGTGCTGGGACAGGTGATTAGTCGATGTGAAATTAGTCAAAAGGGGTTATAGAATCGTACATTATCTGTGTCACGTTACTAAATTTGATGACTCTCTATGATCATGCAATATTTGGCAGGATTGGTAGGGTTGGCACTAGCTCGAGTTGCTCAAAAAGTCTTCATTACAGGTAGTTAGACCTCCTTTTTAAGTCCAAATTTGTAGGATTGTTTGTTTTATAGTTTTACATATTGTTCAGTTACATGTTCCACATCTATCCAGCAGGTAAAATTTGATCCTTATGTTTGACAAACAGAGGTGAGATGGGAAACCATACAACAGAATTTAGCTCAAATAAGAATTTCAATTCCATGTGCCGTTTCGCGCATATCAAAATATCCTCTACTTTATATGGAACTAAGTATAAGAATGCATTTCGAATTCTAATCCTTGTTACTCGGTTTCAGTTTATGAAGCTCATTGTATAGAATGTTTATTATCTTGCATTAAACATTTAACTCATTTGCTATTAAAATAAGGCAAATAGTGCAATATTACACTTTTAACCTGACGCCTAGTAACTTGCCTTGATATAATATCTAAAGGGTTGGTTTGGCATGACACCTGCAATTTAATAATGTTCAAATCTTGATAACATTTTGGCATTACCAATGCACACACGCAAGAAAACACGGAATAATTTACTTTTACCTTTTACACTTTGCTATCTTTAGTCCTTACAAAATTATTCATCAATTTAAACAAACAGATAGGGGCAGTGATATCCTCGATAACTGCTTGGCAAATGTCCGACTTAACTCAAGCATATTAAAGATTGATGAAGCTAAAACCTATGTGCGGGAACTGAATTGGAAAATGTCATGGCCTCCACCTGTGGCTACATGTAACCCGTCTGATCCAAGGTTATTTCTACTTCCGCACCAACTGTTCCCACGTTTACTATTCTTTACATGTCAGAAGAATACATGATATCTGTCAAGGTCGTCGAGCCCTAGGGTAGCTGGACCCTGGCTACGTAGTTCGTAGCCGCGTTCCGTGGTTAGGGGCGAGGTTTTACCCCTTAGCGCCCATTTGGTTTAGAGGAAGAAGAAGAGAGGTTAGGTGATAATTCTTGCTTAATTCCTAATATCTTGAGTACAATCATATATAGGCCACTCGGCACTAACCTTGGAGCTAATTGCTCCTAATTCTAAGGCCCTGAGTGGCTGTGGTTGCCTTCTGTGGCTCTGCGGACGTCCCGGGCGCGCCGTTTCCTTGTGTAGGTGCGGCCCCACATGACATCTCTCCCCCCCTCGACTAGCAGCTCGTCCTCGAGCTGAAACGCTGGGTACTTGTCGAGGAATGAGTCCACATCTTCCCAGGTCACGGAGGCAGCGGGTTCTCCCTTCTAGTGGATGAGCACCTGGTGAACGCCGTGAGCCAGGCGGGGGCGCACAGCACGTTCAGGCTCTGGGACAGCGGTGCCGTTGTGGATGACCGGGAGGGCCGGCGGTGTAGCAGGCGGATCGCCGATGAACTTCTTGAGGAGGCCGACGTGGAAGACGTCGTGCAGCCTAGTGCGTGGAGGCAGGGCGAGGCGCACGGCAAACTCGTTGATGAGCTCGGTGACGCGGTACGGCCCGAAGAAGCGAGGCTTTAGCTTCCCTGTGGTCGCCTGAGGCAGTGAGGCAGCCGTGCGATGGTGTAGGCGGAGTAGAACCCAGTCGCCCATTGCGTAGGAGACCTGCCGGTGCAGCTTGTCGTAGTGCAGTTTCTGGACCGCCTGGGCTTGTTCAAGCCGGTAGCGGACATCTTCCAGGAACTCGTCGCGGTCTGCCATGTTCTTAGCAACGGCAGCGACACGAGTCTCGCCCGGCTCATAGGACCGAATGGTAGGTGGGTCCCGGCCATAGACCACCCGGAAAGGCATGTCGTGGAGCGAAGTTTGGTAGGCCGTGTTGTAGGTGTACTCGGCCCACGGCAGCCAGAGAAGCCATTGACGGGGGCGGTCGCCGGTGAAGCAGCGCAGGTACATTACAATGACGCGGTTGGCCGCCTCCGTCTGGCCATCCGATTGCGGATGAAAAGCCGTCGTCATGTGCAGCTTGGCGCCCATGAGGCGCATCAGCTCCCTCCAGAACGTGGAAGTGAACACCGGATCGCGGTCGGACACCATCGATTGAGGCATGCCGTGGAGTCGAACATGTTGGTGAAGAAGGCCTGTGCCACGGACTCTGCAGAATACGGGTGAGCCAGGGGGATGAAGTAGCAATATTTGCTTAATCGATCAACAACCGTCAGTATGACGGATTTCCCCCCAACGCGCGGCAGCGCCTCCACGAAGTCAAGACCGATGTCGGTCCAGACCGCCTGCGGGACCGGCAGCGGCATGAGCAGGCCAGCCAGATGGAGATGTTCCGATTTGTATCGTTGGCAGGTGGAGCATGCTCGGACGTAGTCCTAGACCAGGCGGCGCATGTTGGGGAAGTGGAAGTCGCGGCGGAGGCGGTGCACGGTGCGCTGCACACCCTCGTGGCCGTCCTCGTGCACTGCGGACATGAGCTTCGGCAGCAGTGGCGACGCCGGCGGAACGTAGAGGCGGGAATCATAGGCCACCATGCCGTCGATGAGGGACCACGGCGCCGCGCGGGTGCCCGTGGTGATCTCGTCCCTGATGGCGATGATGGCCGGATCGGTGGCCTGAGCCTGGCGGAGGCGCTCGATGTAGGCGAACCGTGGCGCGGAGATGGCGAGAACAGCGCCCTCTTCAGTGTCGCGGCGCGAGAGGGCGTCGGCCACCGTGTTCGTGGCGCCGGGCTTGTACTCGACGGTGAAGTCGAACCCTAGGAGTTTGCCGACCCAATGATGCTGTGGAATCGTCGCGAGGTGCTGGTCGAGGAGGAATTTGAGGCTGTAGTGGTCCGTGCGCACCAGGAAGCGGCGGCCCCAGAGATACGGACGCCAGTGGCGGATGGCGTGGACGAGCCCGATCAGTTCCCGTTCGTAGGCGGCGAGGGAACGGTGGCGCGGCGCGACGGGCCGGCTGAAGTAGGCGATCGGGTGCTTCTCCTGGATGAGCACCGCCCCGAAGCCGTGGGTCGACACATCGCACTCGACGACGAACGGCTTGTCGAAGTCCGGCAGGGCCAGAACCGGGGCCGAGGTGACCGCGGCTTTGAGGGCCTAGAATGCCACGGTGGCGTCATCGGTCCAGCTGAACCCCTCCTTCTTCAATAGCGCCGTGAGGGGAGCCGCGATGGAGCCGTAATCGTGGACGAACTTGCGGTAGTACCCCGCAAGGCCAAGAAAGCCCGCACTGCGCGCGCGAGCGGGCTGGGGCCAGTCACGGACCGCCTGCACCTTGGCGGATCCATGGCGACGCCGGCCTCGGTGATGACGTGCCCCAGGTAGGAGATGAAGACGACCCCAAAAGCGCACTTAGAACGCTTGACGAAGAGCCGGTGCTGCTGTAGTACGGTGAGGACGGCACGGAGGTGTCGGAGGTGATCCGCCCAGGATGAGCTGTAGATGAGGATGTCATCAAAAAACACGAGCACAAACCGGCGAAGGAAGGGACACAGAACGTCGTTCATCAGCGCTTGGAATGTGGCCGGGGCGTTGCACAGCCCGAACGGCATCACCAGGAACTTGTATAGACCGTCGTGTGTGCGGAACGCCGTCTTGGCGATGTCGGCGGGGCACATGCGGACCTGGTGGTAGCTCGAGCGGAGGTCAAGCTTGGTGAAGAACTTGGCGCCGTGAAGTTCGTCCAGCAACTCGTCAACCACCGGAATGGGGAAAGCGTCCTTGACGGTGATCGCGTTCAAGGCTCGGTAATCGACGTAGAAGCGCCACGAACCGTCGGCCTTCTTGACGAGGAGGACCGGGGAGGAGAAGGCCGAGGAGCTCCGGCGTATGAGCCCCTGGTCCAGCATGGCGGCGCATTGCTGCTCCAGCTCGTCCTTGTGCGTCGCCGGTACCGTAGGGTCGGACGGCCACGGGTTGCGATCCCGGAGGAGGACGATGCTGTGGTCGCGGCCGCGAGGAGGCAGCCCGTGGGGCTCGGCGAAGACGTCGGAGAAGGAGTCGAGGAGCTCGTCCAGCAGGGTGGCGCTGGTCGTGGTCGCGCGGAGGCCGGGTGCGGCAGGGCCGGCCATCCCGTGCCAGCAGACGGCGCGCTCGCGCCACTTGAATGTCATCGTCCGGGCGCTGAAATCCCAGAGGATCGGCCCCAGCGTCGCGAGCCACTGTGTGCCCAGGACAACGTCGTAGCCGGCGAGAGGCATGACGAAGAGGTTGGCGGAGAAGATGTCGCCGTTGATGGTGAACGCGGCCTGGCAGATGACGCCCAGGCAGGAGGCGCGCTCGCCGTTGGCCACCGTGGCCGTCAGGCGGGAACGTGCTGCAGTGGGAGTCCCGTGCGTTGTGCGGCGGCCTCGGAGATGAAATTGTGCGTGGAGCCGGAGTCGAGGAGCGCGATGAGGGACGTGTCGCCCAGCGCGACCTGGATTTGCATCGTGTCACTGAAGTGGACGCCGGCGATGGCGTGGAGCGAGAAGTGGGGGCTCTCCTCGGTGGCGCCCTCTTCGGACGGCTCCGGGACGTCCTCGTCGTCCTCCATAACGCCATCCAGCAGGAAGAGGCGCTTGCAGACCCGGTTATGCCCCCGGCCGAACTTCTCGTCACAATTGTAACAAAGGCCCAAGCGGCGGTGTTCCTCCTGCTCGGCCTGGGTGAGGCACTTGACCGGCCGGCCCTCCACAGTGATTGTGGCCGGGACGGTCGAATTGGGCGCGGGCGGCGCCGGCAGAGCAAGGCGCGGTGCGGGCGCTGGTAGGAGTGCTCGGGACGCCGCGCGAGGTGGAGGCGCCGCGTACTGCTCCCGCAGCTCGAGCTTGCGCGCCTGGCTCATGGCTCCGGCGAGGGACCGCGGATTGTGCACCTCGACGTCGAAGCTGAGTGGCGGTTGGAGGCCCGCGGTGAAGAGCTGGACCCGCTGATCCTCGTCGAGGCGGCCTGCGCGAGGAAGGAGCGCTTGGAAGCGATCCTGGTACTCCGCGACGGTGCCCGTGCGCTTGCACGCCGCCAATTCGCCGAGCGGGTTGGAGCGCAGAGGGGGCCCATAGCAAAGGTGCAGCAGGTCCTTGAAGCGGCGCCACGACGGAATCCCCTCGTCCTACTGGATTTGGATGTACCACATCTGGGCACCCTCCTCCAGATTGTAGGAGGCCATCCAAACTTTCTCCTCCTCCATGATGCGCTGCTGGTGGAAGTACGATTCGCAACGGTTAATGAAGATGAGGGGATCGGATTTGCCGTCATACCGCGGGGAAGTCCAATTTCTGAACCGGGGCGGCCGGTCCTGGTGGTGCTCCCCGTAGGCAGACTTGGTGCCGGAGGAAGACGACGTCGGCTGGGCAGCGCTCAGGCGTTGGATCGCCTGAGAATTGGCATCGACGGATGCTTGCAGAGTCTGGAGGGCGGCGGCCAGGGCGTCCAGGGTAGTCTGGAGGGCGGCCTCCTTATCTCCCATGGCAGCGGTGCGGTGTGGGGTGGGCGGGGCAGAGGTAGAACGGGGTGAGGATGATCGGCGAGGCGAGGAAGGCCTGGATCGTGATACCAGGTTGTCAAGGTCGTCGAGCCCTAGGGTAGCTGGACCCCGGCTACGTAGTTCGTAGCCGCGTTCCGTGGTTAGGGGCGAGGTTTTACCCCTCAGCGCCCATTTGGTTTAGAGGAGGAAGAAGAGAGGTCAGGTGATAATTCTTGCTTAATTCCTAATATCCTGAGTACAATCATATACAGGCCACTCGGCACTAACCCTGGAGCTAATTGCTCCTAATTCTAAGGCCCTGAGTGGCTGTGGTTGCCTTCTGCGGCTCTGCGGACGTCCCGGGCGCGCCGTTTCCTTGTGTAGGCGCGGCCCCACATGACAATATCTACAGTGTATTCCAGTAAAAAGGTGAATGTGAGTATTTGATGATCATGTGCACATGCATCTGATGTATAGTTTTTGCATGCAAAGGCATGGAGTTTCTTTTAGCAAAATGAGAACATGGGGTTTTCCAAGGAATTCTTTTGTAATATGCTTTTGCATGTTTTATGTTTTTTGGTGAAGGTTTCCTCAGCACTGACTATAAACATGTTCTCCAATGCGGTTGGAGATTTGATGACTGATGCTTCAGCACTGAACCCAAACATTTTGTCCAATGCAGTTCAAGATACTTATGGTCTAGAAGTGAAATTGAGGCGGCTGAGGAAGCTACAGCACTATTTGCTGCGGATGTTATTTACAGTGATGATCTCACTGATTTATTCTTTGGCACAGCAAAGAAACTGATGTCACGTGGTGCTGCAAAGGTACCATCATATGTAGTTACTATTGTTTATTCTTAAAATTCGACAAAGACCAACCTTAAGCTAAGATGCTTCTCCACACTGAGGACTTAGGATTCTCCTTTGTATCTGGTAGGTGTTGTACTTGACCCTGGAGAAGAGATACAACTTCAGTCTGGACGAACTAGATGTTGTAGCCAATGGTTACAAGCACTTCCGAAGTTTTTTCACGGTTCAGGATGGTAGGTTGTTTGCAAAGCATTTTGATCAGCTAAGAATACGTAGAATTGTTATCATGCCGTCTCAATTATGTGTGTTCATTCCACAGTACTCGGTCTTTCCCTTTACAACCCGTTGTTCGCAGAAAGCGGAGCTCTGGATGTTACTACATGTAGACCAGATTTTGTTGGAGAGCAGATGGACCTTACAGAAGTTCCGCAGTACATCAGAGAATATGACAGGGGCAAGGATTTGGAAATGTGGAAGATAATGTACAACCCAAATCCAGAATAGCAATACCTTTTACATAAATTATCCACCCCTTATTTGTATAACTGAATTGCATATGGCACCTGTATAGAGCGATGCTATTTCTCCCTTTTATCACCAAGCTTGTAGACTGATAGCACAAACAAAAGGCAGGAGAACAAGAATCCACACCATGTTTTATTTCCAATTCTTATGTAAAAGACAAAATGCAAGTTCAATTTCACATGCCTCTGCACATACTATAGCCCAGAGCAAGTGAGCAACCAAATTTATTCAGAACAATCTATATATGTTTCGTTGGATCTCCAAACTGTTTCATGCAGCTTGCACTCAGGTCATCGTCAGCTCCTAATTAATTAAATTACGCGTACATGATCGGTAGGATGATCACCAGGATGACGAAGCATGCGCAGGCTCCAATCACAGCCTACAATCACGAGCAGACAGATCGATTAATTCATCCATCGTTTTGATCAAACCTAATCGAGAGCTTAGTACGTACAGATGCGTTCTTGCATGCGTACGTACGTACTTACCGGCCAGTCTGTGTCGCCGGTGTCGGGCTTGGGCTTGAGGAGCGGAGCCGCCGCATCCACCGTCCGCCACCGTCGGATCAGTTTTGCTGATAATCTGGGCGAGAATCTGCTGCTGCGACCGCGTGTCGTCGTGGTGGTGAGGATGATGACGACGACGACGATGACGACGATGATGATGCGGCGGATGACCGTGATGGTGGTGGTGATGATGATGCGGCGGCTGGTCGTCGTGGTGGTGGTGGTGATGATGACGCGTGTCCATCGCTGGACGCTGGTTGATTTGTTGGTAAATGCAAGGGTTCGTGAGGTTTTCTTCAGTGTTGGTGTTAGAGTATCTATATACTATTTAAAAAAAATCTTATGGTAACGGTGATTCACTCTCTAGGGCTCTTATCTCTTTCACGTTCCTCCTCCTCAGATCTAGCAGCTGAGATTCTTTCCATGCTCCTTCCCACACCTCCCGTATCCACGCAACTCGCACACTCCCGCCGAACGTTGTACGCCGCAGAGCCTCCCGATCTACTCCGCCTCCTCCTCCCGATCCTGCAGCCCAATCTGCTCCGCCTCTGTTCCGCCCCGGCTCCTCTCCCGCCGGCTGCCACCGGAGGAAGCCGCTAGCTCCCCGTTCCACCTACACCTGCAACCCCGATCCCCGATCCCCTTCCCTCGCGACCCTAATTCCCACCCCCTCTATGGAAACCCTAACAGACACCGCCGCCGCTCTTTGTCTCTCTTCCCCTCCCCTCGTGACCCCGACCCCCTCACCCGATTCGTGGCTTCGATAATGGCGGCCACGCCGGTGTGTGCCTCCTAGGGGGTGCGGGAGAAGCGGCTCCTGCGTCGTCGCACCGGCTACGCATGCGTGGGCGACCTAGCAGCCACAGACCTAGAGGGGAAGCGCGTGCTCGTGCGCGCCGACCTCAATGTGCCCCTCGATGACAGCCAGAACATCACCGACGACACCCGAGTCCGAGCCGCCATCCCCACCATCAAGCACCTCTAAGGCTGTCTCCAACAGGAGACCCATTGGGGCACCCAAACCCAAAATGGGTCTAGCAGAAGCCTCCAACAGAGTACCTATACAGAAGACCCATTTTAGGTGTCAGGAGAGACATAACCTAAATCTAAATCGGAGTATCCTCTCTCCTATAGACCCATTTATAGAAAGAGTTGTCTTTTGGGCCGTGTTGTTGGAGAAGACCAAAAATGAGTATTGAACCCTTTGCCTGTAGCGCGACCTAAAGGACGAATGGGTCTTGTATTTTGGGTCACGGTTATTGGAGACAGTCTTAGCAACGGGGCCAAGGTCATCCTTTCCAGCCACTTGGTAAGCAACGGGGCCAAGGTCATCCTTTCCAGCCACTTGGTAAGCCTCGCCATCCCAATACTGGATGTTCTCTCAGATAGTATAACGTTGTTTGCACATATACTTGAGTTGACTAATTCTGACGGAGGCTCTAAGCTGTGGATTCAGATGTAGTATCATATACGTGCTTGTGGCCATGTAGTTTGGATGAATACACTACAGTATTCTTAGATATTATATAGGCGCTACTTGTACGTTGTGAATTGAATTCTTGTATGCACAGACAGAACTGAAAGTGTGCAATTCGTCCAATTGATTTTGAGATAACCTATTGTTCGCACCAAAAACCATCGGGTGTGCCAAGAAGCTTGTTGATGATCTGGTTTGATGCGATTAATACGAAGGCTTGGGAGATCTGCTTAGCTCCAGTGCAGGTCCTAAAATCTTGAGGTTCGCAGGTGTGCCAGTCAATTTGACCCCGCAATTGACAAGGAGATGAAGAAATTTGATTACTGATCCAATCGGCCAGTAAGCCGATACGGATTCCTTCCAGCCGATTGCCGCTATGCTCGTGCCCAAGCCCTCGCCTGTACTCGCGTTCTCGCTCCCGGGTCCTCGCTCGTGCTCGTGCCCGGGTCAGCAGCAACTGCACATCGGCTATCGGCCGATACGGACTGATGTAGGCTCCTCGTAGCCGATGGCCGATGGCTCCTGTGTATCGGCTAGGAAACCGATAGTGCTATAAACAAATAGATAAGCTGTTAGTACAACGTGTGCATCGGCTAGAAGCCGATGATAAAATAGATATGCAGGATGGTAAGCCAGCCGACTGCCGAGGAAACACATGTGCATCGGCTAGAAAACCGATGATAATATAGATGACAAACAGTAAGGATAATACAGTCGGCTTTATAAAAAGATAACCTATCGGCTAATCACTCCGATAGAACGTCGCATATACACCGATCGGCTCGGCAAGGATAAATCTATTATTATCGATGCAGCCCCGCTCGAGAAGCAAGAACCCGTTGGTAAAGGGTGGCGATGCGCCGAATTTGATTGATCGAGAGATAGATTACAAGGTCCCCGGGCATACGTATATATACCCCGAGTTACAAGAGTCCTTATAGGACACGAAACAGGACTTTCCTAACTAGAAAAGGAAAACTAACAGACCTGATCGGACAAGAGATCAGGTTTCCTAAAAGATAAAACTATCTAATAGATAAGATAAATAACTGCCATAACGTGGTCTTCACGATTCCTTCCCAAGCTCGGACTCTTCTGGATTAGTTTCCAATGGCTGATATCGCTTCTTTCCTTAACCGAACATGGTAACGACCCGTACCAAATTTTGGCGTTAACACATGCCCCCCAATTTCGGAGTTTGTTATCAAACTTCGAAATTCTTCTGTTCGGGCCTTATCATTCCTTCCTGGCCTCCTGAAATCGGCTTTCATGAACCGATACCTTCTGTACTAGGTGTGCTAGGCTCTCAAAGTCTTCTGATGAAAATCTTTCCTTGATCGGAGCCAACAAACCTTGGAATGCTAACTCGGCCAGCTGTGCATCGTCCAGACTTAAACTATAACATCGGCTTTTAACATTACGAAACCGCTGGATATATTCTGCGACTGATTCCTCCGGCTTCTGTATTACCGATGTTAAGTCTATCAAACTCATCTCCTGACTTCCCATAAAGAAATACTTGTGGAATTGCTTTTCCAGATCGGCCCAACCTCGAACTGAGTTAGGTGGCAATGAAGAAAACCATGTAAAGGTTGATCCGGATAATGATAACGGGAAGAATCTAACTCTCAAAGCTTCTACAGCCGATGCTTCTCCGCACTGCGCCAGGAATCGGCTGACATGCTCCACTGTAGACACATCATCTTGCCCTGAGAATTTGGAGAAGTCTGGTACTCTGTATCGGCGTGGCAACGGAGCTCTATCAAACCAATCTGGATATGGAGGCCGATATATAAATGTTTCCTTCTTCGGTCTTAAACCGAATTGTTCTCTCATCACCTCCGTGATTCTTGCTGTCAAATCTTCTTCTCTTGGATTTTCATCGTGATAACGCAGAGGTGGAGTTTGTAGCCGATTCTGATTCTGATATTCCCTCTGATAATTGTACTCAGGAACAGCTTCTGAATAACTCTGTTGATGCCCCCCGGGTATTTGAATCGGCTCCACTGCCTTCTTGATCAAGCTCTGTAATGTGTTCATCAATATCCCAGATTGATCGGTCAACGCATGATGAACTGCTTCATTAAACATGTCTTGGATCGGCTTCTGTGAACTTGTAGGCGATATATTGCTCGATTCACCAACCAGAACAGGATTTGGAAATTGGGATTTTTGAATCGGCCCTTGATCTGTCATGCCGAAGGATTGTAGACAAAGCTTCTGAAACTCCACGATGTTCTGCTCCACTTGTTGTCTTTGTTCTTCGGTCAAGTCTTCCATTGTGACTGGGATCATATCATCTTTGCTGACCTCTTTTCCAGCCATGTCGAAGTTCTGTGTCCCACCGGGCGTGCCAAAAATATGTTCGCACCAAAAACCACCGGGTGTGCCAAGAAGCTTGTTGATGATCTGGTTTGATGCGATTGAACATACGAAGGCCTGGGAGATCTGCTTAGCTCCAGTGCAGGTCCTAAAATCTTGAGGTTCGTAGGCGTGCCAGTCAATTTGACCCCGCAATTGACAAGGAGATGAAGAAATTTGATTACTGATCCAATCGGCTAGTAAGCCGATACGGATTCCTTCCAGCCGATCGCCGCTATGCTCGTGCCCAAGCCCTCGCCTGTACTCGCGTTCTCGCTCCCGGGTGCTCGCTCGTGCTCGTGCCCGGGTCAGCAGCAACTGCACATCGGCTATCGGCCGATACGGACTGATGTAGGCTCCTCGTAGCCGATGGCCGATGGCTCCTGTGTATCGGCTAGGAAACCGATAGTGCTATAAACAAATAGATAAGCTGTTAGTACAACGTGTGCATCGGCTAGAAGCCGATGATAAAATAGATATGCAGGATGGTAAGCCAGCCGACTGCCGAGGAAACACATGTGCATCGGCTAGAAAACCGATGATAATATAGATGACAAACAGTAAGGATAATACAGTCGGCTTTATAAAAAGATAACCTATCGGCTAATCACTCCGATAGAACGTCGCATATACACCGATCGGCTCGGCAAGGATAAATCTATTATTATCGATCTAGTAGTTCAGACCTAACTGATGCAGCACAGATCGATAATAGTAAAGGAACCTCAACAAGCCGATAGACCTAATGCAACTGTGATGTAATGAGATAACTTACCGGCTATACATTCCGATAAGACGCTTGCACAAAGGCTATCAGCCTAACAGGAATAATTTATCGCTAGCAGTTTAGTAGGTCGGACCCAACCGATGCAGCACAAACTGATGATAAACTACCCCCGATAAACTGATAAAAACTATGCACGCGTGATGTGATATACCTGACCAGCCTAAGAGGTCGGACCGAACCGATGCAGCCGTAGACAGATCCGATACACCGTGGTAAGCCGACTACCATATACCGACTAGAATATCGGACCTAACCGAGAAAGTCCTAGCCGATTGGTAGTCGGGGTAACGAGACTTACCCTCTCGCAGGAGTTCGGACCTAACCGATGCAGCCCCGCTTGAGAAGCAAGAACCCGTTGGTAAAGGGTGGCGATGCGCCGAATTTGATTGATCGAGAGATAGATTACAAGGTCCCCGGGCATACGTATATATACCCCGAGTTACAAGAGTCCTTATAGGACACGAAACAGGACTTTCCTAACTAGAAAAGAAAAACTAACAGACCTGATCGGACAAGAGATCAGGTTTCCTAAAAGATAAAACTATCTAATAGATAAGATAAATAACTGCCATAACGTGGTCTTCACGATTCCTTCCCAAGCTCGGACTCTTCTGGATTAGTTTCCAATGGCTGATATCGCTTCTTTCCTTAACCGAACATGGTAACGACCCGTACCAAATTTTGGCGTTAACACCTATACAATTGTTCGAGTTGCATCAAGATAAATAATCTTCCGGTTAGCATGTCTTTGGATCTGGCATGATTGATTTGGCAGGATATCGTGGATATAATTCATTATGTAGGTATCTGTGATTTTTGCTGGCACCTGAAATTGTTAATAATGTACCCTTCACTTTCTTTGGTGGTGAATCTTTTTTCAGATACAAAGTATCTATCATGCCAGTTTGATGAGTAGATTATTTTGAAGTTATGATTACATGTCATAAAAATGTACCTTATTTCTTTCTTTCTTTCCTCGTGGACATTAAGGGCCGCCCCAAGGGTGTCACTCCCAAATTTAGCATAGCTCCCCTTGTACCAAGGTTATCTGAACTTCTTGGCATACAGGTATTATTTCTTCTTTTACAATGTTGACACTTTGGATGTATGCATTTTTACTAATCATATGCTGAGAGCATTGTGTATGCCTGCAAAATCAGGTGCAAAAGGCAGATGTTGTTATTGGCCTAGAAGTACAGAAATTGGTGTCTACGCTGCCAAAGGGTAGTGTTTTGCTCCTCTGTCAGATTTTACAAGGAGGAGGAGAAGAATGACCTAGAGTTTGCAAAGAATCTTGCGTCCCTTGCTGATCTCTATGTGAACGATGCATTTGGAACTGCTCATAGAGTGCATGCGTCAACTGAGGGAGTCACCAAGTTCTTGAAACCCTATGTTGCAGGGTTCCTTTTGCAGAAGGTTTGTATTTTTCTCATTTTCTGGCTAACTCCTGAACCCTGTAAACCCTCTCCTTTTTAGGTAGAGCCATTATTTTGTGCTTCCTTTTTCTGTTCTTTCAAATACTGTCTAAATGACTGAACCTCTCCATTTCTCTTTTTATTTTTTGTAACGAAATCACAGGAGCTTGATTACCTTGTTGGAGCTGTTTCAAATCCCAAGCGGCCATTTGCGGCTATTGTGGGTGGCTCCAAAGTGTCATCTAAGATTGGAGTTATTTAATCACTCTTGGAAAAGTGTGACATCCTTCTATTGGGTGGTGGTATGATATTCACGTTTTACAAAACACAAGGGCTTCCAGTAGGTGCTTCCTTGGTGGAGGATGACAAACTCGAGCTAGCAACATCTCTCCTTGCAAAAGCAAAAGAAAAGGGTGTGTTGCTTATGTTGCCAACCGATGTAGTCATTGCTGATAAGTTTTCTGCTGAGGCAAACTGTCAGGTTTGTTATAGTTAACGACCTCTTAATTACCAGGACATACTGGAAGCCTTTCAGCAATTCTTTTGAAAAACAAACTTTCCACCTAAATTTGATTGTTGAAAAATCTAAACTCTGATCTGACCATTGGATTGTTCTTTAGGTTGTTGCAGCTTCTGCAATTCCTGATGGATGGATAGGACTGGATATTGGCCCAGATTTAGCTGCCGCATTCAGTTCTGCCTTGGAAACTACTCAGACAGTCATTTGGAATGGACCCATGGGAGTTTTCGAATTTGAAAAATTCGCAGTAGGAACTGAGGTAATGACTCGTTAAAGGCCTGTTTGCAGTTGCATGACAAGAAACATGATCTTAAACTCTTCTTCAGGCAATTGCAAAGAAACTGGCAGAGCTTAGTGGCAAGGGTGTCATGACAATAATTGGAGGTGGAGACTCTGTTGCAGCTGTTGAGAAGGTAGGAGTTGCCGATGTTATGAGCCATATATCAACCAGAGGTGGTGCGAGTTTGGAATTGTTGGAAGGAAAGGAACTTCCAGGAGTAGTAGCATTGGATGAAGCTTACAGCCTGCGGTGCCATATATTAGCCAAAATTTCATTGTATTGAGAGTATTCATATGTAGCAAATACTTTACCAAGAGCTGCACATGTAGCAACCTGCACAAATTGGCTTATACAAGTAGATTGAAAAGGCATATTTTATCCCCTCAGGTTAGTTCTGTCAATTTGTGCAGCCTTTTCAAATTGCAGCTCATTGGTTGTATGCCACCTTTAAAACATAGATTTAAATATATTGACTTATATATTTAAATGGCCATTACCATCTGAACAATCTAAGTCCACCTGCAAATATGAATCCTGCTTAGTAGTAGAACCATTTTAAGCCTTCGAATTGTTGTAGATTTGATCACTTTTGCTAGCCCTGGTGCTATTTTCATCTAGCATCAGTTCAAACTAGAAGTATTTTTCTAGGCCTTCTGAATTGTTGTATATTTAAACAATTTGCACAATTAGTTGAGAAAAAAAAGGAGTTATCTCAGGATTGACTGGTCGCAGAGGAAAGTCAGCCTTTATTTTCACCTGGCATGAAAACAAATGGTGCAGATATTAACACCTGGCATGCCACTAGATGCTGCAGTATTTACTTCTGTATTGCACATGATATGCTATTTCAGATTCACACATGATATATATTTCAGTTGTAAATAGGCATAACATATATATGAAAAACTAAGTCATGCGATCTTAGATTTGTTTTATTACCTACAAGTTGACATGGAAAATTGACTACACACAATCTTATGTATTTCTGTACTATCATGTAATCTTGTATATTGGTGATCATCAGATTTTTTTTAATTACCTTTTGCTGTATCCCATTCTTTTTAACTTATTCAGTTATGCTTCCATAGTCAAGCATCATAGCCTCAAGCCTTGTTGCTGTCAAAGCTTAGTAGCATTGCCATCGAGCCTAGCAGTGTGTAGTGTTGAGTGAGATGACTGCAGCTTGATGGCTTCAGCCCCTTCATCCTTGAGCTCGAGGACATCGGTCTCATCGTCCTCGTGCTTGACTAAAGCTTCTTGGTTTTTAGATTCTGTTTGTTGCTCTTACATTCTTTTTTTAATTTTTTGTTATGCTGAATATTTTGACTTGGTTATAACTTTGTATTGTTTCAAATTCAATAAAATTGGCTTGGCGGAGCTACTAATTATCTATTTTTTAGGGTCTCTTAGCATCTCCCTTAATGATTGTGAACTGTTTATTAGATCAAGCTCTAAAGCTACCGTCATGCCTTGTCCTTTACAAGACTGATCCACTCGTTAACAATTTCAAGCTTTGTTCTTAGGTAAAGCCAGGGTCATCATGAGGTAGAGAGTATTAACTAGAAAAGCTTTATGAGAATTGTAGCAACCCAGAGAGTATTAACTAGAAAAAGCTTTATAAAAATTGTAGCAAGCCAGGGGTTATGGAAATTAAACTAACGAGTTTGATTTGAAATTGCAAGTCTTCTATAAGATAATCACGACATAGCTTATATTACGAGCCTATCTAATGTTGTCTTATCTTTTATCTTTTTCAGGTTAAGCACCGCCCTTTAAATATTAAATATTAAGATTTTTATGTCTTTTCATTATTGGACAGGAATGGATGACGTGGGCACCCGATTATTCTGCACTATAAGAGGTAATTGACACGACAACGCGAAATATCTAGTTGGATGGGATCTCGAATAAAAACCAAATAAAACTGTAACCATCCAACCTCATCGCAGCCTTGTCACACAAATCACCAAATATAATGCAAAACAACCGAACGCCAGACTAAGAACACAAGAGATATTTGGAAGAATAGTTACACCAGTCCACACGGCGAGATATGCCCGTCAAACCACACAAAGGCGGCGACCAAACACGATACATATCTCTGAGGACATGGTCTACGGTTGAACTATTCTCCATGCATCTCAACTGTTCTAAGTCTATACTCATGCAGACTAGCCCCAGGAAAATTGCTAGTCCACACTTTCATCTCTAGCAATGGTATACAATAAGTGGTTGTACAAGTAAGTAAACTAAATTTTCTACATCAGAGTTACATAGGCCAAAAGGCCAAATAATATGATTCAGCGGAAGCTTGTCTATCCATACCATAGGCAATCCGACTAGGGGTACACCCCTTAAAGAATCAATCCTGAAGAAGCAACGGAATCCCGTAGCACTCAACCTACAACAAGGTAATAAACGGAAATACAAGCAAGAGTCAGTACATTACCGAAATAATGTACTGGCAATGTCAATCCTATAATACATGCAAGTTCTAAATCAAGGAAAGGCTATTTGTGGGTTCAGTTTTGCATAAAGCTAATTTTAGTTCACAATCATTTTGCAATGGTAATTTAGAAAGCATTTAAACAAATATAATAAGTAGTGAAGTGATCAACATAATATCAACATAATGATTTTCCTGCTTGTGCCCTCCTCGGCAACAAGACACCATAAGCATTGTAATAAGCATAATAGTTCTCATAAATCACCAATCCTCATCCCAATTTCATAAAGCATTTTAGAAACATAAATCTATACTCAATGAGCACAACCATGCCGCTCATGACCGTGAGCACGGCTAACCGATTAGTTTTGACTCTACAGAGTTTGTACATCGTTACCCACATGATGTGATAGAAGCCCAACGGCTACACTCTAGTTTGTCCGGTACCCGTCGGTACCACCACACTCTTCACGTTGAATGCGGTCTAGAGGTCACAACACAGCTTTTACATTACCTAACATTTAGCCTTGCACCAGCACGAGGTGTGTTACTCCACATCGGGGTGCAAACCCGATGCCGTGGGTGGCGGGCCCACGCCTTAAACCCAGCGCCGTGGGAATCTGCCTACACGGCTCCCCACGAGGCACACAACGTTGTATTGGACAAACTTAGACGCCTACGCCATGAGGTGATCACAGTCCCTCATGGTTCACATAGGTAGCTCCTCTGGACAGTCCTACTGTACATTCGTAGGCACTGTCCCTACTACTCAGCCTACCAAAGTGCAAGGCTAAACATTAAATAACTTAATCCGCTATGGCTATCCCATAACTAGCACATGTGGTTGTACTGTTTAACATGAGAATATGGCACTGAGTTCGGTCCTTAATTGACCCAGGCAAACACTCCCCCTATCGGTGTGCAACTACTCCATATGCACACCACTTGCCGCCCAAGTCTAAATTCAGGTTTTTCACCATTTTAGTTCACAAATAACCAGAGGCTTCACCTCTGTCCAGAAGTCATAAAATTCCCATTTTCAAATGTATATAGTGATCACTGTAATATTTAGCACGTTACTAAGCATGGCTAAGCATAAGCAAGTGTATTGACTTGATACAGACCCCCATGAGTACAAACCAAGTACTTTAATCAAGCCTAAGGTTACAAACATCAAGGATACAAGTTCTAAAGGTTGATCATGCAACAATTTGGTTATAACTATCAATTTCCACAATTTAAATACCGATAGTTGCAAATACGCATGCAATTTTATAAACAACACATTTCATTCCCCAAAACATAGGATTCAATTTGTTCAAGGAGGAGGGGAGAAAACTTGCCTTACTCTTGAGTACCCGGACTCCAACTATTTCACTCCTTCATCGATATCGAATTCGTTCTCTAAAAGGAAATAACGTACGATCGAATAAATAGCAAATAATGCAGAAAATATGAAATGCTCTAATATGCATGATATTTATGCCTTAGGTTGCTACTGGTCTAAAGTGAATTTAGGTGAAGAAATTTCTATTTTATCACGTTCTGTTTGAGAGTTATGAATTTTACGAGTTCTATACGAAAATACGTCCGAACACGATTTAAGGTCAGAGTTGAAGTTATTCTGACATGTGTGAGATTTATACAGTGACTAGGTACTGGTTTTATGAAATTATTTTTATCTTTGCACTTGCCATTTGTGAGATATGATTTTTACGATTTTTATGTGTCCTTTTAGTAGTATAAAATGTACTGATTATGTGTGGCCTAATTCTGTGCAAACTGAGTTCATAAATGGAAAGTATACATTTTTATAAGAATTACAAAATTGGTTTGACATTTTTCTGAGTTATAATGGATTTCTTATGAATTTTCTAGTTAAAAGTCCCATTTTCACCCTTTATTTACTCTTATAAATTTTTTTGGCAGATTTTCTGTACAGAATGTGCTACTGTTTAATTTACCAGATTGTAGAGAATAAAATTACAGAACCAGCAAAACTGGTTTTACTTAATTTGGAGTTGTAATGAGTTTTCTATGATTTTCCCAAGTTAAATCCATTATCAATGTAATAGAAAAGCATTTATTCATCTCTTTTAGTTTTTGGATTTTATAAAGGATGGGCCCACATGTCAAAGAGACAGGGCAGGGCAGGCGTGCGCTGAAACAATAGATCGGACCGTCCGAGCTCGGTTCGGACCATCCAGCCAGGCGAAACAGAGGAGCGCGGCCGACAATAGAACGGACCGTTCGATCTCAGTTCGGACCGTCCGGCCAGGCGAAACAGAGGAGGACTGAGCCGGCGAGCTTCTCGGCGGCGGCGACGGTGATGGCGGCGTCGGCTGCAGTTGGGGCCAAAAGAGAAAATGCAGAGGAGACCAATGCGAAGCCTTCGGTGGTGGTCTCGTCACCGGCGGTGGCCGGAATCGACGGCAAAGGCGGCGGAGGCGGCGGTCTCTTTCGGCATGTATATGGAATGCATATGGATGTCATGTTACAAGTTAAAGCGAAGCATGCATGCGGTAGCGGAGGTGCCAGGGATGCTCACTGAGGGTGTTGCGTAGCTCGGCGAAGCTGGAACGGCGACGGTTACTCCGGGAGAGGTCCAACGGCGGCGGAGTGCCTCGGGTGAACGGCGACGGCCGGATCGTGGTCAGAGAGAGAGCAAGAAGGGGGCACGGTGGCCGGCGGAGAGGAAGAAGACGTGGTTCTACAGTCTCGGGACTCAGCTGCCTCTAGTGCTCGGTTCTTGAGCTCGTCCTGGGCTGGTGATACTGCTGGCCAAGATTCAGCTCCAATCTTGCTTCGGTCAGGGAGAACGCGTGCATGCCACGGCGGCGGTCGCCGGAGCCGAGTGCACACTGCGGCGTCTTCAACCTAGGAGACAGGAGGAGTTGAGGGGAAAAATGGATCAGGTATCCAGAGGCAATCACGTTCCCAAGTCTCAGCTGCGGGAGGCTCACCGGAGAAGGACAGCGGCCGTCGGGATCTCGCCGGTGCTGAGGAAGAAGGCGGTGTTTTCAGAGCTATGGTGGTTTTCGCCTCGGTCTTTCCGTGGAGGAGTGAGAGAGAATGGCGAGGAGTGCTAAATGGCGAGATGGCTCGGGTTGCAGTCGACTTGGCCGAGGAGAAGGAGGAGGGCGCGCTGGCACCGCTCTGTGAGCACATCGCCGGTGGCCTGGCGCGTGTCCGCGAGCGTGGCAACGAGGTTCTGTAGGTGGGGCCGGGTTGGAAGGGTGTTTGTGGCTGACAGATGGGACCCACAATGGCCGGGACCCACTCGACAGTGGCAGAATAGAGAGAACATCTTCTAGAGAGAGTGTTTAATGAAGTGGTTGAGAAGACCACTTGAGCTGGCATTTTGACTGAGGCACAGTGTCGGTAAAACCATGGAAAAATTACTGTGAGCAGTGAGTGGTAATGGCTAGCTCTGTGCCAAAATTCAGAGTTGTGGGACTTGTGGATTTCTCTGGAGAAAATGGTAAAGTTTGGCCGAAAAGCATTTTCTGCTGTGCACTAGTCTGAGTCAGTGAGCTTTGTCCTATTATCTCATGTTCAAGTTTTGTGAAGATTGTACTGGAATTTTTACTGTAATTGGTTCACAATATAATCCAGGTTCTGGTAAGATTTGGTGAGAATGTGATCGATGGATTAATTCTGGCAAAAGTGTCAAGTAGGCTGTCTGCAGGTGCAAGTTTTTCTGTATTGCTGAATTAAGAGTATTTATTTGAGACACTTATTGAATTCATAAAATTTGGTAAAAATTACTGGAGATAGAGAAGAATGTGATTAACTTGCTGACCAAATTTTGTTGCTAGAAGTGATCTGGTTTATTTTTGGTGGATTCGCAAAGTAGGGTTGTGGATCCAGTTTTTCTGAAGTTTCATTTATTTCTCCAGTGCCTTGATCTTATCATTTGATGTGTTTTCTTTGGGATATAAATTAAACCAAAATTACTGGTGGTAGGGTTCTTGTTGGCACACACTTTGGAAAGAGAGCTCTGTCCAATTATTCTTCATTTTCATTTGGTGAATTTTAGAAGTATACCTATTCATCTTTAGCTAGCTTCCTAGTCTAGCTGATTTGAGAGATTTTATTGAAGTACCAATTGAAGTGATAAGGTTATAGAAAATTTACAGTGGATTAATTTTGTGGGATAGTGGTTACAGGAATTTTTCTATGATTTTACGTTAGACCTATTCTCCTTAGAAATTATTTAGGCTATACAAATGTATATGCATCCTATTATGAAAGTGCAATATAAGATCCAAAAACAATCCAGAAAAAGGTATGCACATGAAATGGTAATAATTTATTCATCTCCGTATTCTATGTCAAACTTTTATCTATACATAGTTAGTCATATTACATTTTCTGTTTCTTGTGAATTAACTCCTAAAATCTTTATGCATTCCTAAGGTATTTTAACTTGATCAAAACCTCTTATCGTTGCTCCCTAGTTTGGAAATTATAGGATTTTACTTCCGAGGTCTTTTTGTTATTTTGTTTTGGTTAGAATTTAGAAAGTCGAAATTCTGGTCTGTTACAGATGATGTATATTCTATAATGGACAGTGGTCACTCAATAGTCCCTAACATTTAAGCTTCTGGTGCAACGCACGGGTATCTGACCAGTATAGGGTTAAAGAGTATTTCCAGTGTCCAAAAAGATTCTCAACAGTTAAATTTTAGGATTTAAGTTAAAAACAGGCTTCCAACAGATATCCTTTTTTGTCCCAAAAATTTCCATATGCCCAATCACAGTCCAAAAGTGAGCTAGATTTAGAGAATCTATTAACGTCCCCAATCACTGCTCCCCATGGGAAAATATCACCGCTCGCGCGGCAGGATATCTCCACTAGTGCCTTTTCACCCTATTGGGATCTAATTTTTGGGTATCTTTTAGAGGGGAGGGTGATTTTTGGACCTAAATTTTTTTGGATGGCTCCAATACAAGATTTTTAGAAGCTAAATATTAGTCTTCTATTGAAGATGATCTAAGTTAATCTATTGGCGATATATATATTGATGGATCGACTTGGAGTTGAAGACGATAACGACTTTGTCGATCAATGGATTACAATAAGATATGAAAAGGGTTCCGAAGAACTACTCCTAACAATACATGGATCAGCCCGTTCCTAGAAATTAGAGGCCCCGTGCGAAACACATAATGAGGCCCTAAAATTTGAAAATACGGTATCGATCAAGGCAGAGTTTCAGACTAGCGAGTTACAAATCAGCGGCTAATTGAGAAAAGTAGAAAACCAAGGGTTGTCCATTATTGTGATGTGTGACGATAAAAAAAATTTAAAAATATACTCTTCTTTTTAAATTTTGCAAATACATACAGATAAAAAAAATAGCAAAAATATAGATGCACCCTGTGACGCCATGGATTGAGGGCACGGAACCACCGGTGCCGCGTCTCCGTCGCGTGGCAACCCACGGTGCGCCGCGGCAACACGCGGTGCCACCATGCCGTCGTACGGCATCGAGCGCTAATGCGCTCTCGTTCTGCGGCACCGCGTGCGCGCTGACCGAGAGAGACCGCGTAGCCACTGGCGCTGCTGCGACGCCAGGTACGGCTTCCTCGCATTGGTCGCATGCAACTCCTGCTACATGCTACTGCTTGTTCGCATTGGTCTTCTTTGGAATAGATGATTAGTTGCTTGTGATTTTTTAGCTGGATAGGTTGGTGGGGGAGATGCAGAGGCAGATGGAGAGGTTGGTGTGGGAGAACATCTCATCAGATCACACCATCAATTTCTTTTTTGTCTGATGCATGCATGTATGCTTTTTCTCTAGCTGTCATCAAGCTAGAGCAGGCATAGATACAGTGGTGCCGCGCTGATTACGAGCCGCTCGCGAGCTGTGCCGCGGAACGGGAGCGCGGCAGCGCTCGGTGCCGCGCGTTACCGCACGGCCGGCGCGCGACATCGGTGGTCCCACGCTCGCAACCCACGGTTCTGTATCTTTTGGCGCGATGTATGTATATTTTTCTTCTCTTCTTTTTATCTATATATATTTATAAAACTTAAAAAAAATATTTTTAAATTTTTTTCGTGTGACGATCAATTGATAGAGTTGACATATGAGAGAAGCCTACCAAGGGTGGATTGCGGCCCCTAATTTTTAGGTCTGTCTATATTGCATCGGCCTCCATGAGTGAATATATGTTAAAAATTTTAGAAATGATGGATTGATATATATTGAAATATCGTGAAAATATATATAAGGGATGATGACTTGATATGCTTGTATGTTAAGTTTTAAAATATAATAAATTATAGATGATGTGGTATGTTTACATGTTAAGATTTAAAGTGTAATAATTGTTATCGGGTTGTAAATATAAATATAAATATATATATATATATATATATATATATATATATATATATAATTTATTTAACAATACAGTACTAAAATTGATTAAAAAGACAAAATTGGCATGAAAAAGTACAAGCATCGTTCATAAGTTGGATTTTTTTCTCTAGATGTACGAGTCGATTGTTTAGACTTGAAATTTTGCTTTCTCTCGATGGATGTGTTGATCGTTTAGACTTGAAATTTTGCGAGGTGACACATATATATACTCTATTGGTGCATGATATTTGCGAGGTGCATGGTTATAGCTGATCTACAAAATTTTTTGGGTCCACGTATAGTATATATACTCTAAATTTTGCGAGGTGGCACATTACATATATGTACTCTATTGGTGCATGATATTGGTCGTCGATTTGATTCTTGTTGAGCCATTTTTTCTCCATTTTGTAGATCAGCCCTTATCTTTTGGTTCTGCTAGTATTTACGTAGTTGCCTCTACCTCTTTAACTTTATATCAAGCTTCACGATTGGAAAAGATAACATGTACCATGGTTCTTGGCCACTAAGGTACCACTTTAATTTAACGGGTTCTCCTAGTATTTACATAGTTGCCCCTCCTAACTTTATGTCAAGCTCCGCCACCGGAAAAGACTATTTTCCAAACGTATCACTTCAATTTAACAGGTTCTGCTAGTATTTACTAGTTGTCCCTGTAACTTTATGTCAAGCTCCGCCACTGGAAAAGACAACACACAATATTGTTCTCAACCACGCTCTAAATGTATAGGAATGGATTCTAATCTCTCAAGGAGATGTCCCGTTATGTATCTTTTTCTCCTAAATTCCATGTAAATAGTAGTGAAAAATTCTGAATTTTTTTTGACAATGTGGAGTATAGTGAAATATATAACTCCACCAAAAATCTAGTTCAGATTCAACCAACGAATTGAGAAACAAAACATACAAATTCAAGTGTGAACAATACTACTACTATTCATACATTGAATTTGTCTTTTTTATATTTCAATATGTGAGTTGAGTTTGAACCTAAGATTTTGTGTAGTGGTATACGTATATTGTATGAGTGTTGTCAAATTTTTTCAAGAATTTTTCATAACTATTTGGTAGGTTTTTAAACAAAGGAGAGGACATTCCCTCGAGGGATCAAAATAGTTTCCCCAACGTGCCACTTCAATTAATAGGTTCTGCTAGTATTTACATAGTTTCCTCCCTCCCCTTAACTTAATGTAAAGCTACACACAACTCTATTTTCAATCGCATTCCAAATGCATTGCTAGCTACAACCATATCAAAAATACATTTTTTTAGATAATGGATAGAAATCCGGTCTCTATATCCATAGGTAGATATACATAACCGAGAGTTACAAACATGAATACTTAGACTCCATAACTCCTAACAAGGAACATATAAAAAAGAAGACTAAGCTTCCAATCTTCGTCTATGAACTTGTCTCAAGCTGACTCTGTTCTTATGTAGCAACAACCTGGCACATTGCTCGTGTACTTAGAAACTTTCATGTCAGGATCATGCTGCCAGAAGTCGATCATCTATTGCCCGATGAACCATGTCACGCAGAAAACTGCAGTGAGGTGGTCTTGAGAAGCAACTCGAACTTTTGCAGCCCATCAACACATCCCACTGAACAAGGTCTAAAGTGGTCTGACCATGAACCTATCGGCCCAATGTGACCAGGCGGCAAGCACAAGAGGAAGGGAGGAGCTAGCCCACCCTGCCGTCATCGTGCCATCTACTGCCGCCACAGCCACCGCAACTCGTGCGCACATCGTCCTATTGCCGCTCCCACGCGCACTGTTGCCTGTTGTCGTCGTGTTTGACTGCGGATGTGGGGAGGGGAGGAACAGATCTAGCCTGCCCTGCTGTCGTCGTGCCAATCTGTTGGGATTGAGTCACCGTGCCATAACCACCACAGCAACACACTAGGATGCCGCCTTCGCCGTGGAGCTAGCCTAGATGGCCAGGTCCGATGTGCTAGGGTGCCCTTGCCACTAAGCCATGGAGCCAGACACGGAGAGGAGAGGTATGGGTCTAGCCCAACCTGCCACCACACAACCACGCCATCCCACAACCCCACAACCACACACCAACTCCGTTCACCACTGAGCTTCATTGGAATGCCGCCGCGCTTCATGGGGTGTTGTTCCTACCATGGAGCCATCCTAGATGGTCGGATCTAGTGAGCAAGGGGTGTTCCTAGCATCACGCCATGGAACCGGGCTAAAAAGCCACCAGATCTGAGGACCAACAACCCGATCTAGAAGAGAAAGGAAGGAGAAAACATGAGAAAAAGGAAAAGAGGGACAATGGGTGTATAGGCTAAAGTGCCGCTACAACTGTGTCAAAAATACATCATGAAGTGCTTGCATGATGGGTGTATAGGCTGAAGCACCTTCGGGTGTTGCTGCGAGTTGAACACATGGTGTTTGGTGTGTGGAGTACATTGAAACCGTTGAAATATATATAGATCCTAACTAGTGGCTTTAACTTGACTTTCATTATGTAGCCATGTTGGTCATGTCATCAAAAAGGCTGGATCTATCTGTCACAAGCTTCAACCAGTGGAATATGAGAGAAAGTGAACGGAGAGCATAACCATGGTTGGCGGAAGGATGAGGGCTCGTCGTCCCAATGCTGTGGCGAACAGAGAACAAAAAGAGATCCCTTTTTATTATTGTTAGTGATATACCCTAGAGGCAATTATAGAGATGATTGTATCACATACTATATTTATGAATTTATAAATAAAGTGTTCCTTGAGATAGATAACTTATTATTGATCAATGAGTATGCGACTTATTCATGAGACTCTTTATCTGATATGTTACTATTTCTAAATAATCCCTAATTATATATTATATATGGAATAGATATGATTCTAAGATCAACACGTGTATTGATTGATGATTATGTCTTGTGGATCATAGTATAGAGATACCAAATCAATAATGTAGACACATATTAGAGAACATGTCGTTGGATAGACCCAATCTGAGATACTGCCTGAGCTATATATGATGTCCCATTAGTTGACCTCAAATAGTGTTGGTGTAGTACTCTTATACCTGAGATTGTCATGGTTCCTAATATGTGTAGTGGCTTACTTTGGGCTGCTAAATGCTAGTCTGTAACTGGGTAGTTAAAAAAATAGTCTACGGGTTTGCTATGGAACATATAGTAGGATGTGAATAATCAAGATATGACTTGCTCCTCTTAGTTAATGGGAGAGATATGTCTGGGCCCCTCGATGTAATGGACTACTGAAGTGCATGGCTATGCCGAGTGATTGAGGAGTTAATCACGAGTTGAGTAATTCATCACATGGTCATATGAATGATTGAGCTATTAAAATGATGGCACATATCTCGCCTAGAGCTTAATCGATATCACATGGCAAAGGGGTTCGTACATGTATATACTAAAGGTTAAGCCAATATGATCTTTGTGTATACCCGATACATTGATATGCCTTGCTAGAGACCACTATTGACACGTGGATTAAAAAGTTATTTTTGGGTTGCAACCAAGTGTACATGAACCTATTGAGCCGCATACTTAACAGGTTGGAACAAATTGTTTGGATAGAGATCCGAGCATGGCTTAGTTTGGATAGGAATCCAAGTAAAGTTTCTAATGGGTTTGCGAGACCCAGTTAGAAATTCTATATATTCAGGAATGAGGTGCGGTGGAAAAATATACTTCCGTGAGAGAACCCTAGACGCACCTTCCTCATGAGCAAAACACTAGCCGCGCATGAGTGCTAGCACTTCTGTGCACGACGCTCCATCTTTGGACATGTGGATACCAGTAGAGACGCTACTGCGTTGCGGCGTTGGTCGGCATGGAATGTGGAAAGACACTTGCGTAAGGAGGAGACGATCGGGTTGCTGAGATTGACCTACTTCCTCTACATTGTTTCGTTGGATTGAGCTACTCCGACTCTGCTTCCGCTGCTCTATGCGTTGAGTGGTAAAAATCCATGATTCTTTACTTACATGGTTTCCTGGTTTACGTAGTAAAAAAAATTATCTTGTGCTATCGTAGCCTACACATATTGTTGATGCCTTTTCGTGACCAACACAGACTTATCTATTGATTTGCGGTATAATCAATGGAGTCGCCAAAATTGAGAGGATCAAAATCAGCTAGCGGAATCGATTTCAAGATTAATTCGCTTTTGTGGAATCAAACGACTAATTTACGAGCAAATTAGCAAAGAAAATAAATATCGTGCTTACATGACGACTAATTTTTGAGAAAACAAGATAATCTCCTCGCTTTTGTGAAGAAGCACGAATGGTTTATAGGCCAAATCAACAAAAAAGTTGTCCCAGTTTCGCCGAAACATGCGACTGATTTACAGGCAAATCAGCAAACAAAAAAGCTAAACTACTGCTAAACCTAGATATGAAAAGAAAGAACATAAAAAATACTAGATTGATTATTGAGTTGATCCATTTACGTGAGGCTAAACAGTTATAGACATCGTTTCCCGTGTCCTACTTAGCCAGGACAAGTCTTATATTTTTCTTTGTGGGCGTTCTTTCAATCTGCTCTTTTCGTTTTAAAATAAATAAAACATAATACTAAATATAATATATTCTAATATTAGATTTTTTTATTTTGAGACGAAGACAGCAGGGGCATCTGAGTCGGCCACGCCTTTTGCTCTGAACCAGCCCTGTGCATACGCACATGACCGATCGCCTGGCAATCTGCCATCACCTGTTGCATGCATGCATCGATCTCTTCTTTTTTTTACTTGGCAACAACCATAGCTAGCCACACACATGCAACCATCATACACATGGCTGAGGCAACTATGAATCAAACATATCTTACTAAGAGCCAAATTGAACGCTAAAAACTGAACTTAATTAGTTTAATTAGCCATTCGTTCAATCAACCTTTTAATTACATCTTTACCAACTTTGACTATCAACACATGCTTCTCTGTTTTTGGAAAAAAATCATTATCCGAAAATAAATTTGAATGACTATTATAACCGATATACAAGATGTTCTACACTCTTGCTCAAGGTAGTAATAAATAAATTAAATATCGGTCATACTTTAAAACTTCTCACAATTAATCGATATATTTCTATACATTTTGAGAATAACAATAGTAAGTAAATATCAGTCATATTTTAAACTTCTCAAAAATAAACGAAATATCGGCCGTACATGTTTTCTCGGGACAATATTAAATAAAATATCGGCCTTTCTATACTATCTCAGATTAATAATGAATAACACGTTGGCCATATTTTAAATTCCAACGAGCAAAATCATTTTCTACACTAAGTCACCTACTTGAAACAATTTTCCTCTCACCCTTTTGTTATAAACCTCAGCTACTCTAAACTGATCCAGACCTAGACACTCAAAAACAACCTATCTATAATTCGATGATATAATTCGTCATCTGATAAAATATACATCAAAACTTATCACCGAACTTTCCTATCTCTCGTACCCGGTTTTTTCAAACAATTAATCATAAGCTCACTCTAATCACCCAGTTCTAAACTTAATCAGCCAGTTCTAAACTTCTTATTGATTCGGTTGTTATCTGCGACTCCAGTACCGAATCCTTTCCTCTACATTCCACTCACTAGAACAAACCACAATCTATAAGTTCAGATTGACTTTTGGAGCACTAAACCACACACCGTACAGCACCAGTCAAGCTATCCATTATTCAGCGACCTGCACATTGCTAGTATACTTAACTCACCAGTTAATCCAATTTCTACAGGACCAAGTGCCAAATTAATATCTACTGATTCGATCAAGTGTCACATTGCAACTGTTTACTCTACTGTGCCTAACCCCCTCCTGCAAGAATACTCAGTGCCAGATTCTCCTCTCTTGGACCGGCGCAACTCCCAACAATAGTATGTTGCACCAAATAATTTGCTCTACTACTCTCTGAGATATATGACGAATAGTAAAAGTATCTAACAATTTAATTAAATCTAAACATAGGTCTAAATAACTATTTAGCAGTCCATCAAAACATTGAAACTCCCCGTTAACCTATTGGACGACTAAAAGTGAATCACCAAAACATCAATATCCCTCACACATATCAACTAAATTTACAAACCGAATAATAAAGTATCATATTCGATCTGATTATTAGTGCAAGTGTCGATGTTTTATATCGGCAATAATTATATGGGGCTATTTGTCGGACCGAAACTCAATGGATTCGAAAGGACACATGAGATTTATACTGGTTCAGGCCCTCGGTGTGAGGTAATACCCTATTTCCAGTTGTGGTGTATTGCTTTCGTGGTACGTGAAATCATCTGCCCTAGGAGGCTCCCTACCTCTCCTTATATACTGGAGGGATGAGGGTTACAGGGTAGAAAACCCAGTCGGATGCGACCAAAAACTTTCCTTATAAGTACATAGAGTATTCGGCTAGAACAATATCCCTCTTCTTGTTATACAAGGTAATATGAAACCGAGTCCTACTCTATCTTCAATTATAGGGACCAGCCTACCATCTGTCTGAGTGGCCGTAATTGACTTTTTTGAGGTACCCAGAGCCCATAGCCTCCACAGTACCCCCTGAGACCTTTATAGTTGAGTCACAGCTGATGCCGAATGCTCATCCTCCACGGTGAAGAGATTTCCAAGTACTTTGCTCCCAAGTACTCATTGTTCGAGTGTTTCTTCTCCCAAGTCTTGCTTCATGTTAGCTGACAACGAGATTATGAAGGGTTTCATGGAAGTAAATGAATAGTGTGCGCCGAATAGGCACACCTATTAGGTGTAGCCCTCGACTTTGTGCTTAATTAGAAAACAATTAAACATAAAGTCAAAGATTTTTAGTCTTTAAGTCTTTCCCGAGTGATATGTTTCTTAGAAATTGAACTCTTTAGCCATATATTAGCTGAAAATTTTGCTCAAGGTAATTTGGCTAAGCATGTAAGCCGAGTATCACTATGGAGTAAATCCAATGTGTGATAAGATGTAATTGAGAGATACCTGCATCTCCAATTTTAATGGAGACCACCTATTGATCCTTATAAGATATGTCCTCAATACCTTAAAATAATCAAGATACCCAAATATATACACCCGGCTGTAGGCTTAGCATGAAGCGTATCTGATTATTTAATCGGTTCTTATAAAATAGCACCTGTATCGTGATTTTAACACGACTAGCGGGCGACCCAATAGGGTATGCTATTTAAGAACTCATATCTTCAGCCTACTACCGGATAAGCCGGCCCAAACCGACCTACCCAGCGCAGCCCTATAAAATCCGGAGAATTTGATCATTGCTCATCCTGCCCATTACTCTAGGGATGTGCCACCGAAGCATAGCAGATTTTGATGCCGAAGACATCGCAGAAATCCTTGAATACACCGCCCATGAACCGAGTGCAAATGTTCGTAATGATGCGATTGGAGACTCCAAATCGGTATTTGATACTCAGTATAAAGTCTTTTGCCTTGGCCGTGATGATGGTTGCAATGGGTTTAGCCTCAATCTACTTTGTGAACTTGTCCACAGCAACGAAAAGATGTGTGACCACGATATCGGGATAGTCTGCAACTCTTGTGTTGGTAGATGTGTTTGCCAAGCAAAAAATTGACATTCCTTGTAGGACCAGCCGAGTGCTTCAGCGTTGATAACCGCAGTCGGCCAGAAGAATCCTTATCTGTAAGCCTTTCCAACTGACGTTATGGATGCAGCGTGGTTACCACAGATGCCCGGGTGGATAGATTGCAGGATTTGCTTACCCTCCTTAGGTGTGACGTAGTGCATGAGAACTTCGGATGCACTTTAACAATATAGGTCTTCTCCGACTATGATAAAGCTTTTGCTCCGTCGTTTGACTTGCTTGGCATCGTTGTGATCATCAGGGAGTCAGTAGGAATTGAATGATTGGTGTCCTCTAGTCTTAAAAAATAATGAGCACCTCCGTAGGTTCCGGGTTTGGTGCTACCTCCGACTGAAAGCTCTTGTAGTGGCTTATTTACATGTTTTGACCAAATAGGTAGCCAAATGCTGCGCTAGCGCATGATTCGGCTGGTGACCCTCTTAGGACATACCCAACCTGGCAAAATTCTAGTCGAATAAGGTACTCGAACCTCGCATTAGTATAGGATTCGGCTCGCGGCCCTCATGGGGCGTACCCTACCCATCGGAGTCTTGGCCAAATAAGGTACCCGATCCTCGCATTAGCATAGAATTTGGCTGGCGACCCTCATGGGGCGTACCCTACCTAGCAGAGTGATACCGGGCCCCGACTGGTGCCGAAGGTCGGTTATTGGCCCACATGGAGCGTACCAAGGTAAAGGTGACATCCGTGTCCTGAATGGCGTGAGTACTCGGTCAGTAGCCCTCATGAAATATTCCGAGTGATTCTTGAAGCATCACACTCCAAGTGTACCATGACAGACTAGTCCAGCCCCCGAGCGTAGGAGATTGGCTCATAGCCATGTGTTCCTATTACGCGTATCCGGAACTGGCCCTGCATTATAAACATATCGGATGAGTAGCATCTGATTAAGAAAACAATCACCCGAAGAAAATTTATGTATTTTACAATAGATGTAAATATGTGTTACTCTTCTAATTGATATTAATTTCCTCGAGTAGTTGACCCCTTACGTTTAAACACTCTTCCCGACTAGTCATAGCCCCCCCAAGCGTCGAAAGTCGGCTCATGGCTCTTTCTCAGACACGTGTTTTGGGTGACTTGAGTTCATCTTTCATGGAGCAAAGCTTCACGGATTGGAATTTATACTACTCGAGTACTTTTTGCAATCATTAAAAGCAAAAACAGAAAATACGCAGGATGTACACCTATTAGGTGTAAGCAGCTGCGGCATTGGCGAGGCTGAGTGAGGAATTGATGATCTCATTCCTCTAGATCCTATCCCGACTGGCGCTAAGTCGTATCCGAGTCAAGCTATAGAGAAGTGAGTTGCCTCCTAGCCCATTTAGATAAAAATATCATATAAAAGAGAAATATTTATCAGAAAGCGACTTAATTGTTCGGTATTGCACTAGTTGAGAGTAGGGATGCCATCCTTGCATTTGAGCTTTTGAGCCCCCGAGCATATCATTTGTCATTCTAATAATCTTATATTCTAGGAGGTCGAGGACGGTTGTGATCGACTGCCGCAATAAGGTCGTCCGATTTGCGTTTGCGGTTCCCAGCCTTAGTCGGGGCTGCGTCGTCGGTGTCCTTCCGCTTCTTCTGTCGGGGTGCCTTTTTGTCATTGAGCGCCTTGGCGACAGCGTCGGCCGAGTTGGCGTATTTGTTTGCCATGTCGAATAAAGTCTTAACAGAGATTGGTGGCTTCTGAGTGAACTTAGCGATGAACGCGGTATTTTTTACTCTTTTGCGGAAGGCAGCAATGACAACCTCGTCCTTGATTTTAGGTATTGAGTTCCTCTTCTCGGAAAACCGTTTGATGAAGTCACAGAGGGACTCGTTCTTTCTTTGGTGGCACTGGTACAGATCGTATTCGGAGGAAGGCCTTTCGTAAGTTCCTTGGAAGTTTACTACGAAGCATTCACAGAGTTCCCCCCAGGAGCCAATTGACTGCCTGGAAAGCCCCGTCAACCATGTTCTTGCCGAGTCGGCCAGGGCGACCGGCAGGTAGTTAGCCATGGTATTGATGCCGAAAACCACTGGGGCCGTCCGGCGCCTTGGAGACACGCGAAGGCCTGGGAGTTCTGCTTAGCTCCAGTGCAGGTCCTAAAATCTTGAGGTTTGTAAGCGTGTCAGTCAATTTGACCCAGTAATTGACAAGGAGAAAACAAATTAGATCAGAAAACCAATCGGCCGATACACTGTACTCCTAGCCGATTGCCGATAGTAATCGTTAGCGCCACACTGAAGGTATTGCCCGTGCCCGGGTCCTCGCTTGTGGCCGCGCCCGGGTATCCGCTCGTGCCCGCGCCTGGGTACCCGCTCGTGCTCGTGCCCGGGTACTCGCTTGCTGTCCGCACCCGGGTACTTGCCCGTGCCCGCGCCCGGGTCTTCGCTTGCTGTCCTCGCCCGGGTCCTCGCCTGTCCTTGCGCCCGAGTCCGACTACCAACAGCACTTGCACATCGGCTAAGAAGCCGATGATAGAATCAAATAAATAAATCAGCCGACTACCCGACGTGTCATCGGCCGATAACTGATATTGACCAAAGTAATTGAACATCGACTGGAAGCCGATGATGGTATGGACAGTGTCGGAGGATGAAGCTCCAACCGCGGGAAGTCAGGAGACCCCCCTTTGAGATTCGGCCAGGGGAGTAGTTCTCAGGCGAAGCCGGCGTCAGGGCATCGAGGAAAGATGCGCGAAGAAGACGTAGAAGAAACAGAGGAGTCCTGACCGTCCGAAGCGGGTCCGGATCGTCCAATCCGTGAACAAAAGCAGGAGGGTCCGGACCGTCCGATGCGGGTCCGGACCATCCGAACCGTAGAGATCGCGCGGGGAAGACGATGTACATCGGACGATTTGAAGGATCGATCGACGCACAAGGGAGACGAGAGGATTTATACAGGTTCGGGCCGCTCGGAAGCGTAATACCCTACTCCTGTGTGTATGCTATGAGGGAGAATGTGTATATGGTTTTGAGTGTTACAGGATTCTCCCGGTGAGCTCAGGAGTTCGGAGCCGAGGAAGAAGAACAGTGGCAAGTGTGCGCGATAGAGGGCCGTTCCTAGCCAGAGAGTGGTTGCTAATGCTGAAGCTTGCTTGTCCTCTAGAATGTGGCATGGATCTTCCTTTATAGGCGAGGGGAGTCCACAGTGCCGTTACACGGAGAGCGAGACCTTCTGGTGAGTTCTCCTATAGCCACGGCTGCCTGCGACGTCCACGCCGGGGTTGGAGGAACGTCCAGTCACTCTCGCCTGCCTGCTGTGTCCATGCCGGGGTTGGTATGCAGCGGGCGGTGAAGTCGCGGAGATGTGACAGCGCGTCAGGTCATCTAGTCGTCGGCAGCTTTGACTTCGGTGTACGTCCTCGCCACCAAAGTCAAAAGCCTCTGACTGTGAATAGCGATTGCACAGTGAAAGGAGCCTCCGTCGCCCCGTCGTTAAATGCGGGTAGTTGGAGAGTTGGTCCGCTGGAGTTCTTCGGGTGGATCGGTACTCGGGGCCGAGGCGATCGGCACGCACTCGGGGCCGAGGGGATCGGTAAACTCGGCCGCGCTTGGGGCCGCTCGGGGCCGTACTCGGGGCCACTCGGGCCGACGATCGGCAAGCCGAGGCGATCGGCTCTCGGGGCCGCACTCGGGGCCGAGGGGACCGGCAAACTCGGCCGCACTTGGGGCCGCTCGGGGCCACTTGGGGCCGTACTCGGGGCCACTCGGGCCGATGATCGGCAAGCTGAGGCGATCGGCTCTCGAGGCCGCACTCGGGGCCGAGGGGACCGGCAAACTCGGCCGCACTCGGGGCCGCTCGGGGCCACTTGGGGCCGTACTCGGGGCCACTCGGGCCGACGATCGGCAAGCCGAGGCGATCGGCTCTCGGGGCCGCACTCGGGGCCGAGGGGACCGGCAAACTCGGCCGCACTCGGGGCCGCTCGGGGCCACTCGGGGCCGTACTCGGGGCCACTCGGGGCCGAGGCGATCGGCACTCGGGGCAATGCTCGGGGCCGAGGCGATCGGGGGCAGTCGGCACCCGGGGCCGGGCATCGGCTCCCGGGAGCAGTCGACAATCGGCACTCGGGTCCAGGGCGACCGGCGCCCGGGACCGGGGGATGCGCGCCCGGGCCCGGCAAGTGCCCGGGCCCCTAGATACTTGGCAGGAGAGCGGCCGTAGCTGGCCTTCTCTTGCGCAAGATGTGGACTCCGGAGAAGGCGCGTGGCGGAAGGTCTTCGCGTCCCCGAGGACTGGGGGACCCCCAGTCCCATTTTGCCGACAGTGGCCCCTGGCCCTGTTGCTCGGCCGGGATCGGCCCCGGGTAGGAACAGGGCCATGTCTTGAAGAAAAAAGGGGACGCGGGGTGCACCTGGTTCACCACGGACTGATGTAGCTTGACGACTTGTTGGTTCGGATGGGATATGTGCCCGGGACCTGGGCTGAAAACATGGAATGAAGTGTCGGGGAAGCCTGGTCCGAGATGGAGTCGCGAGAGAAGGAAACACTCTCCCGAGAGGAAAACGTCTAGGCCCAAGAGGCCGGGCTCGCGTCTCGGGGGTGTGAGTTCGTCGTGCGGGAAGAAGTCGCGGCGGTTCGCGAGGGAGTCGCGGTGGTTCGCGAGGTGGTTGCGGTGGGAGGCCGTGGCCGAGTCCGCTAACTCGGAGGCAGGGTTCCTCGACCGTGGCGAGCACCTTGTGGAGCCGATGCCTGACGAAGAATCCTAGGAAGACGCCGGTCCCCTTCTGTCACCGCCCGGGGTCTGGTCCGAAGAAGGCCAACGACTTCTCCTCGTGCAACGGCATCTCCGGGCGCGAGCATCTGGTGGAGCCGATGGGCGATGAGGAGGCCGATGAAAGCGGCAGTTCCCTTCTGACGCCGCCCGTGACTGTCTTGGGGGCCCTCCATGCTTCCGAGCACGTGGCAAGGCTGCTAGGAATTAGTGTAATCTGCGCACGATGAACTGTGAGAGCGTCCGGTTCGTTCCTTCGTCCATCCCATGCTACGAGCCGTGGCGTCGATCACCTCCCGAAGGCGTTCTTGTGGTCGCGCCCGTATGGCGGCCGGGTTTTGCGCATAATCCAGCCGTCGTACGGGCACGGCCCGATGGTGAGACTGCCGCGAACGCAACACATGGAAAAAAGACAAGAGGAACGAGATCGAGAAGGATATTTAAAAACGCTGCTTATGCAAAGTGTATATACCTAGGGCCCTGGCCAGCGCTAAGACTCTAGAAATCCGGCGCTGGCCCGGGCTCACCGCCACTTACAGGATGTTTATACGGACAGATTTATGAAGATGCTTGACGTGCCTAGGGATGGAGCTCGGGCTCGCTTCCCTCGCGAGCCTCGAGGCTGGGGAGAGGCATGTGCTCGGGACCCGGGGGCCCCGGCTGTCATGCGGGGGATGTGTCCGGGACCCGGGGGCCCCGGACTGGAATACGTTTTTGATATAAGCCGGGTTCCGGGGGCCCGGACTTGAATATGGAATGTGAGACGACCTTCCGGACGCATTCTTGCCGGGGCGGAGCTGTCCGGGCTTCGCGCCCTATTCCGAGTCTGCGTTTGCAGGCCTGCACTCGCCTTGGCGAGGCTGCCCCGGGTTCCTCGGTGTCAGGCCCGGGGCACGGATTCGGGAATCCGTGCCTCGGCTCAAATATGTGCCCGGGACCCAGGGGGCCCCGGACTGAAATATAGTTAGTATGTATGGTCGACATGTGCCCGGGCACGGGGCCCGGATAAGGACATGGACCACATCGGGACAACTTCTCCGGACCTGCCCTTGCCGAGGCGATGCGGTCCGGGTACTCGTGCCCTGTTGAAGCTGTTCCGGCTCAGAAGCGAGGTTCGGACTGTCTGCATAAGGGTCGGACCGTCCGAGGCGCTACAATCGGACCGTCCGCCGACGGATCGGACCGTCCGAATCGCCTCGATCGCGCTTGGCCTGCTAGGGCTCCTGCCGGAAGTACTTGACCTGCTCGGCCAAGCTTTGGACGGCGCGGCACTCCGTGAGGTCGTGCGAATCCGTCTCGTGGACGGTGCACCACCTCCGGACCGCTGCCGGCGGCGCACGTGCGGCCCCTTGCCGCTGTTGTCGTCTCCACGGACGTCGTCGTCCCGGGGGGCGCTCATAGCCAGGGCGAAGCGCTCGACGGTCGCCTCGTCCTTCTGGCGCTTCTTCCTGTCCCGGCGGGACACGGAGCGCGAGGACTCCTCTTCGAGGCCCTCGTCACGGGTCTCAGGGCGTGGCCTGTTCCATGCCCGGGCCTCCTCCTTGCGGGCGCAGAGGTCGGCGAGGCCGAACAGCTCGGCCGTGGTCCGGACGTCGCGGGTGCCTAGCTTCTCGAGCATGCGCTTGTCCCTCACGCCTGAGCGAAAAGCGTGGATGACTGCATGAGGAGCGATGTGGGGGATAGTGTTACGGACCTGGCTGAAGCGCTGCAGGAAACTCCTCAGCGACTCGTCCCTGCCCTGATGCAGGGCGTGGAGGCCCGCCTCGGTCCCAGGGCGCGGAAAAGTCCCCTGGAAGTTCGCCACGAACTGGTGGCAGAGATTCTCCCACGAGTAGATCGATCCTTCGGGGAGGTTCATCATCCAGGAGCGAGCCTGGGCCTTAAGGGCGATGGGAAAGTAGTTCGCCATTACTTTCTCGTCGCCGCCAGCCGCCTGGATGGCAGTGGTGTAGAGTTGCAGGTATTCTGCAGGGTCGATGGAGCCGTCGTACTCCTCCGGCAAGCTGGGCTGGAACTTGGCCGGCCAGCGTGCTTGCCGAAGGCCTGGGGAGAGCGCCAGGCAACCCGAGCTGCCATACTGAGCGGGCTCGGGCGGTGGGTGACGGTTTGCCGCCAGTAGGTTGGAGCTGGAGGCCTGGGCCTCGGAACGCCTGGCGGCGTCCGCGCGCCGCTCGCGTTGCCGCTCCATAGTAACCCGGGCGTCCTCATGGGTCCGCGACCGGTTCAACCAATTGCGGAGGTCGCCCGCACCCTTCTTGGCCCTGGGTGCAGTGCGAGGCGCCGCGTCTTGGGCTTGATCCTGGCTCGGGGCAGCGGGCCGGCTTGCGCTAGAAGTCGCGTGGCTGGCTCTCCCAGCCCCTGAACTGCTGCCGGCGGCGACTTGGCGATGGGCCGCGCCCACAAGGTGGGTGACCTCGTCGAGCCAGTGCCGTTCCCGGCCTCCGGCCCTGGTAAACACCGGGGGGTGGCGTAGGAGGGCTTCCGCCGCTAGGAGGGCTTCCTGCGGTGACGGGGACTGGAAGTCGAGACGACGGCGCGCTGCGCAGCGGCGCCTCCGCTCGCGCCTCATAGATGAGGCCATGGTGGACCCGGCGGGGCTCTTGCCGGCTCCTTCCGCGAGGGGAGGGGCCGAGGTCGCACCACCCGGCCGGTCCCGAGCGAACTCAGTCTGCGCGACGCGCGCCGCTCGCCCCCAAGAAGACGTAGGGGGAGAATGTGGCTGGCCTGCCGCAGGGCTAACGTCGCCCGGCCGGGTAAGCTCGCCGGACTCTTCGTCGGAATCCTGCGGACGATGGCCTCCCGCCATGGAGTGCGCCGGTGTTGGAGAAGTCGGCGTATCACCTGAAAAGGAAACTCCCCCTACCTGGCGTGCCAGCTGTCGGAGGATGAAGCTCCAACCGCGGGAAGTCAGGAGACCCCCCTTTGAGATTCGGCCAGGGGAGTAGTTCTCAGGCGAAGCCGGCGTCAGGGCGTCGAGGAAAGATGCGCGAAGAAGACGTAGAAGAAACAGAGGAGTCCGGATCGTCCGAAGCGGGTCCGGATCGTCCGATCCGTGAACAAAAGCAGGAGGGTCCGGACCATCTGAACCGTAGAGATCGTGCGGGGAAGACGATGTACAGCGGACGATTCGAAGGATCGATCGACGCACAAGGGAGACGAGAGGATTTATACAGGTTCGGGCCGCTCGGAAGCGTAATACCCTACTCCTGTGTGTATGCTATGAGGGAGAATGTGTATATGGTTTTGAGTGTTACAGGATTCTCCCGGCGAGCTCAGGAGTTCGGAGCCGAGGAAGAAGAACAGTGGCAAGTGTGCGCGATAGAGGGCCGTTCCTAGCCAGAGAGTGGTTGCTAATGCTGAAGCTTGCTTGTCCTCTAGAATGTGGCATGGATCCTCCTTTATAGGCGAGGGGAGTCCACAGTGCCGTTACACGGAGAGCGAGACCTTCTGGTGAGTTCTCCTATAGCCACGGCTGCCTGCGACGTCCACGCCGGGGTTGGAGGAACGTCCAGTCACTCTCGCCTACCTGCTGTGTCCATGCCGGGGTTGGTATGCAGCGGGCGGTGAAGTCGCGGAGATGTGACGGCGCGTCAGGTCATCTAGTCGTCGGCAGCTTTGACTCCGGCGTACGCCCTCGCCACCAAAGTCAAAAGCCTCTGACTGTGAATAGCGATTGCACAGTGAAAGGAGCCTCCGTAATCAAAAAGGCTCTGACTGCACAGGAGCGGGCGACAGGCGCGTCACGCCTCGTCGCCCCGTCGTTAAATGCGGGTAGTTGGAGAGTTGGTCCGCTGGAGTTCTTCGGGTGGATCGGTACTCGGGGCCGAGGCGATCGGCACGCACTCGGGGCCGAGGGGATCGGCAAACTCGGCCGCACTTGGGGCCGCTCGGGGCCACTCGGGGCCGTACTCGGGGCCACTCGGGCCGACGATCGGCAAGCCGAGGCGATCGGCTCTCCGGGCCGCACTCGGGGCCGAGGGGACCGGCAAACTCGGCCGCACTCGGGGCCGTACTCGGGGCCCCCACCCGGGCCGACGGCAGCCGAGCGAGGCGATCGGCTCTCGGGGCCGCACTCGGGGCCGAGGGGACCGGCAAACTCGGCCGCACTCGGGGCCGTACTCGGGGCCACTCGGGCCGACGATCGGCAAGCCGAGGCGATCGGCTCTCGGGGCCGCACTCGGGGCCGAGGGGACCGGCAAACTCGGCCGCACTCGGGGCCGCTCGGGGCCACTCGGGGCCGTACTCGGGGCCACTCGGGGCCGAGGCGATCGGCACTCGGGGCAATGCTCGGGGCCGAGGCGATCGGGGGCAGTCGGCAGTCGGCACCCGAGGCTGGGCATCGGCTCCCGGGAGCAGTCGACAATCGGCACTCGGGTTCGGGGCGACCGTCGCCCGGGACCGGGGGATGCGTGCCCGGGCCCGGCAAGTGCCTGGGCCCCTAGATACTTGGCAGGAGAGCGGCCGTAGCTGGCCTTCTCTTGCGAAAGATGTGGACTCCGGAGAAGGCGCGTGGCGGAAGGTCTTCGCGTCCCCGAGGACTGGGGGACCCCCAGTCCCATTTTGCCAACAGACAGGTAACATAAATGATAAGCAATTGATAAGCCAGCCGACTACCGAACAAAACACATGGGC
Organism: Oryza meyeriana var. granulata; assembly: GCA_003991445.1. Taxonomy (NCBI): domain Eukaryota; kingdom Viridiplantae; phylum Streptophyta; class Magnoliopsida; order Poales; family Poaceae; genus Oryza; species Oryza meyeriana. The sequence goes on along the minus strand of RYFJ01000220.1, from coordinate 490,485 downwards.
ATCGGCTAGAAGCCGATGATAAAATAGATAGGCAGAATAATAAATAAGTACAGTCAGCTTTAAAAGATAACTTACCGGCTAGACGCTCCGATAAAACATCGCATAAACACCCATCGGCTTATCAAGGACAAATCTATTATTATCAATCTAGTAGTTCAAACTTAACTGATGCAGCACAGATTGATAATAATAAAAGAACCTCAATGAGCCGATAGATCTAATGCAACTGTGATGTAAAATATGATAACTTATCGGCTATGCATTCCGATAAGACGCTTGCACAAAATCTATCAACCTAGCAGGAATAATTTATCAGGCAGTTTAGTAGGTCGGACCGAACCGATGCAGCACAAACTGATGATAAACTACACCCAGTAAGCCGATAAAAACTATGCACGCGTGATGTGATATATCTACCCGGCCTAAGAGATCAAACTTAACTGATGCAGCCGTAGACAGAATAGATACACCTGGGTAAGGGGTGACGAGTCTTACCCTCTCGCAGGAGTTCGGACCTAACCGATGCAGCCCGGCTCGAGAAGCAAGAACCCGTCGAAAAGGGTGGCGATGCGTCGAATTGTATTGATCGTTGAGATGATCTACAATGTATCCGAGCGCACATATTTATAGCCCGGGTGGATAGAGTCCTGATCGGCTACGGAACAGGACTTTCCTAACTAGAAAAGGAAAACTAACAGACCTGATCGGACAAGAGATCAGGTTTCCTAAAAGATAAAACTATCTAATAGATAAGATAAATAACTGCCATAACGTGGTCCTCACGATTCCTTCTCAAATCCGGCTTCTTCTGGATTAATTTCCTCCGGTTGATATAGCTTCTTTCTTTACCGAATCTGATATGAGCCGTGCCAAATTTTGGCGTTAACACATGGCCTTGTGATCGCCTCCAGCCGCGCGGATTGCCAAAGTATATATGGTGAGCCAGGACTCCAGGTTGGTCTTGCTGTCGTACTTCTCTATACCAGTCGGCTTGAACCGGATGGCTAGTTGACTTATTGTAGCTCATGGGTGAACGCCGGAACTCCTTCATCCAGGTGAGGGCTCCAACTCTGCCTGCGGCGATGGAACCTCTCATGGTGGAGGCCTAAGCGTTCCTTCTTGTCTTCAAGTCGGCGACGTTCATCTTCCTCGTGCTCCCGGCGTTGAGCATTGATGTCGTGGCGGAGATCCCGTCGTAGTCGTCCCCGAGCATCCTGGTCATCCCAGCGCTCGTTGTGATGGTACCGCCGTCGATCGTCATTGCGGTGGCCAAGTGACGTGTGATGGGACTCCGAGTGGTGCCGACCGGAGCCGGCTGCTCGGCATCGCGCTGAAGCGGATGAAGTCACAGCACCCGAAGTTGTTTTGTTAGATGGTATAAACGTATCTCTAAATCGTTGTTGTTGCTGACAGGCTGCAACGGTTATCATTGCTTTGATTTTTGCGATAGTCAAGGTAGCTTGGTGGTCAAGCCTGAACTGCAAGGTGTCAACAGCGTGGTAGTGGCCACGACGTTCTGTTGTGGGGTCATGACAACGTCGTGGTCGCCTACTCGGGTTTGGAGGATCTCTTGTTGGAAAGTCCACCTAGCATTGCACAAGTTGTTATTGCGAGCGTCGCACTCGGCTTGCAGGCGTTGTGCGTCCTACTCCTGTTGCCCACACAGTCGGCGAGCCTCCTCCTTCTGCTGATCGCGTAGTCGGAGTGCATCTTGTATTGGAGTTGATCCCTTTGACGCCATGGAGACCTCGCGTGATTGAGAAAAGCTTCCCGAGCTGCTGTCCGACTGGGAGCCGGATTCGGAGTAGTTTAGCATGTAAAATCATTGTCATGATTAATATTTTGTGATAAACAATTGGCTTTGTAAATTATTTATTTAACAAAAATTTATTAAAAAATATAAGTCGATGTTGGTGTGAGTGTGTGTGACTAATGTGGATCAGGTTGTGATATCTATACCTAGAAATAGTTTGTTTTGTCTATGGGTGTATAGGTAACTTGTGGTCAACATTAGTCAATAGCGGGATTGGAACAAAACTAAGGGAATAGTTGAGATCCAAAACGGTCAAGGATGCCAGTGACTAGGTTGGACACAAGGTGACACACGGTGGATGGACACCGTATGGGGGGTTTTCGCAACGGGCTACACAGGGGTCGCATGCGCAAGCGGCGATAAAATCACAAATAAATTTGGAGTAAAATTGGAGAAGGAAATTAGAAGAAATATTTTGTTACAGTACTCAGACGGTGGAAAGGAAAATTTAATTTGATAAGTTGTAATTAGATTTGGTAATTGAATGTTTGAGCCCTAGTGGGACTAGGAGTTCTACTCTTACTTTGTGTTGGAGGTTTTAGGTATAAATAGATGAGGGTTGAGGCCCTAGTACAATAACTTTTGGAAGAGAGAAATACTAGGGTTTAGTTTTGAGAAAGATGAGTGCTTTGTATCCTCTTTGTAAACATATCTTGGTGTAATAAAGTTGATTTATTTTGAAGAGCATCTTTGGTGTGTATATCTCTGGATTCCGACGGTTCATTCGATAAGGGCGCGACGATGAGGCGGCGGTTCTACCGGCGAAGATACGGTGGTTGGACCAGCGCAACAGAGACAGTATTACCGGTGCACTCCATACAGGTTTGAGGGTTTCTTTTATTTCCACTAAAAGATTTGGTTGTTTGGTTTTTCCTACCATTCACCCCCTCTGGTAGGCTTGGTTCTTATGTTCGATCTTACATAGCAGTGTGATGATGACCCCAACCTCCTTGGACCCGATCTCGAGCGGCTCTGGGCTGTATCCGAGTCGAATTCCAGAGGATTGGGTTTGCCGCATCAGATTGGAATTGAAGATTGTTGTGGCGTTGTTGAGTCCGAGTGGGAAATTGACGATCTCGTCTCCCCTAGAGCCACTCTCGATCGGCTTGGAGCCGAATCCGAGTCGAATATCAGGAAAGAGAGTTGTCCCAGAACTCGTAGATCTTGGGTGTTGTCGAAGCAAGATGTTGAAAACTGCTGCGGCGTTGAGTAGGCCAATCGGCGCTCAATTGGCTTGGTCCCTGGCCGATCGGGTTGAAACCGAGTCGGACAAGGTGAGATTGTCGAGATTGTCGGCGATGAAGTCGAGACTTCCAAATCTGATGGCTTGTCTGGAAGAGAAGTTGATGCTGTCGACTCTTATGGTTGGATCCATCGAGCTTGATGACGATATTCTTGACAAAGCCCCTACCTAGCGCGCCAACTGTCAATGTTTTATATCGGTAATAATTATATGGGACTATTCGTTGGACCGAAACTCGATGGATTCGAAAGGACACACGAGATTTATACTAATTCAGATCCTTGGTATAAGGTAATACCCTACTTTCAGTTGTGGTATATTGCTTTCGCGGTATGTGGAATCATCTGCCCTAGAGGGCTTCCTACCTATCCTTATATACTGGAGGGATGATAATTATAGCGTAGGAAACCTAGTCAGATGCGACTAATGGCTTTCCTTATCAGTACATAGAGTATCCGGATAGAACTATATCCCTCTTCTTGTCATGTAAGGTAATATGAAGCCAAGTTCTACTCTATCTCTAATTAAAGCGACCGGCCTACTCTCTGTTCGAGTGGCCGTAATTATTTTCCTTGAGGTACTCGGGGCCTATGGCCTTTACAGCAAGGATACTCTAAATAGACCAATGTCTCATAAGTAATATTATTTGGTGAAACTAAAATAGTACCAACACCTTGTCCATCTCCATAAAATAGTATATAACCGAAATAAATTCTAAAGAGTAGCATAAATACGAGAATAAAACTATTTTTGGCCCCTAATTATTTTGGTCTCTAAAAATTAATAGAAACATCAATGGAAATTAATCAATACACATAACTATTTAGTAACATTCCTCCATGATATAAAAATCTATATGGCATTCCACGATCAAAATAAAACCATGACAGAAGGTCACACATACATGAGGATGAATTTCATGACATAGGTATTAGTGGCATAGGTGAAACACATGGGAGATGAAGTTAGGTGCAAACCTCTAACCTGGCAATTGTCTGTTACTTTCTTTCCTATCTGCCATCACCTGTTGCATGCATGCATCGATCTCTTCTTTTTTTTTTTTTACTTGGCAACAACCATCAACCAGACTAGCTAGCCACACACATGCAACCATCATGCACATGGCCGAGGCAACTATGAATCAAAGATCTTACTAAGAGCCAAATTGAACGCTAAAAACTGAACTTAATTAGTTTAATTAGCCATTCGGCCAATCAACCCTTTAATTAACATCTTTGTTAAATTTGACTATTAACACATAGACAAATCTAAGAGCATCTCCAACAATAGTCTCTATTTTAGAGTCCCTAAAGATTAAATATGAGCTGTTATCATTTCTTTTGAACCCAAAAATATCTCAAACTCTAGTAATGATCTTTATTTCTTTTTTATTATATTTTATTACAGACTATATGTATATATATAGTTTGACACTATAATAATTAAAATATAAATATTTATAAACTTATAGAATTCATCGATATAATAAAAAGTAGCAGTTTTCATCCATTAAAAAAATATTGTGGACAGTAGTATTGCGGGCAGCAGTACTCATATATATATATATATATATATATATATATATATATATATATATATATATATATATATAATAAAAAAGTATAAACAAAGTAGTAACAGTATTGCGGGCAGCCGGCGGGCTAGAGCGGCGGGTGGCAGGCGGGGCGGCGGCCGCCGACCGAGCGCGACGGCCAGCCGGCGGGCGAGCGCGCCAGGGCGGCAGCTGGCCGAGTGCGGCGGGCGACGCCCTCCTCGCACTCCTGGTCGACGCCATGTGGGGCAGTGCCCTCCTCGCGCTCCTGGCGGTGGCGGCTGCGCTGCTCTCGCAGCGGGAGTGGCAGAGGCGGGGAGGAGGAAGCGGGCGGCTGGTGGGGCGAGCGTGGCGGCCGGCCGGCGGGCAAGCGCGCCGGGGTGGCGGGCGGCCGGCGGGAGAGGGCGGCGGCCGGCCAACGGCTGGTGGAGCGTGGCGAGGCGGCGGCTTGGGTTCTCACCTTTCTGTTCCGATCTTCCTCCCAGATGTTGATGGCGCGGGAACGTGGGTGGGAAATTGGTGTAGGCAAAAAAAAAAAAACGTCTAGGGGCTGTGGTCGAGAGCGGGACTCGAGGGAAAGATTTGAGGTAGTATTTTTGTTTTATCATTCTAAAACTGTTCGGGGCTGGGTTTTAGGTTTCTACTTGATATTGTATCTATCTTCTAGAGTCTTCTGGAGTTGGAAGGCCCATGATTCCTGTTCTATTTCTAAAACATGCGGTGTGCATGAGTAAGAGTCTGGGTCGAGATGATCAAAGTCTTTCTATCTTTGTAATAGGAAAGATATCATGTATTAGCTCCTATATATTTTAGAGAACGAAGAGAAGATTTGTGCCCCAGAAAAACTTTGTCTTGGGTTGATTGTTGAGAGAGATAGTTTGAGAGATGCTGTTATTTTTTCAACAATTAGTATCAGAGCCACAACTATCTCTAGGTTCAGTTGGAGATGTCGTTGATCCCAGTGGCAGGAGGAGGCGGTGGTGGCAGTGGCACAAGTTTGTACCAGTACCCGCAGTTGACGACGGCAAACTACACCAGCTGGTCCATCCGCGTCCAGGCCATCATGGAGGATCAAGGCGTCTGGGCGGCAGTACAGCCAAACGACGACGCTGTCGACATCAAGCTCGACAGGAAGGCCAAGGCACACCTACTCCAAGCACTCCTCGAGGACATCCTTATGCAAGTTGCGAAGAAGACGTCCTCGAAGGAGATCTGGGAGGCCCTGAAGACGAGGTTCGTCGGGGTTGATCGAGTCAAAAACGCACGGCTCCGGGCGCTGAAGAGTGACTTCGACGCCATGCGGATGGTTGATGGTGAATCGCTCGACGACTACGCAGGGAGGCTAACAGCGATGTCCGTAAGATACACCAACGTCTGCGGATCCCTGGATGACGTGGCCATGGTGAAAAAATTGTTTGACACCGTGCCGGACCGGTACGTGCCTGTCATCGCCGGGGTCGAGCAATTTTGCGACATCGACACGATGTTGTTCGAGGAGGCGCTGTCACGGCTGAAGGCGTTCGACGAGCGCACACGCCAACGTCAACCCGGCAGCGGCGTCACCGTTGGCGGCCAGTTGCTCCTCACTCAGGCCGAGTGGGAGGCGCGACAAAAGAAGAGCGGCGGCGACTCATCGTCAAACCAGAAGGGCAAAGCTCCCGTGGGTGGCGGGAGTCGCGGCCGAGGCGGTCGTGGACGCGGGCGCGGTCGTGGCAAGGGCGGTCGTGGTGAGGCGCACAACACCGACGGAGTGGGTGGCTCCGGTGGCGGCGGACGTGACAAGAGTCACATACGTTGCTTCAACTGCCAGGAGATAGGGCACTACGCCCCATAATGCAAGGCGCCCAAGAAGAAAGAGGAGGTACATCTCACGCAAGCCGACGATATCGAGCCGGCGCTACTCCTTGCAGTTTCGGAAGAGCTGCCGCGGCAGACTCGGCAGGAGGTGGTGCTGCTGAATGAAGACCGCGTGTGGCCAGAGCGGTACCTGGTCGAGCACGGCACGTCGCCGGCTGCCATCTGGTTTCTCGACAACGGCGCAAGCAACCACATGACCGGCGACAAGGAAAACTTCCGGGAATTGGATGAGGGCATCACCGGCAGGGTATGGTTCGGCGACGGCAGATCGGTGGAGATCAAGGGGAAGGGCTCGATTCTCTTCGCCTGCAAGAATGGAGACCATTGGCTGCTCGAGGAGGTGTACTTCATCCCTAGCTTGCGCAGCAACATGGTGAGTCTCGGGCAACTCACCGAGACCGGCCACAGGGTGATCATGGATGAGGACGAGCTCGAGGTGTTTGTGAAAAATCCCATGCGACTAATTATGAAGGTGAGGCGTACTCCTAACCGCCTCTACAGGATCGAGCTCACCCTGGCACACCCCATGTCTTTGTTGGCAAGCTTGGACGACCCGGCGTGTCTATGGCACGCGCGCCTGGGTCATGTCAACTTTCAAGCACTGAAGCTGCTCGTCGACAAGTCGATGGCCGAAGGAATTCCATCGATCGTGCATCCACAACAACTCTGTCAAGGCTGCCTGGTGGCCAAGCAGGCGTGACATCCGTTCCCGGCGGCAGCAAACTTTCGAGCGGAGGAGCCGCTCGAGCTGATTCACGGTGATCTCTGCGGCCCAATCTCACCGGCGACAAATGGCGGTAATCAATATTTCATGCTCCTCGTGGATGATTGCACTCGCTGGATATGGGTGTATATGCTCAGGACGAAGGACCAGGCATTGCCAGCGTTCACAAAGTTCAAGGTGCTGGTGTAAAACACACGCGGACGCAAGATCAAGATGCTTTGCACTGATCGAGGGGGGGGGGGGGAATTCCTCTCGGCCGAGTTCACTCGGATATGCGAGGACGCCGGCATCGATCGGCAGTACACCGCGCCGTACTCTCCACAGCAAAACGGCGTGGTGGAGAGGAGGAATCGCACAGTGATGGAGATGGCGCGATCCCTGTTGAAGAGCATGTTCGTACCAGGCAGGTTTTGGGGGGAGGCGGTGAGGCACGCTGTCTACCTCCTCAACCGGCTGCCGACGAAGGCTATGGGCAGCCGCACTCCGTTTGAAGCTTGGAACGGAAGGAAGCCGCATCTTGGTCATCTTCGTGTGTTCGGCTGCACGGCACACGCGAAGATCACCACCCTACACCTGAAGAAGCTTGATGATCGCAGTCAACCAATGGTGTACCTAGGAGTCGAGGAAGGGAGCAAGGCGCATCGACTCTTTGATCCATGGCGCAACAAGGTACATGTTAGTCGTGATGTACAATTTGAGGAAAATGTGGAGTGGAGCTGGAATGCAGGTGCAGCAGCAGTATAGACTTCAGAGTTCGTTGTTGAAGAAGTGGCTGCTGTGGCAGGAGAAGACACTGCCGCAACAACCCATCACGGTGCCGCGGCAGGCGATCGCGAAACTAGTGCGGGAGCGGCAGGCAATCAAGCTACCGCGGGAGGAATTTCCACTGCCGCGGCAGACATCCCGTAGCCCAATGGCGTAGCAGTGGGGCCCATGACCAGATCGCGAGCGGCGGCCCATACGACATTATTGACCACGCCGGCCACCTCACCGTCAACACCGGCGCGTGGCATGCCAGAGCCCGACACCGCCGCGTCACCTGCGGCACGGATTTCTCCTCCCCTAACGGGCGGAGATGAATCCCACGATGGTCCTGTCCGGTATAGACACATCAACGATATCATGAGGGAGGCGCGGCGTGTTGATCTGGATGAAGAAGAAGAAGCTGATGGGCAAGCATTGCTGATGGAGACGGAGGAGCCGTCGTGCTACCGCGAGGCAGCTGGCCAACCAGAGTGGGAAGATGCAATGTGCAAGGAGATTGAATCCATTGAGAAGAATTCGACTTGGTCGTTGTCAAAGCTTCCGGTTGGACACAAGGCAATTGGCCTCAAGTGGGTTTACAAGCTCAAGAAGAACTCTGATGGAAAGGTGATCAAGCACAAGGCACGGCTAATTGCAAAGGGGTATGTGCAACGTCAAGGAATTGACTTCGAGGAAGTGTTTGCACCAGTTGCTCGTCTCGACACAGTGCGTGTCATTCTCACTGTGGCAGCAAACCATGGGTGGCAGGTGCACCACCTAGACGTCAAGTCGGCGTTCCTCAACGGTGAGCTGCAGGAAGAGGTATATGTTGCACAGCCGGAAGGATATGAGGTGAAGGGGAAGGAAAACCTTGTGTACAAGTTACATAAGGCTTTGTATGGTCTTCGGCAGGCACCACGCGCATGGAACGTGCGCCTTGACCAGAGCCTGAAGGAGCTCGGTTTCTCGAGGTGCGTTCAGGAGCAGGCAGTGTACACCCGAGGCACAGCAAGCACTGGCGTCATCGTCGGCGTGTACGTGGACGACCTGATTGTAACCGGCCAAGATCCTTCTGCAATCACTGACTTCAAGAGGCAGATGATGGCTCAATTCGAGATGAGTGACCTTGGATTGCTGCACTACTACCTCGGCATAGAAGTGGAGCAAGGCGTTACCATCAAGCAGGCAGCATATGCAAAGAAGGTGTTGGAGCAATTCGGAATGAGTGAGTGCAATCCAACCAAATTTCCAATGGAGCCGAGGACGCCGTTGCACAAGGACGGCGAGGGACACCCGGTGGACGCCAAGAAGTATCGCCGTATCATCGGTTGTCTCAGGTACATGCTCCACACGCGGCCAGACATGTCGTTTGCAGTCAGCGTGGCGAGCAGGTTCATGGAGCGGCCTACCGTCATGCATCACAAGGCGGTCAAGCAAATTCTCAGGTATTTGAAGGGGACAATTCATTATGGCCTTGTGTATAGCAAAGGAGTAGGCACAGAGGTGATCACTGGCTACACCGACAGTGACTTGGCTGGTGATCTGGATGATCGGAAGAGCACGGGCGGCATGGCATTCTATGTCAATGAGTCTCTGGTTGCATGGAGCTCATAGAAGCAAAGGACGGTGGCACTGTCGTCATGTGAGGCTGAATTTATGGCGGCAACGGCGGCGGCATGTCAGGCGTTGTGGCTGAGAAGCTTGTTGGCAGAGCTGAACAAGGAGCAGCCGAGACCCGTGAAGGTGTTCGTCGACAACAAATCGGCGATCACATTGATGAAGAACCCGGTGTTCCATGGACGCAGCAAGCATATTGACACCAGGTTCCATTTCATTCGAGAGTGTGTCGAGGGAGGGCAGACTGTCGTCGAGTTTGTGCAAACGGAGGAGCAGCGAGCCGATCCCTTGATGAAGGCATTGCCAGTGGCGAAGCTGGCGACAATGCGGCACCTTCTTGGTGTCCGCGATCTTGGGCCACTCTAGGATTAGGGGGGAGAATGTTATATCTATCTCCTGGAGTTGGACGGCCCATGGTTCCTGTTCTATTTTCAAAACATGCGGTGTACATGAGTAAGAGTCCGGATCGAGATGATCCAAGTCTTTTCATCTTTGTAATAGGAAAGATAGCATGTATTAGCTCCTATATATTCCAGAGAACGAAGAGAAGATTTGTGCCCCAGAAAAACTGTCTTGGGTTAATTGTTGAGAGAGATAGTTTGAAAGATCCTGTTATTTTTCCAACACTGGAGATGCTCAATCTTTATTAAACCAATGAAACTAGATAACTAATTCTAACAATTTGACAAAACGAACTAATTAAAGAGGGAATTAACATACTTAGACAAAACTGATTGGCTTAATCTTGTGCGCGCTGATCTTTGGTCGTGATCGTCGTGGATGATCTATTGCTGCAATGCTGCTCCTGCTCGAGCTCGATCGAGTAGTACGACGTCGGGGTTGCAGACTGGCACTATCGGGGCGGAAGACGAGCAGTGACATACCGGCGCGCAATGGCCAGCAGTCATGGTGTGGAGTTCGCCGGAGCTGCCCTTTCCGCCGCTCGCAAGCTGCTGGGGTTTTGTTACAGCAGCCGGTTTTTCTCTCCTTGAATTTGTTCGGATCGCTAATACTGTTTACGGTCGGACGGCGAGAGGTTGGCACCTGGCAGGTGACACCCACCATGGCCAAGGCCACCAAGGAGAAAGAAGAGCGGGCGGTCTGCTCCCGCTGCCGCTCGCCGGAGAGCTGGCATCGAGAGATCACGGCGGCGCAGGTTGGGAAGAGGACAGGTCCATGCCCTCGAATCGACTAGAGATAATTCCCCTGGCCCCTGTGCTTCTACTACATCATGGAGTTGATCAAAGATTAGTCCAGGTACAAACAAATCTACGAAATGCTTTATTTTTCTTTTCCTTTCTCAAAATTTGCCATATCTTCTCCTTTGGAAAAAGTTTGTGACGAGCAGAGTCCAACACCCTTGCAAGCAAATGCCACGGATTCAGAGATCAAGACGCAACCTTGACTGCAGAGCAGCAGGTTAAGCAAGTATCACTGATTGTTTGATTCACACATCAAGATACGATCTTTCTCTATCACTCTACCATGTCTAGTCTTTGCAGGGCCTGTGAGAGTGCCAGTTGCTGTTCCTTTTTGGCCCCTGAACTTCGAAGCAAAGTGGGTCTGGAGTTCTTTAGCTGTTTCATTAATCGAATCAAGTCAATCACCTTATCTGGCAATCTGCTCCATCCACTCAGATTCGAGGCAAATTGTTGAGCCGTGTAATTTGTCAAATGGTTGTGGTAGATGATGTCCTACGATTAGAAGCGATCTCTCTAGTTTCTGTGAGACTTCTGAACTTTGACAGTAACTGGACCATATATGGACAAAGCTTCAACATCCCATTGAGTTATCAATTTGGAAGCTCTAACCTGAACTGAGAGACTGCAACTGTCTGCCTATTTGGAAAACTAGATATTTCATCCTTCCATTCTAGACAATCTGCATATGTCGATGACTGACAAGTGTCAATATCATTCTTATTTGTGCATCTTTATGTCAAGGCCCCAATAATACCCTACTGTACTAGTAATCTATTTCTCCAACAAAGAATATTGCAGAAGATGGATACCTTGGCTCTTTATTCTTTTGTCAGTATTCCGTATAAATAATGTTGTCTCGGACCCTCAGTTGTACTTTGGTCATAGCCTCATATAGTCATATTCATTGGGAGTTGGAACTATGTACAAGCTTTACTTTGCGGATTCAAGCTTTTTCAGCTGCTCGTGGGAACACCATCTTTAATTTGCATATTGAGCTACTCTTTATAGGTAGATGTTATCTTTTCCATGCTCATGTACTCGAGTCCAAGTGCAAACCTTAGTTCTGTTTTCTGCTAAGAGTATATTTTTTGGCACTGAAGAGTTCTGTATATAATTTGATCTTTGCTAATGCCTTTTGTGTGTTAGTGCTTTTGTTTGTCATTACAGAAAGCAATATTGATGCAACGCAAAAGATTGATTACCCAAAGCGCTGGCACATATAGCAACGGAACAAGTCGTATCCTACTCAAACCGATTTATAGAATCAATATCGGGAGAGGATAGAACGTGGAGTCCGGCTAGGAAACTAACATGCGAGAATACATGCAAACATATTCTAACAATTACAGTAAAAGCTGAGGCGTACAAGCAGAGCCTACCTGTGGAGTGCCCTTGCAGGAGAACTGATGCGAAAGAGTGTGGCACCCGGAGCCATTGCTGGCCACAGAAGCTGAAATCTTGCAGAAAATGGAGCCAGCAAGTGCTTTCATATTCTGATCATAACAAGATAGCTCACTAATCTAGTCAGATTGTTGTCTTGTTGCACTGTAGTAAACAAGTGAGATAGTAGGATTCCTTTGTTGACAGTCAGACAAAAGCTTTAGTCCAGAGCTCTTTAGGAGACAGTCTGAGGGACTATTGAAAGGTTAGGGGTGAAAAACCTCTCGATTTTTGTAAGCACGCTTGTTAAACTGCTAAACGATATTTTTTTTAAAAAAATTTCTATATAGAAGTTACTTTAAAAAATCATATTAATTCATTTATCAAGTTTACAATAGCTAATACTTAATTAATCATGCGTTAATAATTTACCTCGTTTTACGTGATCTTTTCTTTTTCCTCCTCCCTTACCTTTAAACTATCCCGGAGTGTGTTCAGATATTTTTAGATTTGGGTTTCAACTTTGCAGGTAGAAAAGGGGAGCAAATTAAACAAATGTTAATAAGCAGTGTCGTAGGTTAAGTTGGATGTCAAATCAAATCATCTGCTTATTAGTAGCTATGTCAAATCAAATCATCTGAGTTAACTGAATATAGCTCTTGCCTCTTACTAAGAAAAAGGAACCTGGATGTAACTCTGCTTCTTCTAATTTTCTTGCTTAGTGCCATCAATTTCACCATCTTTTGCTGTGGAAACGCGGTGTAGTTACGTACGCAAAGTGAATCACTGAATCTTGAATTAACTAGCAACCATTTGTTATCACAAAAGTAATACCCCAACAATCCAGCATGGTCCAGAAGAAGAGAGAAGCAGGGAACAATAATATGTGACGCCTAGACAGCATTGGAGAATTTTTACTGTTACTAATTTAATTTTTTTTTTAATTTACAAAACTAATTTTCGATTTAGATCATTTGCAAAACTAACCTCTTGCCGCCCTGGGCCACGGCGGTATTTAAAAACCGCCGTGGCCCAGGACGGCGAATGGCATCCCGTCACCCGGGGCTAACGGCTCCGGCGGCCGTTAGCCGCGGGGAGGCCACGTGGATTCGCCGCCCTGGGGGACGGCGGCGAATGCCCCTAGGGGACCGAATGCAAAATTGCATTCGCCGTCCTCCCCCACGGCGGTTTTTAGCACAGTGAACGGACGGTCCGCACACAAGGATCGGACCGTCCGAATCCAGGGGGCCGACTGCAAAAATTTTTTTTTCTTTTTTTTTGATATTTTTTTCTCAACTAGCAACACGAGAATAGCAAAATCTCGTGAAGGTGCAGCTTAAACCGATATAAGATGTGGCCTGTAGAAAATTATAAGTGTGCTTTAAAAACCGTGCTGAACCTTCGGAGCTCAAAAACTCAATCGTCCCAGCCGAATTTTGTAAAATTTTTTTGGACAAACCCGATGAAGTGGGGGGAAGCGGATGTAAAATTTTCTGTAGATGTCCGTAGAGTACTTATTTGCCCGATTCCGAGATCGTATGTGAAAGTTATGACTGTTTTAAGGTAGTTAGCGCGTGTTACAACAATTTGCCGTCGATTCGGACCGTCCGATCGCTGTGCGGACGGTCCTATGCATTCGCCGCCCTGGGGAACGGTTACATTCGCCGGGCATTCGCCGCCGTCCCCCAGGGCAGCGAATCCACGTGGCGTCCCCGGGGCTAACGGCGGCCGGCGCCGTTAGCCCCGGGTGACGGGGATGCCATTCGCCGCCCTGGGCCACGGCGGTTTTTAAATCCCGCCGTGGCCCACGGCAGCAAGAGACTAGTTCTGTAAATGATCCAAATCGAAAATTAGTTTTGTAAATTAAAAAAAAATTAAATTAGTAACAGTAAAAATTCCAGCATTGGAACTTGGTACTAGCAATTAGAACCCTTTTGCAGCGGGCTGTGCAGCCCAAAATGTTGGTGACTAAAAGAAAGGGTTTTGTTGCCTCACCAGTCAACACTCCCTTGGAAAAACAATAGTGGCTGCATCTTGCATCAGCTTAAAACTAAACGTGTTTGGTTAGGAGCAAACTTAAAATGCTAAAAAGTGGATCAATGTGGGTTCTCTGTCTGTCTTTGAGATTTCTAATTAAAAAACTTCTACGATTAATATATTAGCGGTATATACTACTAAGTATATATAAGGATATCTAAGGAATTTGCTAAAAGATTAAGAAGGATACTTTAGTAGTTTCATATTCCACTTCAATCTAATAATAATCTAAATCCGGGTGCAAGGCTAAGAGCTCGTGAGGAAAGCGATGACACGCGTAGCGGTGGTACGGTTTTCTCTCTACAATGTGAATTTATCCAATTACCGCCACCACACAATAACATAGAAAGACTAATATACCCTTTTTAAATTTATACTACAATATATTTAAGTGGATAAGTAAATCAATCTATACCGTTCTATCATTTATACTAACGTGCCAGTATATTATATAAAAAACCCATTACCTAAACATACCACACCTTTATGACCCTTGAATTATTAACCCTAAACTATTTTTTATATTTTTTTCTAGTATAGGGCACGTGCACATCCTAGAACACATCTAAAACTAAAGCGGTTGGAGGCATAACTTCATGCAACACTTAATTTTAGTCTTTTTAAGGCACGATAAATTAATCATATGCTCTACTTTTAGATTGACTTATTAGTGATTTTAGATGATCCCATATATCAGTTGTACAGGAGACTAGTCTTACTCTTCAGTTTCTCGCAGAAATTTTTTTCTCTATAAAAAGTTTTTGGCTCTCTTTGAAACATAAGATATAAAACATATAGGAATAGAAAAAACACAATAATTAAAGTAACATGTTTTTTTAGTCCTACATAAATCCAAAAGACAGAAAAATAGTAAAAAACTCCTTTGATAGCATCCAAGGAAATAAACAAAGCAAAAGAAACTTTGCAAGAGGTTAGACTTCTACCTTATTTTCCTATGAAAGCAAGCCATAGAAATGCAATTCTATAGAAATTTTCCTTTCCTTTTCTATGAATCAAAAGAGTTTATAGAAAAATTTTCATAGAAAGTTGAATCCTCCAAAATTTCTATGCCAGTCCTTCATTTAAAAGGGGGGGCCATATGTCTGTCATGAATTACCTGGCAGTCTTGCTGTTAGAAACTTCATTTCCAAATTAAGAAAAGCCGTGAAAAGGTAAATGACCAAAATGCCCTCCTGCCCCCTCCACCCCTTCCTCTCCTTTCCACGGTTTCACCCCCGCTTCTACTCCACACCTCTCTCTCTCTCTCGCTCACTCTCTTCCCTCGCGCGGGCGGCCGGCGAGCGGAGCGCGCCCGGAGGTGCGCAGTGTGGACCGCGTCCTCTCCTTCCCGACCCCACCCTAGCCCCCCCCCCTCCCCCTTTGCGCGCGCGCCTCGCCGGTGTGCAGGTTTGGAGCGGCGACGTGGCCGGTCTGCTTCCACCGGCCTCCATCCCGGCTCAAACATTGCAGGTATTCGTTTCTTCCCTCCCTTACCTTAGCTTCTCGCTCTTCCTCCCCGCCACTACATGAGCCGGGGTTGACTGGAGATCCATCCAGGAGGATTGATTTCTTCCATCCCCAACTAACACGTGAGTTTCTTCCGGATTTCTTTGATGCGTAGTGCGATACTAATGGCAGTTTGCGGCAAGCGAGGATTGGGGAATTAGCTGAACCTCGATGGCCCACGTTAGGTCCTCCTCTGCTCTCGTGCCCATTGACTTTTGCGCTATTGTAATGGCCAGTTGAGTGATGCTTTACTGGTTACTGAGCTGTTCTTGCTTGAGCTTGGGCCACATTCCCCAGCAAGTACGTTTTTACCGTCATTTTAATTACGTCTAGAGTTCTAGTACTTTGCCCCCAAAATAAGTTTTAAATTTATGATGGTAGCCACAGAAAATTGGGTTGAGTTCCTGTAGGTAGAGTGTTGTGCTCTGGAAACAAGAAAATCTTGATGAAAACATAGGGCACCATAAGCATGGGTGGAATTCCATCAACTGATAGTCCTTATTGGTGAAATTGTGTTGGCAGGAAATGGCAGGGCAAAGATCCGATTCCCAATCTGCTGAATCGTTTGAGTACATGTTGCTTGAGAGGGACCCTGATCTTTACCGGACAGTCTTCTCTGGCCCGAGCCAGATAAGTCCGTGGATCGATCCAAGCGTGCTGACTTTGCAGCACCGGATAGGGAGGGGTCCATTTGGGGATGTTTGGATAGCAACTCACCATCAGAGGACAGAGGATCATGATCGGTACCATGAGGTTGCCGTGAAGATGTTGCATCCCATTAGAGAGGACCAACTGCAGGCCTTCTCGGCAAGGTTCGATGAGATCTTCAGTAAATGCCAGGGTCTAAGCAATGTGTGCTTCCTTCATGGCATCTCCACACAGAATGGACGGGTATGTATGCTGTTGGTGGTGTGGTGATATTTCTTGTCTTGATCACCTGTGCACATGGAGACAGCCTTGTAGCTTATTTTGTATCGTGAAATTTCAGATTTGTATAGCGATGAAGTTTTACGAAGGATCCATTGGAGATAAGATGGCTCGCCTTAAAGGTGGAAGGATACCTTTATCAGATGTTTTAAGGTATGATAGAATTTTCCACTGTTTATCACATATACTACTGCTGTCATGATCAGCGCATAACAAGTTAAGACTGTAGGAATTCAGCATGTAGTTTACAACTTTCTTTATGATGGTAGTCAACGGGTACCGTGCTGACTGAGTTGGTTTTATTAATTGCCTGATATGCTTTCTCATTTTAGCATGGGCACAATGTCTTACTGATTTCCGAGAGTGATTATGATATATTTAGAGGAATCTCCTGTGCTTATTTTCTTCAGCATATTTCTTATATATCTTTTAATTCACAGATATGGTGCTGATTTGGCCCGTGGCATTATAGACCTGCACTCAAGAGGAATATTGATTCTAAATCTTAAGCCCTGTAATTTTCTACTTGATGAACGTGACCATGCGGTGCTGGGGGATTTTGGAATTCCATCCTTGCTGTTTGGGCTCGCACTGCCTAATCCAGATCTTATCCAACGACTTGGAACTCCCAATTACATGGCCCCAGAACAATGGCAGCCAAGCATCAGGGGGCCGATTAGCTATGAGACAGACTTATGGGGTTTTGCCTGCAGCATCCTTGAGATGTTCAGTGGCATTCAGCCATGGCGTGGCAAGTCACCGGATGAGGTTTATCAATTGGTTGTCCTGAAGAAAGAAAAACCAATATTTCCATACAATTTGCCTCCAGAGATAGAGAATGTCCTATCGGGATGCTTTGAATATGACTTTAGAGACCGCCCCCTGATGACTGATATCTTACATGCATTTGAGAGGTAACATGCTTATCTGCCTTTCCTGCTCAACAACTTACATGTTTGATTGAATTGCTATTACATGAGTTATTTTTTGCTTATACTATGATTTACAATAGCTAATTACTACAAAATACGGTATTCTGTTGTATAACACCGTATTCTGTCTTACTTTTGTTGTAATATGGTATGATCTTATATCTTTAGTTGCAATTTTTTTCCTTCCTCTGCATAATTTGTAACTGTCCCAGAGCAGTACCTTGGATTAAATGTGGTCCTAAATTTGTTTTCTTTTATGTTGATCAGTGCAAAAAATGCAGATTATGACAGCACTGATTGGGGAAGTTCTGAAAATCTAAGGTTGGACAGACCAACCCTGCCAAGTCACACTAACCGGTCACTGTTCAAGGACAAGCTGCAAGTGGGAGACAAGGTTCGCTCAAGAAAGCTTAAAAACTCTTGTAGTCCAACAACGATGGAAATCCCTGACGGGACCATAGTTGGAATGGAGGATAATGGAGAGCGTGATGGTTACATTCTTGTAAGAGTCCATGGTTTACATGATCCTTTGAAGATTCGCTCCTCGGCAGTGGAAAGGGTAACCTATGGTTTCGCTGCTGGAGACTGGGTACGGCTTAGGGAGGACGACAAGAAGCGCTCTCAGGTTGGAATTCTTCATAGCGTTGACCGTGATGGTACTGTGTATGTTGGTCTGATAGGAATGGACACCCTTTGGAAGGGCGAATACTCTGACCTCCAAATGGCTGAAGCCTACTGTGTTGGTCAGTTTGTGCGGCTGAAAGCCAACATTTCAAGCCCACGGTTTGAATGGCAGCGAAAGAGAGGTGGAGGACTGGCTACAGGACGTATTTCACAGATACTACCAAATGGATGCCTTCTTCTGAAATTTCCAGGCAAATTTAGCCTGGGTGAAGTATGCAGTTGCTTGGCAGATCCGTCTGAGGTGGAGGTGGTGAGCTTTGACAAGTCTGAGGGGATCGTGAAGAAGTATGAGCACCTCGAGGATTTCCATTGGGTAGTGAGGCCGCTGTTTATTGCTGTAGGTTTCTTCACCGCTCTGAAGCTAGGCATCTTTGTTGGGAAGGGCATTGCTCGTCCAAGAAGTCGAAAGGTTGCCAGCGTCTCTGATCAGAGTGATCATCAGCAACTACAGCAGCAACAAGTGCAAAACAATGCCAATGCAGCATGGCTCCCTCCAACAGTGGCAAACATGCTGTTTCGAGATGGTCCTACGCCTTCCGGATAAAACTATCAAAACCAATGCAAGATGGAGAACTTGAGAAGTACTGGATAATGCAACGATCAAGCAAATCATAGTTCATATTTAGACCTAAAACTTGCCTTGCTAAAAGATCTGTAAATATTTCCACCTCCACGGTACTATCATCTCCCATGTTCATAGAAGCATGTTCTGTGCTTATGTCTGTAAATTGTAGGCTTGCAGTCCAAATCGTGATACTGTCTTTTGCTTTTATCATTACACAGTTATCTCTCAGTGTCCCTGGATTTTCTATTACGGACCATCAATTTTGCAGTTGCATCTGCAAGGTGGTGTACGGCATGCAAAGATGGAGAAAAATTGCCATAAATGCTTGCAATCAATCAACATCAGAAATCATATGACATCATCTGCCTATAATAATATATACAATTTAAACCTGACCGACAAAAGAGTACTGAAATTTTGGAAAAAAAAAAGGAGTACTGAAGTTGTACATCAGAAGTCCACAACTGAATCATACATGGGATTGGACTGCCTGATGCTATCCACCAAACTGCCTAAATGTGTAAAGAACTAAACCTCTACAAATTACATATTTGCAGAGAGTAACAATTACATAACACTAGAGGCTTCTGTGCCAATATTTTGTTCTGAGCATCATCTCAAATGAAACATGGAAGCTAGTCATCAACATCAAATGATGCTGTGATGCTCAAGTGAAGGCCTTCCCATCTTCTCACAGACCAGCTTCAACATTTGAACTAGAAATCAAGCTGTGAACCTCGTGACGATGATGAGCAACTGCCAGATGCAGGAAGTGAAGGCCCACCCGATCCATCCACTGGAGCTTGATTCAACCGTTCTAACACCAGCGACCTCCTCTTGCGCAACTTCAGAGAAAACGTGGATGCCTCCAATATGACTGGTACCTGCTTGTCAATAAAAAATGCATCAAAACAAAAGTGTAAAGTTTTGCTTACAACTACTACGAAAGCCTAATTCACAAAAAAAGAAACTCTTATGAAAGCTTTGATACCTGGCTATTAGTCTGTGCCACCTTATGCACATGCAAAAAACCAACCATATCCTGATATCCAGTGAGGAGTTTTGCTAACTCCTTGTCTTCATCTGGTGGCAAATAAAATGGAGACTTAAAAAGGGTACAATGGTGATTAAAATGGCAAATGCGAGACATACTTTATAGGGCCACGTGTTGCTTACCAGGAATTGCTTTGATTGACAGAAGTGTGTCTGCCAGGTGATGCCATCTCTTACAAAAGGTGCTTGATAGAGCTGTACTTGGAAATGTTATAACAGCAACTGCATTAGACGAACGCACCATGGCCTTCAGCAATCTGATAAATGAGACCATGTCCCAGTCCTGCAATACATAAATATAATTAGTTGCAAGTACATAACGATGAGAATAGAAAGGTGAAAAATATATAAATTGGTTGAAAAAAATTTCAATGCATCGCAGCAATCAGTCAAGACTAACAGACATCAGTTGCATGAAATACTTTCCTTCTCAAAGTATCTGCATTGTGGTGCACAGAGTGATTGTATAGCAATCCGTCCAGCATTCGCATTTCCACCATCTTTTCTGAATAGCAATAACAAAATAAATTCATGAATAATACAGAATACGGTACATGCTATCCAATATTATGTTAATAAAAACAATATCATACTATAGTATACTAATCTATGGTAACACGGCACTGCAATATTAGAATGATTTTCATTCAGAAAATCCCGTCTGAACATACAGCCAAGAATTACCCATACCTCGGTAGTTTGGACAAGAAAGTGGAACAACGATCCTGGAGGACACCAAGAGTGTCTCCTTCTTGAGTGCTAACACATTCAATATTCTGAGCATTAAGTAAATGCCTTTCCAAGGGCTTCCGTAAATCAAAATCATTGCTAAATTCTTGCTTGTTGTCTGCAATTATACTAAACTGAGTCAGAACTTTGACAAAAATCTTGATAGACAGTAACGGTAGCTAATAATAACACTTCTAAATCAAACTGATAGGTACTATGAATATTGCTATTATCCTGTCAGCTCAGGTGGCAGTGACAACAATGACGCTCAGGAATAAGAAGATTATAGAAGCTAAGGGCTTGGACAAATTCCATTCATGAACAATATTATTTATTTTGTTTTCTTGCATATCCTCAAAAAAGTTTACAACTATGCTTTTTGCGTACTCTGAAAATTAACCAACAAGAATACAAAGGAAAGAATAGTATCACCTCTTTGTTCAGCATGAGAAGTCTTCTCTTCCCCAAAGTATTTCTTGTACTGCCAAGCTATCCTCAAAGCCTCATCCTACACAATTATATATCCAAATCAACATGAAAATAGTAACACTTTCAGGGCTCAAGTTGACTGATGATTCTTCCATGAGACATACACTTGCCTGCCCATCACTACTTGTTCCAGCACCAATCCCTCTTTGTCGTCCATCCTCCTTTGAAGATGGAACCGGAGCAGGTAATGTACCAAGGAACAAGCGGGGTTCCTTCATAGGCCCAGCAAAGAGCAGTGGCTGTTTGTGCACAATACCCTGTGCCATGAAGCCCCGAAGGAGGAGGAGATGGTGTGGCGCATCGGAATCCTCCATGATCATTACAACTGATCCAAGAAGAAAACCCCCGCCCAGAATCCCTGCATCGGGAAAAATAATAAATTGTCCTAGTAATCCCGGTAATCTCCTTACTGCAAAAATAAACTTTCCTCGTGGCATCTATACATGGCTAAATTGCAAGGAATTTGTAATCCTAACTAGCAATAACACAAGTTATCAAGATATCATGGAAGCAATCTTATTTGATTCCTAACGAGACTACTGGTGCGATGCATTTGCAAAGATAGTTAGCATACATTGTACCATGAAATACTCCAATTAGCACCTGATCAACTCCTGGCTGACAACCAAGTATGTGAATTGTGAAGGGACCAAAAGATCAGAGTTTTCTTAGACTTACCTACAATCCCGTCAGTAGAACAAAAAGAACCCCAAGATTTTAACTAAACATAGGGTTTGCGAGCAAGAATCCGCTTACTGTCGAGGTCGGGGATGCCCGAGGAGACGAAGGCGGCACCATTAGGAGCAAGCTTGACTCCTGCGGCGGTCGAGGGGGACGCCACATGAGGTGCCGCCGCTCGAGAGAAGCTGCTCCGGCCGACGGTTTGGCCTCCGGCGGCGGCGGCCATGGAGGTGGCGGCGGGCACAGATCGAGCTCCTCTTCACTGTTGCGGCTTGACTAGGAGAAATGGCGGCGGAGAAGAAAGGGGGAGAGCGCAGCGAGGACGCGGCGGCGCGAGCGCTCGAGGACGAGGCGGAAACCCACGGCGGCGGAACGGCTCGAGGGCGAGGCGACGAACGAATTTTTTTGATTTTTAGATTTATTTATTAAAAGATTTGCAAAAATAGATTTTTGTTTCAAAAAATTACAAAAATAGACTCCCGCCGCCCTCTGGGAGGGCGATTTTCCCAGAGGGCGATTTTATGACGTGGCTGACGGCCGTCAGCCATTTTGCAGGCGGCCCCCCGGCCTCCCAAAAACCGCCCTCTCAGAGGGCGGCAAGGGGGCCGCCTGCAAAATGTGCCCAAAAACCGCCCTCTGAAAGGGCGGTTTTTGGCTCCTAGGGGGCCGCCTGCAAAGTCGCCCATTTGCAGGGTGGTTTTTTGCAGGCGGCCCCCTTGCCGCCCTACGGGAGGGCGGTTTTTAGCCCCCGGGTATAAAACCCCCCTCCCAGACTCAAAAAAGTCTGTAATAGTTTGTCTGTTGTATATAATGTTTTATTAATTCTACGTTTCCTGATGAAACCACTTTACTTCGTTTACGCTCATCGATCAAACGACGTATTCCTCACGATCTACGTTTCTGACAAATCTGATCAAAAATATGAATTTTCGAGTGTCAACTTCACGACGAAAGTACATTCCGAGCGGTGACAACTAAACACACATTAACTATCATACAAACCTATTGATATCCAACTAGCGATGTAACTACTGTGTGAGGATGGCACGGCCAGGGAGCGGCGACAGTATGCGCCTAGGAAATAGTGACGGCAGCCGGTAGTCACATAAAAATTGATTTCGAAAATTAATTTTTTTAAATCAATTTTTTTCTTTTTTTTTTCGAAATATTGGTCCGGACTGTCCGGATAATGTCCGGACGGTCCGGACTATATTAACGCTAAATACCGTCCTCTAGTTGGGCGGCAAGCCAAAAACCGCCCTCCCAGAGGGCGGCAAGGGGGCCGCCTGTAAAATGGCCGGCCCCCGGGCGCATTTTGCAGGCAGCCCCATTGCCGCCCTCTGAGAGGGCGGTTTTTGGGAGGCTGGGAGCCGCCTGCAAAATGGCTGACGGCCATCGGCGGGGGGGCCAACGGCCGTCAGCCACGTCATAAAATCGCCCTCTGGAAGGGCGATTTTTAAAAATCGCCCTCCCAGAGGGCGGCGGGAGTCTATTTTTGCAATTTTTTGAAACAAAAATCTATTTTTGTAAATCTTTTAATAAATAAATCTAAAAATCAAAAAAATTCGGCGATGAACTACCAACACCATGGGCTACTTGCGTCGCTCTTCTCTTTTGGGCCAAGCCCATTAATTTCACAATATTCTCAAAATCTCGTTTCTTAACCCTTATGGTTAAAACCCCCCCCCCCCCTCTCTCTCTCTCTAAAAAACAAAAAAAATCTTATGATGATTAAAGAGGGAAGAGGGTACAAAGGCATTGCTGTATTATTCTGGATTGTATAAACTTGCAACCAATGAGACAGGCTAAAAGGGCTGGAACGAGTTCACCCAAGGTACTAGATAATTAGAGAATGGATAAATTTACACGGGGATTAATTGTTCTTATGGCAAAAATCCGGAAAAAAACTGTCACATGTCTGTTAGATAATGCGTTAAGTGGTACTCCTGATGTGCGTGCGTGAGGTAGTGTGTATAGGCCTATAGGGTCCTAATAGTGCAAGTTCCCACACCTAAGGGATGAAGGGCAGGCCTAGCGCGCACGGGCGGGTTGGCTAACCCCCGCGCGCGCCGTGGCCTTACAGACACCTCCCTAATCACCCCTTAAACATTATCATTAATATTTAATAATTTTTAATTATAAAATAATACATAAATAAGCAGAGTAAAAAGTTTTAGATTTCAAGTTAAAAGTTTCGAAAATCTAATTAAACGTTTCAAATTTTGGGTTGAAAATTTCAAATTTTGAGTAGATTTTTAAAAATTTTTAGTTGATAGTTTTTAAATTTGAGTTGAAAGATCTAAAAATTGAATTGACAGTTTCAAAATTAGAGATAAAAGTTTCAAATTAGTGGTATAAAGTTTACTCAATTTTTTTCATATTTTATTTTTTCAATATTTTATTATTATTTTTTACTATGCACGTGGAGGCAGCAGCTTGGGCGCGTGCTGCGCACGCGCCAGGAGCTTTCTCGAGGGATGAAATCAGTTGGATATATAAGTTTCCAACTGTTCAGACGCTTTTTCAAAAATGGATATTGTCGGATGGATAATTTTGGATAGTATCAGAAATGGAAACGAATTTAGAATTTTTTTAGAAATGGAAACGGCGGTAAGGATAGTGTCTGGCGGAAACAGAAAACGGTCACAAATTATCAGGATAACTATTCGGATAGATTCTAGAAACAGAGGTCTAGCCCATATTACCTTCAACTTTAGGCCCATATCTTTAGCCCAACTCATTTGTTAAACATTTTTATTTTAGAAACATGATATGTAGCTATCCATAATATATTATATTTACTATTTACAAACTATACATTGTATTGGGTACTACTATTGATTTCATAAATATTAAAAATTTAATAATATATTAAGTAAATTGATTATTTTTTAATGTAATAGCTTATTCTTTAAAAAAGAGTCCATGTCAATTATATATTAAAAATAAATAAAAAAATCTAAATTGAGAGTCTAATATGGATACAACTTCATATTTATTAATTCTATTTTTTTTAAAAAAAAGAAAAAAATAAAGAGTCTATAGTATTTTCAATGGCATATTACATTTAATACAAAATTAGTATATTCTTTTGGACAAAATAACTAGCTGTATCTCTTCATTTATTTTGGAAGCATAGTTTAAGGGGTTTTCATATTCCGATAAATATTTATGACCGTATTCATTCCGTATCTATATTCGATAATATCCGCTTCTGTTTTCGTATTCAGAGTATCCGTATTCATTTCCAATTCCAAAAAAATGAAAAACAAATCTAGTAGAGCTAGTTTCCGTTAGTTGTCTTAGTCTTTTGTTCTCTTTTTCTAAATATTATGAACTTTTATGTAAACACCAGGAAACTTTATTATAAATAGCAAATTTTCTACTCAAACTTTATATATAAATTGCAAACTTTTCACTAAAAACTTTTAGGCATAAATAACAAACTTTCTACTTGAAAACTTTATACAAGGTTTTAAAAACTTTCTACTCTAAATTGTAAAAAAAATTTAAAAATAAGACTTTTCTGTTGAGTTACATATATTGTGCTACACATTCTTGTGATTTTAAAGTAAATAACGAATTATTGGAATGCAAGATAAAAAGAAGATATAGATGTTGACTAATATGTCCCACATGGCACATATGGTCTAACTCCACAACTCAACATACCATAGTCGAGAAATCGCAGCTACATTATGAGTTGTCCCAACTGGCAGCCTTAGGTCGTGTTCTATATAGCTAATGGATAATGGATTATCACCTCGAACTGTACCATATTTGTGAAACTTTGTTTATCAACATTCTTTAGAAAATATTTTAAATCAACTTTTCAATTTTCTAATATTAGTTGATTCATTTGTGCCTATGAATAATTGTCATATACTAATTTTATTCACTATCCATCAACACTTTAGAATTGGATGTTAGTGGAGTTTGTGAAGCTTGAATGCCACACAAAAGATTTTCCGGAGTGTATGTGTCTTTTATGCAATAAAAAATTGGCAACAAAAATAAGCGTGTTGGGTTTAGTCCCACATCAAAAATTAATACAAGGAAAACGTTGAAAACACAACGTAAAAGGTGGAGGTAGTTCTCACCTATCAAGCTAGTATTTTGGGGGTGTAGGCCTAGGGTCTAAAATTGTAGCTCTGGTTGGTCCTGTGGAATTCCACAGACCCAACGTGACCTGGATGGCCTACTTATGATTGGCCGGGTTTGGAATTGATCTAACAAGTGGTATTGGAGCCTAGGTTTGGAAACCTAGAACAAGTCTCTAGGGTCACATGTGTTGATACGGCGGGAGAGATTGTTGGGACTAGCCCAGAAACAAGTTTTCTGGGTCATATGAGGGAGATTGTTGGGTTTAGTCCCACGTTAGAAATTGATAGTGTGGGAGCTCAAGTGAAGGTGACCGATCCGAGAAGTCTTTTATGGTATAGGCCTAGGACATAACTCCAGTTGGACATGTGGAAAAGTAGGCCCAATGTGACTTGGTGAGTTGGGTGGCACACTAGTGGTGCACCAAGCTACATACTCTAACAAAGTGGACGCTTGCTTAAATTAGGCCTAATGGGACCTGGGTGAACTAGGTGGCCTGGGTTAACTGGGTGGCCCACTCGGGGTGGTTGATGGTGGGGGAGCACAAGTAGAGATGACCCATCATGTTAGTCTTTTGCGGTGTAGACCTAGGACACAACTTTAATTGGACCTATGGAACAGTGGGCCTAGTGTGACATGGTGACCTAGGTGGCCCACTCGTCGTATGTATTCTTGTATTTCTATTTACCCACGATAATTTTTAATTAGGGCAATTTTCAGGGTGTGACATAGACCAGGCTGCGCATTCTAACAAAGTGGACACTTTCTTAAAGAAGGCCTAATGTGACCTGGGTGAACTAGATGGCCCACTCGTGGTGGACCGGGCTGTGCACTTAAACAAAGTGGACGCTTGGTGAATTAATTACTATATTCGGATTTTGCCTTTGCTCTTGATCTGTAGCGAGGATTATCTTTTGGTGTCGGGGATTTTGGCTTAGCTCTTAAATTGAAACAAAGATGATCTTTTGGAGTCACATAGGGGAGTGTTGGTGACATGGGAACCAGGGTCCCCCCACATGCCGGGTGCAAGACAGCTTGATGCCATGTCACTAGCTCCCCGAGCACTGGAAACGGCCTGGGCCTATCGTGGGGCCCGAGCACTCCCCCCTCCCGCGCGTGCTCTGGAAGGAGTTTGGAGTATGACAAGAGCACTTAGCTGCGACGAGGTTCGAGCAGCCACCAACCCGAGGAACATCGTTCAAGGACTCAAGCAAGCTACTCGGGGCAAGTGCTACACCATTGACTAGGATCACCCTAAAAGGGCGGTCCCGAGGAGGACGCCCCCAAGCACCCGGGGGCCACGAGGGCCCACTGGTCCGTGCTCGGGACTGAACCATGCCCCTGAGGTCCTGTGGATCATATAGGCTCGTAGGGTAGTGCTTGGAGGCCAAGCAGCGTCCCCGAGATCTCGGATGTCACATAGGCCTGCTGAGTCGTGCTTGGGAGCCGAGCGGCATCCTCGAGCACCCATGGGCCGCGTGGGCCTACGAGGTAGGATTCAAGGACTGAACGGCTACCGGTGCTTTTAATGCGACCAGACGAGGCGTGCGACCACGCCTTGTCCCTTGCGCGCTTCTCCAAGGAGGGGCGATGACGGATATCTACCCACCAGCACGCGCGACGTGGTAGATAGGTTAGGCCATGTCGCCTATCATTCGGGGCACATTGCCAGATGTCAAACGGGTGTGGGCTGTCAGGCAACGTGACCCCTGATTGCCCTCCCAACTTTACCCACCTTTTTGCCTGCTCCGTATGGGCACTGTCAAGTGGGATTATGGACTGCAATAATGACCGTGGATTTCTTCACCAAGGGCTCCCTACAGGAGGGTGGTTGGCAACTAGGTGCATGTGACAGGTGGCCACGGCCTCCTCCTAGACCCGCTCCATGAGGGCCCCACTTGGGGGGCGCAAGGCCCATTGGAAAAGGGAGACCGACATTGTTCAGCACGCCCAGCAGGGGTGCCTAGCTTGTACCCTATCTTAACATAGATGTAATTGAGTAAATCTAGGGACAATCTTCTGGGCCCACCTCTCTGGTTTGGCCACTGTGGTACCACCCATGTTCTATAAGGGTAGGGCCAAGGCCAAGAGGAGAGGGGACCGAACTTAGTTCATTCACAAGCATTACTCTAAGCAGAAACACACCACACAGGAGTAGCGTATTACTCCACCGCACGGCCCAAACTTGTCTAAGTCTGTTCTTTCCATACCCTGAGTAGACTCAGGAAAGAGCTCCCACGGCCGAACCTCAAAGTGGGTCTGTCTAGATCCCTACTCTCGGCATCCGTTAGCCGACAGGGAGATTGTTGGCTTTAGTCCCATATCAGAAATTGTCGATGGGGGAGCACACATGTAGGTAACCCATCAGGCTAGATCTTTTGGGGTGTAGGCCCAGGACACAACTCCAGTTGGACATGCGGAAGAGCATGCCCAATATGACCTAGGTGACCTAGGTGGCCCACTCATGATGGGCTGAGCTACACACTCTAACAAAGTATACGCTTGCCTAATTTAATTACTACGTTCGGATTTTGGCTCAGCTCTTATCTGTCGCAAGGATGATGAGGTGTGTGTACTCTTGTTGCCAGTCTCGTCTGGGACATTTACAACTGCAAAATTTGGTGTTGAACATTATTCAGAAATCAGCAGGACCAACAACGAACATCAACAGTCGAACTTTTTTCAGAAATTGATCCCATCCATACCATCCCTTACCCTCCACATCCTTTTCCTGAGTTCTAAAGGAATATAGAGGAATTGATACTTTAGAAACAAGGGCTTATTACCAATCCATTCCCTCAACAAGTTCTATATTTACATATACAAAATCTCTTGAATTTGACTGGCGCGAGCTTTTGGGAGGGGGGAGGGGGGGGGGGGGGCAAATTAGAGCCCCCCTTACGTCATTGACTATAGCCCTGAACTCCATGCACTACCAGAATTTGGGTTAAAATACCCTTACGAAAATAGGAATACCCTCACGAAGAGGTCACCCATCCTCCTGCCTGAGCACGCTTAACTTTGGAGTTTTAACGGGATCCGGTGCTTTGGTGCGGGTATAATCACATGTGAAATACTTACGCCACCGGTTGGTCTAGTGCTGTGGGGTACGATGGCACTGTACACTATTTTCGTGAGGGGAAAATCATTTTCGTGACGGTTTTCGATGCACCCCTCACGAAAATCATAATTTTCGTGACGGTGTGTCAAGCACCGTCACGAAAATATGTTTTCGTGACGGTTTTCGATGCACCGTCACGAAAATTATGATTTTCGTGAGGGTGCATCAAAAACCCTCACGAAAATTCGTCACCCTCACGAAAATGGCGTTTTCTGGTAGTGGTGTAGTGGAGGAGACCATGAGGGCTGAGGGTAGGAGGCGACACAATGGGATCTGGCAACGATATGATGCTGTTAGGCAGCAATGACACGGTGAAGATAGGCAACAACAATATGGCGTTGCGACAGCCTCTGCCAACATGTTGCATGAGTGGCCCGTGGCAAGGACCAGAGAAGACCAACCTCATCTGGGAGAGCTTTCCCCGAGCTTTGTTGGCTTACTAGGTAGCTAAGGCCAAGATACTAAATAGCGGATAGCTGGTAGCACCGAATCCCCCGCTGGCCATCGGGGACCTAGCGGTAAGGCCATGATTCGTAAGAAAATGGATCATTCATTCTTCTGTTGAGGATAGGTGCACAAACGATAACTCCAAACGTGATACATCCGCCGCCTATACCTACCAGATATTTCTCATCAAGGCATAGGAGAGGGGAGCTTCAATCATCTCCTTGACAGTGGATTGATGTTGGACATTATATTCCAGTAGCAGTATAAAAGATACTCAAAATTCTGAAGTTAAGCATTCATACTTCATAAGTTTATGACTCTTTTAATCATTATGTCTGAAACACTATGTAAAAAGAAAAAAAGCATCATTATATGCATGAAACGTGGTTTCAATTGGTAAGATGGTTGATACTTAAATCTTAATTATTGCATTAAAAATATTCAAGAAAGTAATCAACATGAGCCAATACAATAACACAAGTTCAAAGTTCAAACTTAAAAATTTCAAATTTTAGACTTTGTATAAAATAGCGACCGTTATCGCGTACTGTGGCTGCAAAGTTGCAGACCACTATTTTGTACCGCTATCTTGTCGCCGTAGCGGTTGTGGATTGCCCCTTATTATGGCTGCAATAGTAGCCACTTCGCTGCCTTGCATGCTGGTAGGACGTTGTGGTCATAACTCATAGCGCCATTTGATGGTGTACTGTATCTGGATGTGTGTGTCTCTCATCGATTCGTGGTTGGTTGATTTGGTTCTGCTTGTTATGTCATTGGATCTAAATGGCATACACAATACTATAGATTAGCAATAAGTATCAACATGTCAATTGTACTGTAATTTAACTTCTATGAGATAAGTAAGGATCTGTCTAGTTAGAGGGATAAAGATAGATGGTATATGGCCATTACACGTGTTTGGTTCATGAGTGAGGTGGATGGGACGGTGACTGAAGTGATTATTCTCTCAAGATAATGGATAAACCCATCCGACAAAATTGGCCAGATGAGGCTATTCACCATTTTTAACCATGATCATAAATTACTGATTAGTAATAATTAGTTTGTTTTGTTGTTAAGCGGTAATTGTCATGTCAACATTAGTGTTGATGAAGGATAATTAGTCTATTTTGTTGTCAATTAGTATTGGTTAGAATAATATTAATAATAATTAATATATTTTTTATTAATTAATAAACTACTGACTCATCAGACCCACTAACCAACCAAAAAAGTTTGGTTTATCGTATCAACCCAACTAGACACTCAAAATGAAACGCTCCATTTCATAAAATCATGGACCGCTCCATTCCGTCCAACCTTGGCCCCAAACCAAATGTACCTTAATATTCCTAATACTCCCTCCGTACATAAGTAAAGGATTTTGGGTTCAAGCTTTGTGCACAAATATGAGGTATTATAGAGCACTGCTTACCTCACCTAAGCACCCTCATATAATTTTCACCCGATATTGACTTTAATCACCCTCCCTTTCAACAACCACGTCTCATTTAACAAATGGTATTATAATTTTTTTCTTCTTCTTTAATTAGAATTCTTTATATTTGTGTATAAAGAGAGTACTCCCTCCGTTTTATAATATAATATGTTTTAATTTTTTTAAAGTTAAACTTGTTTAAATTTAATCAAATTTATAGAAAATATAACAATATTTTTAACACAAAACAAATATACTATCAAAATATATTTAATTTTGGATTTAATAAAACTAGTATGGCATTATAAAAGTTGCTACGTTTTACTTATAAACTTAATTAAACTAAAAAAATTTGGCTTTAAAAAAGTCAACATTTATTTAAAGTCAACATTTATAATAGGTAACGGATGGAGTAGCAATTATGTACCGTCAATAATAGCTCGTTGGCCATCACGGAAGCTAAGCGATAGCGATGGTGTGGTAGACTTCTACTGTTGATACACGCGTCACGCGGCATGTGCTGCAACAGTACATACTACGACGTGGATGGACCAATGGGCGCCACCAGCACAAGGTATGCCACAAAGTCAGGCAGATCAGTTAACCAGGAGATTGGGGTCCTTGGCCGTCCAATCTATCTCGGGATAGATTGGGGCCGGCCAGATGGCGCCCGTGTCTCATCACGTGAGCGCTATCTTGGTGTCGTATCAGCTCTTTCGTCCGTCGTGGCTACGACGTCGACAGCCATATGGCACTATTGCGTCAGGCCGTGGTGGACGTGGTCCACCGTCCGCCGGCCTCTTAGGTGCCATTGACCCGTGGGTCTTGCTTGTCGGCGCTGGTCTCCGGGTCTGCTGACGTCATAATCCGTTTAAATGCGTAATAAATTAATAAGGTTTTGTTTTTATATAGTAAGCACACAGAGAAACTTTAAAAATTCATAACTAATTAGTACGAGCTCTGATTAATTTCACTTAAATTTTATTAAATCCAAAAAATACCAAGAATCCATTAAAAATAGTTTTAGCTCCTGTTTCAGTGTTCTTATGCATTGTTTTTATTGTTTATGCATTGGATGTCGTTAGAAACCGACGCTTCTGACCCTCCCATATACTACGAGGTTGTTGCAGAGGTTGTAGAGCCAGAGCAAGATAAGTTAGATCGTTATTCTTGATTATTTTGTACCAAATTTATGCAAAATGTTTGTTTTGCTTAAATAAACATGCATGATATACTATTCCATGTGGTACGGGATATAACCTATATATAGTGTGGTTACCATCGTTTGACGAATCCCTATTCCTTTGTAACCTGAGTAACAATATAACTAGAATATGTTCTTAGGTTATTTAGCCATGCTTAGAATCAACTAGCTCACCATGGGAGAAATAAATGCTCATTATTTATGTTTATTTATGGATCGACTTTGTGTCGAGATAATAGAACTTTGGACATTGACAATTATATGACTAAAATATGACCTTAATGGTGGGCTGTGGGTGCTTGGTTTTGCTGGTCGCACTCATGGCAATTAAGGACCGGTTCGTGGGAACCCCTTGAGCAGTTTTCCATACATACTACAAGCTAGTGTGGGTAACGGCTGGGCTTGTAGCGTAGCCTCTCCCTCTCCTAAGCACTGTTGGTGAGGATAGGCGTGATGGAGTTGGGTCGGCTCGGGGTCGGGTTAATCGGCTTCCAGATTCATTGTGGTGCAAGGGGGGTAGCCTGACTGACATGGTGTACCCTATCGGCAGGTGCAATCTCAGCGTGGTGTGGATGGTTGGAGAGGTGTTGCGTGAACAGTCCTGTCATAGCCTCTCACGAGGTGCCGTGGTGGTATGCCGGCATACGGGAACATATGTGGAGATGTACCTTGTGGGTACAGTTATACATCTTTGGCCAGAGTTAAAATCTGTTCGAATAGCCGTGCCCGCGGTTATGGGCGTTTGGTCAAAACTCACCATGATTAGCCTCACTACAATAATTTGACCTAAAATATTGTGTAGGGATAGGATGGATGGTTTGGGCCTCATCAACGTGGAGTAGCGTTGATTAGTGATGATTTAATATTGCTTAATTAAACAACTATTTTACCTGTTTCTTAACTACTATTGTTTGCAACTGCTTTACGCAAATAAAACCAAGGCCTTTCCTTGTCTCCTATGCATTGTGTATCTTTATGGGTGTGACTTGTTGAGTACTATGGGTGATACTCAGTCTTACTCCTTTTCTCTCTTAGAGATGGAGTTCTACTTTGACGATGATCACCACGAGGAGTAAGCTTGTTCCACCATCAAGCTGCTTGTGAAGTGCTGTTACTGCTGTTACTGTTTCTGTTGAGAGGGCAATTGAATACAGGAGCCGTCATAACAAGACCACAAGAAATGTGCTAATCATAGTAGGGTACGACGGGAGAGTTATTCTCTTTGATGTTGGATGGCCAGGGTCAATGCATGACCAACGAGTGCTAACCAAAGCAATTTAGAATTATCCAAATGATTTTCTAAGGCTACCATTCGGTAGGTACCATACTCGACTACGTAAAAACATATGTAACTGGTCTTTGTTTCTAACGGATTAATCACACAATGAATTATGTCATTTTGCAGGAAAGTACTTACTTGTGGACTTGGGATATCCGAGTAAGATGGGATTTCTGATGTCGTTCTCATATGTTTGGTATCACAAGGATCAGTTGGTAGTCACGAACCTCTGCCGCTTGAAGGAAGGGAAGAGAAATTCAACTTTTTCCACTCGTCCTTGCACAATATTATTAAAAGGCAATTTGGGATTGTGAAAAAGCAATGAAAAATCCAAAATAGGATACCGTACTATCCGGAGGCTGATGTTTAGACCAACATAATACATGCAGTATTTGCTTTGCATAATTTTAAGTTGGATAGTCGCGACTCTCACTACCTTAATAATAATCCTCTGTACAACGGTTATCCCATACTACCATTGGCACCCCCTTCAGAGACATGTCCTACGCACCTAATAGCAAGGAAGCGATGACTACGTACCGTGACTACATTGCAGATAGGGTGTACTATGGGTAGACCAGTATTGATGTACCTTCCGTATGAAATATGCCTTTTAATTATTGTACATTAATTTAGACAAACTCCATTAATTAAATGGATATGTATCCTCTAATTATATTTTTCATTTTTACCAGGCAGGGGATGTACATCGGGTAGCAATCCTTCTGTGAAGGTTGGTAAATGAAGGCGTGTGAAACATGGAACGCCATTACCGCTTCATTAATTAAATATATGCTATAGCAAAATCAAAATTAGATTTACTTAATTTTTTTGTACATTTTCTTGAAGCCTACTTTGTGGAGAGCTTGCCCTGTTCAATTTGCACCAACGTGGATTGATCAGTGAACTGTTGCTGCTCTGCTCCTGCAATCGCCTTGCCATTTTCCAGCGACGACGGCGCTGCCAACCCAAGCCACTAACGGTGTCGCTGCTGCTTCACGTCGTCTGCGCCCGCTGCCAACCAACACATCGCTCCCTCCCAAACACCTAACAGCCAACCACTTTCCTGCACTATCGAACGCTACATAAAGGGACTGTTGGATTTGAGCTCATCAAATTTCTATGGATTTGAGGCCCTCTTTGATTTATAGAGAAAACACATAAAACTCGTAGGATTTAAATTCTATTGAAAAATTTTCTATTTGGTCCTCTAAAACAAAGGATTGGGACTCAAAAGAATCCTATGAAATTCTAATAAAATGATTCAAGACAAAAAAATTTTAGAGAAAAGTTAACATGAGATCTAACCATATACAAACTTTTCTTTGAGTTTTATCTCTCTTCTAATTCCTGTGTTTTTTCCTGCTATCCATTCAAATGATCATTTCCATATTTTTTTTATTTTGCAATCCTCTATTTTACACTTGTATTTCCATCAAAATCCTACGTTTTTACTATTCCTACGTTTTTTTAATCCTATGTTTCAAAGAATCCAAGTTCTTATACTCCAATTCCATAGTAAACGAAACATTGACCTCAAACCTCATTCTTATCTTAAGTCCAATACAACTTTTCTCTTTATCTAACTTAAAACAACCAAATT
This sequence comes from Oryza meyeriana var. granulata, assembly GCA_003991445.1. Lineage (NCBI taxonomy): Eukaryota > Viridiplantae > Streptophyta > Magnoliopsida > Poales > Poaceae > Oryza > Oryza meyeriana. The sequence continues at coordinate 455,557 of RYFJ01000220.1, read as the reverse complement.
CCTACATTATTTATATGTATTTTTTCTTTGAACCATCCAAACAACACACCAATCATATTCCTATGTTTTGGATTTCCGCATGATTCGGTGACGCATGGCATTCTAGTCTAGTGTTTTTCATATTCTTGTATTTTTAAAATCAGAAAAATTCTCTATTTACCCTAAAGTTGACTGGTTCTCTTATTTGCCTCCTAAAATTGTCCCTCTCTCTTATGTTTTTCATTCTCAACTTTTATCCTTTATTTTCGTTTGTCCTCCGTCAACCAACTATTAGTAGATGGGTGAAAGGATAACTTTGCTATTGTGTATTATTTTTGTATGCATCAACAAAGTTAGTTGATTAATTATAAATAAATTATAAATTGGATTTAGTTTGTGTGAGTATAGTTTGTTTATGTATATGTAATAGTGTACGGTAATGCTGATGGCTTGAAATTGTTTGTGTGAGTTTAGTTTTATAGGTTAAAATAACCAACAACTATGCACTAAATTTATAGGTTAGTTTTTGTTCCCGGATTAAAAATAAGTACTCCCTCTGTTTTAAAATAGAGCTAACTTTAGATTTAAATTTTTATCAAAATATACCTATATAGGATATGAAAAAGGTGACCTTTATCTAATTACTTCTCATGCTATAGTATCTCTGGTGAGTCCCATCACCTCGAGACCAGCACCACACCCATACTATCCTCAATTTTCATCATCACATCATGTATTAATGAGAGGTATATCGATGTTTTGTATCGGCAATAATTATATGGGGCTATTCGTGAGACATAAATTTGATGAATTGTAAAGAAACACGAAATAATTTATCTTGATTCAGGCCCTCAAGGTGAGATAATATCCTACTTCCAGCTGTGGTATATTGTCTTTAATGTTTCTCTGGTGAGATTCTGTTCTCTCTCTAGCGAGAGCGTTCTATTCTGCCCTAGGGGGCTCTTTGTCTTTTCTTATATGCTGAGGAGGTAAAATTACAAGATAGCAACCTTAGTCGGACTTGATCAAGAGATTTTCTTCTAGGAATACAATATATCCGACTAGTACTATATCTCTCTCCTTATCATATAAGTTAATATGTACCAAGTCCTGTTGCATCCTTAATTACATGATTGGGTCTATCCTCTGTTCAAGTGGCCAGAAAGTTTTCCATGAGATATCTAGGACCCATGGCTTTCACATGGTACTTTAGACTTTTTACCCTAATTTTTATTTTTAAGAAATATTTTTAGTTAGCTATATTTTAAGACTTAGGTATATACTTATATATGATCTGTCATGTTTTATTATTGCATTTGAACTAATCATTGTCACTATCCATGGTCTTATCTAGCATATGTGCCCATGATGTCCAACACTGCTAATCAACAACTACGTTATCAAGAAATTTAGTACTCCCTCCTTCCAAAAAAGAACTTTATCTTTATCTCATCTTATTTATTCCATTTATTTCGTAAAGACTTTATTTTTAAAGCAAGTTTGTGAAAATAGAAAATAAATCTATTCAAATTTATTAAAGCTAGAGACAAATATATTAAAATTTATTAATATAGAGAATAAGTGTTGCTCCCCTTGTCCTGTTCTAGGGTCTCCCCAGCCGGAGAGGCAAAGAGGATTGCTATCGTCTCCCATTCTCCCGATATATGTGAAAGAGAAAAAGTGACGAATTTTTTTTCTTTTCGGTCGGTATTAAAATTTACTAAAATAAAAAATATTTTAGTTTTTTTAACTTTATAGTTTCTTTTGGGAGTAGTCCTACTTCGATCTCTCTGCAGAAGTTGATCCTGAATAATATCCTGGCTTTGTTTAATTTCTGACACACGTTACAATGTGGAATATTAATTACCCATCATTCTTGACGATGACAGTAGCTGGGATCAGTTTTCATTTTGGAAATATTGGTGGAATCTGTCTTAAGCTATTTTAATATTTTATGATAACGTATAGTTTAATTTATATACCTTTATTTAGCTCAGAGTTTTCTTGAATTTTTTTAACCCTGCACAGTTGATATCATTTCAAGTCCAAATCGATATTTCGGAACATGTAGTTGATTGCACTGCACTATCATCCAGCTGTCAGGCTGTAACGCAATGGTTCTAGGCCTGACTGTGCTGCATGTGAGTTGACTTCGACAACTCATTCATTCTTTCAGAACGCAAATGCAACACGTCATGCCTTCTTTCGAAATGTCGAATAAAAGCTCACTTCAATTTCAGGAAGTGTTTGCAGTAGCCTCTTATGGTTTTATTTATTATCTCGTTTTTTATAAATATACTTTTTAAAATGTTAAACAAGACTTATTTTTTAAAAAAGTTATATATAGAAATTTCTTTAAAAAAACAAATAAATCTATTTTTTTAAGTTTATAATACTTAATATTTAAATTAATCATACGTTAATTATGTTTCTTGTTTTATGTGCAGTTTATAAGTCTTCACTATTTGTTTGCAAGAAAAGCAAATGCAAATTGCAAAGAAAGCGTGATACAATATACTGGGTTGGTAAGCTATATGAAACACCACAAACCCACGTTATGGTAATTAAGAGAATACTTTTTTACCTGATTTGATTCTGTAGTTTCACTAGTTATAAACCTGCATATCCAGATATTACATATTTTGCACCTTATTTTAAAATGTGTACCTTTACTTTTAGTTCTTAGAAAAAACAAATAATTTACCTCGCAAAGAAACTTTAATTTATTAGTAGGTCCATAATTTGATATTAGTAATCCTTTTCTAAATCGAATAATTTGTAAATTCATAATTAATACATACAATGATCTCGTTGCCCTCTAGGCTAGCCCTAATCGCATTATCACAGATAACGGTACCTCAATTCACGAGTGACATATTCAAGTATTTCTGCGACGATTTCGGCATACAAATCTGCTATGCTTTGGTGGCCCACTCTTAGAGCAATGGGTAGGTGGAGCGCGCAAACGGCATGGTTCTCCAAGGTATAAAGACAAGGTTGTTCGACCGACTACAGTCATACGCAGGGCGATAGGTACAAGAGCTCCCGTCCATTCTATGATCACTCCGTACAACCGTTAGTCAGGCAACATGGCAATCCCTTTCTTCCTTGTCTATGGTGCTGATGTCGTGTTGCCTACCGGGTTAGAGTTTAGTTCTCTGCGAGTCCGGACTCCGGACTCACTATAAAGACAAATCCAATGAAGACCAACTGGTTGAGCTAGATCAGTTGAAGGAAGTAAGAGACATTGCCACAATCTAGTCAGATAGGTATTTACAATGTTTACGTCGTTATCATAATCGTAATGTCTATAGCTGCGCCATTTCCGTGGGAGATCTTATATTATGTAAAATACAGACTACTAAAGACAAGTACAAATTATCTCTCTTATGGAAGGGGCTGTTCATTGTTGCCGAGGTGACACACCCGGAGGCTTATCGACTGAAGCGTGAAGATGGTTCTCTGATCGACAACTCCTAGAATATAGAACAACAACGCCTTTTCTATACCTAAGCATTGTATCTTATTCCAATTCATATATACATAAAGTTTTTAACTTTGACTCACTACACTGTCATTCCCAACCGAGTAGTGAGTCGGGGGCTACATATGCTTATCATGACTTTGCTTTATGATTGTTTAACCTGGACATTTTCGATCTAAGTCACGAAGCCTTGTAACGATAAAGCTTACAGTACCGAGTACAACCTTAACAGGATAAGCGCTTCACAGCCGAGTCCTATCACTCGGTACATACAACATGTCGGGCAAGGTTAATGATGGCAAGGACGATAATGTTACTCGGCAATATTTCACAAACATAAAAACAAGTTATATACATATGTATAATCACAATATTGTTTGATACAGAACGACTCAAAAGATTGTTCTACTTTGTTCACAACTCTAGATCGTTTGCAATGGATGCAGCAGTGTTGTGGACCTCGTTCACCAGAGTGAGCACCTTCTCTTGAGTGCAGTCGGCCGCGAACCCCTTGCCAACGGCTTCAATATCTACCTGGCGGTACAAGAACTTCACGATGGTGAGGGCTTGAGTCACGCTCAGAGTGGTATGCTCCCTCACAAAAGCCTTCAAGTCTGCTCGAGCAACCTGGAGTTGCGGCAATATTTGTGGAGCGTCACTCGAGCTCAGGCCCGCATTGTCTGGCTTGATTACCTCAAGCATTGCCTTAGCAGCGTCGAGGAGGGCTTGGTTCATATCTTCAGCATGGCGAATATTCTCGGTTAATGCCACAAACTACGATCAAGTTTTTATCTTGTATTCTGTACCATGAGAATAGGGTATAAGGTGAAAAGAAAATCAGAGATATAATCAAGTGTGGAAATCAGGAGCCAAATGAGTTACCTTCAAATTCCTCCTCGATCTTGGTTTTCACAGTCTCAAGGCCCTGAGCCTCTTTCTTCAACCTATCAAGCTCCTTGGATTGGTCAAATATTGTATGCTCCCGAGGTTACAAGATAGAGAGGAAGATGTCAGAAGATGAAATTCATATAACAACGAACTTGGGAAGGAATGGTGCTAACCTCAGACAGTTCTCATGAGGTCGAACTTCTCGTCCCTCAGGGTATTCACCGCCTCACGGAGGAAGTCTTCCCGTGACTTCACCAACTGTTGGATCTCGTCCTTCTCCTTCTGAAGTTGAGAGAGCCGAATGATCTGGGAAGTGAGCTTTGCCAAGACTTTGCTTAGCTTCTTAGACCGGTCGGTCATTTTCTACAAAAGACATAAAAGCTAGGTACTACTGCAACGAAGAACGATAGCAAGACTATCACTACAAGGGCAGAGTGCTTACTTGGACTTGTTGAGAGGCCTTGATGGTAGCCTCAAACAACTCGATCCATTCTTTCATGGCGGCTTCCTCACCCACCTCGATTGACTCCCAACTCCCATCTACATTCCTCCAGGTTAGTTGTCGGGGGGTTACGGGGTGGAGCTGGTAGCCTTGGGATTTTCTCTGGGTGGTCTCGGGTTGCTAGTTTGCCTTCTGGGGTTGGGGATACGGGTAGCGAAGGGGTCGCCGGCTGGGATCAGTCGGCGGAGCCGGGCCAGTTGGCTCTGTTGGGTGGTTTCCCTCCACCTTATCCTTAAGGAAGCCCATGAATCCGCATACTCAATACATCCTGGCAGTACAAAAATGTACCAAGATCTTAAAGAACATTATTGGTGGTCCAGGATGAAAAGAGATGTCGCCGAATACGGCACCATATGCGATATCTGCCAAAGGGTAAAAGCGGAACATCAAAAACCCGCAGGATTGCTACAACCCTTGAAAATTCCCGAATGGAAGTGAGAAGAAATCGGAATGGATTTTATAACTGGCCTACCAAGGACGCCCAATGGGTATGACTCGATTTGGGTGGTCGTAGATCGACTTACCAAGGTAGCCCACTTCCTACCCGTTAAGAACACCTACACAGGGAAGAAATTGGCAGATTTGTATATGACCAAAATAGTATGCTAGCACGGAGTTCCCAAGAAAATAGTGTCAGATCGAGGGACCTAGTTTACCTCAAGATTTTGGGAACAATTACATGAGGCCCTAGGAACCCATCTCAACTTCAGCATCGCATATCACCCTCAGACGGACAGTCAAACTGAAAGGGTGAACCAAATTCTGGAAGACATGTTGAGAGCATGCGCGTTAGACTTTGTAGGGAAATGGGACCTCTGCCTACCCTACGCCGAGTCCTCTTATAATAATAGCTACCAAGTCAGCATCAAGATGGCCCCAAATGAGGCACTATATGGACATAAGTGCCGTACCCCACTCTGCTGGACCAATGTGGGGGAGAAACAAATATTTGGGCCTGATCTCCTAAAGGACGCAGAAGAAAACATAAAAGTAATAAGAGAACACCTGAGAGTAGCCCAATCCCGACAGAAGAGTACACCGACAATTGATGCTGCGGCCTAGAGTTCGAAATTGGAGAGCACATGTACCTAAGAGTATCCCCGTTACGTGGTATGAAGAGATTTGTATGGCTGGAAAGTTGGCCCCTAGATTTATAGGCCCCTATCCTATCACCGCCCGACGAGGAGAAGTCGCCTACTAGCTACTGCTACCCAACGAACTCGCGGATGTACACAACGTATTCCGCATCTCCCAGTTAAAGAAGTGTCTTCGCGTACCTGAAGAACAAGTTCCCCTCAAAGGCATCGAGTTAAACAAGAACCTAACCTATGAAGAACGTCCAATCCGCATCCTACACGAAGCCGAGAGACGGACACGAAGAACCTCGACCAAATTTTACAAAGTGCAATGGAGTAATCACTCGGAAGATGAAGCCACCTAGGAGCGGGAAGATCACCTTCGCGTAGAATACCCTGAGTTGTTCGCTTAGATTCAGAATCTTGGGTAGAGATTCTCTTTAGGGGGGTAGGTTTGTAATGCCCATATTTTTAGTTTGTTCTAAAGCTATTTTTAATTGCAAAAGGTTTGGCTCTTAATTAAATTGAGGATTTATTGTGCCATGTGTGATCTCATTTCCCTCACAAATCAGTCCCTAGAACCCCTCTAAAAATCCCCCAATTTTTCCTAAATTCAAACCCCCTTCAAAATCAAATTTCAAAATTTAAATCTTCAAAAACCCTTTAAAACAGCCCCTGGAAAAAAGAATAGATGGCATTGTGCCAGTTGGGCCACCATCTCTCCCTTTCGGCCTGCCTCCTCTCCCCTCTCCCCGCGGCCCACTCGGCCTAGCCGCCGGGCGCGGGATTAAAATTCCCATGCGGGCCCCACCTGTTAGCCGCTTCACCTCCATCCTCCCTCTCGGCCGCCCGATGCGATACGGGGATTGTCACGATCCTCTCTGCCGCTCGGCCCCGCATGTCAGCCGGCACTATTGTCGTCTTCCTCCTGCCGCTCGCTCTCTCTCTCTGTTCTCTCTCTGTGCTTGCCCATACCACCTGGTCGCCACCATAAAATGCGCGGAGCGCCATCGTCAACCTCCGCCATCCCATCCTCGGCGAGAAACCCGCTCTGCCATCCTGTCCCATACACCCGATGTCAACAAGGCCATGGCCGCCGCAGCTTTTCTCCTCGGTGAGCCCCAAATGTCAACAAGCACACGCGAGCTCCATGCCTGGTCACTTCACCATCATCTTCCCGTTCCATTTCCCGCTCCTATTGCGCATGACGCAAACCACAGTGAGACGCGCCATTGTCGAGTCTCATCGGCCGAGCTCGAGCTTATCCCCGGTTTCCACCGCCTCTGTCCGCCATCCTCTAGCACCCGAACTCTACTATAAATAGAGCAACCTGCCCCTCCTCTCTGGTCACCAAGACGAGTACCCGAGCTAGCTCACCGCTGAGAACATCCCTTTGCTGTGTACTGACCCAAGCATCGCCACCACTCCAGAGCCTCTCAGGATGAACTACCGCCACCATTGAGCTCCCCGTGCCACCGTGAACCTCCTCCGCCATTCCCCGACGCCGATTAGCCTTGGAATCAGAAACGCCCAATTCTCCCTGCCGCCGTCTGCCATTGCCGCCGATCCAATCCACCACCATAGCCTAGGTAAGCCCAGATTGACTAAACCGTTTGCTTCCTTACGCAATACCGCACCCAAACAATCGAACCCGAACCCACTCCAATGGTCACCGGCAGTGACCATTCCCTCTCCGCCGCCGCCGCCGGTACTGAGCCCCATCGCTAACCATGCTTCGCCGCCTAGTTGCCCAATCCGAGCCGTCTACAAGGTTCCCCGTCACCTCCACACCCCGTAGCCGTCGGCCGCTCGCCGAGATCTGCCACCGCCGATGAAATCGGCTCCGGTCGCCGTCGTTCATCGATTCTCGCCATGGTTAGCCACTGGTCCACGCCGGCGTGGCCTACCACATGGCGTGCGGCGTTAGCCGGCGCGGGCCACCCCGAGACACCTTGGCCTCCTCTCCCTCAGTTGCTGACACACAGGGCCCACGCGACAGCCCCCTCCATCTCTCTCTACCTACGCCAACACCCTAGCCCCACACGTCAGCGTCCCATTCCCTCTCTCCACCACTGACAGTCCTATCCCACTTGTCAGCCTCAGCTCTCTTTCTCATCCCACTGCCCCACCGACCCCACCAGTCAACCTCTAGATTTATTTTATTTTTCTTTTATTCCTTTTCTTTCTTAAATAACTTTCATACTTTTATTCACAAGAAATTGTTTTAAACTTTAAAAAACAAAACTTTTAAACCATAACTCCGTTTGAGCCCATTCAATTCTCAAAATTTTTCTAAAATTGAGATCTACACACTGGCACTATTAGTTGTATAAGATATGTCCTAATTCTTAGTGTTTTTGCTTGTTTTCTTTTTGCGATGCATAGAAGCTGGTACCGAGGAACCGCAGATCGAGGATTTTGTTGAGGACCCACAGGACCTGGAGCAAGGCAAGTTACCCTTGACCATATTGAACCCATGATTTAAAATTTTATTTTGATTTATGAAATATGCATATTTAGAAACACGATTATTATCGGCCACGATTCGTAATCGAATCCGTCAGGCCCAACCCAATTGCCGCATAGTACCCTCCTTGAATAAATTATTGCCTTGTCCCTTGTAACCCTGTCGTTCTGGTATTCGTACTTGAGTACGGGTATCAACGACTTCATTTTATTTAAAAAAAATATGACGATAGGAAAACTAGGGTTTATTTAAATAGTTCTAAATCTCGGCACCTTCGGTCGAGCATTTGCGAAATAAAAATAGTTTTGTAAAACTTGGTCATGGGTCGTCGCTGCCTATGTGGCTTCGACATCACGTGACACATAAGGACCGTTTTCTTGAGGAATTGCACTGAGCATAATATAGTGCGACCACACGGGTGAAATGGGATGCCCCTGGCCGAGTAATTAGTGTTCTCAGGATCGTTCGGTTGCTAGTAAATGTGGGAGCGGTTGGGTGCCATGAGGGCGATATATCTCCGTCCCTGAGTACAGGAAATGAGTTCCTGGTACTTGGTTGAGTGAACCCATTTATAGGGCAACGCGCTATCCTGAGAGGGCTTCGGAAAGGCCTTGTCGCGAACCTCCCCGCTTGACCAGTGTGAGAGTAAGCTCGTGTCGTGTGGGTAAAGTGTGCACCCTTTGCAAAGGTTTACAAACTGTTTAAATAACCGTGCCCACGGTTACGGGCCGATGTGAAGTGATTTCTCTAGCATAGATTTTTATTTTACAAATATCTGTGCAATTGTTTTGCGGGTTGGGATTTGTTACCAGAATCGGTCGGTGTGACCGATGGATGGCCTGTGTGGCTTGAAACGGGCCTGTGTGACCCGGGGTGTTTCCTGACACCATAGTTAAGTTGTTTAAGTTGAATGATAGTTTTAAAAATTGAGAATCCACCTAAATGGAGTTACTAGTGGAGAGTACGCTCTGAATCGGAATATGTGACAAGTCTCAGACTTGTGGAATTGGTTGAGACGCGAGTCTCTTCCCGACTAACTTAAGTGTGGTGAGTTGTTGCAAAGCAACTCACGGAATGGATTGAAGCGTGAGCTTCTTTCCGACAACTTAAAGAGCACACTAGAAATTTTTTCAAAACACAAAATCTTTAAAAATCACATTTGCAAAATAACCCTAGCCCTCCTTGCTAACCCCTTTCATGCCACATATTTTCCATGACTTGCTAAGTACCTCGTGTACTCACCCTTGCTTACTTTTCCTTAGAAGACTATGAAGATGAAGACCTCACCCTTAGCGAGTATTATTAGGATCAAGCCGAGTACGACGAGTTTTAGGATTTCAGTCTAGGTCCCAAGCTTTTGCTTGTGGGTAGTAGGTCTATCCGTGTTTTCCATTGCTTACTTTTGTAATGTGTCGTTGTATGCCTTGGGTTCTGTCCGGGCTACAACCTATGTAAGGATTATGTGAAATAAATAAAGCAGATTTGGTAATGATTCACCGATATCCTGTGTGTACCAGCTGGTCTCCTGGGACTGGTACATGTATTGTAGGTAATGGCGTTCTTATTCTATTCACCTATATGGGTTAACAGGAGAGGGGCATTACAAAAAGTCTCAGAGAAGGCGAAGCAGCGTGGGAGCTAGAAAGCCAAAGGTTTGAGCAAATGGAGAAGATGAGGAATCTTTTCTCTCTCTCTGCTATATAAAGGGATGCACTGGGTTTATCGGTTTGGGCCAGCCTATTCATTAGTGGCCTAAAGATATCAGTTCTTAAATAGCATGCCTTATTGGGTCGCCCGCTGGTCGCGTTAAAATCGCGATGCATGTGCTATTTTATAAGAACCGATTAAATAATCAAATATGCTTCATGCTAAGCCAACTATCGGTGTATTCATTTGGGTATCTTGATTAATTTAAGGTATTGAGGATATATCCTTATAAGGATCGACAACTGGACTCCATTAAAATTGCGGATGTATGTATCTCTCAAGAACACCTCATCATGCATTGGAAGAGTCCATAGTGATAAAAGGCTTACAAGCCTAGCCAAATTACCATGAGCAAATTTCTAGTCATAATTGACTGAAAGTCCAATTTCTGAGGAACATATCACTCGGGAAAGACTTTAAGGTTAAAGATCTTTGATTTTATGTTTAGTTGCTTTACAACTAAGCACAAAGTCGGGGGCTACACCTAATAGGTGTGCCTATTCGGTGCACACTATTCATTTATTTCCATGAAGCCCTTCATAGCCTCGTTGCCAGCTGACAAGAAGCATGACTCGAGAGGAGAAGCACTCGGACAATGAGTACTTGAGAGCAAAGCACTCGGGAATTTCTTCACCCTGAAGGACAAGCACTCGGCACAAGATGTGTCTCAACTATGAAAGATTCAGGGGTTACTGTATAGGTCATGGGACTCAGGTACCTCAAGGAAGGAAAATACAGCCACTCGGACAGAGGGTGGGCCGGCCCATATAATTAGAGATAGAGTAGGACCCGCTTCATGTTATCTTGCACAATAAGAAAATGGATATAATCCTAGCCGGATACTCTATGTGCTGATAAGAAAAACCCTTAGTCGTGTCCGACTGGATTTCCTATCCTGTAACCCTCATCCCTCTGGTATATAAGGAGGGGTAGGGAGCCTACTAGGATAACTCACCGGACAGAACCAGAACCATTCAACATATAGCGAAAGCAGTACATCACAATTGGAGTAGGGTATTACCTCACATTGAGAGCCTAAACTAGTATAAACCCTGTGTTCTTTCAAATTCATCAAGTTTAGGTCCAACGCATGGCCCCATAAATTATTGCCGATATAAAACATCGACACATGTGTCCAAAATCCCTTGAGCATGTTGATCCTACGTTTTAAATTCTCTTTTCATTCAACAATTGCATTTATTTTTGAATGTTATCGGGATGTTTAATTATTGCATTTATTTTTGAATGCCATCGGGACGGTGAACCTATATTCCTTTGCTATGGCCCTTTTGTTATTGTTACCTTTACCCTAATAACTCTAGGAAATAATTGGACTAGCCATAATCTTATGTACTAGTCAAACTAGATTAACTAGATTTTTCTTAGCCATGCTTAGAAATACTAGTATCATTTCATGTGGGTTGACATATATTTCACTTATAATTTCACTATGGATAATCCTTTGTAGCTCACAACGGTTGGTCATGGTTAGTTAATTAATATCCAACTAAAACTTGACTAATGGTGGGTTGTGAGCATATGGTTATGTTGGTCATGCTCATGACAATGAAGGCCGGTTCGCGAGCTTTACCATACTAAGCACAAGCCAGAATGGGCAACGGCTTGACTTGTTGTATAGCATGATCCGATGTGGAACACCAAACTGTGAAGTGACGGTGATAAGTCCACGGGGGCGCTGAGTGAGTCTATTCGATGTATGAAAGGACTTGGATCTTGGTAGGTAAAGTATGATGAAAAGGATTTAGATCTTATTCTATTGTGTTCATTGCCTAGCTCATACGTAAATTTCAGAGATACCATTCTTTATAGTCGTGATACTCTAAGTTTGCAAGAAGAGAAGATGAAAAAGATGGTACCTTCCGAGGATTCAGATTCACAAGCAGAAGGTTTGGTTGTTCGGGGCAGGCAAGAGGAGAAGAACACAAACCAATCAAGAGATAAAAGTTCTGACAGCCACCGTGGGAGATCAAAGTCCAGAGGTAGGTATAAGTCATGCAAATACTGCAAGAGAGGTGGATATGATATCTCTGAGGGTTGGAAGCTGCAGAATAAAGAAAAGTATAACAAAAATTATAGGCCGAAAGGTAAGAAAGAAAATGAAGTTAAAGCCGCTATTGCTACTGATGATGGTTTTGATGGAGATGTACTAGTTGCTTATGTTGGTTTGCCACCTATGAACCTATTGAAGGTGGTACTGTGTTGATGGGTGATAACACGTCATGCAAGCTTGCAGGCATTGATTCAATTCAGATCAAGATGTTTGATGGTTGTATCATAATATTATCAGATGTGCGGCATATCCTAAGTTTGAAGAGAAATCTCATATCTTTATGTACTCTTGATCGAAAGGGGGTACAAATATTCCGGAGGCAACGGAATTTTGAAGGTAACAAAAATCTCTCTTGTTGTGATGAAAGCTGATATTAAAACTGCGAACTTGTATCATCTGCAGGGTACTACAGCATTAAGTAATATTGCTGCAATTTCTGATTCATTATCTAATTTCGATGCTACTAATTTTTGGCATATGCGTCTTGGGCATATGAGTGAAATTGGTTTGGCAGAATTGAGCAAGAGATGATTGCTAGATGGTCAAAACATCGGGAAGCTAAAATTTTGTGAGCATTGCATCTTTGGCAAGCATAAGAGGGTGAAGTTCAACATATCTGTATTCTTGATTATATGCATTCTAATTTGTGGGGCCTACTCGTAAGACATCTCTAGGAGGTGCTCGTTAAATGATGACTATCATTGATGATTATTCTCGAAAAGTTTAGCCTTATTTTCTAAAGTACAGGTATCAAGCATTTTTTGTTTTTAAAAGTGGAAGGCTATGGTTGAAAGACAGACCGAAAGAAAGAGAAAATACTTCATACTGACAATGGGATGGAGTTTTGTTCTAAGCAGTTTAAATTATATTGCAAGTCTGAAGGCATTGTGAGACACTACACCGTTTCTCATACACCTCAACAAAACGGTGTAGCTGAGCGTATGAACAGGACAATTATATCAAAGGCCCATTGCATGCTGTCAAATGCAGGTTTGTCTAGACAATTTTGGACGGAAGCCGCTTCCACCGCTTGCTATCTTATTAATCAATCACCCAGTACTGCTATTGATAAGAAGACTTGTCGATGCTTTGCACCGGCAATAATACTATGGGGCTACTTGGCGAGGGTGAATTCGGTGGACTGCAGAGGAACACAGGAGAATTATACTGGTTCAGGCCCTCAAGGTGAGGTAATACCCTACGTCCAGTTGAGGTGTTATTCCTCTGAGGTGTATGGTGATCGATGATCTTGTTCTTCTTGCCTTGAGGGACGCCCTGCCTCCCTTTATATACTAGGGGACAGAAGTACATGATAAGGATCCCAGTCGGATACGGCCAAGGGATTTCCTTCTTAGAGATAGAGTCCTATCCGACTAAGACTATATTTTCTTATTATACAAGGCAAAGCCTGCCGGATGCTATCTTGTCTCTAAGTACATGGTTCGGCCCATCCTCTATCCGAGTGGCCCATGTACTAGTAATGAGGTACCCGGGGCCCATGGCCTCCACAGCCCTGAGACCTTCATAGTTAAGTCACAGCTGATGCCGAGTGCTCGTCCCCCACGGTGAAGGTTGCCCGAGTGCAATGCGCCCGAGTACTCTTTGTCCGAGTAAGTCTTCTCCCGAGTCCTGCTTCATGTCAGCTGGCAGCGAGGCTATGAAGGGCTTCATGTAAATATATGAATAGGGTGCGCCGAATAGGCGCACCTATTAGGTGTAGCCCCCGACTTTGTGCTTAATTGTGAAGACAATTAAACATAAAGTCAAAGATCTTTAACCTGGAAGTCTTTCCCGAGTAGATTACTACTGGTATTTGCGACTCTTTGTTATCATGTCAACCGGAATAAACTTTATAGTCTTGCCGAGTAGGATGCTACTCGTGTATGGGACTCTTCAGCATCATGCCAGCTGGAAAAAGGGGTTTATAGTCTTTTCCGACTGGCGTCCCACTCGGAAGTTAGACTCCTCCGCATCATGTCAGCGGGAAAAGACATTTATAGTCTCTCCCGAGTAGTGCACTACTCGAAAGTTAGACTCTTCCGCATCATGTCAGCAGGTAAAATGTTGCTCATGGCAACTGATGGCCACGCATGTAGGCCGAGTACCACTTTGTGAAGACAAATCCATAGCGTGGTTAGGTGTACCCGAGAAAGATACCTGCATCTCCAATTTTAATGAAGACCAGCTTGTGATCCTTATAAGGATGTATCCCCGAGACCTGGTGAATAAAACAGATATCCAAACATATATGTTTAGCAATAAGGCTCTTATGAAGCATATCTGTTTACCTCATCGGCTCCTGTTAGTAGCACCAGCACTATAATTTCAACTCAGCCTGCGGGCGGCCCACATGGAGCATGCTACTGTAGGAACTCATATCTTGTTGACCCAATGCGGACTGTGTAGGCCCAAGCCCATCTAGTCGGCATCGGTTATAAAAAGATGGGGAGAGAAAAAAAGATTCTGTCGTCTTCCCCAAATCAGCCAATCTCTTCGTCTTCCACCTTCACGCCCAACTTTTCGCCCCCCGCCTGGCTAGGGTTAGCTGCTGCTATTCCCCACCCGAACTCAGGCGATTTCAATCCTCCTCGTTTGGTCCAAGCCCCCGATTTGTTTTTCCCCAAATCTCACCGCCTCCAGTCATGCCGAAGGCGTCGGATCTTGCAGGTACGCCGGGGAGTTCTTGGCCGGTGTCGGATTGTGGCTCGGTGAAACTGAAGCGGCTGGAAAGTGAACTAAAGTTGCCCATCCAAGAGGTGATTCGCTGGTGACCGGCTAGGGATGAGTCGGTCCCTAATCCCCGGCCTGGTGAGACGGTAGTTTTCGCCTCTTTTTTCGATCGAGGCTTGTGCCTTCCGTCTTCTGATTTCTTCTGCCGCATTCTCGACTTCTATGGGCTGGAGTTGGTGCATTTGAACCCCAACTCAATTCTTCAGATCTCTATATTTGTTACTCTTTGCGAGTGCTTCTTGGATGTTGAACCCCATTTCATCCTCTTCCGACATCTGTTCCATATCAAGCCTCAACCCTCCAAGAGCAATATCAATGTGATTGGGGGGGCCGGTCTTCAACTGAGGAGCGACGGGAAGAAGACGTATCTCGATTTGCCCTTGAAATCTTCTCTAAAGGGCTGGCACAAGGAGTGATTTTATTGCGCCGATCTAGCTCCCTCCTTGCGGCCATTTACCGGCTCGCCACCCGTGGTTTCGCCGAATTGGTCAGCAGAGCCATCCTTTGAAGAAATGGGCCAGGCACATTTGCTGTTGACGAAGATAGATGACCTCAAGAGGGCCGGCTTGACAGGTCCTTGGGTGGCTCGTCGCTTTCTGACAAGGCGCATTTAGCCGCTGAAGCTTAGGAGTGCATTCGGTTGGGCCTTTAAAGGCAAAAACGATCCTGACCGAGTTAGCAACAAGTCGGCGGACAAGGGGGCGGTGACCGAGACTTTGTTCGGCTACTTCTCTGAAGGGGTGATCGCAACTGAAGATGACAATCGTCGGGTTGTAGCCTACAGCTCCATTCGGCCCCGGACCAAGGTAACTTTTGATCCTCTTCTGTGATGAATGCCCGTGGAATCGTAATTGTTCAGCATTGCGTGACGCATTTACTTAACTCACTTATAGTGGCATGAAAAATTTGATGAAGACTCCCGCCCGTTGTCGGCCGTCGCGTCAAAGAAGAGGCCGAGGAGTCCCTCTGCTACCCAACCTGACTCCAAGAGAGCGGGGAAGAAACCGATTTTGTATCGGGGTGAGGGGGCCATGACAGCGCGCGCTGTGGCAGGGAGCCTGAAAATAAGGGACGCCGTCGCCGCGGCGCCCAGGCGATCAAGTCCCAGGTTGAGACCTGGGGGTTTGAGCCCAACGTTGTCGAGCCCGGCCGCAGCGCCACCGAGGGGCCGGCATGAGCAGATGCCGCCGGGGGCGGGGGCGCCCAAGCCGACCACGCCGGAATTGGAGCCGACTCGGGCTGATGCGCCACCGCCGACTGTGACGCCGACTGGGCCGACTGTCGGAGCTGGCGCTTCCCCGGGGACTAGGTCACCCGTCAAGAAGCTGAAGTTCTCCAAGAGGTGCGCTGCTCCGGGTCTTCTGAAATTCTTATGTTATGTGTTGAAGTAGCATCTTGATGTCTTGTTTCGCCGTGCAGGAAGCGGGCCGATATCGATCTCAAGGAGATTAATCCGACCGCTCCCCTTGAAGTGCCTGCCCCAGCCGAGCCGGCGGCTGCAAACACACCTGCTGAGCCGGTGGCCCGCCCGGTCGCGGAGACCGAGGTGGTCCCGACTGCAGGGTCGCTGCCGCCACCCGACCAGGAGGCGGCTGCTGAGGCCGAGGCCCCAGCCCCTGAAGCGTCGCTCGTCGCGGAGGGTGCTGACAGAGCCCCTGAGCCGGTCCCCGAGGTCTCGGGGGATGGTGGTGGTGAGGCCAGGACCCCATCGCCGTTATGGTCGTCGTCGTCGTTGTCGTCGTCGCCGCCGCCGGAGATCCCGCATCTGCCCCGGATCGAAGCTCCTCCACGCGTGATGCCCCGGACATTCACATGGATGGCTCCTGATGGGACAGCGAAGAGCTTTAGGCTTGATGAAGTCGTCGCGAGGAGGGAGCGCGAAAGCTTGCTTCGCGCCGCCATCAGCGAGTCCCAGGGAGTCGCAGTATGATTCTTGTGGTAGAGCCTTGGCAGTTTTCTTGTTTTGATATCTGGCTCCGTCCTTGATCCGTCTTTTATCCTGAGCAGAAGCTCGTCGACCGCAATGAGGCAATGACGGAAATCTTGGTCGAGGTGGCTCCCTACCTTGCAGAACTGGAGCAGCTCCGGGCGTTGAAGGCCGAGATGGAGGCGCGTCATGCGGGGATGGAGGCCTGGCTGAAGAGTGGCGCCGATCAGCTCAGGGAGGAGACATGGGCCCTGGCCGGAAAGATCAGAGGTAAGATCCTCGAATATATCTTCCCGACTGAACCATTGATGCATCCGTCCAGCTGCGTTGTTTCCGACTGCCCAGTTATGTCATGACTACACGGTTGAGCTCTTGGCTAATCTGCGGTGCAGCCCTCGAAGCGGAGTTGAAGACCCGAACAGAGAGGGAATCATAGCTGAAGGAAGCCGAAGAAGCCAGGGCCGAGCTTGAGAAGGTCAAGGCCGACCTGACAAAGGCCAACACCGAGCTTGACCGGGAGAAGGCCGAGTTGAAGGAGACTGTCGCCAAGCTCGGTAAGGAAAAAGCTGAACTAGAGAAGACTGTGGCCGGGTGGGAGGCCGACTACAAAAGTAAGTCCTCAACCTGACTGTGATCTTAGCCAATCCATTAGTTACTATGTGTGTAGCCGAATCTAACAAGTTTACTTGCCGGCGGACCTAGGCAGACATGAGAGCCAACGTCCAGGCCTAGTATCGGTTCTACACAGAGGAGATAAGAGCGATCAGGGAGTCACGGGAGGCCCTCATCGGGTCCGTGAAAGGGCTCCTTGACCTCATAGATCGCCGCCCTGTGGGGACCAGTTGCAGCAGAATCCCCTAGATAGAGGCACGTCTCGAGGATGCACCGAGTGCCTTGAAAAAGTACTCGGATGAGCATGTTGTCGCCGGCGTGGCCCATACCCTGGCGATGACCAACTCCATCTACCCAAGGGCAGATATTGAAGCCATCGGGGAGGGGTTTGCCAAAGAGACGACGCTCGAGGAGGCGCTGGAGCTGATTGCCCGGGTGAAGCCGACTGCTGAAATAATTACCCAAGACCTGGGTCTGTAAGGGCAACATGTTATGTAGTCGGGATATATAAACTTGTGTAAACAAGCATGTGTAAATATGTGTGCAGTGCCGCCAAGCTTATTATTCAGTTGTCATTAGCTTTACTTGACCGTGTAGTATGCACCGAGTTAGTCTGTAAGAACTTAATGAAAACGTTCGAAGTAAGAAGCCGTACTCGAGCAAACGTGACAGTCATAGTAAGGCTTCATAACCGAAGTGAAATAAGCTCGTATGTTATTGACAGAGCACATATATACATGCAGCCCCCGACTCACTACTCAGTTGATATAAGTGGCGTAGTGAGTCAGAAGAACTGTACACATGAAAATTATAGAACTCAGGTATAGAAAGGACGTAGCTGTTCTATGTTCCATGAGTTGCTGATGAGAACACCGTCTTCGGTCTTCAGTCGGTAGGCGCCAGGCCGCATGACCTCGGCTATAATGAACGGCCCTTCCCAGATTGGGGATAATTTATGCCTGTCTTTGGTGGTTTGTATTTTCCTCAAAACGAGATCCCCGACCAAAAAGGCGCGGCCACGGATATTGCGATTGTGGTAACAACGTAGGCCTTGAAGATATCTTGCCGACTGGATAGTTGCGGTGTCTCTTGCTTCTTCCAGCCGATCTAACTCGACCAGTCGGGTATTGTTGGAGTCATCTTCTGAGTAAGCCCGGACTCGCGGAGAGCCGAACTGTAACTCTGTAGGTAGCATAGCCTCGGCACCGTAGACCAGAAAGAAAGGGGATTGCCCTGTTGCCCGACTAACCGTGGTTCTGAGAGACCAGAGAACGGATGGGAGTTCTTGTACCCACCGGCCCGCGTATGGTTGTAGTCGGTCGAATATCCTGGCCTTGATGCCTTGTAAGGCCATGCCGTTGGCTCGTTCGACCTACCCATTGCTCCGCGGGTGTGCCACAGATGCGTAGCAGATCTTGATGTCGAATTCTTCGCAGAAGTCTTGGAAAATGCTAGCTGCGAACTGAGCACCGTTGTCGGTGATGATGCAGTTAGGGACCCCAAATCGGTATAGTATACTCAAGATGAAGTCCTTTGCTCATGCCGCTGTAATTGTTGCAATAGGTTTAGCCTCAATCCACTTGGTGAATTTATTCACCGCGACGAATAAATGTGTGAACCCTCCTGGCGCTTTCTTGAAGGGGCCGACCATGTCGAGCCCCCATACTGCGAATGGCCAGGAAATGGGGATAGTTTGGAGTTCCTAGGCTGGAAGGTTTGTTTGTCTTGTGTAGAACTGGCAACCCTCGCACTTGCGAACGATGTCTTTGGCGTCTGTTACTGCTGTGGGCCAGAAAAATCCCTGCCGGTAAACCTTTCCGACTAACGTCCTGGATGCGGCGTGGTTGCCACATATGCCTGAGTGGATCGAATGCAGAATTTGCTTGCCCTCTTCGGTGGTGACGCAGCGCATGAGGACACCGGATGCGCTCCTTCGGTACAGGTCTTCTCCGACTAGTAGGAAGCTTTTGCTTCGACGCTTTATCTGCTCGGCTTGACTGCGATCTTCTGGGAGTTGGTCGTCCAGGAGAAATTTGACAACAGGAGTCCTCCAGTCTTGACATATGTGCAGCACCTCATATGTGGTCAGAAGGGTCCAGGGGGATCTTCTTCGTGTCAGAGTCCGCTGAAATTCCCGACTTCGCTGCTTTTTTCGCCGGAATTTGATCTTGCTCGACTTCTGTTGTGACGGCTTGCCGAATGCTATCGCGCCCGACTACCGCCTCTTGTGATTGAGCCAGTTCGCAGCTCTCCTTGTCGCAGGTGAAGGCTTGCTTGACGTCACTACGGAGGGAGAGAACTCCTGCTGGCCCAGGCATCTTCAGCACCATGTATGTATAGTGTGGTATTGCCATAAATTTGGCGAGTGCCGGTCGTCCGAGTATAGCGTGGTACGCAGTCTCGAAGTCGGCGACCTCGAAGCAGACATTTTCTGTGCAGAAATTATCCCGCGTGCCGAAGGTTACCGGCAAAGTTATCTGCCCGAGTGGAGTTGATGATAGGCCGGGAATTATCCCGTGGAAGGGCGTAGTGCTCGGCCGTGGTTCTGAACGAGGAATTTTCATCTCGTCCAAAGTCTTGGCGAATAGGATATTAAGTGTGCTGCCTCCGTCGATAAGGGTTTTCTTCAGCCTGATGTTTCTGACGACCGGGTCCAGGACGAGTGGATAGCGTCCCGGGTGGGAAACCCGATCTGGGTGATCTGCACGATTGAAGGTGATGGCCATCTCTGACCAGCGCAGGTATTGGGGGTGTCCGCCGTGGAGACCGTGTTGATGTCGCGCGCTGAAAGCTTCTGTTTGCGCTTGGACTCGTACGCGAGTGGCCCCCCGAAGATATGGTTGAGCTTGGCTTGAGGATCTTGGAAATCATCAGCCGGACCCGAGTCTGGCTTGTCTTTGTCTTTGTCGGCGCCAGACGATGAAATCTGCTCGGAGGCAAACTTCTTGAGCATATAGCAGTCTTTGGCCGCGTGCTTTCCCTTGGGGGTGAAAGGGGCATGGCCCGCTCATGACTTTCTGGTAGTCGTTGTTCCGCTGGGGTCGCGACCGACTTTGCTCCATGTTGGTCACCTCATTGTCCGACTTCCGCTTACGGCTGCCAGACTTGTTTTGAGACGACTCGTTGTCGGCTTTCGCCTTCTGTTCTTTCTGTCGGGGCTCCTTCTTCTCGTCGAGGGCCTCAGCGACCGCTTCGGCCGAGTCGGCGTATTTATTGGCCATATCGAAGAGTGCCCGAACTGTGGATGGTGGCTTCCGAGTGAACTTTGCAATAAGCGGGGCGTCTTTTACCCCTTTGCGAAAGGCGGCGATAACGGCCTCGTCTTTGACAGTTGGAATCTGGTTGCGCTCCTCGGAAAACCTTTTGATGAATTTGCACAGAGACTCGTTTTTTTTTTCTGGTGGAGTTGATAAAGATCATGCTCCGAAGCCGGTCTCTCGTAGGTCCCCTGGAAATTAGCGATAAACCGCTCCCTGAGTTCTCCCCAAGAACCGATCGACCACTTAAGGAGGCCTGTCAGCCATGTCCTCGCCAAGTCGGCTAGAGCGACCGGGAGGTAGTTAGCCATGACTTTATTGTCGCCCCCAGCAGCTCGAACTGCTAGGACATATACGATGAGCCAGGACTCGGGATTTGTCTTGCCGTCGTACTTTTCAATCCCCGTGGGCTTGAAGCCAGTCGGCCAATGTACGTCTTGTAGCTCCCGAGTGAAGGTTGGGATGCCTTCATCTTCACGGGGGCTCGGGCTTCGACCACAGCGGTTAAACCACTCGTGATGGAGGCCAAAGTGCTTGTGTTCGTCTTCCAGTCGGCGTCGCTCATCTTCTTGTCGTTCGCGGCGCCGGGCACTGATAGTATGGCGAAGGTCGTGTGGTAGGCGCTCTCGGAGGTCTTGATTAGGCCGGCGGTCATACTGGTGACGGCGCCAATTGTTGTTCTTAGTATTGCCGAGCGTGGTTTGCCTAGACGCCTCGCGTTGCCGACTGGAGCCGGCTACCCGGCGCCGAGTTGATGCAGATGAGCCTGCCGCCGGGGAACCCGACCGGTTGGTCGGTATAATTGTGTCGCCCGACTGCTGTTGCTGTTGACAGGCAGCAGCTGTGATCATCGCCTTGATCTTGGCGATAGTTGGGGTGGCCTGGTGATCAGGCCCGAGTTGGAGTGTATCCAGCAAGGTTGCGGCGGCCACGAAGTTCTGTTATGGCGTGACGAAGACGTCGTGGTCGCCGACTTTGGTTTGGAGGGTCTGCTGCTGAGCGACTCGCCCAGCCAGGCGTAGCTCTTCATTGTGGGCCACACAATTGGCCTCCTCTTGTTGTAGTCGGCGCGTCTCCTCCTGTTGCTCTTCTTGTAGTCGGCGTACTTCGGATGGTGGCGTTGAAGCCATGAAGATCTCGCGGGGAAGGAGGAAGCTTGCCAATGTAGAGTCCGAACTGGCGCTCGAACCGCTATCCGACTTGGTGTCGGACTCTGTTGACGCCGAAAATCGCCGGGTCTTGGTTCGGCGTCTGGGTGACACGCGAAGGCCTGGGAGATCTGCTTAGCTCCAGTGCAGGTCCTAAAATATTTGAGGTTCGCGGGCGTGCCAGTCAATTTGACCCAGCAATTGACAAGGAGATGAAGAAATTAGATTACTGATCCAATCGGCCAGCAAGCCGATACGGATTCCTTCCAGCCGATGCCGCTATGCTCGTGCCCGGGCCTCTGCCTGTACTCGCGCCCGGGTCTCGTGCTCGCGTCCGGGTCCTTGTTGGTCCTCGTGCCCGGGTCAGCAGCAACTGCGCAATCGGCTATCGGCCGATACGGGCTGATATAGACTCCTCGTAGCCGATAACCGATGGCACCTGTGTATCGGCTAGGAAACCGATAGTGTTATGAGCAAATAGACAAGATGTCAGTATAACATGTGCATCGGCTAGGAGCCGATTATCAATAGATAAGCAAAATAGTAAGCCAGCCGACTGCCGAGGAAACACATATGCATCGGCTAGAAAACCGATGATAATATAGATGACCAAAACAGTATGGATAATACAGTCAGCTTTATAAAAAGATAACCTATCGGCTAAGCACTCCGATAGAACGTCGCATATACACCGATCAGCCCGACAAGGATAAATCTATTATTATCGATCTAGTAGTTCAAACCTAACTGATGCAGCACAGATCGATAATAGTAAAGGAACCTCAACGAGCCGATAGACCTAATGCAACTGTGATGAAAATAACTTACCGGCTATACATTCCGATAAGACGCTTGCGCAAAAACCATCAGCCTAGCAGGAACGATTTATCGCTGGCAGTTCAGTAGGTCGGACCCAACCGATGCAGCACGAACTGATGATAAATCGCCCCCAGTAAACTGATAAGATCTACGCACGCGTGATGTGGTATACCTGATCGGCCTAAGAGGTCGGACCGAACCGATGCAGCCGTAGACAGGGCAGATACACCTGGGTAAGGGGTGACGAGTCTTACCCTCTCGCAGGAGTTCGGACCTAACCGATGCAGCCCCGCTCAAGAAGCAAGAACCCGTCGAAAGGTTGGCGATGCGCCGAAGTTTAATTGATCGATTGATAGTTTACAAGGTACCCGGGCATACGTATATATACCCCGAGTTATTACAGTCCTTATAGGACACGGAACAGGATTTTCCTAACTAGAAAAGGAAAACTAACAAGCCCCGATCAGATACGAGATCAGGTTTCCTAAAAATTATCAAAACTACCTAATTAATAGATAAGGTAATTAACTGCCATAACGTGGTCTTCACGATTCCTTCCCAAGCTCGAACTCTTCTGGATTAGTTTCCAACGGCTGATATCGCTTCTTTCCTTAACCGAACATGGTAACGAACTGTACCAAATTTTGGCGTTAACACATGCCCCCCAATTTCGGAGTTTGTTATCAAACTTCGAAATTCTTCTTCCGTTTGGGCCTCAATATTCCTTCCTGGCCTCTTGAAGTCGGCTCTCGTGAGCCGATACCTTTTGTACTAGGTGTGCTAGGCTCTCGAAGTCTTCTGATGAAAATCTTTCCTTGATCGGAGCCACCAAACCCTGGAATGCTAACTCGGCCAGCTGTGCATCATCCAGACTTAAACTATAACATCGGCTTCTAACATCACGAAACCGCTGGATATACTCCGTGACTGATTCCTCCGGCTTCTGTATTACCGATGTTAAATCTATCAAACTCATCTCCTGACTCCCCATAAAGAAATACTTGTGGAATTGCTTTTCCAGATCGGCCCAACCTTGAACTGAGTTAGGTGGCAATGAAGAAAACCATGTAAAAGCCGATCCGGATAATGATAACGGGAAGAGTCTAACTCTCAAAGCTTCTACAGCCGATGCGTCTCCACATTGAGCCAAGAACCGGCTGACATGTTCCACTGTAGATACATCATCTTGCCCTGAGAATTTGGAGAAGTCTGGTACTCTGTATCGGCGCGGCAACGGAGCTCTATCAAACCAATCTGGATATGGAGGCCGATACATAAACATTTCCTCCTTCGGTCTTAGACCGAATTGCTCTCTTATCACCTCTATGACTCTTGCTGATAAATCTTCTTTTGGATCTTCACCGTAATAACGCAGAGGTGGAGTTGATAGCCGATTCTGATTCTGATATTCCCTCGGGTAATTGTACTCAGGAACAGCTTCTGGATAACTCTGTTGATGCCCCCCATAGTACGCAGTTTGATATCCTTGAGGAATCCCATCTTGTTGCCCCCCGGGTATTTGAATCGGCTCCACTGCCTTCTTGATCAAGCTCTGTAATGTGTTTATCAATATCCCAGATTGATCGGTCAACGCATAATGAACTGCTTCATTAAACATGTCTTGGATCGGCTTCTGTGAACTTGTAGGCGATATATGGCTCGATTCGTCAATAAGAACAGGCTTTGGAAACTGTAATTTTTGAATCGGCCCTTGATCTGTCATACCGAAGGATTGTAGACAAAGCTTCTGAAACTCCACGATGTTCTGCTCCACTTGTTGTCTTTGTTCTTTGGTCAAATCTTCCATTGTGACTGGAATCATATTGTCTGTGCTGACCTCTTTTCCAGCCATGTTGAAGTTCTGTGTCCCACCGGGCGTGCCAAAAGCGTGTTGACGCCGAAAATCGCCGGGTCTTGGTTCGGCGTCTGGGTGACACGCGAAGGCCTGGGAGATCTGCTTAGCTCCAGTGCAGGTCCTAAAATATTTGAGGTTCGCGGGCGTGCCAGTCAATTTGACCCAGCAATTGACAAGGAGATGAAGAAATTAGATTACTGATCCAATCGGCCAGCAAGCCGATACGGATTCCTTCCAGCCGATGCCGCTATGCTCGTGCCCGGGCCTCTGCCTGTACTCGCACCCGGGTCTCGTGCTCGCGTCCGGGTCCTTGTTGGTCCTCGTGCTCGGGTCAGCAGCAACTGTGCAATCGGCTATCGGCCGATACGGGCTGATATAGACTCCTCGTAGCCGATAACCGATGGCACCTGTGTATCGGCTAGGAAACCGATAGTGCTATGAGCAAATAGACAAGATGTCAGTATAACATGTGCATCGGCTAGGAGCCGATTATCAATAGATAAGCAAAATAGTAAGCCAGCCGACTGCCGAGGAAACACATATGCATCGGCTAGAAAACCGATGATAATATAGATAACCAAAACAGTATGGATAATACAGTCAGCTTTATAAAAAGATAACCTATCGGCTAAGCACTCCGATAGAACGTCGCATATACACCGATCAGCCCGACAAGGATAAATCTATTATTATCGATCTAGTAGTTCAAACCTAACTGATGCAGCACAGATCGATAATAGTAAAGGAACCTCAACGAGCCGATAGACCTAATGCAACTGTGATGAAAATAACTTACCGGCTATACATTCCGATAAGACGCTTGCGCAAAAACCATCAGCCTAGCAGGAACGATTTATCGCTGGCAGTTCAGTAGGTCGGACCCAACCGATGCAGCACGAACTGATGATAAATCGCCCCCAGTAAACTGATAAGATCTACGCACGCGTGATGTGGTATACCTGATCGGCCTAAGAGGTCGGACCGAACCGATGCAGCCGTAGACAGGGCAGATACACCTGGGTAAGGGGTGACGAGTCTTACCCTCTCGCAGGAGTTCGGACCTAACCGATGCAGCCCCGCTCGAGAAGCAAGAACCCGTCGAAAGGTTGGCGATGCGCCGAAGTTTAATTGATCGATTGATAGTTTACAAGGTACCCGGGCATACGTATATATACCCCGAGTTATTACAGTCCTTATAGGACACGGAACAGGACTTTCCTAACTAGAAAAGGAAAACTAACAAGCCCCGATCAGATACGAGATCAGGTTTCCTAAAAATTATCAAAACTACCTAATTAATAGATAAGGTAATTAACTGCCATAACGTGGTCTTCACGATTCCTTCCCAAGCTCGAACTCTTCTGGATTAGTTTTCAACGGCTAATATCGCTTCTTTCCTTAACCGAACATGGTAACGAACCGTACCAAATTTTGGCGTTAACAGACTCCGAGTAGTTTATCGGAGTGAGAACGACTCCGACCTCTCTCAATCTGAAACGGCGCTTGGCCGTGTCCAAACTGAATTGCTGGAGATCGGGTCTGCTGCACGGGATATGGGTGCGCAGCGTCGCCAGAGCTGTGAGGGAGATTGACGATCTCTCTCCTTCTCGGCCCAACCCGGGCTGGCTCAAGGCCTAGCGCGAGTCGGACTCCGAAGGAAAGGGTTGTCCCGATGCTCGGTGATGTGAAGGACTGCCGCAGAAAGTCGCTGAAGGAGACGGCGGTGTTCGATGGGCCGACTGGCGCTACGTCGGCTAGTTCCTCGACCGGCAAGATTGGATCTGCCTCAGCCAAGGTGAGATTGCCGAGTTGATCGGCGAAGAAATCTAAGCTCCCGAAGGTAATTGCATCTCCGGGGGAAAACTTGTTGCTGCTGACTCCGTTGATCGAATCCATCAAATCTTCTGATGAGGAATTCGCCGGATCCCCTACCTGGCGCGCCAACTGTCGATGCTTTGCAGCGGCAATAATACTATGGGGCTACTCGGCGAGGGTGAATTCGGTGGACTGCAGAGGAACACAGGAGAATTATACTGGTTCAGGCTCTCAAGATGAGGTAATACCCTACGTCCAGTTGAAGTGTTATTCCTCTGAGGTGTATGGTGATCGATGATCTTGTTCTTCTTGCCCTGAGGGGCGCCCTGCCTCCCATTATATACTAGGGGACAGGGGTACATGATAAGGATCCCAGCCGGATACGGCCAAGGGATTTCCTTCTTAGAGATAGAGTCCTATCCGACTAAGACTATATTTCCTTATTATATAAGGCAAAGCCTGCCGGATGCTATCTTATCTCTAAATACATGGTTCGCCCCATCCTCTATCCGAGTGGCCCATGTACTAGTAATGAGGTACCCGAGGCCCATGGCCTCCACAAGACTCCAATTGAGGTATGGTCTGATTTCTCGGCAAATTATTCAGACTTAAGAGTATTCGGCTGTACTGCTTATGCTCATGTTGATAACGGTAAATTGGAGCCTAGAGCAATTAAGTGCATCTTTCTTGGTTATCATTCTGGTGTGACAGGTTATAGGCTATAGTGTCCTGAAACTAGAAATGTTGTGCTTAGTAGAAACGTTGTCTTTCATGAATCAGTTATGTTGCATGACAATTATTCTACTAATACTCCTGTTGAGAACCAGCAGAAAGTAAGTGTGTAGGTGGAGCACTTAGACAGTTCAGGGCATGTACCAGAAAACGAGAATATTATAGTTGACCAAGAGACACCTATTGCTGAAGATTCAGATTCTTCTACTGTTGAATAGTCGTCACAACATTCTATTGCACTTGATAGGGCAAGGAGAACTATCAAACAATCTCAAAGATTAATTGAAGAAGCGAACATAGTTACTTATGCTTTGAGTGTGGCAGAAAAAATTAAAGGTAATGTAGAACCTTATACATATTCTGAGGCTATTGTTTCTGATGATTGTAATAAGTGAATAGCTGCTATGCATAATGAGATGGAGTCACGAAAAGTATAGTACTTAGGAACTGGTGAAATTGCCTAAGGAGAAGAAATCTATCCGTTGTAAGTGGATTTTCATAAGAAAGTAAGGTATGTTTCCAAGTGATGATGCAATATATAAAGCAAGGTTGGTTGCTAAAGCTTATAGCCAGATTCTAGGTATTGATTTCAATGATGTTTTTTTTTTCTAGTTGTGAAGCATAGTTCAATTTGCACTACTTTACTCAGTATTGTTGTAATGCATGATTATGAACTAGAGCAATTAGATGTTAAAACTGTATTTTTACATGGAGAGTTAGAAGAGGATATCTATATGGAGCAACCTGAAGGTTTTGTTGTTCCTGGAAAAGAAAAATTAGTATGTAGGTTGAAGAATTCTTTTTATGAGTTGAAGCAGTCACCTAGACAGTGGTATAAGAGATTTGACTCTTTCATGCTTTCTTAGAATTTTAGAAGATCAAATTTTGATAGATGTGTTTATCTGAAAGTTGTTAATGGTTCAGCTTTATATTTGCTTCTTTGTGTCGATGATATGTTAATTACTGCTAAAGACAAATCAGATATAGTAAAATTGAACGTACAATTGAGTAGTTAGTTTGAGATGAAGGATTTGGGTGCAGCAAAGAAAATTCTTGGTATGGAAATTTCTAGAGAGACAGTCTGGCAAGTTATACCTTAGTCAGAGAGGTTACATTGAAAAGGTCCTTTATCGATTTCATATGCATGATGTAAAACCAGTCAGTACTCCTTTAGCTGCACATTTTAGACTATTTTCAGATTTATGTCCATAGTCAGAAAATGATGTTGAGTACATGTCTAGAGTTCCATGTTTAAGTGCAGTTGGTTCACTAATGTTTGCCATGGTATATTCTCGTCCTGACTTATCATATGCATTGAGTGTTGTCAATAGATATATGACTAAGCCTGGCAAAAAGCATTGGAAAGCAGTTCAATGGATTTTTAGATATTTGCTTGGTATTTCTAATGCTTTTTTGCAGTTTGGAAGTTCTAGAGATGGACTTATTAATTATGTGGATTCAGATTTTACTGGAGATGTGGATAAAAGAAGATCACTCACAGGTTATGTTTTCACTGTTAGAGGTTGTGTTATTAGTTGAAAGGCAAGTTTGCAAACAACTGTTGTCTTATCTACTACTAAGCAAAGTATATGACTATTTCTAAAGCTTGTAAGGAAGTTATCTGGCTTAGAGGTTTGTACGCTGAGCTTTGTG
Source organism: Oryza meyeriana var. granulata (assembly GCA_003991445.1). Taxonomy (NCBI): domain Eukaryota; kingdom Viridiplantae; phylum Streptophyta; class Magnoliopsida; order Poales; family Poaceae; genus Oryza; species Oryza meyeriana. The sequence goes on along the minus strand of RYFJ01000220.1, from coordinate 426,835 downwards.
GAAATACATCTTGTATTAATATATTTTGTGATAGTCAAAGTGAAATATGCCTAACAAAAGATCAAATGTTCCATAAGAGAACAAAGCACATTGATGTGAGATATCACTTTAGTCGAGGTGTTATTGCTGAAGATGATGTCAAAGCATGCAAGATAAGTACTCATGATAACATAGCTGATATGATGACAAAGCCAGTTTCTGCTACTAAGTTTGAGATTTGCTTAAGCTTGGTTGGTGTTACAGAATAGTCCTAGAGACTATTTGGCTTGTGGTTATTTTACCTACTTGAGGTGTTGTTTGATGATTGATGATTTATATGTTACAAGGGAAATTTCTTTCAAGGTGAAGATTGTTAAATACGTGATCCAAATTTCAGCATGTAACATATTCGGATTACTGGATTAGTTTCCTAATAGGACTTCTAGTCTTTTCCTACTAGTACTCCTAGATTTATTCCCCTATATATTCCTTGTAAGCTGTACGGGAAGAGGTGACGTTCCATTGTTATTCCCCTGCGTTTGTAATCAACTCCTCAATAGTGATCATTGCCGGTTGGCGCCCGTGGTTTTCCCGCAAGGGTTTTCCACGTAAAAATCTGAAGGTTTCATCGAGATGCCTTCAAGGAGCATTTTTTCCGACAAGGTATTCTATGATCGTTATGGCCCGGAAGATCTGATCCGGCCATTGGTCACCATCCTTCAGATCAGATCCATCACCTTCCCAATCTCATCGACACCACCAGAGTTTTCGGTCTTTTTCCAAAAGCTGAAGCCAACGGTCGGAAGTCTATAGCAAGATCCGACAAGAAGAATTCGGGCCACAAGGAATGGTCTCCAATCCACAAGTCGAGTTCTCACACTCTGACCGAGTGTAAGGTGTCCCGGAAGAAACAACACCAATCTAACAAGGCAAGATCAGACAACAGCGACGCCTCAAGCGACTTAGCTCGAGTGGTGGGATTTGTTGGGATCGATCCGGATTAGCTCAATGTTAGATTGCGATGTCATAGTCATCAACAAATCCCTTGCTCGTGATGGGGTCGTTGAGTCTCTTGAAGAAGGGGAAGTCGGCCAAAGAGGAGGAAACAAAACCCCCGACAGGACACCTCCCTTTCAACCTACTCTGCCCTGACGAGATGATCTGCCTACGCTAGCTCGCAAATCCTCGGTGCTCAACAACTGCTGAGCCAACCACCTGTTGACCTCACGACCAACCCTGCCACCACAACTGGATAGAGAGGATGTGGACTACAATCACCAACCTCAACACTGCATTCAAGAGGGTTGAACATGTAGAGGCCAGAGGATCAAGGCAAGACAAGCACTCACCACCGCAGCATGAACCGCAACACGACGATGGGCGGCCTGACAATGACATGGCAGATGGGAACCACCAACAACACTAACGTCGGCAGAACCCACCATCTCAAAGAGATGGACAACCATGGGAAGACCGCCAAAATAATCAACAACGAGATCAAGATCTTCGCAGCAGCTTAAACAGAAGACTATGAGCACCAAGAACACCATGACGACCCTGACCGAAGACTTGGTTGTAGTTGCCGCGGCAAATCCATGAGCCTAGGACTACGGCATGATGATGGTAGGAGACAACCCAAGGCAGGTGCCTCGAACGATCCTTCTTCATCACATCCTTGTCCGACCCACATCCTCGGTAGAAGGTCCCATAGCCGACCACCAGCCTTTTGACCAAGTACGAGATGCGGCGCGTTCACCGCGTCCTTTGGGAAGTAAGTGGCCGTCTAGGTTCCGACCCGGTGCAGTGGAGAAATACGACAGCAGTATGGACCCCGAGGAGTTCCTTCAAGTATACTACACGGTCCTTCATGTAGCCGGAGCAGATGAGAACACTATGGATAATTACCTGCTGACTGTACTAAAGGGATCTACTTGGTCATGGCTTATTCATCTACCACCCGAATCAATCTCATCATGAGGATACCTCTACCACCAGTTCACGGTGAACTTTCAGGGCACGTACAAGCAGCATGCGGTTAACGACGACCTCCACGCCATGAGAAAGAATAACGGCGAATCGTTGTGGGATTACGTACGGTGATTCAACGAATGCCGCAACACTATCCCCAAGATCATTGATGTATCTGTTATCAGGGCGTACAGGTCAGGAGTTGGAGATCGCTACACGATCCAGGAGTTGGCAACTAGGAAAATCACAACCGCCATGAAGCTCTTGGAGATCGTGGAAAGGTGTGCTTTGGTTGACAAAGCTATCTGACATAATGGTGACTGTAGAAGAAGGAAAGCCAACAGAAGGGATGGAGAAAGCACCTCAAAACAGCCGGAGCAGCCGAAGAACCAAAACAAGAACAAGCGCCGTAAAGTTGAGGAGCAAGTGCTGGCAGCTGACCGCGGCCCACCCACCTAGAGTGATAAGAAGCGCAAGGAGAAGCTCCTGGCAAGAAGTGGTGCCTAATTCACAAGACAAACTCGCATTCTCTATAGGGATGTCAGGTATTCCACAAGGCAATGGTGCGGCACTTGGCACTACCCCTGGATCAGCAAGTATGAGTGGTCGAAAAGGAAAACAACATCTGTGAATCTTCGGATGTTGAGGACGATTATCCTAATGCTGACCACAGAGTGGCTCATATCTTTGGTGGTTCCACCTCCTATTCTTCCAAGAGGGAGTACAAAAAGGTAGAACGCGAAGTCTACGCTACATCCTAGGAACTGGCAACGAAACTAGCCTAGCCAGATACTCTGATAACTTTCTTGGAGGCTGACCAAGGTAGCATACTTTAGATTATATAATGTATAAATTGTGCCGGATTATTATTAATATAGTAACCAATAGATGATCTAAGAACATATATTCAAAATTGTTCATTATATCGTGAAAAAAACTAGATGACTCATGTAGGGATGGAATCGGTTTGGATAGTTTCCGATCGTCTGGACGCTTTTTTGGAAACAGAAAGTGTCAGGCAGATAATTTCAGATAGTATCGGAAACAGAAACGAATTTAGAGTTTTTTTTGGAAGACAAAACAAATATGATAAGGCTAGTGTCCTGCGGAAACGTAAAACAGTCGAAAACTATCGGGATACCTATCGGGATAGTCTCCGGAAACAAAGGCCTAGCCCATACTCCTTCAACTTTAAGCCCATATCTTTAGCCCAACTCATTTGTTAAATATTTTTTATATTAGAAACATGGTATGTAACTATCCATAATATGTTATATTTACTAGTTCCATGTATTGGCTTATTCTTTTCAAAAAAAGAGTCCATGTCAATTACATTTGCTATTTTTAATTTCAAAATTAAATAATTAAAATTCTAAATTGAGAGTATAATATGGAGACAACTTTACATTTATTAATTCTAATTTTTAAAAAAAATTGGAAAAACAAAAGAGTCTATAATATTTGCAATGTCGTGTATATTATATTTAACACGAATTTAATATATTCTTCTGGATAAAAGAACTACTTATATCTATTCATTGATTTTGAAAGCACAATCTAAGGGATTGTCATGTTCCGATAAATATTTGTGACTGTATTCGTTCTGATTCTTATTTGTTCCGTATATGTATTCAACAATATTTGTTTTTGTTTTCGTATCCAGGGTATCTATATTTGTTTCCAGTTCCTAAAAATTACGAAAACAAATATGGTAGTGCTAGTTTTTGTCCAAATTCAAGCCATTTTCATCGCTAGATTCATGTAGCTGCCTGAGATGTTACTCGATAAATTGTTATTATATTTTCTAGATTCTAGTAATCCTACTTTTAGCAAACTAGTCAAGCATGTGCTCAAACACTTAGCAGCATAGTAGGCCAAGGTAGAAAGCACCGACTAATTGAGACTGTTCTCAATCATACAAGGCTGCAGAAGACCAAACCTACACATCAACAATGGCGGCATATCCCACAAAAGAACACTGGTATTGCCCATAATATTTGTGGAGAAGTTGTCAAACCATACACCCCGACTAGTCAGGACGAGGATGAACGAGGTGCTTTGCAACCAAGCAAAGGACCCAAGGCGCTGCCCACAACATCTATCATGATGACACAGACAGAGACCTCAAACCTCAAACGGTGATGACACAAAGCATGCCATTGCATACCATGGGACAATACCTTGCAAAGATTACCAGTATCGCCCGACATATTTATCGAGACTCTATTCACACCATCCATCTCAACCAGTTGGAACATGGATGAAAGAGGTGTTCCACTTATAAATTGAGGGCTTGAGGTGCTGCCCATAACTTCTACCATGATGACACACACACACAGACATCATATGGCAACGACACTGAGCATACATGGAATACAAGCAATTTGGTCGGAAAGACGATTATGACAAAAAGCTTGAAATAAACCATAGCCCTCTAATGTGCTTTTGAATTGGCTGAATATTGTGGAACATGCTGACCACATGGGATGCACATGAAACTACCAGTTCGAGCACCAAAATAGTGGGCAAGACCCAACTATGATGCAGGTCTTTGCAAGATCGGTAGAATGTAGCGATCCTATCACTAAAACAATGGTGAAGACCTGATTACGCCATTGGTTTGCGTGGGACTAGTAGCGCATGCCGTTGCTACCACCAAATACAGTGGTTGAGACCCGACTATACCGCTGATTTGTGCTAGTCTAGATACAGTTAAGGTCCTATCAGCAATGTGCGGCGGTCCTACCACTAGATACAGTGGTCAAGAACAGACTACACCACTGGTTTGTGCAAGGCTAGTAGAGAATAGCGGTCCTTCCATCACAGCAAATTGGTCTAGGCTAAACGCCTAATTCTCCGGATTGACTACTTCTTTGCTTCAAAATTTAACTTGGCCCGAGCTGCTACTAATAACACCAGATTATGGTCAGAGAGATTGTACAGTAAAAAATATATCAGTAATTCTTACCTATCTTTTCTACTCGGACTATCTAGTCATTAATAAGTCAGTCCTTAATAAGAAGTTTTATACTTGTTCTTACTGAGGCCAACACAGCCGATGCCCGTGCCACGTTCTGCTAGCGTGCAAACGCAGTTGGTTCCTTAGTTTGAGAATTATGCTAATACCAAATGCGTTTATGTGAAGATTGTCAGGGACTAAGGAAAGTATTTAAATTGCTCTAATAATTTTACCAAGCATTCGATTTTAGGAAAAATCAAATAACGAACCAATCGGTCTGATGGCCACATATTTTTCAGAACCAAGTAAAACAGAGGCTAGTCGGAAGCTTTCTTGTGGTCGAAATTTTATCTTGACTAGCTGAAGCTTAGACTGAGAACTCACCAAATTTTATATATCTCTACCTAGCTACGGGGCTAAGCTTGATTATGGGCCCACGGTAGTTAGACACAGGCTGATCTGCCGTTGTGTGACTAGCATTCCGAACGGATAAGTTCATGAAACACAGACTGCAGATAATGTTGAAAATATAAGCATATGTAGATTTAATTTATTCCATAAATAAATTATGATATTAATAGTATAAGTAAACAGAATCATATAATCTGATCTAAACATGTATATGACAACAATTAACATGAATAGATTAAATACAGGAGACATAGTATATGCGTACCTACAGCCCTGTTGTGGGGGCTGTTCTGGAGCGGACACGGGCACTGGGCAAACACGGGCGCAGCACGTACCGCACAAACGACGCGCGGCACCGAGTGATGACGACGACGCGCAGCGCCCGAACATAAAGGAAGACGAGCCGTGATGGGCGCACCGCGAGTAGTCGCGCGTAGCGCTTTCCAAAAACCTTATTCGCCCTCTCCCAGTGCAGGACGTCAAAGGCGAGAGTTCCGGAGACCTGCTCTCCCAATCCGCTGGTGTCGGAGGATGAAACCTCGACGGCGGGAAGTCGGGAGACCCCCCTTTTGAGATTCGGCCAGGGGAGTAGTTCTCAGGTGACTAAGGCATCCAGTGGAAGGATGGATGGAATTAGTGATACCCGGGAGCCAAGGGCCCGGGCTGAGAGATGAAGGGTTCGGACCGTCCGATTCGGGACTGGACCGTCCGAACCGTGATAACCGCGCGGGAGAGAGATCGATCGTCCGGAAGGCGGGGAACCGTGGCGCACAGAGGAGACGGGAGGATTTAGACAGGTTCGGGCCGCCGGAGCGTAAAACCCTACTCCTGTGTGTATGATATGTGGGAGAATGTGGAATTGTGGTTACAAGGTGGAGCCCCCGGGGAGCTCGGAAGCTAGCCCGGGAACTTGAGGCTCAGAGAGAGAGAGCTTAACCCGGAGGTGCTTAGGCCGCTCTAGCAGCGGCCGGACGCGAGGAAGAAGAAGGAGGCCTCTGTGTTGTCTAAGGCTGGAGCTAGCTAGGGCTTAACCTCTGTTTTTTCCTGCCTTTGCCTATGGCTTGGTCCTCCTTTTATAGAGCAAGGGGATTCCACAGTGCCAGGCATACGTAGCGAGAGAGGTTTCCTGGTGATTTCTCTGGTCCTCCTTCCGCCTGCGACGCCCACGTCGGAGTTGGAGGGACGTCTAGTCGCTCCCGTCCGCCTGCGACACCTGCGCCGGAGTTGGTACTGCTCGTCTGGTCACACTCGGTCAGCACGTCGCCGTGAGCGGATGGAGCATGGAGATGGGACGGCGCCTGCCTCCGCTGCCGGAGCATGGACATCCGGAGCCTTCTTAGTCAAAAGCGCTCTGCCTGTATAGTGAGAGGATGGAGCGGAGAGATGTGACAGAGGCCGTTGCCCTCCGCTGCCATAGGGCAGAGAACCGAGGTCCTCTTAGTCAAAAGGCTCTGACGGTATTGTCGGGTGTTCACGGGGGGCCGTCCTGGGACGTCCACGCATGGCAAGGCAGGCGACAGGGGCGACAGGCCCTGTCGCCTCGTCATTAATGTAGGTAGTTGGGGAGCTGGTAAACCGAGTTCTTCGGGTGGATCGGCCCCTGGAGCCGTGGCGATCGGCACCTGAGGTCGAGTCGGTCGGCCTCGGGCCCGGAGCATCGGCACCCGGGACCGGGGGATCGGCACCCGGGACCGGGGTATCGGTGCTCGGGCCCGGGAGCGTAGCCGCTGGAGACGGCGCCCCGGGGACGAGCCCGGGGCCGATGGCTACGGCGCCCTGGGGACGTGCCCGGGGCCGATGGCGATGACGCCCTGGGGACGAGCCCGGGGCCGATGGAGAGATGACCCCCCGGGGAACTGACGTGGCCGATGACCCACGCGTCCCCAGGGCATGTGGGACCCCCTGTCCCATTTCACCGACAGCCGGTGCACACCGATGATCGGGACGTTGTAGACGACGAATGATGACTCAGAACAGAAGAGATGGCAAGCCCTAGACTGTTTTCGCATATGTTGCGTAGAGACAGCAGCTCGGTATTTATAGAGATATTAGGACGCGTGATCAGGACGTTCGCACAATCTCTATTTCGTAACCGAACCGGATAGGCTGCGCGTATCCTATCCAGACTCTAAATTTGCAGCAAAACAAAAACTGCAAAAAGAAGCTGGATCTGCGTAAGCATGAGAAGCCAATTTTGGCGGACCATTCACGCGCATGTCGCGTACGTGCGCCGCGTGGCGTGACGAGGCGAGCGAGCGCGCGCGTGTGTTCCTCCACTTCTCTCCACTATGCATATCTCAAGTGGCTAGGAGAGAGCTCACCCTTATAAGGATGTCTTCCTCTCCTAGAACTAACAAGGTGGTACTAAAACTCCCCATGCCACTCCCCATGAGGTGGGCCTTTGAGATTTTTCTAGGAATTATTCTCCACATGGGCCTTAGCCCATTTAACAATTCTAACAATCCCCCACTAAATCTCAAAGTCCCAAAGAGATTTGCCATTCTCCAAAGTTCTGTTTATATACCAGTGTTTCGATGGAGAGCGGTTAAGGTTGAACATCCATCTAGAACTCTAAGCTACACTTACTCACAACTTGAACAATGGACTATGCCTTGAATTGCAAGTTTTGTGCAAGCAAGTTTCACTCAAACCCTTAACTGATATTAAGCCGTCAGTAGCCTACTCCTCGGTTGGAGCTTATAAGTCATACTACTTGGTCTTTCATGAGCTTCCTAGGATATTCACCTAAAATCTCCATAGACCACGACCAACGATCGAGTTCATATAGGTGTGTTCTTTCAAGAATGTTCTATAGAACAGCATCTTTGCTATTTAAAACCAACAAAACACATTAAAGCAAAAGCCAACCTGCCTTACAGTTTATGAGAGTATATGCATCTTCACTTAGAGACAGTTAAAGATACTCTCCTTCTGTTAACTAATGGCTTGTTCTTCCCAGGTCCTAATTCACGAAAACGCCGATCACATAGGTTGGGTTACCACCATAGTGTAACTCACATGGGTCTCATTCCCATCTCTCTCGATGCATTATCTATCACATTTCGTGATAGTCCCTTCGTAAAGGGATCTGCCAGGTTGCTAGCTGTTTGGACATAATCCAAACTTATAATTCCAGAATTTCTCAATTTTCTGACAAACTTTAATCGTCTCTTCACATGCCTAGATGATTTTATGTTATCCTTAGAACTATTTACCTTAGCAATGACAGTTTGATTGTCACAGTTCATAAGGATAGCCGGCACTGGTTTTTCAACTACAGACAAATCCATTAATAGATCACGCAGCCATTCTGCCTCAACAGTAGCAGTATCTAATGCCATAAGTTCTACTTCCATGGTTGATCTTGTCAAAATGGTCTGTTTACACGACCTCCATGAAACAGCACCACCACCTAGTGTAAAAACATATCCACTAGTGGCTTTGATCTCATCAACATCAGAGATCCAGTTGGAATCACTATATCCCTCCAATACCGATGGGTACCCAGTATATAGTGAAGTCCAAGATTCATAGTACTCTTCAGATAGCGCATAACTCGTTCAAGCGTACGTCAATGATCATCTCCCGGATTAGAGGTAAACCGGTTCAATTTGCTCATAGCAAAGGAGATGTCTGGCCTAGTTGCACTAGCTAGATACATAAGTGAGCCAATTATCTGGGAGTACTCCAGCTGATTCCTAGTAATTCTTCTGTTTTTGCAAAGCAAAAGACTAGAATCATAAGGAGTTGGAGAAGGCTTGCTATCAATATAGCCAAAGCGGCTCAAGACTTTTTCCACATAATGAGATTGCAGAAGTGTAATCCCATCATCATCTCTGATTAGCTTAATGTTTAAGATAACATCAGCTACTCCCAGATCTTTTATATCAAAATTTTGAGACAAGAATGATTTAACCTCATTAATCATCTCAAGATTTGTCCCAAAAATTAGTATGTCATCAACATACAAGCACAGAATAACTCCCTCACCCCCACTATAGCGATAGTATACACACTTATCTGCCTCGTTGACTGCATAGCCCGCAGAAGTTAGTGTTCTATCAAATTTCTCATGCCATTGCTTAGGAGCTTGTTTCAGACCATACAAAGATTTTAACAACTTTAACACCTTGCCTTCTTGACCTTCTACTACAAATCCATCAGGCTGCTCCATATAAATTTCCTCATCCAGCTCTCTATTAAGAAAAGCTGTCTTAACGTCCATCTGATGAACGAGAAGACCATGTGAGGTAGCCAAGGAGAGAAATACGCGAATTGTGGTCAATCTAGCAACAGGTGAGTAAGTGTTAAAGAAATCTTCGCCTTCTTTCTGAGTATAGCCCTTGGCCACAAGCCGAGCCTTGTACGTTTCAATAGTACCGTCAGGCCTTAGCTTCTTCTTAAACATCCACTTGCAACTTACGGGTTTGCACCCATAGGGTCGTTCTGTCACCTCCCAAGTCCCGTTAGCGATAATGGAGTCCATTTCGCTACGAACAGCCTCCTTCCAGTAGTCAGCATCAGGGGATGCATAAGCTTCTGAAATTGACTTGGGAGTGTCATCCTCACCAAAGGACTTAGCTATCCTTAGTTTCTTGCTCCTTCTAGGAGCTTTACTGTCATCCTCCTCAGCGAGATGTTCAAGTGTATGTTCAGTTTGTTCTGGTGGTGTGATTAAATTGGGAATTGAATCAGAAGATTGACTCGAAGTGCTATGTGTAGATTGACTCGAAGTGCTATGTGTATCCTTCATTGGGAAAGTTTCCTCAAAAAACGTAGCATCACGAGACTCTAAAATTGTACCCATGTTCATGTCAGGTACCTCAGATTTAACTATTAAAAATCTATAAGCAATGCTATGATGAGCATATCCCAGAAAGACACAGTCCACAGTCTTAGGTCCTAGCTTACGCTTTTTTATTATTGGTACATTGACTTTCGCCAAGCACCCCCTTTACGCAAGAAAGAAAGTGATGGTTTTCTCCCAATCCATATCTCGTATGGTGTTTTATCCATATTTCTGTTAGGAATTCTATTCAATACATGATTCGAGGTTAACAAAGCCTTCCCCCACCATGCCTTAGGTAATCCTGCAGTATTTAACATGGCATTCACCAAGTCAGTCAGCGTACGGTTCTTTCTTTCGGCAATCCCATTAGATTCGGGAGAATAGGGAGGCGTTCGCTCATGTATAATGCCATGTTCCTCACAGAATAAATCAAAAACATTAGAGAAAAACTCTCCACCACGATCTGACCTTAGTCTTTTTATCTTTCTGTCAAATTGGTTTTCAACTTCTGCCTTATAAATTTTAAAATAGTCTAGGGCTTCATCCTTCGTTTGCAATAAATACACATAATAAAATCTAGTTGCATCATCAATCAAAGTCATGAAATATCGTTTTCCACCCTTCGTCAACACCCCATTCATTTTACAAAGATCTGAATGTAGGAGCTCTAGTGGTGCCAAATTTCTCTCCTCGGCAGCCTTGTGGGGCTTGCGAGGTTGTTTTGATTGAACACAACTATGTCACTTAGAACCTTTGACAATGGAAAAACTTGGAATTAAATTCAAACTGAAAAGCTGAGATATCGAACCAAAATTAACATGACATAAACGTGAATGCCAGATACTGGCCTTTTTATCCACACTGTCACAAATATGGTTTACAGACTTATTGCAGAAATCAAAAAGGGAAAAACGGAACAAGCCTCCGCACTCATAGCCTTTACCAATCAAATATCCATGTTTAGACATGACTACTTTATTAGACTCAAATACCAACTTAAACCCGTCTCTATATAGACGGGAACCACTAACGAGATTTTTGTCGATAGTGGGAACATGCTGCACGTTCTTCAGCTGCACGATCTTTCCCAAAGTAAACTTCAGATCTACCGTGTCAACACCATGAACAGAAGCATGCGATCCATTCCCCATTAGGACGGAGAAATCCCGACTGACCTGATAAGAGGAAAACAAAGATATGTCAGCACAAACATGAACATTGGCCCCCGTATCAACCCACCAATTAATAGACTGATTAACTGAGAGAACAGTAGGTGAATTACCATACCCGGTTCCATATTCAGTATTGCCAATGGTCACATTGACAGACTTAGAGGTCTGTCCTGAAGGTGCCTTCATGCCCTTATGTTGTGGACAGTTCCTGGCGAGATGACCAAGCAAACCACACACAAAGCAAGTTCTGACATCTTCCTCCTTATTGTTGTTCCTCCTTTTCTTGAAGTTGGTGTTTTGTTGGGCTTTGACAAATTTTCTTTATTGTTCTTGTTAGCAGTCTTTTGCACCACATTGGCACTAGACTGCCCACCATCGCCTTTTGACGCAGCGTCCTTTGCCCGAGCTTTCTCCTCAACGTCAAGAGACGCAATTAACCCCTCAACGGAGTACTCCTGTCTCTTGTGTTTGAGTGCAGTATCAAAACTCCTCCATGAAGAAGGTAGTTTTGCAATAATGTATGCAGCCACAAATTTATCGGGAAGGGCATACTTAAGAAGTTCGAGTTCCTTAGCAATTGTTTGTAGTTCATGAGCCTATTCGACCACAGAATGGTTGTCAACCATGCTGAAATCGTGAAACTGCTCCATGACATACATATCGTTGCTAGCATCAGTAGCACCGAATTTAGTATTCAGTGCATCCCATAACTCCTTAGCGTCGGTCATATGCATGTACACCTCGACCAGACGATCACCAAGAACGCTAAGAATGCATCCCACAAAGAGAGTAGTGGCTTCCTTAAATTCTTTCTGCTGTTCAGCAGAGAGAACTCCTTCAGGTTTGCCAGTACTCACCCAGAAGTACTTCATAGCTTTCAGTCACAGAGTGACTCTAATCTGCCATCTCTTAAAGTGCACGTCGGTAAATTTATCCGGCCTCAGTGCATCGGCAAAACCAGCCATTGTAAAACTACAGTGCCTATAATAAGGTTTTTGAATTGTTGAAAATATAAGCACATGTAGATTTAATTTATTCCATAAATAAATCATGACATTAATAGCATAAGTAAACAGAATCATGTAATCTGATCTAAACATGTATATGACAGCAATTAACATGAATAGATCAAACACAGGAGACATAGTGTATGCGTACCTATAACCCTGTTGTGGGGGCTGTTCTGGAGCGGACACGGGCGCTGGAGCAGACACGGGCGCAGCACGTACCGCACGAATGACGCGCGGCACCAGGTGATGACGACGACGCGCGGTGCCCGAACGTGAAGGAAGACGAGCCGTGATGGGCGTACCGCGAGCAGTCGCGCGTAGCGCTTCCTAAAAACCTTATTCGCCCTCTCCTAGTGCAGGACGTCGAAGGCGAGGGTTCCAGAGACCTGCTCTCCCAATCCGCCAGTGCACGCCGACGATCGAGACGGAGTAGATGACAAACAACGACTCAGAACAGAAGAGATGGCAAGCCTTAGACTGTTTTCGCATATATTGCGTGGAGACAGCAGCTCGGTATTTATAGAGATATTAGGACGCGTGATCAGGACGCTCGCACAATCTCTATCTCGTAACCGAACCGGATAGGCTGCGCGTATCCTATCCAGACTCTAAATTTACATCAAAACAAAAACTGCAAAAAGAAGCTGCATCTGCGCAAGCATGAGAAGCCAATTTTGGCGGACCATTCACACGCATGTCGTGTACGCGCGCCACCTGGCGAGGCGAGCGAGCGCGCGCGTGTGTTCCTCCACTTCTCTCTACTATGCATGTCTCAAGTGGCTAGGAGAGAGCTCACCCTTATAAGGAGGTCTCCCTCTCCTAGAACTAGCAAGGTGGTACTAAAACTCCCTATGCCACTCCCCATGAGATGGGCCTTTGAGATTTTTCTAGTAATTATTATCCACATGGGCCTTAGCCCATTTAGCAATTCCAACAGACAAATCATTCTTATTTAATAGAGTTTGAGGGATAATTTTAGTGTGTTAAATATGGAATACCTCAGAGATGTGTGCATATCTCAGTAAGAAAACTACATATCAAGAAATAGAGACAGAGTCTAAAACAGATATAGAAGAAGTCTCCAATAAAAATAAATAATTCTACTCAACCCTCCCCACCTATTTATATTACACCCTAACCAACCATGCCCTCCTTAATCATCCAGACCTGGCGACGCAGCCGGGTGGAGATGGTTGCTGGTGGTGCGCAACCTCCACCAACCATCAGCGATGGCATTCAAGGACGAGGTGCCATCAACTGGAACGGACAGTGGAATCCAGTATTAGCCCAAGCGACACAACTGAGTGGCATCAAGCGATGATGGCAGCTAACCTCCACCGAGCGTTGGCGACTGGATATAGGCCCGGGACGTAGCACCGCTATTGAGGAGGGAGGCACCTCCTTCCCCATGGAGTTGGATCTAGCGCCGATGGGTGTCAAAGAGGCCAAATCTGGCCCTATTCAAAAGCATCAAAAGAGCACACCCTTTGGCGAGAGATGTCAGATTGGTTTAGCATCTTCAGTATTAACCCTTATTTTAAAACATCTAAAGTCTAAATTTGGGTTGCCCCTATTTTCTAAAGACCCCAAAAATATCTCTAACTCTAGCAATAGCCCCTATTTCTTAGCCCTTATTGTCTTTTCTCTTCTAGTTTAATGCCACAATAATGTAAATATGAATATTTCTAATACATATAATTTAACCATATTTAAATTCAAGCAAGGCCATATTTAATTTCTAAAAATATATATTGTAAGGATCATCTCTGTTCCAATTAGATCGTCTCTATCAAATCCAACAAACTCCTATACAACCAACTGACCCAAGGAATCAGCCATCGACCCTATCTTGTTGAGGTCAAGAGAGTAGTGGTCGAAGATCTTGTGGAGGAGGTGAAGGAGGGAGTCCTTGTGGGGGCGGAGCCCTGGGACGGCGCCGCCAGAGCGGATGCACTCGATTGTGTAGCAAGAGATGTGGGGGATGATGGCTACCAAAGATACGAAGGAAGACTGACGGCATGACAGTGCCCACACAGATCTCACCAGAGGTGCGGGGAGGCCAGTGGCTGGAGTGGAACCGCTAGGAGAAGGGTTAGCAGCGTGGCTACGTACACGCAGGAGGGGATGGGGGAGCGAGAGGCAGCGACGCGTAGGGAAAAAGTCCTGCTACGGAAAAAAATAGGATATGGGTTGTGGTCTAGAGCCTCCACGACTGGAGGGCTTAGGGAGCTGATTTGAGGTCCTCTATATTTTGGGAGCCCTAGTTGGGGTCCTGCTGGACCTAATTTTTTCTCTCAACCAACAAAAACTGTTTTGGTCTATGTTTAGGAGTCCGCTGGAGATGCTCTTAGGCCATTACTAGTGGAATATTTTATTTTTATGTTTGCAAGAATGCTACATAGGCAACAAGATATTTAGTTGATAGTTAAAATATCTTATATAGTGTATTGTTTTATTTTTGTTGTTTTATAGATAATACATGCAAGAGACAACATATATTGAAAATAGTGTATATATGGTTTCATCTAAATAAAACTTATTTTATATCTCTCCTTATTAATTCCTTATCACATGTGAGAATGAAACTCCTAGTATTCGAAGTGGCTTTAGCCTTAACCCATGCTCTAGCGCCACCTCGATCCGACTACCCGAGGCCTAGCTGATGTACGGTGGTGGGCTCAAGGGGATCCAGTGGAGGCGGGTTCCCAGGCGGAAGGGGGGAGGTCCATCGTCATCCTGGATAGTGTGAAGGGCCTGCTGCAACAGAGCCTCTAGCGAGGACGACGACCAGGACGGTGGCCAAGTTGCCCGAGTCCCTACCTCATTTGTCCGGACCGCCGCCACCCATGCCTCCTTATTATATCCTACTACCATATTTTTTGGCAAACCAAAGTAAATACATTACTATTACAAATCTCATAATAATACATTTTTATCTATTATAAAAATTAAAGTTGTTTTTGCTAATTTTTGGTACGTCGTCCGACCCCCATACGATTGGTATATCGTCTGTTTGACTACGTCGTCTGTCATGACACCAACTATGACTCGTTCGTCGCCACATCGCTTGTCCCCGCCAGAAGCCCAAACCCAAGCTAGCCAAATTCTCTCCACGAACGCGGCATTACTTATCTTTACCTATTATAAAAATCAAAATTGTTACCGCTAATTTTAGGTACGTCGTCCGACTTCCATACGATTGATATGTCGTCCGTCCGACTGTGTTATTCTTCGTGACACTAACTATGGCTCGTCCGTCACCATATGGCTTGCCCCTCCCAGAAGCCCACACCCCAAGCCAGCCAAACTCTCCCTAACAACGTGGCATCATTTTTTTATCTATTAGCTATTTGCTTTTTTAGTTTTCGTTTCCACACGAACGGGCTGGCTTGCATGCAGTAAACCAGGAGAAAGATTGCACTAAACTCTAACTAGCATAGCTTGTACATCATGAGAAGAATATACTGTAAATTTTCGCAACTTCGAGCAATTGGTGTATGCTCATCAGATAGAGTTCAAATCCAAAATTTTCAATTAAAATTGCCTTCGAGAGTACGCATGTTCAATTAAAATTATTTTCGCCTGTTATAATGCACGTGTATATTAGTATCTTATATACCTAATTAAAATTAAATTGAAATTTTTGGAGTGCTTTCATTCATTATTTTTGTTATCCAGTATTTGATAAATATTTTTATCGGACTAAAATGCTAGGCACGGCCGTACGAGGGTTGTTTAACGTGTAAAAATAGCTGGCTACACACTCACCCTTTTTCACTGATCCAAATGAGATTACGCTAACGTGGATTACTAGCATGCCGAGTCATTCGTATTATATTTGTTCTAATCTAGCTACTCGATGCAAATCGATGCCCTTAAATACAACCTGAAAGTCCTGCCCTTCATCGTGGACTAGCCATACACCAACACTGCCAAAAAACAAGCTAGCCGCTCAAGCATGGCGCAGGACGCAAAAATGGCTGATGCATCTCACGGTTACGCCTACCTCGGCTTGGCTGTCGTGTCGTTGCTCGTCGTGCTGCTCGCCAAGCGAAGGCGCTCGGCGACGACACATAGCCGGGGGGTCTGCAGCTGCCTCCCGGCCCGTGGCAGCTGCCGGTCATAGGCAGCCTGCACCACATCGCCGGACACCTCCCGCACCGCGCGATGCGCGACCTGGAACGCCACCACGGGCCGGTCATGATGCTCCGGCTCGGCGAGGTGCCCACGCTGGTGGTGTCGTCGCGGGACGCGGCGCTTGAGGTGATGAAGACGCATGACACGGTGTTCGCAACGCGGCCGCTGAACGCCACCATGCGCGTGCTCACAAACGGCGGCAGGGACATAGCCTTCGCGCCGTACGGGGACTACTGGCGCCAGCTCCGGAAGATCGCCGTCACTGAGCTCCTCTCCGCGCGCCGCGTCCTCTCTTTCCGCTCCATTTGCGAGGAGGAGGTTGCCGCCATGTTGCGCAGAGTGGCCAGGCCGCGGCCGCCGGCCGGACCGTAGAGATGCGAGCTGCGCTGTCCGCGCTCGTGGCCGACTCCACTGTGCGCGCCTTGATTGGCGACCGGTGCAACGAGCGCGACGTGTTGCTGCGCGAGCTCGACCGTGCCCTTGAGCTCGTGACCGGGTTCAATCCGGCAGACCTGTGGCCGTCGTCACGTCTCGCCGGCCGTCTCAACGGCGCTGTACGCGAGGCTGAGGAGTGCCGAGACACGGTTTTCAGCATCCTTGACCGCATCATCCAGGAGCACCTGGAGACTGGCAGCGCCGGCGAGGACCTTCTCGACGTTCTGCTGAGGATACACAGGGAGGGCGGGCTCCAGTTCCCTCTCGACATGGACACCATCAAATACGTCATCGTTGTAAGTGACCAACTGCCACGTACGATATCTTATGAACAGCAACTGGTTTTATCAACGTCCTGCTTGGTGTCATGGTTAATTTGATGCGATAATTCGCCTGTGATGTCATGTACCGGGTTATATGCTACAAGATGGCCAGATGGTAAGGGCTTGACTAAACTCACATGCGAAGGTAGCCAACCAGCAAGCAGGATAAGCACGTGGCTTTAATTTTCAGCCGGTGAAGACATTATGAACAACTGCATATAACTACACAATGCTCATACATCGGCTCTCTTCCTCCTCACTATTGCCACTTCCACAAATTCCTATCCTCTGGTCCTAATTCGATCTTCTTCACAATATATGCTTTCATTTCTTTGAATCTCTAATTCTTGTCACTATAAAAAAAAAAACCCTTATTATCGGTGACGGTGGCTCATCTGTGATGGGTGAACATGCGGCACAAATGAGTTATCTGTGACAAGCAAACATCCGACAAAAATAAATCATCTGTAACGGGTGGCAAATTACGAACTATCATAGATGAGTCATTAGTCCATCACTTATGATAAATCACATTTTTGAATATTAAATGAATAGAAAAGGGCAAAACAATATTTTTTTTATTTTTACAATGCATGTATATATGGTCACAAGACTATAGCCACAAGTCTATTACTTTTCACACAAAATACACACATGCGTTACAAAGTTTTCTTACCATCTCACATGTAAAACACTTGTGAACAAGTCTTTTTATCTTATTCTTTTGACTATTCATATCCAAAACGTGTAACACGTATTTAACATTCTAAATGATTTCAAATGAAAATATCATCAACTATGCCATAAAAACTTGTAAAGCATGTCTCCGTCCGAGATCGTTTGAAAAATTCAAAAATTCGTTTTCAAAATATATCCTACCAATTATAACGCATATTTGGGTATGTAAAGTATCTCAAATGAAAAAGTCATCAATTATAAAATTATAGATCTCATTAATCTCTACAACTTTGATATAAAGCATGTCTCCATCCGAGATAGTTTTAAAAAAAATTCACAAATTCGTTTTTTCAAAATAGATCTAACCACTTATAATGTATATTCGGACATACAAATGATGTTAAATGGAAAAATCATCAATTATAAAGTTATTAATCTCGTCGAGCTCTATAATTTTGATATAAAGGTTGTATTTATCCTATTTCGTATGAAAATGTATCCATTTTTTCAAAAAAATTACTATGATTTTGGGTATCCACTTATCTGTGACCGTTCGTACCTATTACCCGTGACAAATAAGGTCTTCTATTACGGTTGGTACTTTATGAACCGTCACAGATAAGGGATCTCATATATAACAGCTCATATCCGTGGTTTTCACCCATTATAGATCATCTGTGACGCGTCACAACTACTACCCGTTACAAATAACCTCATATCTGTGATGAATCATCCCCGTGGCCCTATCTTAAATGTGCTACATTTTAACCCAGTCAAGATAAGTCATCTCTAATGGGTTGCGTTGACCACTTGATTCATCATAGATGATCCATTACGGATGCTCGTTTTCGTAGTTTCATCATAGATGATCCATTACGGATGCTCGTTTTCGTAGTAGTGTATATGTCGGTTGGTTGGATAAGCTAATACTAACATTGGGCCTACGTACGATACAAATTTGACCAGGTTTAATTGGATTCCAAGCCATGACTTCCAATCTGTTTTTCTTTCACGTGATGTCAGCTCACCCAACTTCACAAAAAATTGGGTCACATGCAGGACCTCTTCAGCGGCGGCAGCGATACGTTGGCGACTTTGCTTGGGTGGGCGAACGCAGAGCTGATCCGGAACCCGATGGCCATGCTGAAGGTGACGACAGAGGTAAGGGGTGCCTTCGCCCCGGCCGGCCATGTGTCGGAGGGTGCGCTCGGCGAGCTCCGGTACCTGCACCTTGTCATCAGGGAGACGCTTCGGCTGCACCCGCCGGTGCCGCTTCTCCTTCCTCGCGAGTGCCAGGAGCCGTGCCAGGTGCTCAGCTACGACGTGCCGCGCGGCACACAGGTGCTGGTCAACGTGTGGGCGCTCGGCCGCGACGAGCGGTACTGGCCCGGTGGCTCGCCGGAGGAGTTCAGGCCGGAGCGGTTCGATGACGGCGAGGCGGCTGCCTCGGTGGATTTCAGGGGAGCTGACTTCGAGCTCCTCCCGTTCGGAGCCGGTCGGTGGATGTGCCCTGGGATGGCGTTCGGGCTCGCCAACGTGGAGCTCACGCTCGCCAGTCTACTCTTCCACTTCGACTGGGAGGCACCTGGCGTGGCTAACCCGGCCGAGTTGGACATGACCGAGGCGTTCGGCATCACGGCGCGCCGGAAGGCCGACCTCCCGCTCCGCCCCATCCTCCGCATGCCCGTGCCGGCCGTCTAGTCGACGTCGCCTGCGGTTCATCAACCGATCTTATAATCCACATTGAACCTAACTAGGTGATTGCACCACCACGCGTGCCAAAACTCCTCAGCCTGTTGTCACACTCCCAAGCAATCCACGTTGTATCAGTATCACTACTAAATACTAATCACCATGATATATATATGCTCACCGACATAACAAGTCTCGCCAGTCTGCCTCTGCCCCCGTATGGCACGCATAATACGACGACGTGCGTTTACGAGGCCACTACAGCCTCGCTCTGTTTTAGTTTTGGTGCTAGTAAGACTGTTTCCAACAACCGTGACCCAAAATACAAGACTCATTTGTTTTTTGGGTAGCGCTACAGGTAAAGGGTTCAATACCTATTTTTGGTTTTCTCCAACAACACGATCCAAAAGACAACATTTTCTACAAATGGGTCTCTAGGAGAGAGAATACTCAGATTTGGGTTATGCCTCTCCTGGCACCCAAAATGGGTCTTCCATATAGATACTCTGTTGGAGGCTATAAATATCTTACTGGAGACCATTTTAGATTTGGGTGTCCCAATGGATCTCCTGTTGAAGACAGCCTAAATAAGAGGCCCCAACGCATAGGAGGTCACAACGCATAATAAGAGGAGAAATTTTGTACGGCAAGCATAGCGACTAGAGCGTGTTGCCAACGGCCGCCCCACCGGCCACCGCAGCCGAAAGCCTCGGCGTGCGGAATTTTTTTTATTCTTTAAACCTTTTTAATTTTATTTTTAAAATAAACTCTCCACAAATTTATTTTCAAAATTTGAAACATATGGACACACCAGTTAGCTAGACTAGCCAAACAATACTATCACGCACGTCATGTGTCCGTGACATAACGGTATTGTTTTGACCACGCCAGTTTAGGAAAAATCTTGTCATGCCAGTTAGATTGCCATGGCATGATAACACCGCCACGCTAATTTTTTTCGGCGTGATAGCGTTGTCCTGTCATGCCAAACGGGATGACGTAGCTAAAAGGTCCAGATTTGAAAATAAGTTTCGGGATTTAGTTTTAAAATTAAAACAAGTTTAAAAAATAAAAAATATTCCCACGTGCGTCATGCGTGGTGAGAGAAAGAGAGAGAGGGGGGTGGGGTGGGGGTTGAGGTTGAGGGGTTTGGCGAAATGGGCCAATGTGAACTGGACCAACTAGAGTGGCCGTGGGCTGGGCGTGGTTTAGTTAAGTGCGATGAAATTGGGCTTGCTGGGGGTAAAAATATGCTGAATCTAGCCCAACTGAAAGCATGCATGCAGATTGTAAAGACCACACGAATTTTGCGTATACTAGTTGGGTGCCTGTGTATTGCAACAGAGAAAAAAATATGCATCATTTTCAAATCACAAGAAGTGAAATGATGTAAAATAGTCATTTAGTGTAAATACCGAGTAAAATGATGTAAAATGATTATTTAGTGTAAGTTTGTTATAAAAAAACCTTGATATAGCACAAACAATAACTCATCTTTGACACCATCATGAGTCGATATGGAATTCATCAACTACGGTCGGACACAATGCTTATATTCAAGTTTTTTCTCAGATTAAACAAGTTGAATTCTCATATTAACAAGGCTTACTCTATGTAAAGCTCAGGATTATACCCATGTCCCAGTCTCTGTTTGAATAGAATATGTTAAAAATAATATGCTACAATGCTTTTTTTATATAACAAAGTGTATTTATTTATTTATTGTTTGTTGTATCGGTGGCAATAAAAAAGAAGACACAAATAGAAATATGACAACTGACTATATTGTCTCCTCATTGACATGAGCCCAAACATGGGTTCACTGAATATGTATAGCATATGTATGTGAAGTCTGTACATCAACAGTGAACCATAAGATAAATACCTGCGTAGGATTTGGTGCTGATGCTAAACATATAGATTGAAGCACATTATCAAATTGCATACAGGTATCCCATTCTGAAATTTCTGTAAACTTGACACCCCACAGCAAAGGAATCGGGCATGTGCAACGCACGTCATGAACGATACGAATTAAATTGAACAATAGAAGTAGAATCTGCTTTCTTTTAAAATATCTATATCTTATTGAATATGCTTTTTAAAATTTTCTGATAATACACATAATACAATCCATAATATTTAACCAAATGTCTACTATTCCACATCGAGGAGACAGCCATAACACAGGCAGCCATTGTCACAGGAAGCCACAACACAGGCAACCATTGTCAGAGGAGACACATTGAGGAGCTGGGAGCCTTCCTGTACTACATATCGTTTAGGGTCTAAGTTGTTAGCAAGTTGCCTGATACCTCATTCTCTCCCTCCCGCACTGCTGATCCTAAAGCTGCCGCCTGTGCCTACCGCCTTCTGATCCGCAGAGGTCAGCGGCGCTGGTGATCGGCAGTGGTGCTGAGGTGGTATATATAGACATATTCATCTTTATTAATATAGACCTGCCAATAATGCAGTCTAGTGTTCTCTTGTGTCACAAGGTTTGCTAAACTTGAAAAATAAAAGAAAAAATGGAACTGGAAGAAAAGCAATGTTTATACCATAGAAGTGACAGAACATACCACAATTATATCATACACTGACCTAATAGAAGCCCAGATATATCTATGTAGAAGATTGCACAGTTATGTGTTCGAACAAGAAATATGCACCTGAGTACCTGACTCTTTGAAATCTCACAAAAATAAAAGAAACTTAGAGTATAATAATACCTCCCCTACAATAAAAGAAAGCCTGGCTTCCCTGCTGGAACCTTGAGGTCATTTTCTGAACATGCTCAGTGATATTCCTCTCTAATAGAAATTGGGAAAGATTCATTAGACACCCACACCAGCATAATAGGAACACTTAGCACTATGTGGAAAGTGTGTTTTACTTGTAAGTCTTCAATTGCTTCTATGGAGAAAGCACAGGAAACTGGATGCTCGCAGTATGCAAAGCCATGAGCAAAATGAAAGTGTCACAAAAATGTGTCAACGCAGAAGTAAAAGAAAAATGAGTTCATGCCATGGAATTATGTATACCTAGTTTGTTGCTTTGTGAATAAATTACATCCACTATTTCTGGACTAACAAGAATAGTTCCAATTGGCATCTAGATAGATCATAAAGTGTGATAAAAGAAAAAAAGATAAAAATAATTCTCCTCTACCAGTTTCTCCAAACAAACAATAGAGAGCAAAGAATTCTCGTACTTATCAGATAAACACTGCTGCTACTGAAGCCTGAACTCACCTTGGCTATTGAAACAAGATCTGGTTTATTGTCATACATATAACATCCAAATCTTCCAAATGCTGTAATGACTAATGACCTACAAATGGATGATGATATACAAAATTTTACACCAAGTAAATATTCTAGCATTCAGAATTTCAGGTAAGATCTGGTCATTGCGTAACACCAGGATAGATATGGCCATGTGGGTTCAGGTCTTCAGGAGGTGCTGGACTCGAGAAATTTTTGGGTGAGGGTCTAGACAGCACTCTTGTGGAATAGCCATGGTTACTCGGCTATGGAATAGGTCCAAAGCCTCGCCTAAAAAAAGCAACCATAGGCTTGAACCCATGAAAATTCTCCTCTTCCAAACTAAACACACCAAGATGACTGAATACCTGCGTAGAATTTTTTATCACTGCAGATTTCTTGAGACTACATACCTCATGGCCTAGGTGAAGGAGAATCTGAAATGTTTGGTGCCTTGCTAAAGAAAGAAAGAATACCCATGTTTCTTCATATTTGAATTAGATTGATTCAACTAATTCCAATTTTCAAATTTCCAATTAATCCCAGGCGCTCTATTTAAAGAAAAATCAGAGACAAAAAAACTAAAATTAGTGAAAGAGCATACCAGGATGGCTTGGTCTGCACAGATGACGGCTGAGGCTGTACTCGGCGCGACAAATTTCGATGACAACGATCGGGCAGTCCTAGCGATCTGGGGTTGGGATCGGCGACCGACACCTGAGACGGCGGCAAGGTGGAGCACTTGGCAAAGTCAGCGACAAGTCCCAGCGAAGATGGATGGAAGCAGAGGGGCTTGAGGTGGCTGCGTGACGGTATATAAGAATTACCATATAAGAATTGGTCTCATAACTTTAGAACAAATGAAGCGAAAAACAACCATCTATTCATAATCAAATGGAGCAGTATGGTAGAATTAAAAATCCCCCATATACATATGCTTAGATGATGGAAAAGCAATTTTATGATCTTTCAATATATAAAGCATAATGCTACAGGCATCTATACCTACCGTATTTCCTTTTTCATTTCATAATTCTAGTTATATTATAGCCTTAGAATGAAACTATATCTATTTAACATAAGCAATATATCTTCCATATCCATGTCAAAGGCAGGAACAGAAAATGAAATTGATTCACATTTAACTCATAGGAATGAGATCACGTGATAAATAAACGAATAGATGTACACACATGAATTAATTTTCAACTTTAGAGAATTGTACATTCTCCTAACAGCATTTTAACCTTTAGAGAACTAATTAATTACCAACTTCAGAGAACTGTACAATCTCCTAAAAGCTCAGTTGATGGCATATGTATTCATGTAGATGTAGGCAAATACACAACTGATACACAAAGAAAGGGTTTTATTTGAAGTATCATCATATATTTGTATAGATCCTAGTCAATGGATGAAAAATTTCATAAGGTGATTCTCTCATGTGAAATTTCAATCGTCATCAAGAGGGTAAAAAAAATTACTGAAATTTAAATTCAGGTTCTACATGAAATTGAGGCACTCCCTAATGTTAAATCTCTGCTTATTGGTACAATATTTTTAAAGTTAGCTGCAGGAATCTGGCCTGTATTTCTTATAAAGATGCATGGTATTCAAGAAACCACGGTAATAACGATAGAACTTAATGGACAATGAAGGAGAAAAAAATCTGAAGGGAATAGAGGGATAAGTGACTTCAGATGTTAACATTTTATCTCCGATGACTTAATAAGCTTGCGTTAGGTACGGCCAGTGCCCTCCTGTTTTTCATATGTGATTCTCTCATGTGAAATTTGAAGATAGCTCCTTTAATCTTTACTTTCCCTCACCTTTCAGCCTTAAATTTTATATAGATCTAGTCAGTGATGAATATTTGAAAGAAACATAATAAATATGTCTTATTTATAGTTCCTATCCATTTGCTCAACAAAAATACATGTCTTATTATAGATCCTATCCATTTCCTTGCTGCCAGTAAGCTCCAAATAAATACTCTGCTTATAACCAATTTTTCATCCATTTTGTAAGGGGGTTGAACAGTTGGGAAGCTATTTACATAGACCTTCCCATAACTTTACCCCCCCCCTGTTAAAAAAATTTTTAAAAAAAAATCCTCAAAGGTGACAGAGCGCTTTACCTTAATATACTCCCATCACTGCAACCTGGAAAGCACGGTCGCAAGAACAAGAGTCAGAATCCCAATCCATTGAGTGATATATATATATATATATATGCGTATATATATAAAATAGTTATATATAGATATATATATATATTATATATAGTATATATATATATATTATATATATATATATATATATAATATATATATATATATAGGTTATTCAAAGACTAGATGACATTCAAATAATAGAAGAAATCCCTATGAAATACTGGAAGAAAAATTCAATTAGTTACAAAATTAATATAATAAATCCGGACTATATAATTAAAACATGCCCAATAAAAGCAACTCCAAAGGATATATATATTAGGTACAAGAATATCTCGGTATACATTCAGCACAGGCTTGTTTTAGACATGATACTACAGGTGACTCTATTTCTTGGCTAAGTAATAGATACAAAAGCATATTTAATATTGTAATTACCTTTTTCTCTGATCCAATCATGTTCACAACTTAATTGATCCATCATTTCAATTTTCATTCCTGCTAGTTCGTCAATTAAATCTACTTCTTCCTCACTCGACTCATATTCTTCATTAGTTTCTACGATAGAATATATAGATTCATCTTTCCTATTTTATCACAGATACTAAGTATATTTTTGTTTACACTATCTATAATTAGTACTCGCTCTTGTTCTTCATACTACTCGTCTCATACTTACTCGAGTACCTGTTTTTGGTCTTTGTTGGGACATGTTTACTTAACATGATCAGGAGAATTACATATGAAACATCTGCATGTCCTATCATATGTTTTCTTAGAATTATATCTTCTCACATTTCTTTTATGTAAAAATAGGGCTCTATTATCTGATCTTCTTAGAAAGTACCTTCTTTTTGTTCTAATATTATTAGTATTTCTATTTTGAAATTTATTATTTCTTTTAATTCTAGGCTTATCCTCCCCATATGACAATGGTATATGTACTATGTTGTTACAAAAATTATAGTCAGAGTATTTTATAGATCTTTGGGCTTGTATTCATGTACATATTTTTTTAGTTGTTTAAACACAAAAGGTTATTGCTTGTGAGATATTAATTTTGGCTCCTTCAGTTTCCTTTTTATATTCTTCAAAAATCATGCTTTCTAATGGGTCAGGTAATTTATTGAAATATCGTTCAACTATGCCTCTGTTATATCCTTGTTTAGCAGTCGTTGCGTTATATAAATAATGCTGAGAGAACTCTTTTATGCCTTTCTAGCTTGTTAATGTTAATTTCTCTATTTCCTTTAATCTTTTATTCTGTAAGGTTGTATACCCTAATTCTGGATCTTCAGCTATAATAATGTTAGATATCATATTTGCAAAGTTATGAGGATCTTGCTACCAGCTCTTTTTAGTTCTTCATAATTATTAGGATTCTTTTTAACCCATTGTTCCCATAGAATCTTGGCAGATTCACCTAAGAATGTTTCTAAGTAAGTTATCATATCTTCTACCTTGTTTCCTATATATGCTGGTTTTGTATATATTTTTGAACTATTAACCCTTTTCAGATGCTAATAATATTTGGCCAATCAACGGGGTCATGTGCGGCTAAATTTAATATAGCGCCATCACTTTTATGATTTTGAAACTTCACTGATCTTTCAAATTCTCTTCTCTTAGTACCCATATATTTATATTGTCTAGGGATGTAATTATATGAATATTCTTCTCTTTTCGGTGGCCATCTCCCTGCTACCCTTGTTAATCTCTCTCTTTCTCCTTCATTTTTTACAGAGCCTTCACCATATCTCTTTATCTTTCCTGTTCCTAAGTCTACTTCCATAGCTTCCATTGCATTGTCTAAATTTTATAGACATATATTGTCTAAAGAGTTTATAACATCATTATATTGCTCTGAACCATCTTCTATTTCTTCTATATTTCCTCTTTCTTGTACTAATCTCATTTCTTCTTTATAGCTTTCTAAGAGCAACCTCTCATTCTCTTCCCATTGCTCTTCTTCACTTAGTTCCTTTTTAACCCTTTGTTTTTCTTTATTATTATTTCTTTCTTCCAATTCTTTTTGTTCAATTTTATTTTCTCGGATCATGTGGACTTCTATAACCATGTCTTTATCCTTTTTCGATTTCTTTAGCCTAGTTAGTTCTTTATAAAAATAAAGTTCTTTATCCCTTATTTTAGGCCATTCACTCTTCATAGAATTATTATATTCTATAGATATTTCTTTTAATTTATCTTCATAGTATTTTATTTCACTTTCTTGATCTAACTTTTTCTTGAATTCAGAGATGTTATGCTTTCTATTGTCTATGATATCTTTATCAGTAGTTTCTGCATTTAGGTCATCTGCAGCTCTAGACTTATAATTTATAAACCTAATGTTGGTATTTCCTTTATTATTTTAGTAACTTATGTAGTTTTTGGGTTGGCTTAAAGTTTTACTTTCTATTAAATCACTGATATTCCATTCTTCTCCTTCTCTTTCTTCAGAACTTATTTTTAATGGGCTCATAAATATTATGCCTTTAGATTGCGTACTCTCTATAACATTACTTACATTTAGTTTGTATCTAGAGGCACTTCTATTAGTTAGTATTCCTATGCATTCTATACTTATTAGCAAATTTGTCCCTTTAAATTCTTCATACCCCTTTGTTTGAAAACCAAAACTTATTTTATCTATAAATTCTTTTATGGGTTTCATTAAGTATGGGGCTATATAGGTTATTAATCTATTCTCATTCATATCTCCTTCTAAGAAATCTAATGCCTGCTTTATCTATTGTATCCCATTTTTTATCCAGCAAGGTTATTAACACTTTTGCACCTAATTTCTTTCTTGTCATGCCCTTAATTCCTATTATGTACATACCTTGGTGAATATACTTATAACTTGCATATTTTAATCCATTTTCTAATTCCTTAGCTACAATTTTTAATTCGACTGGCTTTGTTAAAACACTTAGTTCTACTTCTCTAGATATTTTGTATAACCTATTTTTATTTTCAAAAAACCCCATGCAGTATATCTGTTGAGGTTTTATTGCTCTTAAGGTGTCTCGCTGATATCTTTCAAGTTGCTATCCAAATCTGCGATATCTTCCAAATTATCTATTTCCTCATATTTACTCTTTTGTTTATCAGTATTACTAAGGATTCTGTCTTCTCTGCTTACTATTCTCCTAAGGAGACTCCTAGATAAGTTCATTTTTCTGAGTTTATAACTTGTGAAGAAGCAACTATTCCTGATGAAGCCAAAACAATTTCTTTAGTACCTTGATTAGGAAGTACTAAAGTTTTTACTTCTTCTATTAGCTTTTTAATCTCGAATATTTCTTGGTCTAGATTTTTTAGATCTCCTATGATATTCGGTACTTTTTTCGTATTTAAAACTTTTTCTACCTTTTTACTCAAGGGAACAAAATCTTCCTTGATGTAATCACTATTTTGCGCTATTTTACTTTGCCTTTCCTTAAATTCTTCTAGCAAATTTAATGCAGAATTTAGCTTATTGTTAAGTAGGGAGAATTGTTCTTTGGTTTTCTTATGTTCCTTATATAACCCTTCAAATTTTAGTTTTAAATCGTCCTGTCTTTTGCCTCAATTTAAATAAAAATTATATATTAAATCGATAATTAGATTGAGTTGACTATTATTAAAGTGCCAACTATGGTCTTCAGGATGATTCAATCTACACTTTAAACTAATATTCTCCTTTGTATTTATTACCTTTCCAATATTAACTTCTAAATTTAAATATTTTAGCTTTTCAATAATGACTAGGCTCTGATACCACTTTCACACAGATACTTTCTTTGTTGTATAACTTTCACGCAGATAATTTCTTTGTTGTATATTACTTTTCACAGCAATTAGGTTACTGTTCGTAATTAATTTAGTGTTCTAATTTACTGTTCACAGTACTCAGGTTACTGTTCACAATTAATTTTACTATTCTCTTTCACGTAGATACTTTCTTTTCTAATTCTTAGAATCTTTTATGGTTAGCGAAACCACTGGTACAACCAGGTGTAAGACGATTAGTTGTGTTATCCTACTCGGTACTCATCATATTTATCACTTATTTGTTTTTAGAAGCAACTTTCTTGGATATCCCTAGTCATATTTTTTTTGACAGAGAGTTTATCTTCTCCCCAGGCAGTTCCACCCGAAGGGAACACTTCTCTACCGATAATGATTCTCCTGATGCTTATACGAGATACAGGCTAAAAACGAGAACTATCGAAGAGGTTTCTCCTATAGGGTCCCTAGCATAAACACTCACTCAGAAATAAACAGATAGGGAAAACTTAAAGAAAACTACTTCATAATTAAACAAATAAGTTTACATATGGTTTTCCCTTTCGGGAACCCCGGAGGATAATACGAACAAGCTTAACTTACACTGATGTATATTACGCTCATTGCTTTTATATACTTGCAAGGTATCTTCTTATCAAGCTACTACTACTAAGGCTAGAGAGTGGATGTGAGCTCTGCTCGGAGGAAATCTTGCTTCTTCAATGTGTTCTCCCACTGGGCAGACATCTCTTTTTATAGATGCTCCGAGAGGAAGACTCGTCAGAGACTTCGTGCTTATCTTTGTAACACTGTGGCTTCACGAGTACGCCATCTTCATGCTGTTGCTTCTTCACGGGCATCCTTTATTCACTTTTCCGCCGAAAGCAAGTTTCTTTACTATTCTTTATGTCACTTCGCCAAAAACAAGTCTTCCGTGAGAGACATTTTTCAATTCTTCATTATTAGAGGCATTATTAGTCTACACATTAGCTTTCATTTTTAGGGGCATTATTAGCCTATAATTAGCTCACTGGTTATGTCCGAATGATTGATAATACCTTATCAATTTAATATTTATTTTATCTTCAACTAATAATTTTAGTGGTCTGGTTGCCCATGATCACCAATATCCATAGTATCTACATCTGAAAAAGATACTTCAAAATTTTCATCATAAGTTTTTTTATTTCTTCAAATTTCTCGTTTATTTCTTGTTTTAATTCTTTAAGTATTTCTTCCTTTAATTCCTTCTTCCAGTGGGGAGAAATTTCTTCAAATTTTTCTATTACTTTCCAATCTATATATTCACCATCTAAAGGGTTAATTCACTTTGTTATACATTCTTTATATGTGGGTTTTTTAGATAATACTTTCTCTTTTATATTTATATAATGAACGGGTTCTGGAGCCTTCTTATTCTTCAATCTCTTGTATTTTTGAATGTATTCTTTGGCGGCTAGCTCTAAATAGTAGTTTACTTTCAATATCTATATTTTTCACGATATTCCAATATAGATATTGATGAAGCATTAAGTCAAGCAAGAAAAATATTGAGAGTAAACTACTATTTAGAGCCAGCCGCCAAAGAATACATTCAAAAATACAAGAGATTAAAAAATAAGAAGGCTCCAGAACCTATTCATTATATAAATATAAAAGAAAACGTGTCATCTAAAAAACCCACATATAAAGAATACTTAACAAAGGGAATTGACCCTTTAGATGGTGAATATATAGATTGGAAAGTAATAAAAAATTTGAAGAAATTTCTCTCTAGTGGAAAAAGGAATTAAAGGAAGAAATACTTAAAGAATTAAAACAAGAAATAAACAAGAAATTTGATGAAATGAAAAAAGCTTATGATGAAAAATTTGAAGTATCTTTTTTAGATATAGATACCATGGATATTGGTGGTCATGGATAAGCAGACCACTAAGATTATTAGCTGAAGATAAAATAAATATTAAATTGATAAGGTATTATCAACCATTCGGGCATGACCAGTGAGCTAATTTATAGACTAATAATACCTCTAATAATAAAAGCTAATGTGTAAGCTAATAATGCCCCTAATAATGAAGAATTGAAAAAGTCTCACGAAAGACTTGCTTTCGGCGAAGTGACATAAAGAATAGTAAAGAATCTTGCTTTCAGCGAAAAAGTGAATAAAGAATACTCGTGATGAAGCAACGGTATGAAGATGGCGTGCTCATAAAGCCATAGTGCTACGAAGATAAGCACGAAGTCTCTAACGAGCCTTCCTCTCGGAGCATCTATAAAAGGAGAGGTCTGCCCAGTGAGAGAACACATCGAACAAGCAAGATTTCCTTCGAGCAGAGCTCACATCCACTCTCTAGCCTCAGTAGTAGTAACTTGATAAGAAGATACTTTGCAAGTATATAAAAGGAAGAAGTGTAATATATATCAATATAAGGTAAGCTAGTTAAGCTTGTTCGTATTATCCTCCGGGATTCCCGAAAGGAAAAACCATATGTAAACTTATTTGTTTAATTATGAAGTAGTTTTCTTTAAGTTTTTCTTAGCTGTTTATTTCTAAGTGAGTGTTTATTCTAGGGACTCTATAGGAGAAACCTCCTCAATAGTTCTCGTTTTTAGCCTGCATCTCGTATAGTCATCAGGAGAACCATTATCGGTAGAAAAGTGTTCCCTTCGGGTGAAACTGCCTGAGGAGAAGATAAACTCTTTGTCAGAAAAAAATATGACTAGGGATATCCAAGAAAGTTATTTCTAAAAACAAATAAGTGATAAATATGGTAAGTACTGAGTAGGATAATACAACTAATCGTCTTATATCCGGTTGTACCAGTGGTTTCGACAGCCAAAGAGAATAGTAAAATTAATTGTGCACAGTAACCTGTTTTCTATATATATATATATATATATAAGTAATAGGGGTGTGATAAGAATCATTGAATCATCATCCAAGAGGTAAAAAAAGTTACTGAAATTTAAATTTCAGGCTACTGAAATTGAGACACTCCCTAACGTTAAATCTCTGCTTATACAGATAGTTTTTTAAAGTTAGCTGCAGGAATCTGGACTGTATATTCTTATGAAGATGCATTATTCAAAACCACAGTAATAACCGATAAGAAAAAGTGGACAATGAAGGAGAAAAACATCTGAAGGGATAGAGCGACGGCGGCGGTGGTTGCAGAGACAGCGGCGAACGCAGGGGGAGGAGGATCTCTGGTGGTAGGCACAGGGAGAGGGGATCTCCGGCGGAGGCGCAGGGGAGGGGGACTCATGCAGGAGGCCGCGCCGGTGGTTGCAGACGATGGCGGTGGCGGCGGTGGTTGCAGACGGGATCTCCGGCGGCGGGCGCAGGGGGAGGGGGAATCCGGGAATCCAGCGGCGGGCGCAGGGGCGCAGGAGGGAGGAAGACGACATCGGGCGAAGAGGGCAGCGGCGGTGGGGGCAGAGGCAGCGAGCAGGATGGAGGCCCCACGAACCTTTGCGCCGCACGGGCGACTCGCGGTGAGGGGTGCGAGGGTGCGTTAGGGGAGTGGCGATTCAAGGTGGTACCTGTCCACCGGTGGTGAAGCTGCAGTGGCGGCGGCGCCCGAGATGACGGCGAGACGGCACGAGGGCGAGACGGCGCAAGGGTGAGGCGACGCGATGGCGAGGAGGCTGAGGAGGGGTTCGAGTGCAGGTGCGCCCTCGTGCTCCCGGCTGCCGTGAGCGCGCTTCTCGCGTTCCTGCGCGGGGACGCCGAGACGGCGCGAGGACGGAGGGGGCTGAGGTGGTGAGCGGGATGGAGGTGGCGTGCGTCGAGCGGGTTCGGCAGATCGGTGGTTATGGGGAGAGGTCAGAGAGGAGATGCGGATGGGGGATGGATCGTGGAGGGGTGCCTCCCGCAGCGCTGCCCGGCGTGGAATGGAATAGATGCGGAGGCAGACAAGCGTGGAAAGATTCTTCAGTTATTGGATCTAAAGGAGGAGCAGCGTGGGAGAAATTTAAACTTTTAAAGGGAAAATCATCGTCATTATAAGGATTTTTTTAAATAGAATAGATATAAGCAGAGCTTGATTTGTTATTTATATTTGCTTATTGATTGATGTCCCACGCCTCACAAATCAGTCTTAATTAGCAAACCTGATATCCATTATTTGTCTTTTAGCTTATAAACCACTACCAAAATTTAAAATTTATTTTTTAGCTTATAAATTGCTACCAAAATTTAAAATTTAAATTTAAAGTTGATTTTACATCGTAGTTTATTTTTTAGCATTGACATTAAAATTACTAAAACATGGATATAAAAGTCTTATTCATAAATTATTTTTATTACTAATAGGCTGTTTTACAGCCCATCAAAAGAGGACACTTATCGGATACAAAATCTTCTTGGAACAACTATCTTCAGTGTGTGTTGCTGCAGGAAATTGTATAAAGCATGGAAAAAAAATGTATCAATTAGCAAAATCAACAATTTGAATAAATTCTAGAATATGATAGACAAGAATAAACAAAAACCGTACTGATTGTATCTATTGATTGTGTTTCTTGATGATGTGATATCACCTATGACCTTCTTTATAAGAGTTAGTAGATAAGCCATCAGGTTATTAGATAAGCCTGCATGATTCCTTAGCCAATAAGGCAGGGTTGCTAAAATCTTGATACGTATCGTAGTATCGTAAGATACTATGATCCTATCAAGCTGAAATACCGATTCCACCTAATATCCTAATTTTTATAGTATTCCGATCCTACTATTTACTTTTATACGATTCTACCGGATGAAACTTAGTATCTTGATCCTACGATTCCTACGATCTTATAAAAATATTATTTAAAATAAGGTGGATTAAAAATAATGTGAATAAGTTCACTCAAATTTACAAAATATCAATTAAATTTATCAAAATCAATATTATATGCTTTAATTTATACAACATATTGTAAATACTATATAAAAATATGTATTTTTAGAAATTTGATAGTATTTCAATTCTACGATAGAATCCTGATCCTACGATACTATTAGAAAAAAAACGATACAACCTAATATCCCGATACTGATTACCTTTAACGCTTGATTGAAGAGGCGTATATCTTGGAAATCTAGGACACCGTGGCTTTTTGGCAATATCATTTGGCTCCAAGAAGTCCAATGAACTTTCCGCTGATCAGCTTCCTCCCTCTACCAAAACTTTCTAATAATTTTCATGTATTCATCACAGAAATTTCCAGTCATCTTGAATACCCCTCATCACCTATGTTGGGAGGGCCTGCAACGGACTTGATTAGCACCTCTTTTGCCGCCACTAGAAATATTTAACTAGGTTGGAATTTAAAATCTGGCCAGATTGGAATTTAAAATCTTTTCTAAGCTCTAACTGTGTTGAACTACTTTTATTTATTCAGTCCGTACTCCGTAGCCACAATTCGCTGCAACTATTTTAACATATAGTATTAGTTGTGATAAGTTATAGTTTTCTAATGCCCCGTACTACTCGTGACAAACATTGTTTAACCAAATTACTATATTATTATGGGCCTGTCATTTTTTGGTCATCCGAGAATACCAACAGATTTGAATTACTTTTTTACGGTATAGATTGCATCAAAATATGTGCAGCTAAAGTAACTTTATCTCCTCCTCTTCCCTGTGCCGCATGCACCACTCGCCCTCCGCCTACGTGCCACTCTCCTCTTCCACGCTGGCACCACACCCTCCTCCCATCCCAACGCCCTCCCACCAACCGTAATAAGCAAATGTAACTGAATTTTTTTTTTCAGAATTTTAAGTTATTGAAATCTAGTAACCGACGCTTAACTTTAGGTTATCAGATTGGGAAAAAAAAGACAAACCATCGCAAAAAAAAAAAAACATGGCAGATTGTAGGATTCATGCCCCAACCCATAGTCTTGGTATGACATATCCTTCGAACATAGCTCATGCCTCACGGAATAACTAGATTATACTTCATTTTAATATGCTACGATATTTTAAGTGTAACCTTCCAAACGAAATATATTATTAGCATATTTTTATTTTACTTTTGCATCTATAATTAATTATTTTATAAGATCTTAACTCATATGAGCCGGTAAGAAACCAGCCAAGGTCACATCACTAAGGACATGCTCAGTCTTAGGTGGTATTTGAAAGAGCTTTTTTGGTTGGCTTTTTTCTTGTTTATTGTAGGCACTTTTTTAAACTGCTAAACGATACGTTTTTTAAAAAAACTTTCTATATAGAAGTTTCTTAAAAAATCAAATTATCTATTTTTTATGTTTATAATAGTTAAAACTTAATTAATCATAAGCTAATGATATATCTCATTTTGATTGTGGATGATAAGCTTCAGCTACAAGCAAAAATATGTACACACATTGAAGCTGATTTGTCCAGACCATGATCAGTTTGGAGGATTCCTATGTTTTTCACCAGAACGAGACAGACACCTTTGGTTGACAGCGTGATCGTTATGAACTCAACTCATCTTGGCATCTTTTTGCATGCATCATTGCATCGTGACAAAAAAAAACACGGATACGTATATACTACCTATGGTCATAAATATTAAGCGTTTAGGACGAGAGTAAAATTTGAACATCAATGATTTCTTAAATTCTTAGTTAAATCAGCAAAAATGGCATGCCTAGATCGACCTTGAAAAGTAATATTATAATATCATAAACTTATATATTAAATTTTGTAATCTTATTTAATACAAAATTGATGGTCTATCATTTAAAATTTAACAGAATCTTGTCCTAACAACAATATTTATAATTAAAGAGAGTATCTCCTAAGGGTTTGTTTGGTAGTGTTCTAGCTTCTAAATTCTCGAGGTAACATCTGTCACCAAAATCCACATGGCTCCACCTTCTAGATTCTCGTTAAGACTATGTAGAGCTTCCGCCATATAGTTCGCCATGGATGCCACCGGTCGTCACCACTGTGCCCAGATCTGGCTCTTGTTGGTTGCCGGATCATGCCTTCGTCGACATCGGTGACCCTCTTCTCTGTGTGAACACCCCTACGCCAACCCCTTTGATGTCGCTGCACTTGTGACGTCGTCGGGCCACATCCGATCTGCGCCAGCCACCTCCGTCTAGCAGCCCTCCAAGCCTGCTTGCCGCCCATGCCAGCTCATCCTTGACGTCGGATTGCGGTGCTCTCTCATGTCGATCTAAGGCTGCCACCGCCTAGATACATCTACACCGCCGTGTAGTCGTAGGCCGCACGCACCTCCACCAAGACACCACCCTCTGCGCTGCTGTGGAGGCTCAGTCCCTGATCACCGTGAGCCCTCCTATCCTCCGCTGTTGGCCCAATCACCCTATGCCTCTTGGATCTCCGCTAGGACTGCCTTAGGCCACTGCCGCCATCATTGTGGGCTCCTTGCCTCCATCGTGCCTCCTCTATGCCATGTTGAGCTCGATGGCCCCAAGCCCCTTCACGCTGCCGACACTGATGCCATGGCACTAGACCACCACCGCTACGGCTATGGGAAGCTCGACGGCGGCGACGGCCATGGAGAGCAGGCGGTGAAATCGCATCTAGACCCCTAGTGGGTTTTGGATGATCGATAACAAGATAATTAGAGGGACTAACGATCTTATTAAGGATAAGTGCAAGTTTAGTCACTATTGTGATCTAATTGATGTATGGTGATCCCCACAAAAGAAGAGAAGCGGAGAGACGACTCTAGGCGATTTAATTTATTTTTGCTTTTCAATTTGAGTCATAGGAAGGCTGCACTACTAATCATGCAAAGCCCCAGTGTTTGTGTCTAAGTGCTCTAGAGTTTCCTTTGATCCTTAGAGAGAGACACAAAGCACTAACTTACATGGGAAAAATGGTCCTAGTTCCATAGTGTTGATTGGAGGTTCTAGTGGTTGCGACCGAAAGTTCCGATCAGTAATCTTGGTCAGGCAGAAAGGCCCAATCGGAAGTTCAGATGGATGAGATCAGAAGTTCCGATCCAGACTTTCGCCCTGGCAGAGAGGGCTAATCGGAGGTTTCAATCATGGTGATCAGAGGTTTCAATCCTTTTTTTCTGAGATTTCCCAAGTGTTGATCGGAAGCATTTTTTGGAGTTTGGGTTGAAGATTTGAGATTCAGAGGGCTTGTGAGGCCAGGGTTCTTGTGAGTACTTGGAGATTTGCATCGGGGCTTCGTTTGAGCTTTTTAGTCTTGGAAGTTCTCCTCCTAGCCGGCTAGGCATTGCCCATGAGCTCCATCATTGTGGATAGCCCGAAATCGTTTGTGAAGGATTCTAGTCCGTCTCCACAAGGAAAAGGGGTAACTTTGAGTAAAAACTGAGGTTGATATGGGTTCTTGCTTGGTAGACAAAGCTTCATTGAAGGTGGTTGCAAATTGTTCAAGTTTATGACCTTGGTGGTCACTTGGAAGCAGTGCTTTGCCTTGGTGGTAGCTTTTAGACCGAAGCATCCTCCTAGGTTCTTGCTTGGTGAGGCTTGGGATCAAAAGAGATCTAGCTCTTTGGAGTCTTTCAACGGAGACGTAGGATCATTGGTATTCGAACTTCAGTGAAAAGTCATGTCTCCTGCTCTCTCTCTCTTGTGTTATCTTTGTGTTTTCCCTTGCATATATCACCTCAGTTGTATTCCTATAGTTTATTTATTTTTGAATACCTTTGTTGTGTGGGCTTTGTCCTTGGTTGCATTCTCTGCGAGGCGTTCAACACAGGGATCGGAAGTTCCGACCCCAAGGATAGGAAGTTTCGATCAAGCTTTTTTGTCCGACAGAGAAGGCTGAATAGAAATTCTGATGGTTTGGATTAGAACCTTCGGTGTTGAATTTGATTCCACTACTAATTTTTCAGGAATGCCTATTCACCCCCCCCCCCCCGCCCTCTAGATGACGTTAAGGTCCTTTCAGGCGGCGACAGCTCAAGCTCGACGAAGGCTCAATAAAGAAGGGAAAACAAATAAGAGAAAAAAGAAAAAAAGAAAAGAAAAAAATCTTGTGGGTATGCCCACTTGTAAGTTGGTGTAGGATTAGTGAAGGTGCCGTATAGTCAGCGTCGCAGGTATGGGGGTCCCTCGTTACCCACACGACAAGTCCAGGATACAAGGCGTTGGCCCACCACTTGCAGCCCAATGAAGCCTCATTAAGCCTAATATACTTGAAGGAAAGGACCATACACAAAGAGTACAAGAAGCGGACGAGCGCAGGGCACGCCCAATCCGGATGGCATGCTCAAGAATCCATGCATGGCAACACGCGCCGCCTAGTGTGGAGGCCATGGGCCCCGGGTACTTCACCACCAGCATATGGGCCACTTGGATAGAGGATGGGCCGAATCATGTAGTTAGAGATAAGATAGCACCCGGCAGATTTTGCCTTGTACGATAAAAAAAACACAGTCTTAGTCGGATAAGTTTCTATCTCTAAGAAGAAAATCCCCTGGCCATATCCGGCTGGGATCCTGATCATGTACCCCCATCCCCCAGTATATAAGGAGAGGCAGGGCACCTCTCAAGGGGCACGAGATCACGAGATCATCGATCGACAAACACCTCAGAGGAATAACACCACAACTGGACGTAGGGTATTACCTCACATTGAGGGCCTGAATCAGTATAAAATCTCCTTTGCATTCCTCTGCAATCCACCAAGTTTCCCCTTGCCGAGTAGCCCTATAGTTAAATTGCCGGTGTAAAACATCGACAGATGGCGTGCCAGGTAGAGGCTTCGGCGAGATCTACATCTACAAGCTCGATGGATCCAGCAACCGGAGTCGACGGCGGCAAATTCTCCCCCAGAGATACAATCTCATTTGGAAGTCTCGACTTTGTCACCGACATGTTCGGCAATCTCACCTTGGCCGACGCAGACTTGATCCAACCAGCCGAGGAATCAGCCGACTCCGCGCCAGTCGGTCCACACGATGCTGTAGCGACCATCATCGACTTGCTGCGGCAATCTTCCACTTGCCCGGGTCTTGGGACAACTCTTCCTTTCAGTGTTCGACTCGAACTTGGTCTTAAGTCGGCCGAGATTGGGCTAAGGAAGGAGGAGATCGTCAATCTCCCGTTCAGACTCGGCAACGCCACGGATACCTTTAAACAACATCCGACACGGCAAACATGATCCCCTGGTGTTCGACTCGGATACGGCCCAGAGCCGCTCGAGATCGGATCTAAGGAGGTCGGAGTTATAATCACCCCCATCAACTTCTCCGAGTTCGACTCTCAGTCGGACTTCGACTCTTAGTTGGACTCCGGTTCTAAGTCGGACAGCAGTTCGGCAAGCTTCTTCCCGCCGCGAGAAATCTTCATGGCATCCAAAGGCTCTACTGCTACTCAGGAATCAAAACTACACGAGCAGCAAGAGGAGGAAGCCTGCCGACTGCGAGAACAACAAGAGGAAGAAGCAAGATGCCTGCACGCCCACAACGACAACCTGCGCAGGGCTGGGCGGTTGCTCAGCAACAAATCCTACAAACCCGAGTTGGCGACCACAACGTCTTCGTTACGCCTCAACAGAACATCGTGGCCGCCGCAACTCTACTGGATACAATCCAACTCGGGCCTGATCACCAGGCCACCCCGACGATAGCAAGGATAAAAACCATGATCACTGCTGCTGCATGCCAGCAGCACCAACAGTCGGGCGATACCCTCATACCGACCAGTCGGTCGGCTTCCCCAGCGGCAGTCTCATCAGCCTCAACGCAACACCGAGCGGCCGGCTCCAGTCGGCTACACACAGAGTCCCGCCAGACATCACTCAGCAACCCCAACGGCCACTGGCGGCGTCGACATCAAGATGACCGTCGGGACAACCGGGATCTCCGAGGCCGACTACGATGTGATCTTCGGCAAGACATCAAGGCTCGGTGCCGCGAACGAGAGGAAGACGAGCAACGCCAATTAGAAGACGAGAATGAGTGCTTCGGCCTCCACCACAAGCGGTTTCGCCGCCGTATTCGGAGTTGGAGCCCTCATGAAAATGAAGGCGTACCGGCCTTCACCCAGGAGCTACAACAGGTCGACTGGCCATCGGGTTTCAAGCCTACAGGAGTCGAAAAAAACGACGGCAAGACCAATCCCGAGTCCTAGCTCACGGTCTACACTATAGCAATCCGAGCAACTGGAGGAAATCACAAAGTCATGGCTAACTACCTCCCAGTCACTTTGGCTGACTCAGCGAGGACATGGCTAACAAGACTTCCTAAGAGATCAATCGGCTCCTGGGGAGAACTCCGGAAATGTTTCATCACCAACTTACAGGGAACATACGAGAGGCCATCTTTCGAGTACGACCTATATCAGTTGCATCAAAGGAAGAATGAGTCTCTTTGTGACTTCATCAAGAGGTTTTCTGAGAAGAAGAATTCAATCCCGAACATCAAGGATGAGATCGTCATCGCCGCCTTTCGAAAAGGAGTCAAAGACACCTCGTTCATCGACAAATTCACGCAGAAGCCTCCCAACTCTGTCAAGGCTTTATTCGACATGGTGAACAAATACGCCGACTTGGCCCAAGCTGTTGCTGAGGCCCTCGATGACAAAAAGGCATCCTGACAGAAGAAGTAGAAGGACACCGATGATGCGGTCTCGACTAAAGTCGGGAATCGCATACGCAAGTCAGACGGCTTCATTGTGGCAGTCGGTCACAACTGTCTTCGACCTCCTACAATTGAAGATTATCAGAACAACAAGTGACATGCTCGGGGGCTCAAAAGCCCAAATGCAAGGATGACATCCCCACTCCAACATACCGAATAGCTAAGTCGCTTCCTAATAAATATTTCTTCACTTGGCCTCGCCAATGCCGCAGCTGCTTACACCTAATAGGTGTACAAGCTGTACTTTTTTCTGTTTTTTCTCTTAAATGATTGCAAAAGTATTCAAGTAGCATAAATCCTGATCCGTGAAACTTTGCTCCATGAAAGATGAACTCAAGTCACTCAAAACGCGTGTCTGGGAAAGAGCCATAAGCCAATTCCTGACGCTAGGGGGATATGATTAGTCGGGCAGAATGCTTAAATGTAAGGGGTCAACTACTCGGAGAAATTAATATCAATAAGAGGAAGAACTCGTACTTACATATATTGTAAAATACATTTTATTCAGGTGATTATTTTTATCATCAGATGCTACTCATCCAATATGTTTATAATGCAGGGCCAGTTTCGGATATGCGTGACAGGAACCTAGGGCTACGAGCCCATCTCCTACGCTCAGGGGCTAAACCAGTCTGCTAAGATACGCTCGTAATGCTCCATGAGGGCGACTGACTGAGTACTTGCGCCAGTCGGGACGTCATCTTCCCCGGCTACGCTCCATGTGAGCTGACAACCAACCTCCGGCACTAGTTGGGGGTCGTATACCACTCAGCTGGGTGAGGTACGCCCCATGAGGGTCGCCAGCTGAATCCTGTGCTAATGCTAGGTTCGGGTGCCTTATTCGGTTGCAACTTCGCTGAGTTGGGTACGCCCCATGAGGGTCGCCAGCCGAATTCTATGCTAATGCAAGGTTTGGGTACCTTATTCGGCTAATATAACCAACCACCGGCGCCAGTTGGGGCTCGTTTATCACTCGGCTAAGTAGGGTACGCCCTATGAGGGTCACCAGCTGAATCCTATGCTAACGCTAGGATCGGGTACCTTATTTGGTCGCAACTCTGTTAGGTTTGGTACGCCCCATGAGGGTCGCCAGCCAAATCCTATGCTAATGCAAGGTTCGGGTACCTAGCTTGGCTATAACTCTGTTGGGTAAGAGTATGTCCCATGAGGGTCGCTAGCTAAATCCTATGCTAATGCAAGGTTCGGATACCCTGCTCGGCTTTCCTGAAGTCAGAGAAGACCTATGTCGTCAAAGCGCATCCAGAGTTCTCATGTACCACGTCACACTTGAAGAGGGCAAACAGATCCTACAACATACCTACTCAGGCACCTGTGGCAATCAGGCTGCATCCAGAACATAAGTCGGAAATGCTTACAGACAAGGATTTTTCTGGCTGATCGCAATTACCAATGCTGGAGTACTCGTCCTGACATGCGATGGATGCTACTTCTATAGAGCTATGCTGGGTAGGTCGGTTCAGGTCGGCTTATTTGGTAGCAGCCATCAAGACATGAGTTCCTACAGTAGCATGCTCCATGTGGGCCGCCCGCAGGCTGAGTTAAAATTATAGCGCTAGTGCTACCAACAGGAGCCGATGAGGTAAACAGATATGCTTCATGAGAGCCTTATTGCTAAACATATATGTTTGGGTATCTGTTTTATCTACCAGGTCTCGAGGATATATCCTTACATGGATCACAAGCTGGTCTTCATTAAAATTAGGGATGCAGGTATCTTTCTCGAGTACACCTAACCACGTAACGGATTTATTTTCATAAAAGTGGTACTCGGCCTACATGCTTGGCCAACAGTTGCCATGAGCAACATTATTCCAGCCGATATGACGCTAAAGAGTCTAACTTTCGAGTAGTGCACTACTCAGGAGAGACTATAAATATATTCCAGCTGACATGATGCTAAGGAGTCTAACTCCCGAGTGGGACGCCACTCGGGAAAGACTACAAACCCCCTATTCCAGCTGACATGAAGCTGAAGAATCCTATATATGAGTGGCATGCTACTCGGCAAGACTATAAATTAAATTTCGGTTGACATGATACCGAAGAGTCTCATATACTAGTAGTATACTACTCGGGAAAGACTATCAGGTTAAAGATCTTTTACTTTATGTTTAATTGTCTTCACAATTAAGCACAAAGTTGGGGGCTACACCTAATAGGTGCGCCAATTCAGCGCACACTATTCATACATCTACATGAAGCCCTTCATAGCCTCGCTGCCAGCTAACATGAAGCAGGACTCGGGAAGAAGACTCACTCAGACAAAGAGTACTCGGACAATCTTCACCGTAGAGGATGAGCACTTGGTATCAGCTGTGACTCAACTATGAAGGTCACAGGGGCTACTGTGGAGGCCATGGGCCCTGGGTACTTCACCACCAGCATATAGGCCACTCGGATAGAGGATGGACCGAATCATGTAGTTAGAGATAAGATAGCACCCAACAGATTTTGCCTTGTACGATAAGGAAAATACAGTCTTAGTCGGATAAGTTTCTATCTCTAAGAAGGAAATCCCTTGGCCGTATCCGGCTGGGATCCTTATCATGTACCCCCGTCCCCCAGTATATAAGGGGAGGCAGGGCGCCCCTCAAGGGGCACGAGATCACGAGATCATCAATCGACAAACACCTCAGAGAAATAACACCATAACTGGACGTAGGGTATTACCTTACATCGAGGGCCTGAACCAGTATAAAATCTCCTTTGCATTCCTCTGCAATCCACCGAGTTTCCCCTTGC
Organism: Oryza meyeriana var. granulata; assembly: GCA_003991445.1. Classification (NCBI taxonomy): domain Eukaryota; kingdom Viridiplantae; phylum Streptophyta; class Magnoliopsida; order Poales; family Poaceae; genus Oryza; species Oryza meyeriana. The sequence goes on along the minus strand of RYFJ01000220.1, from coordinate 383,736 downwards.
CGAGTAGCCCTATAGTTATATTGTTGGTGTAAAACATCGACACCTAGGGCCATCCACGTGGGTTGCTCGAAAGCAGCCACGTGACAGCGCGCTCAGCTCAGGGCCATCCACGTGGATTGCCTGGGGGCGACTACGCGACAGCGCACCTAGTTCGGGGTCGTCCACGCGGAGTGCACGGCAATGTCCATGTGGCACCATCCCTTCCTTGTCCCGTTCGAAGCCATCTGCGCCGGCATAGCGCTCGGTTCCGTGTAGCTCCCGTTGGCTGGCCACGGAGAGGAGCTCGGGGGGCAGCACATGGTGTGCCCATAAGTAGACACGCAAGACCACTCGGAGAATAGAAGACAAAGAGGTAGCGGGTCTTGCAATATGACACCAGGACAGAGGGGGCGCGCTATTGCCCACCCTATCATTTCGAGCTAATAAGGCGTTCACACGGTCGGTGAAATGCATCTAAGACTGACAACCCGGTGGATTACATCTCTCCCTCTACCGTCCAGTCTGCCTCTGACAAGATAGAAGTGCATCGTCTTATCTATGATGGCTTGGGTGGAAGATATGGTACAACAAGATGAGGTGACCGGCGACAAGCGGCGTGTCAGCAAGCCATATACCCGTAAGGATGCACCTGCCACAGTACACATAATGATGTATCTGTACAATATCATGTCGGAATCTCCATATGTGGGATTAATGTACCGGGTAGTATATAAGTTGGTGCAACATGCTGGCATAAAGGAAAAGGAAAAGACATACCCATGACAACTCCTAGTGAATCATGTTGTCAAAGACGACAACAATGGTTTTTAAGTGTAGACAAAGAAGGTAAAAGTCTATATTGATTCTAAAAAAACTCTCCTATTACAATTCCCTGGGTGCCTATTTATAGGCCCAGGGTTTCACTTACAAGTCTTAGGGTTCCAATTACAAGTAGTGTTACACTTTTTTTCCTAGACAGGGGCAGGTACGGGGATACACACGTATTTTCCTTGGTAAATACTAGCATACATGGGCCACGCTAGGCCTCAAGCTATGCCTCTTCTAGCAGGGTTTTGGTCTCCTGGACAAAAACCTTTATCTTTGTGGGTTGTCAGTAGCCTCGACAATGCCCGTGGTGCCCGTTGCGATACGTGGCCTCTACCCGTCATGGTTTTCGCCCAGCGTGGCAGACTTTGCCCATCCGCCGTAGACAGCACCCCACATGGCTGGCTTCTCCCGCCTACCATGGTCTTCGCATGGCGTGGTGTGGCTTCACTTGCCCGCCGTGGCCTTTGCCTTAGTGTCGGCTGAAGGGCTAATGACCTACCTGCAACGAATCAATAAATAAGCAAGAATAGGGCTATTATTCTCCAAGAGGCCCAACCCTGGGTAAGATTTGAGTGTGTTTTTCTATGGGCTGCTCCAAGGTAGGTGTAAGGTCACAGCCTTAAACTCCCACCGTCGAACACCAGGTTCCCCGGGACCAGATTCTACCGATGCACAACGTTGAAACATATCAAGATCCATGTGGCATGCCACATCAGATTTTGGATCAGCTTGGTATATTTAGCAAGTTTAGAGGTCTACATATGTATTTTTTAAGTTTATGGATCTAGATGATACTCACGTACAAGTTTAAGTACTGCCACTGTACTTTGCTCTTTTTATTAGCCCATGCTATTTCTAATTAAATGATTTATTAAATCAATAATATGATATTCAAATCAACACTAAGATCTTTCTACTTAACGTGAACACTAGCTCGAAGTGCCAAAGTGCCCAATTAGTATATGTGGTAGATGACGTAGCTGTCGACAGCGAGGCGCATGTGATATTGTGATGGTTTCGTTAATTTTAAGATAGACCGATTCAGTTTATCGAAGGTGCTAACAGGGATAGAATATTCTTATGGTGAGTGGGTTATACACGTATATATAAGCGTATACGTGCGTTTGTACTATGTTTAAAGAAAAAAAAGGTATACATGTGCTAACAGCCCATGTGCCATCCAGGTACGCGTTTTGCTTGGAGGGTTGCAACGGCGGCTAAAGACAGTGCAGCATTCCATGACCGAAGCACCCCGGTGTGGTATGCCGTATGCATAGTTGCATATGCGATATAATCTCTAGGAAGATAATATAGATAAAGAATTCAATTATTAACGGTACAATACGAGTGTACCTCTCTAGGAATTCGACAATAATTCAAGTTACAGTACAAACTGCGACATGGATGGATAGGGGTGAAAACGGTTGGAAATGGTCGGAAAACCCTTAAATCATTTCCATTTCCATATTTTGTACTCGGAATCGGAATCGGAAACGGTAATGTCGGAAATGGAAACGGCTTCGGAAAATTCGGAAACATCGGAAATGGAGTTGCTCGATCGGAAATTCATCAATATCGATCGGACATCCATGAATTCGGATCGGAAATAACTTTACCTCACATATCAGTGGAATATTCCCTACTGGGTCCATCCTATCTCATCTAATCCACAAACCAAACAGCCATAAAAATGAGATAGACCCAGCCCAACCTACAAAATCCGTGGAAGCAAACACACCCTAAGCTCTTTCTTGCTCTTTCTTTCTTTCCTCTTTACTTTTTCTTTCCTCTTACAAATTGTGGGACAGTTGCGATTTGTAATTTATTCTCAAATTTAGTTATAAATGGCCTCCATCACCGACACCGCCCTCAGCCTCCAACACCGACGCCGTCTCCTGCCTCCAGCTCCTCTGCGCCACCGCTCCGGCCTCGGCCGCCGACGCCGCCGGTGTCCACCGCCGCCTCCGGCCTTGGGCCTCCATCACCACCTCTGGCCTTGGGCCGCTGACGCCGCCTCCGGCCTCGGCCTCCACCACTGCCGCTGGTGTCCACCCGCGCCGCCGTCTCCGGCCTCGGTCGCCGACGCCGCCTGTGTCCACCGCCGCCGACAGCCTCGGGCCTCCACCGCCGCCGCCGCCTCCGGCCTCGGCCGCCAATGCCTCTGGCCTCAGCCTCTACAGCTGACTCCGCCCTCGGCCTCCACCACCGCCTCCAGCCTAGGCCGCCGACGCCGTCTCCGGGCTCCACCGCCGCCTCCGGCCTCTGACTCGGCCTTATCCAGTGAGCCTCACTGTTGTACTTGTATATGAATTTTAGTACCGAATCAGTACATCGGCAAATTTCCGAATAAATACGGTAAACTTTGGAAATGGTCGGTAAGCTACTGAAACCATTTCCGATATCGTTTCTGAGACCCCAATACCGTTTTCCGGATCATTTCCGACCAGTACCAAAAAAAAGGGAAAACAGTCGGTAAAATCCAGAAAACGGCGTCGGTCGGTTCGGAAATTTTTCCAACCGTTTTCACCCCTATGGATGGACATGGCAGGAGTTGGCCTGCCTCTAGAACTATTGGTAAACTAATCCTATTAACAGTACAAATTGCGAGGTAGATTAATTCATTTCTTTGAGTTTCAAATACCAACACATTTGAGTTTTGAGTTTGTTTGTCTAAAAGATACATGTAAATTGTAAACAGAACGTAGAATAAGCAAAGGGGGCTGGCCAACTGTATGGAACGGTTCAAATATTGTATACTATTCACTTTTTAGTTTTACTAGCAAGTGTACCGATGCGTTGCAATGAGATATACAAATTATGTATATTTATCATTTTACTTGACATGTGCATCGGAGGTGGTCGCTGCCGCTTGGTTTAGGTGGCGAGAATGATTAGGGCCTTTCGGAAGGGACGGCATCGAATCGTTGGATTGACCACTATTCTGCAAATTTCCTTCCCTATGGTAACTTATTATATATGGGAAGCTTCGATTTGGTGGCAGGGACCTTGGTCGCTCTAGTAGTGGCCTTTCGTTTTTTTTTTTTTTTGCTCCCTTCACCGCCATGGTCAAAGCGACATCGTATTCGACCGTTTCTTCATTGGTGAAGGGTCTACTCCTCCTTTGCTACTACATGGCTTAGAGTTTGCATCCATCGTGCTCACATGGTTGTCGTGTGACATTCTATACATTATCCCCTTGACTGTGAGTGGCTTCTATTATACTAGCATGCTTTGTACAGGGAGATGAATGGCAGAACAAAGGTAACATGTTGTGAAGCAAGATGGTTGGGACAGGAGGGAAGGCTGATCTGTTGTCCGAACTTGTCATATGGTGGTGGCTAGGTGACAGATTAAGCATACAACATCACTGTTTCTTTCTTTTATAAAGGAGTAGATCATTTTAGATAAAATTGGTTCAGCGATATTAAAAGATCTCATGTTTAGAAATATACCACAGAAAATTAGTGGTACACTTTAGAAATATATCATTCGGTCAACTTGTGTGAGTTCTTTTTCATAGTTTTTGAACTATTCTCTTCCAAATAATTGGAGGCAAAGATGTATATGCCCTTATGACGGACCAATGCATTCATGAACTGGATCGAGTCACTCATCTCCTTTCTATCAATCGACGGTGTTGTGTGGCCAGGAAAGAACTCGTCGCTCCCGTAATGCCGCCGGCACCGCAGTCGGCTCTGCCCGTCCGCCGCCTTCGCCACTGTCAGCACGGCACCTCTGCTCCATCACTCAGGTTGGCTGTGATCTTATAAATGCCTAGTGCAATCAAATGAATGGAATTGATTACTCAAGAAGTCGAGATGCAAGAAACGAACCCACGACTTTGCTCGTTCTTGCACACTGCGGCTACTATCTCAACGTTGCAACTTTCATCTAAAGAGAGGAAGAAGCTCGTTATTCTTCACCAAAGATGATTGACACTCACCTAGACCTGCATTAGCCGCACCGCCAATAGCAAAGCAGAAGAAAACAGGATGAGCCTGATCAAGGGGGTATGAAGGAAAGGACAAGCATGAACAACTGCAGGGAGGAAGAACTCTCCTAGTTGAGTTGTAGCCGCCAAGTGAAAGGGGAAAGAAAGGGGAATCGACTACGGCACCTCCGAGATGAGGACAAATCGGCAATGGCGTCGGGGACACAGTTCGGCGGCAGTGATTTTGGTCCAGCGAATTGGCCTCAGACTTGGCGATGGAGACTTGGGTTCAGGGTGGCCTTGAGGCGCGCGTGGCCTCGACGGCCGTGTCATCGGTGCTGGAGCCACACCCTCATGCCCTACCTCGCCAGGTCGCTGATCTCCTCCTCGAGCTTGCCCCACGGCCACCGCCGCATGCGCGATTCAAAACAAAAAGGGAACACGATTCGGAACATGTTGCGACTCGAGCACGATCTCATCCGTGAGACTGACAAACTGAATAGGATAGGAAGTGACGAAAATTTTAGGTGACGTCAGTATGCCACCATGATGAGTTAGCGACAGACAAAAATTTTGGTAGAAATACTATTCGTTTTTATAATAGTAGAGAAATATTTGCTCTTTCTAAAAAAAGTATATTTAAAATATGTCGTATTAGCAATGTGTTTTGTGACATAAATAAAAAACCATGCAACTTCCATTAGTTATAGATTAGTAATTTAAAGTTACTAATGGTTAAAAGCTGAAACATTGATGGTCCACGGTGATAAGTAAACAAAGACAGGGGACTATAATACATATTTTGCATCTAATTTTATTGAATATATTTTTGGTACTTTCAATAAGCATTTTAATTTATTTGTAGTTCTAAATTTTGAGATTAGTAATAAATGCTTTAGTCTGTTAATTCGTATTTTCTTAATGTAGTAATTTCCAAATTCATAATTAATAAATACAAAGTTATACATGTCATGATGTCTTAAGTTTAGTTTAATAGTAACGATATAAATGCAAAATTTCAAAATTAATAGGCAACAAGTTGTATTTATGTTAGTCTCAATCAAGTAATTTCTTAGTTGAATAACTCTAAATATTTGAAATTAATAATTACCGTCCAGGGCATAGGCTTGTTTCATCTGGACCATTATAATTCAGGGTTATCTAAATAGATTTCTCACCAATAAGCATAAATTTTTTGTCATAGTGTCTAATTTGCGATTGCACTCATTTTCAGTCTGAATTTGGGATTTTTCATAATTTAATAATTCTAAAATTTGAAAATTAATAATTAAAATTGCTGATACAGACTAGAGTATTTGTTTAATATAAACCGTTACAATTCGGTCACATCTGGATGGATGATCTAAATTTATTCACTTCTTTCCATTAATATAGGAATTTCCTGAATGCCCAACGTATAGTAGATTGAAAGATAGATTTATAGTACTTTTTATTTTTTTACTACACGATCGATCTGCTGTTTTGCTCCAAATTTGATTTTGTTTTAAGAATTAAACAAGATATTAAACACCATTTGTCCTGGTGCGAAACCGCATCTTCGTCGCATCCAGATTAGTTACAAACATGAGGGACACCATTAAAACAAACCCGCGTTGTCTTGCACGAGCCTTCGCCTCCATTAATATATGTACTACCCACCCACACTGCCAAACGATAGCTGCCCGAGCATCATGCACGACACAAAAATGGCAGATGGTTACTTCTACCTCTTCTTGGCTCTCGTGTCTTTGCTCGTCGTGCTGCTCGCCAGGCGCAGGCGCGCGGCCAAGGCGCATGGCGACGGCGGGCTGCGGTTGCCACCGGGGCCTTGGCAGCTGCCGGTCATCGGTAGCCTGCACCACATCGCCGGCAAGCTCCCACACCAAGCGATGCGCGACCTTGCGCGTCGCCACGGGCCGGTCATGCTTCTCCGGCTCGGCGAGGTGCCCACGCTCGTGGTGTCGTCGCGGGACGCCGCGCGCGAGGTGATGAAGACCCACGACACGGCGTTCGCGACGCGGCCGCTGAGCGCCACCATCCGCGCGCTCACCAATGGCGGCCGGGACATCATCTTCGCGCCGTACGGGGACTACTGGCGCCAGCTCCGGAAGATCGCCGTCACGGAGCTCCTCAGCGCGCGGCGCGTCCTCTCGTTCCGCTCCATCCGCGAGGAGGAGGTGGCCTCCATGCTACGCGCAGTCGCCAACGCCGCGGCGGCCGGGCGCACCGTGGAGATGCGAGCGGCGCTGTCCGCGCTGGTGGCCGACACCACGGTGCGCGCCGTGATGGGCGACAGGTGCAAGGACCGCGACGTGTTCCTTCGCAAGCTCGACCGCACCGTCGAGCTCTCGGCCGGGTTCAACCCGGCAGACCTGTGGCCGTCGTCGCGTCTCGCCGGCCGTCTCAGCGGCGCCGTGCGCCAGGCTGAGGAGTGCCGCGACACGGTGTTCGGCATCCTCGACGGCATCATCCAGGAGCACCTGGAGAGGACTGGCAGTGGCTGCGCCGGCGCCGCCGGCGAGGACCTTCTCGACGTGCTACTAAGGTTACAGAAGGAGGGTGGACTCCAGTTCCCGCTCGACATGGTCGCAATCAAATCCGTCATCTTTGTAAGTGACTATCATCAGTATCATGTAATCCTTTAGATAAAGCTTATACTTTTTGGACAACTATCATCTTAGTGTAATAATCAATCTTTAGCTATACAACACGAACATTTTGCTATCTTCAACTATCAGAATTGGTTAAAATAAAGTATCCTTTCAAAACAAAAACTAGTTCAAATATCACTCTAGGCAATCCAATAATTTGTAATGGTACTCTTTTCAAAGTTAACAATGTTATTTACATATGACACCCAGTTAGGTTATGACATGTAAATAAACAGTTGTATGTTAGTATAAAAACAAATTATTTGAATGTTGTAATAATGAAATCACAAATAAAACCGGAATGATTTATTGATGAGGTATTTTAATTAGTTTTAATATTCAATATTGTTAGATACTACTTCCTGTCTTAAAATATAACAAATTCATGTCCTAACTGAAACTTATTATAGTTTTAATAAAGATAATAGTTTTATAGTTAAGATTACTTTTAGATTATCATGTGCTAGCTAACTGCCAACGTGCTATCGATGTTGACACTAGACACTGATGGACTCAATTTGATGCGACAAATCACAGATCTAAATGCAGAAGCAACTAGAGCTAACAAATACGGACAGATCTTCTACAATTATCCAGAGGAATTGGAAGTCACTGACACGCGGAACTGCTCTTCTCTAGACCCACATGTCAGTGACGTCTAATGCCTCAGCATTACTGTAGATGACCTGTGTCCAGGAAACACTACCAGTAGCTTGATACGCGGCATCAGCTGCATAGATTTTAAGCTTAGGAGCACGATTGGTTACCAGCCAAGATTCCTTCATGTTGAACATAATAATTGAGTAGGAATTTTGTGAGAAACAACTTAATTTAGATTGGATCCACCAAGCCAAGATTCCTTCTGATCTATTTTTTGTCTCGTGTCGATCATCTCACGCAGCTACATGCGAAAATGTATCATGCAGGACATCTTTGGCGCCGGCAGCGAGACGTCGGCGACGGCGCTCGAGTGGGCGATCGCGGAGCTCATCCGGAACCCGGAGGCCATGCAGAAGGCGACGGCCGAGTGCGGCATGCCTTCGCCGCGCCCGGCGCGGTGTCGGAGGCCGCGCTCGGCGAGCTCCAGTACCTTCACCTCGTCCTCCGGGAGACGTTCCGGTTGCACGCGCCGGTGCCGCTGCTGCTGCCACGCGAGTGTCAGGAGCCGTGCCGGGTGCTCGGCTACGACGTTCCGCGCGGCACGCAGGTGCTGGTCAACGTCTGGGCGCTCGGCCGCGACGAGAGATACTGGCCCTGCGGCTCGCCCGAGGAGTTCCGGCCGGAGCGGTTCGCCGACGGCGAGACGACCGCCGCGGTGGACTTCAGGGGCGCAGACTTCGAGCTGCTGCCGTTCGGCGCCGGCCGGCGGATGTGCCCCGGGATGGCGTTCGGGCTCGCCAACGTGGAGCTCCCGCTCGCCAGCCTACTCTTCCACTTCGACTGGGAAGCGCCCGGAGTGACTGACCCGGCCGAGTTCGACATGACCGAGGCGTTCGGCATCACGGCACGCCGGAAGGCCAACCTCCTGCTCCGCCCCGTCCTCCGTGTGCCCGTGCCTGGCGTCTAGCCGACGTCGCCGGCCGGCGGCGAGAGCCTTTCGTTAGTATGTGCGGTTGCCACGACACGCATCTAGTAGTAACATGGAAACAGTCATGGAAGACAAACGAACTTATGTACAGTATAACAGACGAATATGTAACAAAATGGGGAATCTGTTCACGTAGAAATGCCTGTGGCGACATTAATTAAGGAGCTTAATGGCATTATCATTCGTGTATAGATCGTAGATCATCTCAACTTTTTCTTACTATCTGGGAAACTGCAGTGCTTTATTATCACCATCTGGTGTCATGGCGAGGTGTCTCGGTGTAAATAACTTTTTTTTTTTGTGATTGAAAGACAGTGTCGGCACTATAGGCCAGTAGAATGTAGGTGTTTGACACCCTGACCCACTCAGTTTTAATGAATTTGGCGCCCCATTACACCGGATTCATTCGTATAATTAATAATGAATCAAAATTGTAATATATTGAAAGTCAATATAATAAATTAGTCAACAAATATCCTATGTGCTAAATTTTATTTTTGTTGTTTTTTTGCTTTTCCTTGCATATCATAATGCATTTTTGCATTTTATTAATTACACATGGGAAAAGTAAAATGTCAAATAAAATTTTGAAAAGTTGGAAAAACACTCTTGAATAATGTTCTGTAAAAATCTCACAAACTAAATTGCCAATTTTGTCAAAGCTTATTTTTAAATTCATATAAATAGTGAACTTCTCTGATGTCGGTATCTGAGGATGGAATTCCCGAATTCCCGGTGCATACACCATACTCGTCCCATGATCAGTGGCTAATACACACATCCACAAACTTATCATCATATCTATATATCATACACATACAAATAGGTAATGTGGTTCACATAACTTAGAGAGTGCACAAGGCCATACGATATAGATAGGGCCGACCGGCCAAATAAAGAAGTTCAAACGCTGTGGAAACGAAGTAGCAAAATATATAAGTTCTTCGGTATGTCCATCTACCAAACCACCATAGGCAACCGATTAGGAATTACCCTAGAAAGAACCATCCTCGAAACCTTCAATGCCCGGCACAAAGTACTCATCACTAGGCATCTCATAACCTGCATCAATGCTAAAAATAATAATAAGAAGTGGGTCAATACATACGTATTGGCAAGCCCTACCCAAGCCTTGGAAAGCTTATATGTACTTGCAAGCTAAGATCAAAGGATGCTACTTTGTGGACTAAATTTCATCATAAAGCAAATTTTGATTCACAGTAGTAAATAATAGATTGCAACACAAGTTGTAAAACAATATGTAAATAATAGTAGTAATAATTTAAGCATCATCATAATATCATCCTTGTGCCCTCCATGGCAGCAAATAAACACTTTACTCTCTGCCCACACAGGGCAAAATCACCACCATTTTACCATCATCCTAAGTTCACAAACATTTAGCAAAATACTAACACTATACTTGCATTATTTCACCAAGTCGCTTATGACCGTGAGCACAGTAATCGATTAGTTTAAACTCTGTAGAGTTTGTTCACCTTACCCACATGACACATACTAGCAATCATGTCAACCATGACACGCGATACCAACCGGTACCTGTTTTGCTAAATATGACAAAGCCAATACATTGCTCAAAGATTAACCTTGTACGAGCACGAAGAGTGTTTCTCCACATTGGCCATGAACCAATGCTGCTAGGAAAGGTGGGTCCCATCCTAATCGAAACACCATGAGGATGATCACAACGGTCACCTTGACGAGGCACCATCCGTTATATTGAATATGCTCAGACGTCCAAGGCATATGGCGAACAACCGTTCCCATAGGGGCACATAGGTAACTCCTATGAACCATCACACGACTACTCCTTACTACAACGGCCTCCCGATGCAAGGTTAAGCAATAAGTAACATAATATGCTAAGATTACTCCAAAACTAACATATGCGGTTGTACTGTAATCTTAATTGGTGACACATAGTTTGGTCCTTAATCGACCCAAACGAACACTCCCCCTATCAGTGTGCAACTACCACCATATACACACACTACTTGCCGCCCAAGTCTAAAATCTACATTTTCAGTTTTCATGGTTTACAAAGAGTAGAGGCAACCCCTTTGTACCACATGTTCAAATATCCCAAGTTTAAAGAATGGATATCATGTCATGTGTAATCAACGTGATTTCTAAGCACGGCTAAGCAATAGCTAGTAGTAGTAGCCCAAATATACCTAATTTTGCAATTTGGCACTTGGATAGTATCACAACCCATCCTAGGTATATCAACAGTAGGGTGAACAATAATCAAGTTGGATAATTGTCACGCCCATAAATTCACCAGAATTTACAAAGCTAATTTGTGCAATAAACCCTCGTCCAGGAATCAGCCGAGGTACACAAATCGATAATTTGATAAACATAACCAAAAACAATAAATGATAAATACTTACAGAAGAGACACTTAGTCTTCACACAGAAGAAACAGCAGCGGAACAAAAATTCTAGCCAAGTAGCAGCACCAAGCTACAGGCAGCTCAACTGGGGTATAAGCCAAACACCAAACTTCTCCTCCACACAAATCTTCACTCTGATAATTGTAATATTGCAAGACTGAGTACCATGCACTGTACTCAAAAAGCCACACATGGAAATGCAAATAATGTAACAGGATTCCAAAGGAAAGACATAACATGGCTTATTTGCGTAAATAGCATTTAAAATATTTGCATTTAAAAGTATTAAAAACAGTATAGTTTAATTAATAATCAACATTAAGTCAATCACTGAACAACACTCCAATGCAGTCTAGGCCCAAACCATAACCCTTCAAATTAGAGCTATCAAGTTCCATCATTTGTCACCATTTATGAGTAATGTGGAACTAATCACAGAAAATATTGCTAGACCCGCCCATTGACCACGGGCACGGCTATTCGAATAGATTTACTCTGACCAGAGGTGTACCAATTTACCCACAAGACACGATTCCACATATGTCACCATGCCTCGAAATACCACCATGGTACTACAAAGGGGGAAACCGTGACAAGACCTTTCATGCAACTCGCCCAACAGAAGAGCCTCCCACCAAGCCTCCGGTCTCTGGTAGGGGTGATCAAATGCCTTCCCGCAAGACGGCTCGACAACCGAACTCATGGACTTATTGACAACTGCCATGTGTGGACTTATATCAGCCACAAATACGCCCTGGTGCCTTCTGTTGAACTCACTACACTATGAGTCCAGCCGTTGACCATTCTGGCTTGTGGTTAGTACGGTATTGCTTCGCAACAAGTAGTCCGTGAACCGGTCCTTAATTGTCGTAAGCACCACTAGCAACAACATCATTTCATGTGCTCACAACCCACCATTTAGTCAAGTTTTAGTTGGCATATTTATTAACCAACTATGACCAACTGTCGTGAAACAATAACCATTAACCATTAATTATCGATAAGTGAATCATTAGTTTTCCACATAAAATGACGCTACAGTTTCTATGCATTGGCTAAGCAAATCTTAAAATAATCTAGCTAGATCATTAAATAGTCATCCAGCTAGTCAATATTAATCACCCAGGGTATTAAAGTAAAGGTACCAATAGCAATTCATGGCCATAATCAAGGAATATAGGGTTTATAATAAATACTGGTAATAATGACATTCTAAAATTGTGCATGCAATAACGTTAAAACAAAATAGATTTCATAAATGGGATAAACATGTTCAAGGGATTGTCCTGTGACTTGCCTTACAAACAAAAAGTCTTCGATCACTCTTCCGCAAACCTCGCAATCTTCCAAAACAGCAGAGACGACTTAACTATACGTAAAACAAGGAAAAACCTTAACAAAATCCAAATAAATAGTACATAAAAAGTACATAAATAGGTAGATCATGATTTTAGATGAATTTATGAAGAAGAACGGGTCGAATCGGAGTTCGGACGAAAAAGTTACGGCTTCTAGAAGATTGAATTCAGAGAAAATCCGAAAAAAATTGGAAAAGAACGTTCTCGAGAATATTCCCTGGATTTTCAGATTCAAAAGAATTACTTTTGATTGTATAGGAGTGGGGCCCACTGGTCATAGGCTTGGCTCTGATAGACCTAGTTCATGGACAAGGGAACAGTGAGGAGTGGTGGACTGCTAAGGTGGAAGGCCACGTGGCGATGAGGTGGCAGCTAGGGCTGACTTGGCTTTAGGATAGGTTAAAGAAATCTAGCGACCGAGATCGATACGAGGAGATTGAACGGCCTACATTGCTTCGAGGTTTTACAAGGATCCGAGGGCTCAGATTGATTGGGAGAATCCAACAGCTTGGATATCTTGGGGATCAGAGCATGGGGCCTGCTTGTCATACACCGAGGAGGAGCTGTTGACCGGGCCCGCATGACAGTGGCACAGAGAGGGCGAACTGAGCTCTTCCGCTTGGACATGGTACAACCGAGGCAGGGTGGTGCCAGGCGACGGCGACGAAGACGAGTGACACAACTGCGAGGGGATGGCGGAGCGCCGGCGATGAGACTCACCCGTGGCGGTCGGCCGACCCGAAGACAACGACAGGCACGAGGCGGCGCAAAACGGCGGCGGCTGACGAGGAGCAGGGCGGCGGCGCACAAGGCGAGGCGGTGCGAGGCGAGCAGGGGTGGGTATGGCGGTGGCGGCTAGGGCTTTTGGGGGCGCGGCTAGGGCGCAAAGAGGAGCGGCGGTACCTATTTATAGGGAGGGGCACTAGGGCGTGGCGGGTGGCGGCGTTGTGCGGATTTTTGGCGGCGGCACAGGCCTTGCGGTGGCAGCGGGCCGGGCCAGGCCGGGTTGGGAGCGATGGTGGCGGCGTGGGTAGAGGAGCGGCGGCAGTGGACCGGGCCAGGAGGGGACGGCGCAGGCCGAGGGGGCTCGGGCCTGGGCGGCTTGGCCCTCAGCCGAAGAGAGAGAGAGGATGAGAGAAGGAAGATGAAGGAGAAGGAAGATGAACAGGAAAGAAGGGAAAAAGAAAAAGGAGAAAAAGCAAAGATGGGAGGGAAAAAGAAACGAGAGGGGATTTTCTAGAAAAAAACCCAAAATTTGGAAAATTGGAATTTAGAAGATTTTTAGAAAATCAAAGAATTATTTTAGAATATTGGAATTAAGGGGGTACTAGGAACTTTGGAATATTTCGATTATTAGGGTGTTTTTGGAAATTGGAAACTTGGGATATTTTACGAAATCTGAAATTTGGGGAAAGCTTCAGATTAACCGAAATAATTAGAATATTGGAGTCAAAGGAATTTTGGGATAAATCGAATATTCGGAATATTTTGGGAAATATTGGAACATGCAATATCAGGATATCGGAAATTTGAGAATATTTTTGTGGAGATATGAATTGGAGCGAAAACTCGGAATATTGAGGATTTTGGATTTATGGAGACCAAGGACATTTAAATCAAAAGGGAAGAAATGGATATTCAATAAAAAGGAATTGAATATATTCGAGTTTGTCGGATTTGGAATTTTGGGGATTTTCCGAAGCCAGTTTTTTTCAGGGAATTTGGGATTCAGAGACGACAACACGAGTCCGGATAGAAAAGAAAGGCACAAAAGGGATTGGACCAGGAACAACTGGAGAAAAGGAATTTGGAATTTGTTTAAATAATTACTGAAATTGATCTTTGTAATATTAAAATTAGTTCTGGAGCTCCGAAAAATCCGAGAAAATTTCAGAGCAGTTATTTACACAGAACGAATTTATTAAAAATGATTTCGACAATAATTTATTAAATAAATTTTTATTTCTCATTTTTTACTTTACTTATTTGATTTACTTTACAATTTAATATAAATTATAGAAAACCAATTATTAATTAATTTATTTAATTCCTGAAAAATCGGGCTGTGACAATAATGTAGCAAATAGAAGTTGTTCTACCAATATCCTAAACTTTTCAACCTCGCATGCAATTTATAAGTAGTAAACCAATTTGCAAAAATATAGGAACCAACATGATTGAAGGAGGAATGAATAGGACTTGCCTTGCTCAGTGATCTCTTCAAAGTACTCCTGAACCTGCTCACACTCCTCTATGGCTGCAACTTCGTCGGCTAGTCAAATTTAAACAAAAATTGAATAAACACTAAACAAACACCAAAATTTAAATATGATGCAACAAGTATGAGAACTATACAGTGGGTAGAGGTTGATTTTAGATGAAATTAGGTGAAAGAATCACTTGAATCCGACTTCGTATGCTCGAGTTATAAGCTTCCAAAGTTTAAAATCCTAAAAAATGCAAAACATACGATTCACTATTTGTATTTTAGTATTTAGTTGTATATTTCCGTAGTATTTTTTGCAAAATCCGACTGACCATATTAAAGAGAAAATTCCTATGGACCCATAAAAATTTGGTCCGACTAATTTGGAGTTAAAATGATTTTTCAATGATTTTTCAAAATTTCAATAAAGTTAAGTGTAATAATAATTGGTATAAATTATTTTCTCGATTTATTTTTTTTACAGGGAGTTCCCTCCAAGCACTAAAAACAATTACAAATAGGTCCTCCTGAGCACAAAATTACAGTTAGTTCGCTCCAATAACTAAAAATAATTACAAATAGGTCCTCCCTAGCACTAATTTACAGAGAAGTCAATCTGAGCACTAAAAATAATTACAAATAGGTCCTCTGAGGACTATAATCACTCTTAGAGCCTTAAATGTTTCTAGAAATTACGTAGAGGTCTTCGGGACTATTTGATTGTGAGAGGTACTTTTGCTATTTAACCCAAAGACTTCTAGAAATTGTGGTTTAGCCCCTGTCTTCAACCTACAGCCATTACGGGCTGCTACGGGCTTAGCTCGACGGCGGCGAGGGGCGGCATGGCTCACTTAGGTGGGCTTCCTGGCAGCGAGAGGAGATCCCTGCAACCATTCTCGTAGGCTATAGGGCTGCACACAACGGCTAGCAGTGTGATGGCAAGCTACAGACAGTGCTAGATCAGGACGACGTCGACGGCATGTCTATAGTGGTCAGGGCCTAATCTGAGCCTCTGAATGGAACCTATAGGGGTCGAAGAAGCTCACCCTAAACTTGGCCAAGACGGAGCCTGCTTGGAGAGGCCTAGCATTGATGATCGTCTTGGCTGGCGCAAAAGGGCGACGGCGCACGGTGGACAGCGGCATCCAGGGCTGCGGAATTGGCAGAATGGAGTCAGTGAAGGACGAGGAAGAAGATGATGTGCTTGGTTCGGGAAGATACCTCACCGGTGCTGCTATGGCTTGCCTGTGTGCTCACCAGCATCAAGATTGATGCTCACGCTCTCGGCGGTCTAGGGGAGTTTTTTTCCCGGACTTGCTTAAGACGTAATGTGGCGAGTTAGGGGAGACTAGTAGCACAACAACAGGGTTAAAGGCAGAGGTTGGACGGGGTGCTCATGAACTCGGTCTACAGCAGCGTGCACTGTCTTGGCGTTCTCGAGCGGTGGGTGATGGAACGGGATAGCTGGGCGGTGCTGCGGTGTCAGGGAGGTCCAGAGAGGGTATCCACATGAGAGATTTGGTCAGACGCGCTCTGTCCACTAGAGGCTCGACTTACCCGCAACTGGCGGCATCCAAGTGGCGTTCCCGGTGTTCTAGCAGCCGAGGGGTGGTACAACATGGTGTAGGTGTTCTACGTGGCTAGGAACACAGGTTGGAAGGCGGGTTGGAGCTGGGAGAATCTGGGGCGGACGTGGCTAGGAACACAGGTTGGAAGGCGGGTTGGAGCTGGGAGAATCTGGGGCGGTTGTTCCTCTCATGGCAGGATGTTGCATGCCACATGTTCGATGAAATGCCCAAAAGGAGAGACGAAGAAGGGGCAGGCTCGAGGACTTCTGGGTGGATAGGTGAGGCTGCCAGGTGGGACCTGGGGTGGCTATGCCCATTGGAAGTGAGAAGGGTAAGGTTGTAGTGGTGAACACGAATTAAAGGTTAAGTCCTGATTTTTGAATCATTTGGCTCTTCTGACCGCACGATTTCAATGGGTTACAGCGAGGTAAAACTTTGGGGAAATTACTGTAAGTAGATAAAGTTATGATGATCATTCTAGCAAAATTTCATACTCAGATGAGCTACAATTTTTACTGGGGTAAAACTCACAAGAGGGCTAAATGATAAGGATTTATTCCAGATTTGGAGTTGTTTGACTGGCTCGTTTGAGATAGCAAATGAGGTGATAATTTGATGCCAATTTAACTGTGGGGCACGCATGATATTTAGAAAATTTTTAAATTTTTTCAGAATTTTTGCGTACACAGAAAAATTATTAAAATTCTTACAAGCTACTTTAATGCATATGGATACAATTATGAATGCACACAAAAATCCATAAACATGCAAAAATAAGTTCAAAACACAGAGGGAAACCCTTTACACAGCTTATATCATGAGTTTTAAGGTTTTTATAATTTTTGGGTCTATTACATCTGAATTTTCAAAAACAATCTACACATGAGAAAAATCCCAAAAAAGTATCAAATTCAAATCATGTCCACATCTAGTTCTAGAAAAATTTGCATAAAATTACAAGCAACAAAGCACCCAAAATAAATTCAACAAAGTCTCAGCCAATTTTAAAATACCAGTATAAATTCCCTCTTGTCCTCTCCCTTTCTCTCTCTGACCAGTGGGCCTAGAAGCACCCCCAACCCCACCTGCCAGTCACCTAGCCTTCCCTCTTTCTCTCTCTCCTCCTTTGGGCATTTCATCAAGCACTTTGCAGGCGAGCCCCGACACTGCGAAGCCGCCAAGCCGCCATGGACGCCGCCGTCCTGCCTGACGCCTGCCCCTGCTCCTTGCCTGCCCCTGCCTCTGCCTAGCACGCGCCAGCCCGATGTGACTAGACGCCGCCGCCTAACTGCGCCAATCGCCGCGCCTGGCAAAGCCGAACCTGCCACCCGCCAACCCGCCTCCTCCACTCTGTCGCGCCAGCCTACAAAGCCGGCCTCGCGGCGCACGCGCCATGCCGTGGCCAACCGGCACCCTGCCCTTTGCTCCACCGTGCCGAACGCAACAAGACAAGACGAGCCCCGACTGTCTCTGCCTTCCTCTGCAAAATGTCGACCTCGCCAGCCTTCCTTTGACACCTTGTCTCCCGCCGACCGTGCCAGCTTTCCCTGCAACGGCCGCCCGACCACGCCAGTGCACACGGGATGACGGCCGCACAACGACAACCACCGCCCGTGCCCTGCCTCGCTTCTAACTCGGCCTATAGAACCGCCCCCAGCTCGCCCTCCAACTCCCATCTCCCTCTCGTCCTTCCCCAGCTAGTAACCGAGCCTAAGCCCCTCTGCCCACCGGGAACGGCAACGCCGCCGCCGTCTATGCCCCTCGGCCGGACAGAGCCGCCAACACCACAAGCCGTCCATCTTCCACCTCGGTGAGTCCCGGATCAAATCCCTTCGCCGACGCCACCCTAAGAACCCCCTAAACACTTCCCCTCAATCAATTTTAGGCTGTCGCTGCTGGAGAGCCGCCATCGTCACTATCAATCGCCGCCGCACTCAGAATCCCGTCGCCCGCCGCTCCGAACCGCCTCCGCCCAAACCAAGCCCGGGGTAAGCATCCTCTTCGTCCCTAGATTCTCTCCTGTCCTTGAATCGAACCACCCAGCCCGTAGCGCCACTATCGCCACCGTCCAGAACTGCTGCCGCCTAGCTCTCGCCTCCTGCCGTCCCAGCCACGCCACCGCCGCTATGGGACGAGGTCAAAAAGACCTTCTCTAGCCTCCCCTAGCCTTGGCCGAGCCCACCGCCGCCTCCCTCGCCGCCGGCGAGCTCCAACAAAGCCGTCGTGCTCTCTCCCCTTCCTTCTCTCGCCGATAGGCGGGCCCCGCCTGTCGGGTGGCCGACAGAAAGAAGATAGGAACCTCGTTGTAATTTGCTAAAAAACTAGGGATCGAGTTATAAGAAGCTAGTCACTTACATGTGGGCCCAGGCCGTTTTAAAACGAGAAATACGCATTCACTCATATAAATTTTACGCTTTCCCGAAAGGAAAACGGATTACTCTCGGCCGAAGGCCAAAGTACGCTTTTTCACTTGGAAAATGTATTCCCTCAGTCCGCAACCAATCTTTAATAAAAGAAATCAATGAAAATGACTGACATGAATTAATTATGTACTGTAAAATGCTAAAACCTTGGAAAATCATAGAAAATTCATTTTAACTCCGATTGAGGTGAACCAAATTTTTTTAGACCCATAATAATTTTCTATTTAATATTGTACACTCAAACATGGCACCACTATTCTGGAAAAATTCACAAAATTTAAATTTTGAATACTAACTCTTCTTTATCGCATGTAAACCTTTAAAATGCTATAACTCACCCATACGACATCGGATTTAGGTGATTCTTTCACCTGAATTCATCTAAAATCAACCTCTATACACTGCATATGTTCATGCATCATGTTTCATATTTTATTTTGGAGTTTCATTGGATGTTCGTTTGAATATGCGTTTAAATTTAATTATTTAGAGAATGACTCGGTTGTTGCCGTTGACAAGAGTGTCCCCGACCAGGAATCATTTGAGGAACCACCTAAGCAAGGGAAGTCCTATTCAATCCTCCTTCGATCATGTGAATCCTATATTTTCGCAAATGCTTATTATTTATAAATTGCATGCGATGATTTTTAAAATGTGGGTATTGGTAGAAATGTCCTAATTTCTACATTACCTACCTTGTCAATTTGATTCCCTCACTGTTGTTAACCCTAGGTTATGGGAATGTACTTTCTAGGTACAAAATTGGGTATATTCGAGCTACTAGTATAGCTATTGCTTATCCATGCTTAGAAAAATTACATGGGTTACAAAATGAGGGATATTTGAAAATGTTGTATAGAGGGGTTGCCTATGTTATTTGTAAAATATGAAAAAAAATAAAAAATGATGACTTTTAGACTTGGGCGGTAAGTGGTGTGCATATGGTGATATATGCACACGATAGGGGGAGTGTTCGCCTAAGTCGATTAAGGACTAAACTATGTATCACCAATTAAGATTACAGTGCAACCACATGTGTTAGTTATAGGATGACCTTAACTTATTAAGTTTTTAATGTTTATCCTTGCATTTGGCAGGCTGTTGTATTAGAGAGTACCTAATAAGGGCTGCCAATGAGGGTGGTGCCTGAGGGGCTGTTCATAGGAGCTACCTATTACTACCAGAAAATCGAGATTTCATGACGGTGTTGAATTTTCATGAGAGTATTAGATACACTCTCACGAAAATCACAATTTTCGTGACGGTGTAGCAAAAACCGTCACGAAAACATATTTTCGTGATGGTGCTTGACACACCGCCATAAAAAGTAGTTGTTTTCGTGAGGGTATTTTTTAAACCGCCACGAAAATGATTGTCCCTTCACAAAATAATGTACAGTACCATCGCCTCTCTACTTGGACAAGAAAGAACTAGACCCACCGACAGCATAATCATTTTAGATGCGATTATACCAGCACTAAAACACCAGCTCCTGTTAAAACTCCGAAGTTAAGCGTGCTTAGGCGGGAGGATGGGTGACCTGCACCCACCGTCACAAAATACAGACCGGATGGTCTCGTAATTTTCGTGATGGTGAGCACCGCCATGAAAATAATTCGTGAGGGTGGACCGTCACGAAAATATTTTCGTGACGGTATTTTAACTCTCACGAAAACTCCATTTTATGGTAGTGTATGGAGCTATGAGGGACAGGTTGATCCTCTCATGACATGGGCGTCTGAGCATATCCAATATAATGGAGTAATGCCTCATGGAGGATGACTGATGGTTCCACCCATGGTGTTAGGGGTGGGCCGGCGAACCACCCTAAGCAAACTAGAGGTCGAGACCAGTGGGATTTGCACTCTCTGTGCTCATGCAAGATTAGGCATTAGGCAATGTAACGGCTCCGTTATGACTTCTAGACCGCATTCAATGTGTAGAGTGTGGTGGTACCGATGGGTACAAGACAAACTAGAAAGTTCATATCATGTGGGTAAAGTTACACAAACTCTGCAGAGTCTAAACTAATCGATTAACTATGCTCACGGTCATGAGTGACTTGGTGCTGTGATACAAGTATAGTGTTGGTGATTTGCTAATTGATTTATGAAAATTATGGTATGGTGGGAAAATGATGATTTTGCCTAGTATAGTTTGAGGATGAAACGTTTACTTGCTGCCATGGAAGGCACAAGGATGATATTATGATTGATTATTATTGTTTTATAAATTCCATTCCAATCTATTACTATTTAATATTATGAATTTAAATTTGCTTTATATTGAAAATGAGTCCCTAAATATAGCCCTCTTTGATCTAAGTTTGCAATAGTTCTAGGTTTCTCAAGGCTTTGGGTAAAGTTTGCCAATACCTTGTGTATTGACCCACCTCTTGTTGTTGTTTTTACACATAGATGCAGGTGACGAGATGCCTAGTGACGAGTACTTTGCACCGGGTACCGGAGTTTTCGAGGATGGTTCTTTCTACGGTGATTTCTAGTCGGTTGCCTTTGTAGTTTGGTAGATAGGCACACAAAAGAACTTATGTATCTTGTATCTTTTCTGCTGCATTTTAAACTCTTTTATTTAGCCAATTGGTCCTATCTATGTTGTAAGATTTTGCATCCGCTAAGTTATGAGAACACTTTATCTACTATTATGTCATATATGTTGTATGGATGTGATAACAATACTGTGGATAAGTGTACTAGCCACTGATAATGGGACTAGTACAGAGTACGCTCCAGGTACTCGAGAATTCAATTCCCTGGGTGCCAACAATTTTCACACTATATCTACACGATATAAAGGCAACACATATAATATGTCATTAGTTTACAGTTTGGTTTCTCGGTTTACTATTTGGTTTTTATTTTCAACTTGATACAATTTGGGGGAAGAATCTACTGCCAGCAACTTGGAATTTGCTTGCACAAGTTGCTAGTTGGCAAGCCGTAGTTTTTAATATTCAGTCCTGGTCAACTGTATGATCTTGCTGCAACGCACCAGATCAAGCAAAAAAGAATAATTCCCATCATTCAACCTGCATGGCTAAGGTGACGGACGAGTAGTGCCGCCCCCAGGAACAACAGACAAGTCGAATCCGGCGGCCTTCACAACTGGTTGGTGGATCTAGCCGCTAAAGAAGAGGGGAGCGCGATGGGGGTGAGATAGGACGGCGACGAAGGTGGTGGCCGCCGGAATCATGAGGCCCCGCCGCTTCACACCCTTCTTCCTCCCTCTTTCCTCCCCGTGCGTTGGCCTACAAGACTTCGGTTCGGGAGCAGGCGACAGATCAGGTCATGGTTGGTTGGGCTCTGCCATGGAACTGGCTGATCTCGAGGACACTCAAGCTTGCTGCCACCGTATTTGATCAGGATGGTTGCCTAGCTCGAGGTCACTTCATCGCTGGTGTCGATCGGGGAAGGACAAGTCGCACGTTTCATCTCGCATCACAGATGGACCGGACAAATCATGCGAGCCCACGACAGACAAAAGCACAGAAACAACAGGCCCACAATGGACGGACGAAAGGACAGAAGGGCCATGCATGATCGGGGAAGTGACAGGATGACGGACAAACGGAACCAAGTTCAATTTTTATAATAGTTAAAGATAAATACTAGTTTATAGGATAATTTGTAAGTTGGTTATGTTGGTCTTTTGAAAATTGCTGTACATCGGGCGTCCAACGCAAGAGCCACCCCGCATGGCCCTGCTTGTATGCGTGCAAGAAACACATAGCTGGTGACTAGATTCTTTGCAAAGGAATATCTTGAAACTTAAATTTTAAATTAATTTTTCTCCTAAACTATTTATTCAATCTAGGATCCAATTGCACTGTTATATTCGTTACAATTAAATCTTTATAATAAGATATCATATAATTATATTCCAATGTAAAAAATATATATGTTTCAACCGTTTAAATTTTATGTTTCATGCACGAGAGAAAAATGTTTTAACAAGTATTTTACTCTATTGCACAAGTTCATTTTGTATTTTGGCTGATACAACAAAGCGATGTAGTATGTACATATATATGTGTTTGCACGTGGTAAAAGAACTTTAGTTGATAGTTTATTTTGTTGTAGGTCTCCTTTATCAACATTTTCGAAGTGGTACATCGTAAAAAAAAATCGAGTAACTCAAACAATGGTTACTACTTAAAAAAACCATTAATTACTTACATAGAATGAACAGAATAAATAAGAGAAATAAAGCAACACTAAATCCTAATATGTTTTATATATGAAACATTGAATTGTAATTGTTGAAACATCATAAAATACTTACTGAAACATTTCAAGAATACCGTGTGCAACATTTACAAATAAACTAGTAAAATATCATAAAATGTTTATTGAAACATCCAAGTTACACCATATGCAGCACTTCGAAAATGATGCACTGAGACAAAAAATTTAGAATGCGAGTCATAGTTGAATTTTAGCTAAAACATTCACTTCCCATATGTGAAATATCGAATTTCACTAGTTGAAACATATATATATTTGTTAGAATATAATCGTGTGATATCTTGTTGCAAAGTTTTAATTACAATGAATACAACCGTACAATAAGATCATCGATCTGACAAATAGTTTGGAAGAAACATCGTTTTAAATGTTGCTAATATATGCTAATGCATGCATGCAGTCATGTAGAGAGTAAGCTACCCCCAGAGAGAAAATGAGAGAGAGGTGCATGTACTGAGTGAGAGATAGGCGCATGCAGCAGTTTAGTATGAGCGTCCGATTTTTAGTCTTCTATCGGCCGTCCGAGCCATGGTAACCTCCTTGGTATGAGCGTCCGATTGCTGCAAACTGAAGTACCATGAAAACTGAATCAGCCAGCCACTACTTGCTTACCCATCTGGCCCAAATGGAAGACCCACTAAGGTGCTCCCAAGTCCCCTGACCGATAGGGGACAGAACGGGAGCCATTTGCCTCACAATCCTTGCGCAACAGGAGCAGCGGCCTCCAAGGCAACGCAGAAGGCTGGCTAGGATCGGCATAGCTGGTTGGTAGAAATGGCAAGCAGTGATGAATTGGACACAGGTGCTCGACGGGAGCTCATCTGGCGCATGTCCTTGTCGTGGCTCATCCATGTTGGTTTTGGCGATCAATCTAGCAACTCTCAAGAACTACTCGAAGTCTTGAACAAAAACAAACAACAAACTCAAGAACATGATGAACACACATTTCCATGCCGCTGGCGGGTGTTTGGCCGGATCTAGCGCCTCCCCGACCAGAGCCGGAGCAGGTGCGCTGTCGCGACGGCTTGTCGGGGCCACGACGATGGTGATGCTGCCGCTTGGTGAGACCGAGGCGATGACAACGTGAGAACTTGAGGCAGTGGTGGCCAACAGCATCGCCGGCGCGCACAGTAGGTGGCACGGCGGCCCAGTGGGGCAACGACGTCGAATTCGCTCGGCAGGCTTGACCAGATCCGGCTGGCTTGCCTCCGGTGAGTCGGCGAGGCCATGACGCTGTGGCTTCGGCTTCGTGGTGTTCCCATGGCAATGGTCCTATCAGACACGCAGGCTGGTTGTGTGCGAGGGGTGGGTTGTGGAATGGTGAAAGCCTTGCCGGATTTTAGCCGGCTTTGATGATGGTGATGCCCTTGGGCGCCGTTTCCTCCTTGGAGGTATCATCATGACATCCCATCCCTCCATACTAGTCTCTAGGTAAAAACCTTGCTCCGATTTCCGAAGGGCGATGATGGTCTCTCACGTCGTGTCCTCCAGGCCCGTATCTAAGAATTTGAAGCCCTGGTGTAAGATACAAAATAAGGCTTATAGTTAGAAAATGTCAAGAAACAAAAGTACTGGGCACATGTGGCCGAAGTCATGCCAGCTGGTGCAGACTAGACACCTGAACATAACGTAGCTGCGACGCTTGAGGACGCTTGTTGAATTGGATTGTCCGATTCGCCACAACTTGCAACACTTGAAAACGGGTATTCAAGATGAAACCATCTTCAAAGAGAATCATACCTTGCCAATCTTGGGCGCTCCAACAGCCTCGTCAAAGAAGACATGGCGCATCACATGCACTCGCTTGGTGATAGGGTCGATCACTAGGTAAACCTTGGACCTGTGTTTGTAGCTAATGAAGATCATCGGTGTCGGTGTACACAACGTATGTAGGGATCCTACGGGACCCCCTTGTGAGTTCAACCGGGGGAGAATGTGTTTGATTTGTCATATGTTAATGCAAAAGCAAATGAGGCTAAGTATTTATACAGGTTTAGGCTGCACGGTGGCGTAATATTCTACTCCTATTATATTCTTGGTTTTCTCTCTAGATTACTTGCGAGAAGTGCTTACAAGGCTTAGGCTCCTAGAGTTTTCTGTATTTGATTCCCTCTTCTAGTTCTTGTGATTGGCTCTCCCCTTATAGTTCTTGGGAGAATACCACAGTTACCAGACTATGAAAAATATCATTACAGAATTAGATATGGTAGGTCTTTACTCTCTCTGAATGGCGGGCAAAGTCACTTGTGTTCCAGGGGGCCCTCCTTGGAGCCGGTTCGGAGTGAAGAGGCAATTGCCTGCCACGTGTCCTGGCATGGACGTCGGGTGCTTGCTGAGGAAGATTGGGCTTGCCACACTGGTTGTAGGCCCCTCCTGTTAGCCTCCCGTAGAAGTAGGTGAAATACAGCGAGCCTGGGTGGATGGCACGGTAGTCAACCACCCACGCCTCTGGCTAGAAAAGCGTGATGATGGCACACGACGTGGGATATAGAGCTGTCTTGTCTTCCATGCCACACGCCCGGTAGATATACGTCCCCTCGTCCTTAATTGGAAAGGTGTGAGAGGACCAAAGCGAGGCAGCATGCTCCGTTACGTCGTTATTAATGTCTCTACCTACGCGCCTTCCCCGAGCTGCTCTGGGAAGCTGAGCTCGAGGGCTGGGCAAGGTTATGCTTCGAGCGTGGCCGCTGCTGCCCCGAGCTCGAGATACGCCCCAAGCTTGACCCATGTAGCCACGAGCTCAAAGCCTTACTTCCTGGACCTGGGGGACCTCAAGTGTAGCTTTGTAGTTACCGTAAGTTGTGCATATTACTCTTGGCAATATAATAACATGGCGCTAGGCTGCCTCGAGCCATCGGCGCTGGGAGCCTCGGTTTCCACTTTACCGACAATCAGCATGCTTGAATCATTCAATTTCTTCAAATCTGGCTTCATTGTCTTCACATAAGTCACGCACCTGAACGTGTGAAGAAAATGACTGGTTTGTTTGTTTGCATACCAAGCTTCATAAGGTGTCATGCCGTTGACACTCCGCGTTGGCGCAGAGTCGAGGAGGAAGACACTGTCATTATTGCCTTACCCAAAACACGTCCAACAATCCCTTTGGCTTCAGATAGACCTTGTCATCGCCACCACTGTTTGGTTATGCGCGCTCAACAACCCTATTTTATTGTGGCAAATAGGGAGCTGTGAGCTGCCACTGTACGCCCTACTCAACACACTAGTGGCTAAACTCGATGGAGGTGAACTCACCACCGCGATCAGTATATAGCATCTTTAGGCACCGCCATGACTCCACTTCGACAGCAGCTTTGAAGCGCTTTACTGCCGCAGCAGCTTGGTCATTGGAGGCGAGGAGGATGAGCCACACGTAGCATCTCTTGTCATCGACCATCAACAGCAAGAATTTTTTACCACTCGGCGTCATGGGCACGATGGGTCCGTATATGTTGTTGTTTTACTAATTCTGCAGATAATTTTGTAGATCAGTGTCATGTAGCAGCTCTTAATAATTTTGCATGCACAAATTTGAAAGAAAATAGATGTAATATGTTGTTATTTTTACTGTCAGTGCATAAGAATGGAACTACTCGCATAGCGCGAAACCTTCTGCGCGCGCGCCTAAGCTTCCTCACGTACACAGCGTGCTTGTTCCCACATGCACAATAAAAAATAAAATAAAATAAAAAATTGAAAAAAATAAAATATTAAAAAAATTGAGTAAACTTTATACCACTAATTTAAAACTTTCATCTCTAATTTTGAAACTTTCAATTCAATTTTTAAAACTTTCAACTCAAATTTAAAAATATCAACTAAGAATTTTAAAAAATCTACTCAAAATTTGAAATTTTCAACCTAAAATTTAAAACTTTTAA
Organism: Oryza meyeriana var. granulata; assembly: GCA_003991445.1. Lineage (NCBI taxonomy): Eukaryota > Viridiplantae > Streptophyta > Magnoliopsida > Poales > Poaceae > Oryza > Oryza meyeriana. The sequence continues at coordinate 356,647 of RYFJ01000220.1, read as the reverse complement.
TTAGATTTTCGAAACTTTCAACTAAAATCTAAAACTTTTAACTCTGCTTATTTATGTATTATTTTATAATTAAAAATTATTAACTACTAATGATGGTGCTTAGAAGAATGATTAGTGCTTAATAACAGTGATTAGTGAGGCGTCCGTACAATCACGGCATGCACGGGTTAGCGTGCTAGCACAGCCCCTCACATAGTGCTCAATCGATTCTAGGGGCAAAATAGTCTTTTTGGAAATGGAGGTCTACGTATGTAACCTAATGACGGTGAAAAAAGAGAGAAAAATACTTGCACTATGGTATTTTGTAGCACTTGAGTTCGTCAATGGTAATTTATAGAACCAGTCGCTTTGTCAATGTGCAAAACATAGAATTTCTTATTTATTTAAATCACACCTTTTTTTCTCTTTTCTTGACAAAGGTATTCTTTTCAATATTGGTAAATAAAATTTGATACTTCTTGTATAAATAACGATATCTAATGTTTGATCAATATATATCCTATGCGATGGTGTAGCACACTGAACACGATTTTCACAGTAATATGTTAGACCGGTATATTTGGAACGATTGCTTTTGCCTCCTCTACCGCTGTCACTATCCTCCATTGCGGTCAATTACCACATGCAGACGCCGCCGGCTCACTGACCGATGGTGCCACACACGCCAGAAGCAGCCTCGCTGTCGCTATGACCGTAGATCACTAATGAACCACATGTCCACGCACCATTTGCTTTGACTAGTACTTTTATATTATTATAAGTTAACCATTTGCTTTGACTAGTACTTTTGTATTATTATAAGTTATCAGGTTTGCCAAATATATTTTGTAATAAAAATAATTAGTGATCACATGTACGAGTATATAAGATCATGCCAATGTTCAAAGTAACTTGTTTCTTTAATCGGAGGGAGTAAGCTGTACACGTACCGTTCGTAATAATTTCAATGCTTAAATTTTTTTTAAAAAAAAGCAATGTCGTGTTGTTCAGTCAAGGAGCATGCATGCAAAGAAGGTCAGGACATGTGCGAAGAAGCATATGCTTGCTTCAAAATTTTGACCATACTTGCGTAGGAGCATTCAACGAAGGTCAGAGCATATGCAAAGTAGCATACTTGTTTCAAAAGTTTGACCATACTTGCTTATAATGCAAGGCCTACTTAGGTATAACTGAATTCCTTGATTAAGAAAACTATGGCTTCCTTCAGGTAATTATACAACATATCAACACACAAACGTGGTAGGTAAAACCACATACGTGGCACCTTAGATGCTTTATTCTGTCGAAATCACTAGATCCCACCCTGATACTCCTCTCCAAACTACGCAACATGCTAATAAAACTGAGAGCTAGCCTAGCAACGGCGTGATAATTTTGACTAGTTAATTTCAGCTAATTAATATATTGAATGATAATGCGCCGATTGTAATGATATTAGGCAACTACGGCTCACATGGCCAAACCAAGTGGATTTGTCAAACTAAGTATTAGTCTTACGATTCTCACATAGAGCAACTCTCTGGGTTTTAATGTTTAGTGTAGTTGACTTTTAAATATATTTAACTATTTTTCTTAATAAAAAATATATAAATATTTTTTATTTTATTATGATTTGTTTTATTAAAATAACTTATATTTTTTATATTTATATATAATTTTTAAATAAAAAATAATTAAATTTATTTTTTAAAAGTTAATCGCGTTAAATATTAAAAATCAATGGAGGTACTGTCCAAGCAAATTCCAGTTTGGCCTTCTTGCAGCGTCTTCCTCCGAATAATTAAGCACAGAGCAACTCTTACGTACTTTCCAAGCACATTCCAACATTAAAATCTTAATAACAGGAAGAACGAGAATTCAATAGTAAGCGCATTTGCCCTTAACCATAAAATAATCCCGTGGTCCCCACTGTGTAGAAATATCACATCGCAACAAGCAGGTGCCAAAAGAAATCCAACAAAGGCTGGCTTTGATTAGTAGGAGAAGCATACGAAATTTGGAGGATTTCAACCATACAGAAAAAAATTCATATGGATGCCTTTAAAACAAAGGATTGAATTATTTTTTTTGAAATTCATATGGAATAGACAATCCTAGAGAGATTTTGAAAGAAAATAAGCATGAAGTTCTACCTCATGATTTCTTGTTCCTATAAGACTAAATTCATGTGTTTCTCTTGTGTGTAAATCAAAACGATAGTTTGGAACTTTCCTGGTTTTTTAAGTCTCTATAGGAACTCAATAGATATGGCATTCTATTTCTTCGTTACTTTCACAATCTTATGTTTCAAAGGAGACTTAAATGATAGTAGTGAAACATTGCCACCACTAGAGTGAAACAAAATAAATAGAGTTGCAACATAAGGGATTAACTACATGAGAATTTATGAAAAATTTAATTGCAATGATCCAAAGTAACATTAGCATCATTTATTACAACAAGAGGATGCAACGTCCTAAATTCAAAACTTCTGACAAAATATTACAACATCCCCATATCTTTTGAATGCGATGACCTTTTTCAATTCTTCAACCTCCTTTGGAATAGATGAATTTTAGAGAAATTTTGTAAATCAATGGTCAAAGTCCAATCCTAAAGTCATTTTAAAATAAAATACTACATGTAGAATTGACATGTTGCTAATGCAGTCAGAGGAAGCCAGACGCACAATGAGATGGCGGGAAAATTTTCGGGGAGAGAGAGAATAGAAGTTATTTATCTGCACATGGTTCCCATAAAAGGGGTCCCAAACATTGGCAAGAAATGGGTTGGATATTAATCAATCGCCTGATTTTCAATAGATCTTAGACACTTTTTAGTGGCTAAGATTTTTCTATAAAAGTAAATCATGTTATTTACTCTTACCCTCCTTTCCCATATTGGATCAAACCTAACTCACTCGAGACCTTCATTCATGACGCCGCTCCACCCACTGTCCCACGTGCACATCACCGCCCTCTTCCTTATCGCCGCCATACCATGGCCCTTCCACTGCTAACAGTCTCCCTCTAAAGCTGCCTCCTACACCAATGCCCCCTCTCTTCTTCACCTCACCCAGTGACCTAATCCGGCATGCTTGCTAGAGCTCAGGCCATCACTAGTATCACATCAGCATTGGAGGAAGCCACACACCGTTGCTCGAAGAAGCTGACGATGAGTTCTTCCCGCTACCATTCTACTTCTCCCTCTCCTCTTGCTAGAAGTTGAACATGACTCTCTAGCCTTTGGATTGATATCCAATTGCTAGAGAGCATGAGGGGAAACCTCAAGCACCTTAGATTAAAGTATAACCTAATGATGCCAGAAACATTATGATAAGAGAACGGAATTGCTATCTATCTGTCGACAATTTTTCTCCCCACAAAACTTTCGAATTTGCAATTGTGGGATCGCATTGAGATTTGTGCAAGCGAGGGAAAGGGAAAAAAATCCACACGCGTGCGAGGAGAGGAATCAAACTTGTGATCTCGGTTGCGATAGTACACGACACTTGCCAACATACCGCACACACACTTTTTGAATAATTATATACGAGTTATATATAAGTTACATGTAATTATACTTCAATTATATTATAGTTACATTTGAATGTTTTTTATCCAAAAAACTGCCGAATTTTGTATAACTACTCCCTAAGAGAATATATACATTTTTAGACCTGTTTAAATTAGTTATTTTGGTTAATATTGTTTTTTCTTAGATAATGAAGCCTATAAATAACGCCTCGATACATCACATTGGTAGACAGCTAGCCACTGAACACGGCCAAATAGAAAATGGCCGACGTGTCTCATACCTATGTCTATTTCGGCGTAGCGCTCGTTTCCCTGCTCGTCGTGCAGCTCGCCAGGCGGCGCAAGCGCTCGCCGGCGGCGCATGGCTCCGGCGCGCTGCGGCTGCCCCCGGGGCCGTGGCAGCTGCCGGTCATAGGCAGCCTACATCACATAGCAGGAAAGCTGCCGTACCGCGCGATGCGAGACCTGGCGCGCCGCCACGGGCCGGTGATGATGCTCCGGCTCGGCGAAGTGCCCACGGTGGTCGTGTCGTCGACAGAAGCGGTGCGCGAGGTGGTGAAGACCCACGACACGTTGTTTGCGACGCGGCCGCTGAGCTCCACCGTGCGCGTGCTCAGCAACGGCGGCAAGGACATAGTCTTCGCGCCGTACGGGGACTACTGGCGCCAGCTCCGGAAGATCGCTGTCATGGAGCTCCTCAGCGCTCGCCGCGTCCTCTCCTTCCGCTCCATCCGCGAGCAGGAGGTCGCCGCCATGCTTCGCACGGTTGCCAAGGCCGCGGCAGCCGGGGGCACCATAGAGCTGCGGGCGGCGGTGTCCTCGCTCGTGTCGGACTCCACTGTGCGCGCCGTGATGGGCGATCGGTGCAAGGATCGCGACGCGTTCCTCCGCGAGCTCGCGCGCACCATCCAGCTCGCCTCCGGGTTCAACCCGGCCGACCTGTGGCCGTCGTCACGTCTCGCCGCCCGTCTCAGCAGTGCCGTGCGCCAGGCTGAGAAGTGCCGCGACACGGTGTTCGGCATCCTCGACGGCATCATCCAGGAGCGCCTGAAGAGGACTGACGACGCCGGCGCCGCCGGCGAGGACATTCTCGACGTTCTGCTGAGGATACAGAAGGACGGCGGGCTCCAGTTTCCTCTCGACATGGACGCCATCAAATCCGTCATCTTTGTAAGTGACTGACATGTTACTCCTTAATTGGAACAGCTACTGCTTTCGTACTTCTTATTGTCATGTGCCAATTGCGAACTTGCCATCGAGCTTCTCAATCTGTCCATTTTACTCTCGATGATCAGCTCACACAGCTCCCTGAAAAATGTGTCGTGCGCAGGACATCTTCGCCGCCGGCAGTGACACGTCGGCGACAACGCTGGAATGGGCGATCGCGGAGCTGATCCGGAACCCAAACACCATGCAGAAGGCAACGGCCGAGGTGCGGCGTGCCTTTGACCCAGCCGGCGTCGTGTCAGAGGGCATGCTCAGCGAGCTCCCGTACCTGCACCTCGTCCTCAGGGAGACGTTCCGGCTACACCCACCGTTGCCGCTGCTGCTACCGCGCGAGTGCCGGGAGACGTGCCAGGTGCTCGGCTACGACGTGCCGCGCGGCACGCAGGTGCTGGTCAACGTCTGGGCGCTCGGCCGCGACGAGCGATACTGGCCTGGTGGCTCGCCGGAGGAGTTCCGGCCGGAGCGGTTCAGCGATGGTGAGACCGCCGCTGAGGTGGATTTCAAGGGGGCCGACCTCGAGCTGCTGCCGTTCGGTGCTGGCCGTCGGATGTGCCCCGGGATGACGTTCGGGCTCGCCAACGTGGAGCTCGCGCTCGCCAGCCTGCTATTCCACTTCGACTGGGAGGCGCCCGGTGTGGCGGACCCGGCCAAGTTCGACATGACCGTGGCGTTTGGCCTTTCTGGACGCCGGAAAGCCAACCTCCTGCTCCGCCCAGTCGTCCGCGTGCCCGTGCCCGTCGTCTAGCCGACGTCACCCGCTGCGGCGAGATCGTTCGTTAGTTTTCGGTTGACATGTCTCGTCAACAGTTGACAAGTGCTTTTCTTCATTCATTGTCTCCGCGTAAACAACTTTGACCCTTTTTTTCCTTTAGAGGGAAAGACTTTGTCAGCACTGTAGCCAGAGTTGACTTACTGTCCCCTCAGTTTAAATAAACAGTGAATTGCACTTTGCACCCCATCTTTTACTTCCAAGGTTTCATTTTAGATCACGTTTTACTAAATCTTTTGGAAGTAGCTATATAATATTGGATAGTTTTTTTGGAGGAAAAACTTTTAAATATAACTATAGTATAATTATATTGTAACTTTTAACTACAATGTAACTACGAAGTACTCTCTCCGTTCCAGGCTGTCCAGATTCGCAGAACGTGTCCTTAGGACAGAGAGAGTAACTTATATGTAACTTGTATAAAATTAATCAAAAAAGTTATGTGCGACCGGTTGGTTAGCGATACGCGTGTTGACAGCCGAGGTCGTGTGTTCGATCCTTCCTCCTTCCTCCTCCCACTAGGAAAAAAAATTTCCACCTTTTGTGCATAAATCTCAACACGATCGGACAGCACAAGTTTTGAATCTGTCGATCCGACAGTTCAGAAATCACAAGTTTTGAATCTGTCGACACGATCGACAGTTAAATAGTAAATCTGAATCTTTTTACTTTTGACTAATTAACTTTTTGTTTGATGTGAGTTAGACTATCCAACTCTCTTCTCTAATGATATCTAGCCTCTACTCGGTAAAGATATACCTGCGTGTAGGAGAGGGAACCCATCAGCGTGCCGGTGCCGATATGCTCGAGATTGTTTACATGCTGAAGAAGTAGTTTTGGATTGTTTAAATTATAACAAAGATTAAATTACCTACTTAAAATAAAAATATTGGACCAACGATAATCCAAAGTAAAAAAATGGCGAAAAAAGTCTAAAGTGGAATTCACTCTCAAATAAATGTGGCGGGTGCTCTTTTGCCTGCTCAGTGAGAAAAAGACAACGAACTTGTTTGGTCGGTAGTTTTGCATGACTTGGGATGCAAGCACGAGGTCCGCTGTTGATTGTTTGGTTGACGTCCTGGTGCACTCGCTCAGTTGCCTAACCTGACGAGCCGTCCATGTTAATTAGCCTCGCTCAGGCCACCAAATTACTAACGCCTGGCTCAGGCAGCTGAGAGGCCAAGAGAGATAAAGGTGTTTTGAGAGCTGTGGGTCTATAATTAGTTTCTTACTCTCCTCGGGCATATGTCTGAAACCAAATAACCGATCACTCAGGCTGGCAGGTCAGATATCTATCTTCAAATTTTCAGGCTAGCTTAAGGCGTCAGTTTTTGTCAAGCAAGTCTCACCACATCAACCAAACAGGCCCGCGTCTCCCAGGAGTTTGAGAGGCCAATGCAAGGCATTGGCAAACTAATTGATCGGTCTCTCGTCATTTACTTGTTAGCTTATCAATCACAACCAAAATTTAAATTTTAAAACATAAATTTAGAGCTGGTTATTCTTTTTATTGTTGTAGCATTGTCTTATAAATAACTAATAAAACATATATAAAAGTTTTATCCATAAATTATTTTTAGTTTTTATCATCCATAGCTTAAACGATCAGAGTAAGTAACAACACTTGTGCTCTTTCTTATGTTGGGCACCACGACTATTATACTGTCCAACGTTCCAACGCACCCACCATAAATTATTGGATGAGTGGAATCCATACATGCATAAATAGTTATCCTTATTGTGTCCATGATTGTGAAAGAAAGAATTCCCGTATAATAGTGGCAATACCAAGCAATGAACCCAAAGGATACTTAACAGGAGAGCACGCTGGTCCGCCAACGAGGCATGTACCGTCTGCCATCCACTCAATGGCTAAAAGGTGCTTTAGGATCTTGATGTCGTCTAGAGAGAGTTGAATAGGTGATTCCTGAAATTACAAAAACATGCAGCAGAAATTAGAACTAACTGGATTGTCGGGTGCAGTCCGACACCGCACCATACAATCCAACTATAGAGGGGTCGACAGTGGTAGGACATTCTGGTCAACACAGATAAATGTCAACACAGGTAAGAAAACTATTGCAAGATACCAAGATATAAACTTAGAGATGTACCTCAAGTACACTTTCTACGAGAACTAGCTAGTTATAGATTGAGATAGCTAACAAGCAAAGATCACTAAAAGCTCAAGTATGAAAGCAGTAAAGGCAAAGTAAAAGAGAGGAAAGGGGACACCAATTTATTTCTTGAAGTTCGGATCCAACTGATCCTAATCTCCATTGAGGGGCCTCAAAAGGCCAAGTCTTTCTCAACCCTCTTTCTCTCCAAGAACCCACATCTAGTGTTGTATTGTCCTACACGCCATGTTATACTAGACAGACTATCCTACCTCCATTGGATTGTCCAACTCAACAAATACCAGATTGCCCAGTACTACACAGGACTATCTGGTCCATTGTGATCTCAGGGCAGCTTGATTTTCTTCATCCTATATTTTGTCTAGATTGCTTTCACTTTAACTCTTTTGTTTTGAGACTTCATATGTAACACCCTGTTTTTCTTTTAGCCACGAAAATTATGTTAATAAAAATATAAAATCAAAACTTGGATCTTTGTTTGTTTTAGGTGCCAAGATCTCCATTTCTCATCATTTCTTGTGACCTCAAAAAAAATCACAACCCAAAAGTCCCTCTCCAAATTTCGGAATTCGAATTATGCAATCCAAACCCTTTCTAAGACCTTTTTCCGAACTTTGCTCCTAAATCTCAAAGTTTTGCATCTATTCTCAAATATGCAAGCCATTCTTTGAATCCTTGGAATTTTAAATATCCAGAAATCAAATTAAAACCTCACTTCTATCTCTCTTCTCAAAAATTAAGCAAATTCAAAACTTTATTCCAAAAGGCTTTCCTTTGAAACTTTCGATAATTCAAATATTCTATTTGAATTTAAACCTCCTTGGTCTCCCTCTGGTTGACCCTAAATTATGCCTTCTCTAAATTATCCAAGTTCGTCTCATATCTCGAATTACTCAAATATGTATATACACACACACACACACACACATACACATATATCAAAGGCTCCTTCCTAATTTCCAAAAATTCAGTGAATTCAAATACCATGTTTTGAGTTCGGTGAGACAACATCATCCCTTTGAATTCCCTGTATAAATTGAGATCGAGGCCCAAATTCAACAGTCAAAATCCAGTATACATATCCCTTTTATTTTCCTCCCTCTCAAATCTCTTCCAAATATCAAAATAATTAAAATCCATTCAAAACTCCACTCCGATTCCCTCCTTGGATTCCCTGTACAAAACCCAAATCCAAAATTTAAATTCCTATTAATCCCTCCGGATTCTTCCCTCTAAATCTATCCAAAAACTTACCCAATTTCCCTCTCCTCTCAAAATTACCCAAAAATGCATCAAAACCTAGGTCAGAAACCCATTCCCTAAGTTTGTGAAATTACCTGGATCCAAATACAAAATTTCCCAAAAACACTAAAGTGCTACTGTTCCTTTGGGCCTTCCCCTTCTTCTCTTTTCCCTCAACCCAAACCCTCTCTCTCTTTCACTCTCTTTCCTTTTCCCATGGCCTACCCAGCCGAGGCCAAACCCTCCCTCCTCTCCTCTCCTGGGCCGACGCAAGCCGCACGGCCCACTGGCCCAGCCGCGGCCTGCCAGCCACCCCTGCCCACTGTCACCTGCCATGCGCGCGCGCCTGCAATATTGCTTTTCCCCATGGGCCCACGTGTCAGCCTCCCCGCTGCCTAGCGCCCGCCTGCGCCGACCACGCCCCACGGCCGTCATCCCCGCCTCGCTGCCCTCACCCACCTGCGAGATGTTCGATGTTATGCCGCCAAGCCACCGTCGCGTGCGACTCACCCGCGCCGTACCTAGCCGCCCATCCCGTGCACCGCACGTCGCAACGCCGCCACTCCACGCCAAAACCCGGTGTTCCGCCCCACTCCCGCCGCGAATCCTGCGCTCTCCCCTCCCTTTCTCCCTATTTTCCGTCGGGAATCCAGCCGGCCGTCTTTTCCCTGGGATTCCCTCCAGGAAGCTGCTCACCGCGCGTCCCCTCCCTGGATTCCTTCCGAGAGACTGCCGCTGCTCCACTCTCTCTCCCTTATCCCCATCCGGAATCTTGCTCTCTCCGCATCCCATCGTCATCACGTCCATGGATTCCCGCCGCCATTGCGCCCGAATTGCTGCCATTAATGCTGCCAGCTAGCCGCCCCAAAACCCGGCGGCACTACCACCTTGCTGTCCTCCATGCCGATTATAAAAGGGGTCTCGGCCTCGCCTCCTTACCGCCTCACCTCGTCGCCCTCTCTCTCCATCTCTCTCCCTCTACCTAGGTTTGCAGTGGAGAAGCAGCCACCGGCCACCGTCCTCCAGCGCCGTAGTGTCCAGCCTCAACGGTGGCACCATCGCTAGCCACCGCCGCCCCCGTTCCGCCGCTCTACCGCCCGTGCCGTCCCCGACCGCTGCTCTCTGCCGTCCCCCTCGCTTGGGCTCGGTGTCCTGAGGTAGAAGACAACACCCTCCTCTCTTCCACTGACAGCCAGGGCCCGCTGCACAACCCCTCCCCACTCCTTCCTTCACCGACAAGTGGGCCTCCTTTTCTCTTTACCCATTTCTTTTAGTGACATGTGGGCCCAAGGCCATATAATTCTATTTTTAACCCGTATAAAACAATTGGCTCTATGACAAGTGGACTCCACATTATTTTAACCCCACATATGTATATCATTAGTACTGCAATGATTCCTAATTTGTTAACGTGGGTACCAGCTTGGAATCCTAGGATTGGTACCGGTTATCGCGGTTCCGGGACGGTTCGCTGTCCTCCGTGGCACGCCCTATCTAGCGTCGTCTTTTACGGTGGTATTAGGCTGGGGTGTGACATCATATTTCTCACCTTTCATCATCAAAGGATCTAATGCATGTTCATAACTCATCAAATGCATTAGTCCTTTAATCCTTTTCTCATCAACTCACCAAAACCCACTTAGGAGGTCTAGATGCATTTTCAGTGGCGATAATTAAAGAGCATACCTCGGAGGACTCGACCCATGCTATCCTACAAAGATCTGAAGCATTCACAAGCCCGTTACTCACAGTTAGCTAGGCTCCAAGAAAAGTGACTAGCCTCGTACTTTTATGTCAATCAATTGACATTGAAATATAGGGAGTATAAATAGATAAACTTAAGGTACAACTAAGTTTATTACAGAGGCCGACCGGCCAAATAGTAGAGTTAGTGGAATACAAGTCTATGCAACCCACAAGCAAACCGACTGTAACATCCTGAATTTTAGAACTCTAAAATCTGAAACCTAAAATTTCCAACCATAAAAAATCTTTTCGAAAATTTGATCACGTTGGATCTTATGTAATTTTTCTCCCTACCTACCGCTGTTGTCTTTCCTATCATTACCAATCGTCTTTGTGTCATTGTTATCAGTGGCGGAGCTAGGAATTTTATCCTATAGGTCAATTCTTATTAGTCAATATTTAAGTGGGGTCATTTATCTAAGTTTTACTAAACTTACATGTGAAATTGATGGTTTTATAAGGGTTTTTCTAAAAATCTATGAGATCAGCTAACCCCACAGTTCCTACGTGAATCTGCCACTAACTGTCACTCAAGTATTTTTGTTTTTTACAATATTTTTTATTTTTGGCTATCATGTCTTCTAGCCCCTTGTGTGATGTGTCCGCACCCTGCCACCCCGTCTACTCAAGCCATTATCATATTTTGTTGGTGATCGTGCCATTGTTGTGGCTTTGGTTGGTCCGATCTTTCAATGAGAAGATAACTACCGTTCTATGAGGAACGACATTGACGATCCAGCTACTGAACCACGAGGACCAATGTCGGAGGAGGAAACTCCAACCGCGGGGAGTCTGGGGACCCCCCTTTTGAGTTCGGCCAGGGGAGTTGTTCACAGGACGGCAGCGGCGCCTAGGAGAAGATAGATGCTCGGGCGCCGGGGGCCCGGGCTGAGAGATGGCACGCAAGGAGACAGGAGACGTAGACAGGTTTGGGCCGCGCGGAGGCGTAATACCCTACTCCTGTGTGTTTGCTATGTGGGAGATGAATGTGGTTTTGGTGTTACAAGATGTTCTCAGCGGTGCTCTGGAGCTAGACCTCCCTTCCGAAAAGAGAGACAGAGCGAGCTGAAGAAGACATGCACTCGCCTTGGCGAGGCTGTCCGGGTTCGGGCTCCCCAGAATCGGGCCCGGGAGGCGGGTCCCAGGCTGCGTGTTTGTCGGGCATGGGGCGCTCGATGACGAGCGCCGCGCTCGCCACTTGTGGGGTTGCCGCTGGGCTCGGTGCCGCGGCCAGCAACCCGCGCATGATGGCTTGGAGCCACGGTGCGAGGAGCGGGCGTGCGCCCCGTCACCGAGGGTAGCGAGGGCGCTCTCGGGTTCTTGGAACTCGAGAGATTGCCCCGGATCGGGAGCCGGATTCGGACCGTCCGCCTAGGGACCGGACCGTCCAAATCTCGACGATCGGACCGTCCGCCAAGGGATCGAAACGTCCGAATCACCTCGATCGGGCTTGGCCTGCTACTGCTCCTGCTGGCACTTCTTGATGCGCTCGGCGAAGCGTTGCAGGGCGCGGCATTCCGTAAGGTCGTGCCGGCTCGACTAGTGGAAGGCGCACCACCTCCGGGCCATTGCCGGTGGCGGCAGCGCACGTGTGGCCCTTTGCCGCTTGCCGCCGTCATCGTCCCCGTGGGCAACGTCGCCCCGGGGGCTGCCCGCAACAGCCAAGGCGAAGTTCTCGGCGGCCGCCTTGGCCATCTGGCGCTTCCTTCTGTTCCGCCGTGACGCGGAACGTGAGAGCTTGCCACCCTCTCCAGGGCCCTTGTCGGGGGCCTCGGGAGGTGCGGCAGCGTCAGCGCGCCGCTCGCGCTGCCGCTCGTTCGTGCCACTGTCGGTCGGAGGTGCGGCGTGAGGCGCCGCTCTCTGGGCTTGGTTATGCTTGGGACGGGGGGCCGGTCAGCGCTAGATGTCGCGCGGTCGGCGCTCCTGGCCCCTGCACTGCTGTTGGCGGCGACCCGGCGACGGGCCGCGTCTACTAGGTCGGCGACTTCATTGAGCCACCGTCGCTCCCGGCCTCCACCCCCGGTAAATGCCGGGGGGGGTGGCGCAGGAAGGCTTCCGCCGTCAGGAGAGTTCCTTGGGGCGAAGTTGACTGGAAGTCGGGATGGTGGCGCGTCCGTTCACGCCTTATGGATGAGGCCGCGGCAGACCCAGCGGAGCACTCGCCGGCTCCCTCCGCAAGGGAAGGGGCCGAGGCCGCACGACCAGGCCACCGAGGGGCGAGCTCAGCTCGCCGGGCGCGCGCCGCGTGCCCCCAGGAAGGCGAAGAGGAGGAACGTGGCGGGCTCGCCACGGGGCTAACCTCGCCCGGCGGGGTGAAGCCGTCGGACTCCTCGTCTATGTCCCGCGGACGATGGCCTCCTGCCATGGAGCGTGCCGGCGTTGGGGACGCCGGCGTGCCGCCTGGTAGAGAAACTGTCCCTACCTGGCGCGCCAGCTGTCGGAGGAGGAAACTCCAACCGCGGGGAGTCTGGGGACCCCCCTTTTGAGTTCGACCAGGGGAGTTGTTCACAGGACGGCAGCGGCGTCTGGGAGAAGATAGATGCTCGGGCGCCGGGGGCCCAGGCTGAGAGATGGCACGCAAGGAGACAGGAGACGTAGACAGGTTCGGGCCGCGCGGAGGCGTAATACCCTACTCCTGTGTGTTTGCTATGTGGGAGATGAATGTGGTTTTGGTGTTACAAGATGTTCTCAGCGGTGCTCTGGAGCTAGACCTCCCTTCCGAAAAGAGAGACAGAGCGAGCTAAAGAAGACGAACAGTAGCGAGAGAGCGAGCTAGAGCCAGAGATCGAGCCTCTAGCTCCCTTCGCCTGTGGCATGGATCCTCCTTTTATAGGCTAAGGGGAGTCCACAGTGCCAAATATACATGAGAGAGCTCTTCTGGAGACTTCTCCTGTCGCACACGTCCGCCTGCTACGCCCATGCCGGAGTAGGTCTGCTGTAGGCGGCTAAGTCGTGAGGATGTGACGGCGCACGTCGTTGCCACCGAAGTCAAAAGTCTCTGACTGCACGGTCGTGTGTCCACGGGGGGCCATCATGAGACGTCCACGGGTGGCAGAGCAGGCGACATGGGCGACACGCCCCGTTGCCTCGTCATTAATGCAGGTAGTTGGAGAGTTGGTCCGCTCGAGTCAACCTCGTGCCCGGGGCAGAGAGCTCATCGAGCCCTCCACACACACAAGGTGCCGAGCTCCTCGGGGACGGAAAATGTGAGCCCCGGGCCCGGGGAGCGGCGCCCGGGACCAGGGATGTCTCTGTAACGTGCCCTGGGACCGCGCCTGTGAGTTCCGGGACGGGGGCGAGACCCGGGGCCCGGGAACGTCCCGGTGCGCCCCGAGGCCGAGCCTGTGAGCCCCGGGCCCGGGGACGAGATCCGAGGCCCGAGGATGGAGCTTCCCGGGACCAAGGACAAGACCCGGGGCCCGGGCATGGAGCCTGTGGGCCCCGGGACCGGGCAACGAGACCCGGGGCCCGACCATGGAGCGTCCCGGGACCGAGGCGCGAGACCCGGGTCCGGGAAATCCAGCGATGTGTCCCGGGGGCGTGCCCCGGGAAGGGAGCTGTGGGTCCCGTGCCCGAGAGCGAGACCCGGGCCCGGGAAGTCCCAGATATCTGTCTCGGGGGCACGCCCCGGAACCGAAGGCAAGGCCCCAGGCACGGGGGCGAGACCCGGGACCGGGGATGTCCTCGGGCCCCCGGTACTTGACCGGAAGAAGGCTATAGCCGGCCGTCGCCGGTGCAGAATGTGGCCCCGGAGGAGCTGACGTGGCCGAAGACCCACGCGTCCCCGGGGTATGTGGGACCCCCATTCCCGTTTCGCTGACAACCAGCATCCACACAATTGCTACACCACACATCTGATTGTTATCAGCCTTGCCAAAGCACAATTGACCTTACCATGAAGGTTAGATCCTGCAAAGCAACGGAAGAACGATACATCGCTCCCCCTAGTGGTTGGACCGGGTAACTTGTGCCTTCCTTTTCCCCTCTCAACAGCCTTACTGTTGTTCTTGTAAACCTTTATTCCTACATGCTTAATAAAGTTTGGCTGTCCTTTGCGCCAACCCAGTGAAAAAAAGTTGAGTCGACGGGAGTGAAAAAAATTCTATGGCACCAGGTGCACCCTAACATCTCTAGAACCCCTCTTGGATTAAGACACGTGGCTATACATGAATCTCAAAGCCACTCCATCCTAATTACTAGCACAAAATCAGGCCTTGCTGGAACAAGGTCAATCCTCCTTTCTTTCCTATCATACCCCCAAAACAAAATCGATGTGTCTTTGATCTCATCCTATGTACCTAGTGACTCCGTCAGTCCTCGCCCTTTGATCTCCTGTGCCAGCATGTCTCATTAATCAAAAAACCAATGCGTGAAGCCATCCGCTCGGACCTTTAGAACATATTTATCATCAATTCATCAACGATTTTTTGCTCCTTGAACACCAACGAATGATGAAATTATGTGGAAACCAGATTATGCCAACTATCACCCTTGATCTACGTCTACACAAGTCATTAACTTTACCCGAGAGCTCTTTCCGAACTGCAAAAGAGAGTTTTAAATTCACTTGGTGCTTCTGCGAAATTGATAAGGTGATAGTCTGATAGATGCAGGGACTATGTCGTCACCGACCAGCATAGATTCTATAGATGGCTAAATAGGCTAGGCCCAATGGGCGGCATGGGGCACGGCCCATTAAAGCACAACCTAGGCCTGACGGCAATAGTGCTCGGGCCGGCATGGCCCGATGGGCAGAGCTATGCTTGGGCCGCCACCCGGTCCGTTGTGCTGGCACGGCCCGGCCCGACTAAGGGGCCGGCACGACCCAAGCCCGACCTCCTAATTTTCCTACTATTTTTTTTCTATTTTTTCCCATTTTTCCTAATTTTCCCTACTATTTTTCCTAATTTTCCCACTATTTTTTTCCTAATTTTCTCTAATATTTTTTCTTCAGATTTATATTTTTCGTATTTTTTCTTTTTCCCGCCTCACATTTGCAAATTTTATAGGCCAAACATGCTAATGGGCCTCCGGCCAGCGTATGTGCCGATTTGGGCCCGTGCCAGCATGGCATGGCCCGGTGCCTCCATGAGCTGTGCTTGGGCCGAGCATCGACACGTGGGCCGGTACGACACCGTCCTCTAGGGAGTAGTGACTTAACGGGTTGTGCCGTAGCGGGCCGTATCAACGCGGGTTAGTGCCTGGACCGTGCCGGGCCGCCCATCTACCATCTATATTAGATTCGTATATCAGAGTTCGCAGGTGATTTAGAGATAGGAGAAAAAGACGAAGAGCCTTTTTGGGTATAGCCACATAACTTTAGTCCATGATGGGTGCTAGGAACAGACGCTGCGAGGTACATGGTGCCATAGAATTTTTTTTTGACAAAAGAAGCTTTTTCTCTCGCATAAATTCCCGAATTTAATAGAGTAGGTGGACTAGATTTCGAATCAATAGCATGCTACCACATGGGGGTACGGTGGGAGCACCGGAGCAACATAGGGGATTGGAGCACATCACCGGAGCAGACAAAGCCGCGCCGGGCCGGAGCTCCTGCGACTCCCATCATGCGGCCTCATTGCCTCGTGCCAACAGGGTGATATCTGTTGGAAATATAGTCAAATTTTGGTATATTTTAATCTAGAAATTTATTAGAAATATTATAATAAAAATATGTGTGAGTGATCCATTTGTTGTGCTAAACATGTACATGTTACAAATTGTATCTAATAGCATATTTAACACAAAAAGAACGGAGAGTACAAAATTGTACCTAGATGCCATTCCAGTGTTAGGGACACTGGAACCAGGAGTAGTGTTGTTGATATTGGCGTCGTTGTTCTGTTGATGTGTCGACATGAAGTAGAGGAAATAGTCGTAGCAGTCGCGTCGGAGTAGATGAAGCAGATATAGTAGCGCCGAGAAGACGAAGCAGATGCAGATGAGGAAGGAGTAGTCGCGCCAAGTGGTCCCCAAAAACTTGATCGCTCGTCTACCCATGCAGGTCTTCAGACGAACGCAGCTTTAGAGGCCTGCTCGTCTAGGAAGTTTGTGCGCGTAAGCTCTCCTAAACTAGAGATGGCTAACTCTGCAGCACAAGAGAAGGAGGAGTTGGCAAGCAGCCCAAGAGTCAAACGAACCACCGTCCACCAGCCATTCATAGTCCAACAAAAATTAAGAGCGAGAGGTGAAAGATGAAGATGTTCACGGCCATGGCCTAGCGTGCGCATGTGGCCCTCCATCTGCCACTCTCAACTTATCAACAGGTGTACATAATTGCTACCTATTTAAGTTGAGTTAATTTCTTGTTAAAATCACATGTGGAACTAAATAATTTTACCACCTAGAATTAACTTTAGACCTTTTAAACTTCTTGAGATTAATGGGCTACGCCTAACAATATGATGGGTCCATACACACACGCATACATGTCGTACGTGTAGGGCAGGACACGCACGAGATGAAGAAGCTATAGCTATGTAGGAACAGGAGAGCAGCTATCTAGCAGGCAAAGATTCTCCAACGCATGCCAGTCGTTGCAGGGAGCCACACAGACACAGGCAACCTGCAAGCTCCGGAGCTCGGCAACGCAAGCCATGCAGCGCCGGCCGATTGGACGTCCATCCGCCTCTCCGTCGATGGGCCCATCCGATGGTCACTTCGCCAGTTCGCCCGTACGCCTGCGAAAGCTACTTCTATAATTTTCTGAGGCAACGACGACTTGTGATACGAGCAGAGCAGAAATGCTCGCAAACAGCGACTGACACCTTTTTCTCCTTCGCCTTCTTCCAAAGAGACGGGGATAGGAGGAGCTAGCTAGCCAACTAGCCGTCAAGTACTCTAGTCTCTACGGCTCTACGTTCGTCTCTACCTAGCTACGAAAAATGAATTGATTAATTCACTCACAGCGCGTTAGGCTATTCTTAGTGGAGGTTTTATGTCAATAAATAACGTGCCACATCAGTAATTCTAGTGACATGGCATGGTATTTATGATAAAAGAGATTAACAAAGTTTTATGGGGATAAAACTAGTCCAACTCATTTCTAAGATCTTGGAAAGTGTGTGAAACCTCCACTGAGACAACTTTTGTTTCATCATCGTTGGGATAAAACTCAAGGAGTATTATCAATGGATGTTTCATGAGAGTTTCATGCAGTAATTAAACGCTATGGGTATCTTTAAAAACGTTGAAATGAAACTCTCTCTATTGAGAGAGGTTGTTTCATTCATAGCTTCATCCTATGTGATACTATTAAAAATAGTGAAGTAAAACACACCACTAAAAATAGCCTTAATGTCTATATTTTGCTTCGAAGTCTATCGATCGATCCATCGTTGATGACTGTGCTGCTGCATGACAGCATCAGCTGTCTGTTCCATTCGAGGGTCGCGATGGGGCTTAAAAGTCTCAGCGAGGCACAGTAAAGTCTTTGGTGCCATGGTGCAGCTAGCGAGCTGGGTGGCTGGAATTGTCTTCCGGAGCTTTCGGTTGTACTGGTATGGATGACTTAGTCTGTTCTTGATAGCTTATTGAGTAGCTTAAATAAGTCGGACGTAAAACAAGAAATATTATTAGCATATAATTAATTAAGTATTTACTATTAAAAACTTGAAAAATGGATCTATTTGCTTTTTTAAGTTACTTTCATATAGAAAATTTTTAAAAAAACGCACCGTTGATTATTTTGAGAAGCGTACGTGCGGGAAACGAAAAAAAGAAGTTGGGGGAAGTAGTGGAAAAGAACAGGGCCACATATAAAACTAGAAATATCATTAATATGTAATTAATTAAGTATTAGCTATTATAAAATTAGAAAATAGATCTATTTAATTTTTAAGATACTTTTATATAACTTTTTTAAAAAACACACCATTTAGAAAATAAGGGAATAAGTTAGAAGCAGAAGCAGGTTCGAACGCCACCTTAGATTGTCAATTTATTCTGCGGTGGTAAATCGATCTACGTATGTCAATTTGTTCTGCGGTGGTAAATCCATCTACGTATTGCGTACTTAATGCATGGAAAGTAACTAAAGGATGTGGTTAATTCTTCTCTAATTTTACTACTTCCTCTGTCACAAAATATAGCTATCTCTACACCTTTTTTTAAGGGATTAAGAAGAGATCTAATGATAAAAAAGGTTGTGATTGATAAAATAAAAAAGTAGGTAAAGAACATAAAATAGAGAATATTATGATTGATTGGGATAAGGGAGTAGTCGTAGAAGTAGCTATATTTTAGAATAAATTTTAAATGCTAAATATATGTATATTCTAGCACTATGGGAGTATTTTTCTAGATGACCGGACCACACTTAATTTCTAGACCTCAGTTCGACGAATTTTCAATTTTCTAAAGATGACCAGTACTGTAACTTGGCTACAAAGAGCAGACTGGCAGACTGTGAGGCTAGCAGTTGCGCGAGAATTTTGACTATTTAATTTCTGCTAACTAATGTAGCACATGATGATGCGTTGATTATAACGCTAATAGACAACTGGTCAAGACTAGGATTGGCAATGGAACGGGTCAGAACCGGGTTAGGCAAGAACTGCCCTGTCCTTGACCCCCGAATTCATCGCCTGACCTGGCCATGATATCCTCTTCGGAGCAAAAGCTCTCCCCAGCTTTGGCTCCGGCGGGTATCTGAATCCCTACCGGGACACTACAAGTTGTAGAGGAAGAGGACAACGGAGAGGGCTAGGGTCTGGCCGGCGAGACATAGGCACGTCCAGAGGTGATGAGCCAGCGAGGCCTAGAGCTGGAGAGGAGTCGTGGCTGCGGCAGCAGCGAGGCACAATTGTGTTCACAACCGGTAGTCAGGATTTGCAATTTCGTTCCCCACCATTTCGTGAAAAATTTAAATTTTTTCATACTTTTGTGAATTTGGTCAAATTTTATTCAAATTTGGTCTTAAATCGTTTCAAATTTCAACAAATTTCATTCGAAATATTCTGAAATTTTAGAAATATCTTAAATTTCAAAAATTTCGCTGCCCCCGGTATAAATACCTAAAACGAAATTGTAAACCCTACCGGTAGTGATGCGAACCACGATACTTCCGGATGTGGTTTCTTCATTGCTAAGCATAATGGAGTATATAAGGATGCACTAGATAAGGTTACAAATATATATCTCTGTTAGGCCATTTCTTAGTTGGCTATCCCCTATACATCCTACTTTCGAGTCCTCGTGGGTGAGAACACAAACCCGCCCCTGCCCCATGAGGCCAAATACCATTAGGGCGGATCTCCGTCAGGAAAATTGCGTCGTACTTACATTGACATACTTGAAGATGTAAATCGTACATGTTCAGATGTAAATCATACATGTTCAAACTAAGTGAATTTATCAAACGATTTACATCTTTATGTATGTCTAAGTAAAATCTTAACAATTCTATAAATAATTTTGCATGAGCAAATTTAACAGAAAATGAGTATAATATGTTGTTATCTTATTATCAGTGCAAAAAAGGGAAAATACTCACATAGCGCTCGATCGATTCTAATGGTGATATCGGTTAGAAATATAGTCAAATTTCGGTATATTTTAATTTAGAAATTTATTAGAAATATTATAATAAAAATGTGTGTGAATGATCTATTTATTGTGCTAAACATGTATATGTTGCAAATTGTATCTAATAGCATATTTAACACAAAAGGAACGAAGGAGAGTATAAAATTGTATCTAGATGCCATTTCAGTGTTAGGGATACTAAAACCAGGAGTAGTGTTGTTGATATTGACGTCGTTGTTTTGTTGATCTGTCGACATGAAGTAGAGGAAGTAGTCGTAGCAGTCGCGTCGGAGTAGACGAAGCAGATGTAGTAGCGCTGAGAAGACGAAGCAGATGTAGATGAGGAAGGAGCAGTCGCGTCGAGCTGTTCCCAAAAACTTAATCGCTCGTCTGCCCGTGCAGGTCTTCAGACGAACGCAGCTTTGGAAGCCTGCTCGTCTAGAAAGCTTGTGCGCGTAAGCTCTCCTAAACCAGAGATGGCTAACTCTGCAGCACAAGAGAAGGACGAGTTGGCAAGTAGCCAAGAGTCAAACGAACCGCCGTCCACCAGTCATTCATGGTCCAACAAAAATTAAGAGCGGGAGGTGAAAGGTGAAGACGTTTAAGGCCATGGCTCAGTGCGTGCATGTGGCTCTCTATCTGTCACTCTCAATTTATCAACAGGTATACACAATTGCTATCTATTTAAGTTGAGTTAATTTCTTGTTAAAATTACTGGGACTAAACAATTTTAATCACCTAGATTAACTTTAGACTTTTTAAAATTCTTAAGATTAATGGGCTAAGCCTATATAAAACTAACAATATGATGGGTCCATACACACACGCATACATGTCGTACGTGTAGGGCCGGACACGCACGAGATGAAGAAGCTATAGCTAGGTAGGAACAGGAGAGCAGCTATCTCGCAGGCAAAGATTCTCCAACGCATGCCAGTCGTTGCACGGAGCCACACAGACACAGGCAACCTGCAAGCTCCGGAGCTCGGCAACGCAAGCCATGCAGCGCCGGCCGAGTCCATCCGCCTCTCCGTCGATAGGCCCATCCGATGGTCACTTCGCCGGTTCGCCCGGACGCCTGCGAAAGCTACTTCTATAATTTTCTGAGGCAACGACGACTTGTGATACGGGCAGAGCAGAAATTCTCGCAAACAGCGACTGACACCTTTTTCTCCTACGCCTTCTTCCAAAGAGACGGGGATTGGAGGAGCTAGCTAGCCAACTAGCCGTCAAGTACTCTAGTCTCTACGACTCTACGTACGTCTCTACCTAGCTACGAAAAATAAATTGATTAATTCACTCACAGTGCGTTAATGTCTGTATTTTGCTGTGGACTATTCTCCTCTTCGAAGTCTATCGATCGATCCATCATTGATGACTAGTAGTGCTGCATGACAGCATCAGCTGTCTGTTCCATTCGAGGGTCGCGATGGGGCTTAAAAGTCTCAGCGAGGCACAGTAAAGTCTTTGGTGCCATGGGTGCAGCTAGCAAGCTGGGCGGCTAGAATTGTCTTACGGAGCGTTCGGTTGTGCTGGCATCGATGACTTATAAGTCACACATAAAATCAAAAATATCATTAGTATATAATTAATTAAGTATTAGTTATTATAAAATTAGAAAATAGATCTATTTGATTTTTAAGATATTTTTATATAATTTTTTTAAAAAAACATATCGTTTAGTAGTTCAGAAATGTGTTTATAGAAAATGAGAGAATAAGTTAGAAGCAAAAGCAAGTTTGAACGCCACCTTAGATTGTCAATTTGTTCTGCGATAGTAAATCGATCTACTATTGCGTACTTAATGCATGGGAAGTAATTAAAGGATGTGGTTAATTCTTCTCCAATTTTACTACTTCCTCCATCACAAAATATAGCTAAGCATACTTGAAGATGTAAATCGTACATGTTCAGATGTAAATCATACATATTCAAACTAAGTGAATTTATCAAACGATTTACATCTTTATGTATGTCTAAGTAAAATCTTAATAATTCTATAAATAATTTTGCATGCGCAAATTTGTCAGAAAATAAGTATAATATGTTGTTATCTTATTATCAGTGCAAAAAAGGGAAAATACTCACATAGCGCTCGATCGATTCTAATGGTGATGGCTCGTGGCGAAGCTATCGTGGAGGCCAGGGTGGTCCTGGCACCCTCCACTGGCCCAAGGACGCCTCCTCTCCTCCTCCCCTAACCGATTACCCATTGCACTGTCAGATTATTATTAGTATGATTAATTTAGAAATTAGGCAGCTCCTAATTGATTACCTCCAACGAACTAAGATTGTGCAGTTCATCTTCAGTGGCTACAGTAGCCTTGGCATCGCAAAATGATGCAATAACCACTGTGCATGTGTACAGGCCCAATCTTAGCCATCAACCGGCCCATAGTAAAGAGAACAGAGGAGAGATCGAAGAGGCAAGGGCACAAGGCGATGCCTCGGCTGCTTCATGAAGCCTCATTGCTTCAATTTGTAGCGCGTCCATGCGACGGCGAAGTGCGCCAGTGCCTCTCTGTCCTCTGACAACGCTGATCAGCGATTGCATCTCGACTCGTCGTCGGTCATACCGGCGTAGGTGCCGTTCTTTTTGGCTTTTGGCTTTTTTTTATTACATGTTTTTTAAAACGTGAAATATGTATTTTTAAAAAAACTTTCTATATAAAATTATCTCTAAAAAATCAAATAGATCTATTTTTAGGTTTTTAATAGTTAATATTTAATTAATTATATATTAATGGTATTTTTCGTTTTATGTACGACTTATAAGCCAATGACAAAAGTTAAATCAAATATCCTCTAGTCTGACAAGTAGCTCCCATTCTAAAATTCTGACTTCGCCCCTCATAAGAACAATAAAAATAATGTCTAAATAGAAAAAATTTATAGTATTTAAGTTGATTGATGACCCTATACCACCCTACATACACACTCCACCGGCCGGCTCACTCACCAGTGGTGCCACACCACCAAAAGCCTCGCTAAACCCTGGATTACTAATGCACCACATACCTTTGCTTTGACCAATATTATTGTAAGTTATCTGGTTTGTCAAATATATTTAATTCGTGCTAAAAAATAATTAGTGATCACATGTACATGTAGATACGATCTTGCCAACATTCAAAGTAATTAACTTGTTTCTTTAATCGGAGAAAGTGCACATTCCTTTAATTTCGTAACAATTTTAGCGCTTAAATTAAAAAAACCAATATTGTTTTGTTCAGAGCATGTGCGAAGAAGCAAGCTTGCTTCAAAATTTTGACTTACAATGCAAGGCTTGTTTAGGATTAACTACGATTTCCTTCGGGTAATCGTGGTAGGCAAAACCGTATACGTGGCACACTAGATACTATTCTGTCGAAATCACTAGCTCCCACCGTAATATTCCTCTCTAAACTATTCACATACTAATAAAACTGAGTTAGCCTATAGCAAATGCGTGAGAATTTTGACTAGCTAATTTCAGCTAATAAATATAGTGAATGATAATGGCGTTGATTGTAACGATAGGAGTACGCAACTACGTACGTGTCAGACGTCCGGTCAAAGTGAATTTGGCTAACGATGTATTAGTCATACAATTCCTACACTGACTTTTTTCTTTTGTCAAATAATGATGCTCTCGCATTTACATGTAGACGTGCTTCTTCGCACATACTCTAAATGACATTAAATCAAAATATTATCGACTACAAAATTATGGATCCCATCGAGAGATATAATTTTCATATAAAATTTGTACTCACATGAACTCATATAGAAAGTAATGTTTTTTTAGGTTGTTTCTATTTTTTATGGGTGGCTTTCTTAATAGTAAAAATCGATTATTGCACATGGTTCTTTACGAAGTCCACATATTTATGATAACGTTTTTCTTATTCTTTAAAAATTGCCAAAATTTTGAAATCATAGACAATATATTTTAGATCCAATTGAGGTGAACCAAAGTTTTGTCAGATCCTTACAATATTTACTTCAATATGGTGAGATCAATATTTTCATAGAATATTTTATTTGATATGATCATTAACTAATGTCAAGTTGCATAATATGTTAATTCGCATACAGGCGACATGACATAAGTGAATGATCATATTAGAAGAAATACTCTAAGCAAATATTCATCTGATCATACTAAAGGAAATAGTATAGGGATCATAGAGAATTTTCGTTCACCCCAATTAGACTTAAAAATAATTGTTTATAAATTTTTAAAGTTCAGACATCTTCAAATAATAAGGAAAAAATGTTTTTATGGGCGGACTTCCTAGAGAATTGCCAAGACAAATTGATTTTTATAGGTGGTTTCTTAATAGAACCATATATAAAAATTCCCTATTCTAAAACAATAGACCTCAGAATGTATAATAAATATTTAGGCCCCTAAACGATCTCAAATAAAAAAACTTTTACCTAAAAAATTATAGATCTCTTCGAGAGCTACAATTTTCATATAAAATTTTTCATCATCCGACTTCATGTAAAAAAGTAACATTTTTTTTTCATAAAAGTCTCGTTTCCATTTTTAGAAGCGGTTCCTTAAAAAACAACTTTGAAAAAAAATTATTTTTACAGGTGTTTCCTTAATAGAACCGTCTGTAAAGTCAACACATTTTAATTGGCAATTTTATTAAGAAGCCGCCTCTAAAAGTCATTAAAAATCTTCATGTTTATAGACAGTTTCTTAGGAGAACCGCATATGGAAATAGACCTATTTTCACAAACAGTTTTCTTATAGAACCATCTGTAGAGTTTTGACAGGTGGTCATGACCCTGAGGCGACCTCAGGCATCTCATAGGCGGCTGAAAATTTAGATCTCCTGTGAAAACGAAAACCTAGAGCCTGCAGAAATCGTACTTGTAGTGTGCAAATCGCAACAAGAAAATACGAAAAGAAGTCAAATAAAGTAAATATTTTGGATAGATTATTAACCGGATTGTTGATACGGAATATCTACTTTATTATATGGATAAATCAAATATTTTAAGAAAGAAACTTAACAATAGTTTAGAACAAGTGCTCAGAACAAGGAGTAGAAGAAAGTTGTTTAATGAAAATATATATTTAGAGATATAAAGCAAATAATCCGTGACAACAATCCAGTGAGGTAGCTGAAAAGAATATGCATGGGGCGAAACATCACTGTCAGTAGAGTGAAAAAATAAATAAAGAGTTGTAACGTTAACATAAGCATCATTTATGAAAAGTTTAGATAGAATTTATGAAAAGTTTAATTGTAACAATCCAGAATAACATGAGCATCATTTATTCAAACAAGAGGATGCAACATTCTAAATGATTCCCAGAAAAGGGAAAATTTACACTTAGTTTGAAGTCGATCTATAAATAACGCTAGCTCGATCGATACGTACACACACATTGCCGGACGCTAGCCACTGAGCACACGGCCAAGAAAAATGGCAGACTTGTCTCACACCTATGTTTACCTCGGCCTAGCGCTCGTTTCGCTGCTCTTCGTGCTGCTCGCCAGGCGAAGGCGCTCGCCGTCGGAGCATGGCTCCGGCCCACTGCGGCTGCCCCCGGGGCCGTGGCAGCTGCCGGTCATAGGCAGCCTACATCACATCGTGGGGCAGCTGCCGTACCGCGTGATGCGCGACCTGGCGCGTCGGCACGGGCCGGTGATGATGCTCCGGCTCGGCGAAGTGCCCACGGTGGTGGTGTCGTCGACAGAAGCGGCGCGCGAGGTGATGAAGACCCACGACACGTTGTTCGCGACGCGGCCGCTGAGCGCCACCGTGCGCGTGCTCAGCAACTGCGGCAAGGACATAGTCTTCGCGCCGTACGGGGACTACTGGCGCCAGCTTCGGAAGATCGCTGTCATGGAGCTCCTCAGCTCGCGCCGCGTCCTCTCCTTCCGCTCCATCCGCGAGCAGGAGGTCGCCGCCATGCTGCGCACGGTCGCCAAGGCCGCGGCAGCCGGGGGCACCGTTGAGATGCGAGCGGCGCTGTCCTCGCTCGTGTCCGACTCCACTGTGCGTGCCGTGATGGGCGACCGGTGCAAGGACCGCGACGTGTTCCTCCGCGAGAACGAGCGCACCATCCAGCTCGCCTCGGGGTTCAACCCAGCCGACCTGTGGCCGTCGTCGATCCTCGCCGGCTGCCTCAGCGGCGCCTTGCGCCGCGCCGAGAAGTGCCGTGACACAGTGCACGGTATCCTCGATGGTATCATCCAGGAGCGCCTGGAGAGGACTGACGACACCGGCGCTTCCGGCGAGGACCTTCTCGACGTTCTGCTGAGGATACAGAAGAAGGGCGGGCTCCAGTTCCCTCTCGACATGGAAGCCATCAAAGCCGTCATTTTTGTAAGTGACTGACACACTACTGCTTACGAACAGCTACTGCTTTTTCGTCCTTCTCGGTATCACATGCCAATTGCGAACTTGCCATCAAGGTTCACACGCTACCATGAATTCGTTAGTCATGACATCGAATACTCATCCGATAATCACTAGCATAGAACACCTTATTAATGTCGGTAGAGAACCCCACCTAGGTGCCGAATTTTCAGCCGGCACCACAAAAGCAGCATTGATGAGGGGCTTCTCAATGCCGGATTAAGAACCAACACCAATAAGTTGGACGATTTGAAAAAAAAAAAGGGGGCTAGTGTGGCTCGATTTGAGCCGATGGTTCAAGTAAAACAAAAATGAATCAATAAATCCAACGAAACACGTTAGAGAATCAATTTTTAACACATCCTATAATCAATAACAAAGTCTAAGAATCACATGGGAAGAACTGCGTGGATCTAGCTGCAACTCATTGGAGAACAACAAGGTAGAACACAAAATCAACCCGTCGTCCCCACCTTTCCTACTAGCGGTGCGGTCCGTGGGCTTCCTTTATGTTGAATCTATCGCCCCCACCTTCCTCACTAGCAGTGCGGTTCGTTGTCGCTATTGAAGTTCCCCTGATCTGCAAGGGTGAGAAAGCAGAATACGGAGTTAGCGAGTGGATCCAGAGGATCTAGTGCCCCAGCTATTAGCGTGCCTTTGTGAGCTCATGAACGGGGGCACGAGCTTCCTCACTAGTGGCGTGCCTAAATCGAGCTGGAGGAGGAGGGGACAGAGGCTGGAATCTCGTGCTTCTCCCACCTCAGTGACACCCTGCGGCAACCGTCGACAACGAGGATCCACACTGAGTCCGTTGCGGAGGCCACAGAGGAAGGGGAGAAGAGAGGCGGGCAGTGGCTTGCTTCCTCACTCCGGCCAGACAGATCCACCGACAGGGAGGCCAAGGTCGCTAGATTCGGCGTCCTCGGCCTCCATGCTGGCCGATGCAGCGGCGACAACGATGGCGCAGCACTTGTGAGGGGGTAGTGCGAGGCACTTGTGGCGGGTGGCGCCCATTGATGAGAGGGGCTGCTGGTGTGATGCTCCAAACCTTGCCAGCTAGAGAAACACAAGTTGACATAGGCCGGAAGCCATTATTACCTGTAAAATACATTCCAGTCCTAGGGTACACAAGTTGGTATACAGAGAAATCACAGTGGATCATTGTAGACATAAACCAAAATTATTACATCACTAGTCCTTAGAACCGTTTCCATCATGAACAGGCCTATAGATAGACAACACAGACACACAGAGAACAAATGACATAGTGGCAAGATGGAAGCAAAGCGGCAAAAACTACATGACTAGCTAATCAGAAGGCACTAGTCGACTGAGCACCTATGCAACTAACTAAACCACAAGAACGGTTTAGGAACTAGGGACGAAACTCTAGATATCTTCATACTCGGCTTGCTCTTGGAGAAACTCCTCAGTGGTCGGGTCAATGTCGTCTTCTCCATACTCTCTCTCTCTCTCTCTCTCTCTCTCTCTCTCTCTCTCTATATATATATATATATATATATATATATATATATATATATATATATATATGTATGTATGTATGTATGTATGTATGTGTAGGAAAATAATAAGCTACTACCTGGTGTAGCTACTCTCTCCCTCGCAGCCATCCGATTTCGGGTAGTTTATTTCTACTCCCTTTCTAGTTAATTTGCTGCTCCTTTCCTAGTTGATATTCTGCTCATTTCCGTATTGATTTTTTGCTCATTGTCAATATGCGTTGTTCTTCAAGTGTATATATTCTGTCAACTGATATTATGGGCGTCCTCTCTCTCTCTCTCTCTCTATATATATATATATTAATTATCGGTGAAGTGGGAACCGGGGCTCCCAAAACTAGCAGCTTGGGGCAGCCTAGTGCCATGTCAACACGCTGCCAAGAGCCGTACTTACAACTTACGGCAACTACGAAGTTACACCTAGGTCCCCGCGGGTACAAGAAGTAAGGCCCCGAGCTCCCAACTTTAAGGGTTAAGCTCAGGGTGGGTAGCGAACTCATGGCCGCAGTGGCCACGCTTGAGGCATAACCTTGCCTGGCCCTTGAGCTCGGTTTCCCCGGCAGCTCGGGTTTGGCACAAAGGCAGAGGCATTAATGACGACGCAACGGAGCATGCTGCCTCGCTTCGATCCTCCTGCGCCTTGTCAATTAAGGACGATGAGACGTATATCTATCGGGCATGTGGTGTGGGGGCAAGATGGCTTTGCACCCCCCACCATATGCCATCATTACTCTTTCTAGGCAGGAGGTGTGAGCTGGCAGGCTACGCGGTTGACTACCACGCCACCCTCCTAGCCTCACTGTGTTTCATCTACTTCTACGGGAGGCTGACAGGAGGGGTCCACCGACAGTGTGGCAAGCCTAATGTTTCCCAGCAAGCTCGCGACGGCTACGCCAGGATGCATGGCGGGTGACTGCCCTCTTATTCCGAACCGGCCCCAAGGGGGGCCCATAGGAGCGTGACGAGCGGACCCACCAATCAGAGGGCGACAAAACTGACCATACCTAATTCTGTAATAGCGCTCTCTACCCCCATAGTCCGGCAACTCTACTATTCCCCCAAGAGCTATAAGGGGAGAACCAAGGCCAAGGAAAGAGAGGATCAGATCCACAAATATTCAGAGCCTAAGTCTTGTAAACACCTCTCGCGTAACCCAGAAAGAAACCAAGAACGTAACAGGAGTAGGATATTACGCTACCGCATGGATCGAACCTGTATAAACACTTAGCCTCACTTACTTATGTATCAACCTAGGACAAATCAAACGCATTCACCCTCCAGCCGAACTCACGAAGGGGGTCCCACAGGATCCCTGCATACGGTGTTCATACACTGACACACACACACACACACTTATATATATATATATCAAGGGTGGGTATAAACATAGTCAGCAAGCCCAAGGAAAAGATGACATGCTTGGTTCAAGAAAGAGGGTCTAAGGGTTTAATTACGAAAAGAGTCTTTTTAGTAAATGGTAAGTTCTTTTACAAACACTAGTGAGACAAATTTTAGTTGCTGGACGGAGGCTTGCGTCTCAGTCTATTTCACAAGTTACTTTGCAACAACTTGACATAGCGAGTAAAGTATGGTAACAACATTTCTTCCATTTTTCTCTATTATTTTCCTTTCACTTTCTCAACACCTTGACCATCACCCATATATCACCACTTAACAATTTCTCATAGTTAACGAGTTGTCTCAGTACAACCTAACACCTTCTCGGCCTTAACCACACCATGGTGCCAAAAGACACCCTAGGTCGCATAGACCCGTTCCTAACCACGCAGGTTAGCCGTTGACCACACATGCTCACTCTGGAAATGGTTCCTAGCCCATGAAACATAATTTGTAAACATTTTGCAACCCAAAACTAAGCTATGAGAAACACCTCGCATTTGCCCATGACCGTGGGCATGGCTGTTCGAACAGTTCGATTAATCTCTGCAGAGATTGAACGCTTTACCCACATGTTATGAGTTAACTCCAATACACAACGCGTGTCGATCAAACACGATTGGTAAGAGAGGACTCACTATAAGGCCTTTCCAAAGCTAACCCATGGAGATCCCATGCCACATGGTTAGGTCGAGTCTACGACCAAGTATCAGGTAAGTCCCATGCCTTCATCCACTCAGGAATACCGGTGATGCTACACCTTTCATCGATGATGTGCCACTATAGAGATGGTAAATCTGGGTTTGTAAAGATGTTTATCCACCAAACTCCTCATCCCAGTGTTCCACAACCATTGACAAACAAGATTTTCATGAACTAACCAATTACTTAGCTAAGGGTATCCCATAATACCCATATGGTCGTACTGTAAGATGTGCGGATGGATTTCCCAAAGAAAACGATCCTTATCGATAATACGTAGCCAAGCCACAAAGGCACTGACTCCGCACCATCAGGGTTTGACAACACAACATTTATTTTGTCAATCATTCCGACGCACAAAGCATCGGGTTTCCAAACATTTAAGTAACTGATCCATATTTTCCCATACGACAAAAAATGTTAGCGTGGCTAAGAAAACTACCTCGGTAGTCGTATCCGATGGATAATAATACCGGCGTATATTTTATGGGGCTAACAAAGGTAGGAAATCAAATCAACTTCCTAGGTAAAGTAGTGCGACTACTTGAGTAGGTCTATCGACGATTCACTGAGACCGAACAATTTAAAAGTATACCCTAAATCATGTAATTTTGGCAAACAATATACATGTCAAAAATATAGGGGCAATGTGATCAAGAAGGGCTTGTCTTGCTCCGGAAGGGGATCTTCTCCTTCGAATGTGGGGTCCGGACCTTCCTTGCACTCGGGTTCTACACATGAAACAAGGCAAATAAGAACAAATCACTAGGTAGAACACTTAGAGAAGAAACCCAATAGTGCCAAAGTGTAGATCTCATTTTTAGAAAAATTTTGAGAGTTGAATGGGGTCAAACGGAGTTACGGTTGATTTATTATGAAATTTCAAAGTTTAAATGATTTTCTTGGTTTATTGGAAAAGAAAATACTTGAAAAGAAAAGAAATATTCCTTTATAGTGGGGCTAGGATGTCAGAGGAAGAGAGAGGAGAGGGATTTAAATAGAGGTAGCGTCCACATGTCAATGACTCAATAATTTAAATTGAAGTTAATTATTTTAGTTGGATTGGCGCCCACCTGTCAACTCGGTGCGGCAAAACGTCAAACGTGTCACAGGCATGCATGGGCAGCGAGGGGAAGGGGATGAGCATGCCGGGCTGAGCGGAGCAAGCGGGCGAGAGATAGCAGCGGCTGATAGGCAAGGCCCGCGGAGAGGTGTAGATCGATGGGTGTCCGTGCGAGACTGGCAGCGGTAGGCGCATGTGGGAGGCAGGCCGAGCAGGCCGGGCCACGCGGGGAGAGGGGAAGGTGGAGAGGGTCATGGGCCAGTGGGGGTGCGGCTGGTCCGGCTAGGGAGAGGAGGAAAAGGGAAGGGAGAGGAGAGAGGTAGTGGAAGCTAGGTCGAGTGGAGGAAAAAGGGAGGATTCGGCCTGAATGAACAGCAAAATTTGTGAAAATTTCAGGGATTTGTTGAATTTGAAAATTAGGGGATTTGGATGGAATTTGAATTCAAATTTTGGCTTGGCCTAACTCTAGGAATTGAGGTGGGATTAAATTTGAGGGAAAAGAGATCGAATTGGCACTTTACTCAAAAATTCAAATAAGATCCAAATTCAAAATTTTTCAAAAAAGGTTTTTAATAAAAATCCAGGGTGCTACAGCCGGTGAGAGAGTGAGGGAGCAAGAGAGGAGGAACAAGGGCATCGACTATCTTGAGGAGGAGGTGCCTTGGCTTAAAAGAGACTGGTTTGGCTCGGCTGGTTTTTTTGTCAGTTGTGGAACCGGCACATATAATGTAATATATGAGTCAGCTTTTTTAAAAAATAGCACATGTAATATATCTCTCTCTCTCACACACATATATATATATATAGAAACAAGATTCAAGACAAGATTCTGATCAATCAGTCCATTTTTCTCGATCCATTGCTTCCTGAAATATGTGTCCCTTGCAGGACATCTTCAGCGCCGGCAGTGAGACGTCGGTGACAACACTGGAATGGGCGATCGCAGAGCTGGTCCGGAACCCAAAGACCATGCAGAAGGCAACGGCGGAGGTGCGGCGTGCCTTCGGCCGGGCCGGCGCTGTGTCAGAGGGGGCTATCAGCGAGCTCCCGTACCTGCACCTCGTCCTCAGGGAGACGTTCCGGCTACACCCACCGTTGCCGCTGCTGCTACCGCGCGAGTGCCGGGAGACGTGCCAGGTGCTCGGCTACGACGTGCCGCGCGGCACGCAGGTGCTGGTCAACGTCTGGGCGCTCGGCCGCGACGAGCGATACTGGCCTGGGGGCTCGCCCGAGGAGTTCCGGCCGGAGCGGTTCGATGACAATGAGCCGACCGCTGCGGTGGACTTTAGGGGCACGGACTTTGAGCTCCTGCCCTTCGGTGCCGGCCGGCGGATGTGTCCCGGGATGGCGTTCGGGCTGGCCAACGTGGAGCTCGCGCTTGCCAGCCTGCTGTTCCACTTCGACTGGGAGGCGCCCGGTGTGGCGGACCCGGCCAAGTTCGACATGACCGTGGTGTTTGGTCTTTCCGGACGCCGGAAGGCCAACCTCCTGCTCCGCCCAGTCCTCCGTGTGCCCGTGCCCAGCGTCTAGGGTCTGTTTGGTTACTCGAATGCGCTCGGTCTGGCTCATATATCTTATTCAGGCTAAGTTTATATAGTCAGGTTGAGAAATGGATCCTCGTATGTGGTAAGCCTGCTTCATTTCAGATGTCTATTTACTTGGATGTAAAAACTTGTATGCAAGAGATGTTTGGTTAGATGCATATGGACTATGGATTCGGTTACCTCTTCGTTTGGATGGTATAATTACCGTTACCACTGTATACATAGAAATATTGCCCAAGTCCTCAAATGCTCTAAATTTTAATAAAATTCAGAAAATATCAAATTCAATAAAAAATAAAATTCTACTAAAAAAATTCAATAACATTATATCAGCTTTTATATCTTTACTATTATAAAAATGAATAGCTTTTCCTTGCGCTTCATCACCTAAGCGTTTTCGTCTGTCGTCCGCGCACCAAGCTAGTGAGTCGCGACCAGCATATGATCTTCGTCCATCAACCAATCACGCTTTGAATTAGGCTTCCAAGCAAAATCGTCTTAGCGGGCTCTTTCAAGATTAGCTGGCTCGGTTCACGGCCCAAGCCACTGCGTAGCGCTAGTGGCCCAGCTGAGGCACGCGGCTGGTTACGCCAGCCCACAACCGAGTAGAAAGCTGCTGAATTTTCACTGTTACTAATTTAATTTTTTTTTAAATTTACAAAACTAATTTTCGATTTGGATCAATTGCAAAACTAACCTCTTGCCGCCCTGGGCCCAAGGCGGCGAATGGCATCCCCGTCACCCGAGGCTAACGGCGCGGCCGCCGTTAGCTCCGGGGAGGCCACGTGGATTCGCCGCCCTGGGGGACGGCGGCAAATGCCTCCAGGGGACCGAATGCAAAAATGCATTCGCCGCCGTCCCCCACGGCGGTTTTTAGCATAGTGAACGGACGGTCCGCACAAGGATCGGACCGTCCGAATCCAGGGAGCCGCCTGCAAAATTTTTTTTTCTTTTTTTTGATTTTTTTTTTCTCAACTAGCAACACGAGAATAGCAAAATCTCGTGAAGGTGCAGTTCAAACCGATGTAAGATGTGGCCTGTAGAAAATTGTGAGTGTGCTTTAAAAACCGTGCTGAAACTTCGGACCTCAAAAACTCAATCTTCCCGGCCAAATTTCGTAAAATATTTTTGGACAAACCCGACAAAGTCGGGAAGAAGCGGATGTAAAATTTTCTGTAGATGTCCGTAGAGTACTTATTTGCCCGATTCCGAGACCGTATGCGAAAGTTATGACTGTTTTAAGGTAGGTAGCACGTGTTACAACAATTTACCGTGGATTCGGACATTCGCCGCCCTGGGAGACGGCGGCGAATGCCCCCAGGGGGCCGAATGCAAAATTGCATTTGCCGCCGTGGCGGCAAATGCAATTTTGCATTCGGCCCCCTGGGGGCATTCGCCGCCGTCCCCCAGGGCGGCGAATCCACGTGGCCTCCCCGGGGCTAACGGCGGCCGCGCCGTTAGCCCCAGGTGACGGGGATGCCATTCGCTGCCCTGGGCCACGGCGGTTTTTAAATACCGCCGTGGCCCAGGGCGGCAAGAGGCTAGTTTTGCAATTGATCCAAATCGAAAATTAGTTTTATAAATTTAAAAAAAAATTAAATTAGTAACAGTGAAAATTCGAAAGCTGCTCCTCTCTATTCTGCTCTTCCCTGTTACACTCATAAATTAACATCCAGAATTTTAAACAATATATGTATTAAATCCCTGTCTAAAAGAGCCAAGACACTAACTAAGATTTCATACAGAGTACGTCTTATAATCATAATAAAATTGTTTTATATAAATACAGCAGAAAACAATTAAGATAAAAACAGCTAAGCTCGGCTAAGGTTCCATCCCACTGCAGCTTGACGACAACACAAGTCTATACCTCCTGACAATCATCGTCAGAGTAGAACTCTATCTCTGAGAAAAAAAAAAGAGTAAAACTAAGTATCACCTACAGTATTTAACAAGTCACACTTATAAATATATATAATATACAGAAGAAAAAAAAGACTTGAGACTCATTTGCATAAAACAGTTATAAATCACGTGATCTGATGTGACACCAGCGCCACATCGATCGAGAAGAAGCAACCCGCCATGGCCACGGCCACCGGCGCCGACGACACTGACACCTCCTTGGTCAGACTACGCAGGGAGATGCTCGGCACCCTGCCGCTCCCGAACGACGATGGCACCGGCGCTGACCATGCCACGATCTTGGCCAGCTTAAGCGGCCATGGCCTGCCTGCTTCTTGAGCTCGAGCTCACTTGCAACTACGGCCGCTGCTGCTTGACGCGGGCGTGTATCTGTGTACCACATCTCTCTACAGAGGTACTGATCTGTTAGACCAGGTTTAATAGTATAGCCTGTAGTTAGCTAAAAAATAAGCACTCATCTATTAGAGTTAACACAAAATGTCGGTGTGTAACATAGCTGGTTTGTAGTTTTTCTTTCCACAATTACCGATGCTTTTTTTATATTTTAATTTAATAATGCATTTCACCGGCCTACTCAATTCCTAGCTCCTATCTATTATGTGGGCCTACAAAGGTATAGGCACCTCTGGTCTAATACAAACAGTTAATATGGTATCGTTTTCTGTGTTGGCGCTAGCGCTTATATGAGCGCCGGCTTGGCTCTCTTTCTCCCCTCCTCGTTCTCTTTCACACAGGATTTGGATTACATGGATAATTTTACAGCCAGCTGATTAGACTTATTATATCTTTTATTATACTTGCTCTTATGACACTAGTGAGGATATTTTGGGCAACTTAAAAAATTAGGATAAGACTAACAGAGTATAATAGATGGAAACCTAACGACCATGGCATTCTCAGACAAATGGGCTTGTACCATGGT
This sequence comes from Oryza meyeriana var. granulata, assembly GCA_003991445.1. Taxonomy (NCBI): domain Eukaryota; kingdom Viridiplantae; phylum Streptophyta; class Magnoliopsida; order Poales; family Poaceae; genus Oryza; species Oryza meyeriana. The sequence goes on along the minus strand of RYFJ01000220.1, from coordinate 321,044 downwards.
ATTTTTTAGAATTTGTATTTATTGATGACAAAACGTAAAACTAGACGCTAGTCGATAGCATTTCTTAGGATTTCTCATAAATAGATTTGGATGGTTCTCTTGACAAAAAGACAGCATCCCCCTCGAGTTTAAGAGGCCAATGTAACGCAAAGACAAACTAATCAACATGTTTTCCATCGTCCAAGTACTTGTTAGCTTATCAGCTGTGACCAATATTTAAATTTTAAAACTTAATTTTAGAGTTGGTTTTAGATTGTTTTTATCACAGTTTATTTTCAGCATTATTTTTTAAACAACTAAAAACACATCTATAATAACACACATATATAAAAATTTATCTATATTTTTTTTTGGCTATCAGTCATAGCTTAAATGACCCGAATCATAACAACACTTGTACTCTTTCCCACCTCTGATTTGAAGTTACACTTTGGATTAGTTTCTTACATGCACACACTCATCCTGATGCACTCATACACTCGCGCGACATATGCTCTTCAATCTCAATCCGATGGATATAATCCAAGAGGAACAACGAAAACTCCATCCGGCTTTCGTCGCAGGTGGGTAGGACGGCCTCCGCGCTCTCCTCAGGTACGCTGCGCCGCGGCTGCTCCACCGGCCGGCCGCCGCCTCGTCGTCTATATGTGCGTCAGATTCACATATCCATGGCCGCTCACGTACTAGTTCTGCCTGGACGCGCTCGCCGCCATGCCACCCCTCTCCAACGGGCTGGACGACACGACGCACTCGTGGAGGTGTGACGTGCCGCTGGCCGCGCGTTCTTGAGCACGCTCATTGATAGGCTGTGCCAACATGTCCTCGCCGACCTGTGCGCCAAGAAGGGTGTGCTACTAGACCGCACCTTCATGCTAATCTCCATCGTCGAGCGTGGTTTAATTCGAGCTGCCGTTGGCGCCCCCACATAGAGAGGTTTTGGGGATAGATGTGGTAAAGGGAATGGACAGGAGAAGAGAAATGCAATCGAGTGGTTATTTGCAAATTTACCGGTGTATGCGTTGGTGGTTTTGTGAAAAAAAAAAGTTCCTCTTGGATTGTATCCGTCGGATTGAGATCGGAGTGCCTCCGTTGCGCGAGTGCATGAGTGTACCAGGGTAAGTGGGTGCACATGATACGTTGCCTATTTGTGGCATCACATTTTTCAAAAAAAAAGAACCAATTTTTTTACGATGTAAATTACATACATCTACAATGTAAATTGCAAATATTGCAATGCCTTTTTTTTTACTATAGTAATTAACAAAACCATAATTAAATCATTAGTAAATTACAAGTCTGATATTTATAGAAATGGGAGGACGTTGTTTTATAGAGCAAGCCCATAGCCTGGTACAAACCACGAAGGCTGCTATGCCCACGCTGCGCACTATACCAGCTACAGTAAAAATAATAAAAATAAAATATTAAAAAATGAGTAAACTTTATACCACTAATTTTAAACTTTCATCTCTAAGTTTGAAATTTTAATTCAATTTTTGAAACTTTCAACTCAAATTTAAAAACTATCAACTAAGAATTTAAAAAAATCTACTCAAATTTTAAAATTTTTAACCCAAAATTTAAACTTTTAATTAGATTTTCAAAACTTTCAACTTGAAATCTAAAACTTTTACTTTGCTTATTTATGTATTATTTTATAATTAAAATTATTAAGTATTAATGATGGTATTTTGTCATACTCTAAACTGATCTTCCGTGAAGGATAAGTTCGGATCGTGCAAATAACCTGCAAATCTGTAACAGTCCCAAGAATATAGTGCTAGCACAACAGGCGATGGAATCATCAAAGCACAACTTGTCTTTATTAATAGATATAATCTTATATCCAAGTTAGAACTGCGAACATACCCAGAGTTCACAACGATACATTAGCAAAAGAGCGAAAAGCGGAAGCTAGCCCAAAGCCATAAGCGTGTCTCGGGAACTAAGCTCCCCGGTTTCTAGGCCGTTAAAAACCTATTTTAGTAAAAACCCTAATTTTAAAAATTTATGAATTTTTGTGTGTGCTTAAGGATTAGTGCCATAGATCTCAGTCTAAACCTCTTTAAAAACCCTAAAAACCTCAGTCCCATATTCCCTCCAAATCCGAGACTCGAATTTTGCAATTCGATTGTCTCTCTATTTCCTTGGAAAAATTCAATACCGAAATACCTCCTAAAAATTCTCTGTATTCAGGTTCGAATTTTGCAATTCGAAGCACTCCAATAAAACCCTTCGAAAATCATCTTTGAAGCCTTTCATTGAAATCTCTTCATTTTGTTTCTCTCGAAAAACTCTGAATTCCATCGAGAACTCCCTTCCCAAATTTTTGCCAATTTACATATTTCTAAAACCCTCAAATCCCAAGAATTAAACTCAATTTCTAAAATTTCCTCGAGGTGCTCCAATTCTATTCCATTACAAAAATTCCCAAAATATCTTTGAGAATCAAGTCCCAATTTCAAATCAAACCCCTCTTAAATCTCCTCCTTTTCTTTTTCCAAATATCATTCAAAAATCACATATATATATATATATATATATATATATATATATATATATATATATATATATATATACACTCACATCAAAACCACAGAAACCCCTCTCAAAAATTCCCGAAAGTCCCAAGAGTTCAAATCCCAAAATTAAAATCAAATCCGAAATTCAATCTCCAAATTATCCCTTCAAAAACTCTCTCTCTAAACCTCTCTTTCAAATATATAAATATACATGTATATATACATATATGTATATCCGAACCCTCTGCAAAAATTCTCTTGATTTAATTCCCAAGAAATCAAACACCAAATTCCACAATTAAAACCCCTTTCAATTCTCCAAAAATCCCTATCCATTTCTTCCACACACATATATATATATATATATATATATATATATATATATATATATATATATATATATATATATATATATATATATGTATGTATGTATGTATCCAGACAAAATATCCCAACCAGTACAAGTCCTCCTCAAAAATCTCAGGAATTTTGTGGGCCCAAGGAGAAAATTTTGGATTAAATCTCTATTAGAAAATCATCAAAAACCTTCCCAACATCAATCCCTGGAAAATAAAAAGCGTTATTGTTCCTACGGGCTGTCCCCATCCCTTTCTCTCTCCCTCGGCCAGCCCAGCTCGGCCTCCTCTCTTTTTCTTCCTTTCTCTCCGCTTCGGCCCACGACCGTGCCAGCCCATCACTCTCTCGGCCTTCTTTCCGCATGCATTGACAACGGGGCCCCATCAGCCAGCCGGCTCGCGTGGCCACGCACAGCGCCACCCGCGCGGCCGCCTACTCGCGGACGGTCACTGCCTGCCCCTGACCTCCTGGGCCTGCTTGCCAACTTGCGCTCCGTCACCGACCGCACGGGCCCACCAGTCAGCCACGCAACGCACGCCCGCACAACGGCCGACAAACGGTCGTCTTCCCCGACCGACTCCCTCGGCACGCGCGTCACGTGTTTGACAAAACGCCACCGAGAAAAATCCTCACCCCTGAAAAATATCTTCTCCCCTCCACGTGCTGCCATGCCCCTAGGTCAACCCGCCGTCCTGTCGTCTCCGCCGCACCCATCCCTCTCGGTCTCCCCTTATCTCCTCGGCACCAGAGCATGACGACGGCCACAGTGCTCAACCCGAGCCCCGTCGTGTCGCCACTGCCACGTCCCGTCGCCATTGCCGCCATGAAGCTCCACGCCTCTGTCCGTCATCATGTAGCGCCGCGCCCGCGTCTATAAATCCCAGCCCTGCCGCGCCATGTTTTGTCCCAAAAACCGAGCTCAAGCTCTTTCTCTCCGCCGCCGCCATTGATCTTTCGGCCTCGCCCCAATCTGCCTCCCCCGAGCCCAATCAACCGAACAAACCTCACCACCGAGCTCCCCAGTGCCTCGCGGCTCCGCCCGTGCCCTCAATTCCATCTGAGCGCCGCCCTAGGGCAAACGCCCAATTTCGGCCGCCGCCTCCCCGCCATTGACGCCGTCGTCAATCCTTCGTCTTCGCCGCCGGTAATGCCCAAACGTCCCCTCTTTTCTCTTCCTCTCATCTCTCTGAATCCAAACCCGAAGCCCACGACCCCCTCCATCGATCCCTGGTCACCGGCAACGACCGTACCTTGCCGCCACCCTTTGGCCGCCGTCGCCCACCGCCGTCGGCCCCCATCCAAGGAATCCGAGCTGTCCATCTCCCTTGCCGCATCCCCCTCGTCCCATTCCCCTAGCCCGCTTCTCCTCTCTCGCCGCCGACTGCTGCATCCTCTCCGACCGCCGTGCGCTGTCGATGCCTCCGGCTGTCTCCTGTACCCCATCCGGCACTCCTCCTAGTACCCCTGACATGCGGGCCCAACGATTAAACCCCTCCTAATTTAATCCTAACCCCTCTGACATGTGGGCCCGACATGGTTTTAAAATCAACCCCTATTAATATGTATGACTTCCTCCTTGTCTCACTGCATGTGGGCCCCCTCCCATCAGATTCCTGTATGCATGACAAGTGGGACCACCATGTCAGTCCCCTCCTAGTCTTCTCTCTCCTCTTCCTTCCTATGACAAGTGGGCCACCCCTCAATTCCTCTCTCCTCTACCACTGACCCAGGGCCCCACCTGTCAGCCCTATTTCCAAAATTAATTTCCTTTCCCAATAATTCAAATAAATCATTTCTTTTTTCCAGAAAAATACATTAAACTTCAAAAATCCATATCTTTTAATCCGTAACTCCGATTGACCCTGTTCAAGTCTCTAAATTTTTCTAAAAATGAGATCTACCTCATGGCACTATTAGTTATTAATAATAGTATATTATTTCTAGGGTTTTTTGTGTTTTCCTCTTGTTTCACGCGTAGTCGACGCGTCGGAAATTCGTCGGACGTCGGATTTTTGCGAGGATTTGAAGACGACGTCTGAGGCAAGTCACTCCTTGACCATATTGCTCCTAAATTTAAAATATTTTGTTTACAAAATTGCATTGTTAGTGTACACGATAAATTGATCAGCCTTGGTTTGCGTGTCGAACTGACGGACCTCCGCAGTAGTTGCATAAATCCGGTAGGATGTTGAAATCCTATTCCTTGTCGCTCCACCTCGTAGTACCTCGGTAACTGTGTTCTCTGAGCATGGGTTCCGATGGATCTACCCACATCACTATGTTTGTCGATTGGGAAAATCAGGATTTCCAAAGGTTTAAAAACCCAACATGCTATGTCGGTGATATTTGCGAAACAAAATTAATTGCAAAAATCCGCGGTGCAAAGTGATCGCCTGTGTGGTGGCAATTCGTATTTGCATATAAGGACCGTTTCCTTGGGGAATTTCATCCAAGCATCTCACAGTGCGACCACACGGGTGGAATGGGACACCCCTGGTTGAGTAATTAGTGTTCCCAGGATGGTTTTCGGTTGCTAATAAATGTGGGAACGGTTGGGTGCCAAGAGGGCGATATACCCCGTCCCTGAGTACCGGAAATGAGCTCCTGGTACTTGGTTGAGAGAACCCATTTATAGGGCAACGTGCTATCCTGGGAAGGCTTTAGAAAGGGCCTGTCACGAACCTACCCCACTGACGAGTGCGGGAAGTAAGCTCGCGTCGTGTGGATAAAGCGTGCACCCTTTGCAAAGGTCTATAATCTGTTCGAACAGCCGTGTCCACGGTTACGGGCGAATGTGAGGTGATTCCTCTAGCATAGTTTTATTTTGCCAGTGTTTTGCGAAAGTGATTTGTGGTATGGGAATCGTTACCAGAATCAGCCTTAGTGGCTAATGTATGACCTGAGTGGTCTGAAACGGGACTGTGTGACCCGGGATGTCGTATGGCATCATAGTTTAGGCTCCCCAAGTGGAAGCGGTGTATGCTTTGAGTTGAGATTGAGGATGGCTCGAGGAGCCACTGAAATGAGTTATGAGATGAGATGATGTCCTGGATAGGACGAAAGTGAAAGGAAAATAATAGATGTGTCGATGTTTTACACCGGCAATATGAATATGGGGCTATCCGGTGGATGGAAACTCGGTGGATTGCAAAGGAACATAGGGAGATTTTATATTGGTTCAGGCTCTCGATGTGAGGTAATACCCTACGTCCAGTTATGGAATTATTCCTTTGAGGATTTGTGTTGATCTGCCCTCATGAGGCGCCCTGCCTCCCCTTATATACTAGGGGACAGGGGTACAAGGTAGGAATCCCAGCCAGACTACGGCCAAGGGATTTCCTCTTAAAGATATAACTTGCCCGATTAGAACTGTATATTCCTTATCGTACAAGGCAAAGTCTACCGGGTGCTACTATATCTCTAATTACAAGACTAGGCCCATCCTCTATCCGAGTGACCCATATGCCTGTGATGAGGTACCCGGGGCCCATGGCCTCCACAGCAGCCCCTGAGACCTTTATAGTTGAGTCACAGCTGATGCCAAGTGCTCATCCTCCACGGTGAAGTTTGCTCGAGTGCATTGCTCTCGAGTACTCTTTATCCGAGTGCTTCTTCTTCCCGAGTCCTGATTCATGTCAGTTGGCAGCGAGGCTATAAAGGGCTCCATGTAGATGTATGAATAGTGTGCGCCGAATAGGCGCACCTATTAGGTGTAGCCCCTGACTTTGTGCTTAATTGTGAAAACAATTAAATATAAAGTCAAAGATCTTTAACCTTGTAGTCTTTCCCGAGTAGTATATTACTGGTATATGAGACTCTTTGGTATCATGTCAACCGAAATATGATTCATAGTCTTTGCCGAGTAGCATGCCACTCGTATATGGAACTTTTTAGCTTCATGTCAGCTGGAAAGGGTGTTTATAGTCTTTCCCGAGTGGCGTCCCACTCGGAAGTTAAACTCCTCAGCGTCAGGTCAGCTGGAAGAAATATTTATAGTCTTTCTGTTGACGCCGAAAACCGCCGGGGGCCGACGACCTGGTTCGGCGTCTGGAGACACGCGAAGGCCTGGGAGATTTGCTTAACTCCAGTGCAGGTCCTAAATCTTGAGGTTCGTAGGCGTGCTAGTCAATTTGACCCTGCAATTGACAAGGAGATAGAAAATATTAGATCAATGAGCCAATCAGCTGGAAGCCGATCTGGACTCGTCTCATTGGCCGATGGCCGATGTAAACTGTAGCACTTATACACCGACTAGAAGCCTATGATGGCATGAAAAGTAACTAATAATGATAAGCAAATACCAAACTAGCCGATCACCGAAGGAATATTTGAAAATCGGCTATAAACTAATAAAATAAATATGCAGAATGCGTAAATAAATAGATTGAGTAAACTTCAGCTGATTGCAATAGTAATTACTAGCGTCGGCCCAAAGGTGCTGCCTGCGCCTGTGCCCGAGTCCTCGCCTGTTGTCCGCGCTCGTGCCCGGGTCCTTGCCTATGCCCGTGCCCAGGTCCTTGCATGCTGTTCGTGTCCATGCCCGGGCCCTTGCTCGTGCCCGCGCCTGGGTCCTTGCCACAGGGAAAAACCGAGATGTGCAATTTCGTGCCGCCCCGACTTGGCAGCGATTTTCTAGACATGTTTATGACAGATTGGCTGGATATGAAGATAACTTATCGGCTAAACACTCCGATAAAACATCGCATAAAAACCCATCGGCTTATTAAGAGTAAAGTTATTATCGCCAGTCTAGTAGATCAGACCCAACCGTTGCAGCACAGACTGATGATGATAACAAGACCTCGATAGGCCGATAGATCTAATGCGGTCGTGATGTAAAATATGATAACTTATCGGCTATACATCCCGATAAGACGCTTGCGCAAAAAATATCAACCTAGCAGGAACGATTTATCACTGACAGTTTAGTAGGTCGGACCTAACCGATGCAGCACAAACTGATGATAAATTGCTCCCGGTAAGCCGATACGATCTACGCACGCGTGATGTGATATACCTAATTGATCTATGAGATCAAACTAAACTGATGCAGCCATAGACAAAATAGATATATCGTGGTAAGCCGTCCACCGTGAACTGACTAGAATATCGGACTTAACCGAGGAAGTCCTAGCCGATACGGTGGCCGGGGTGACGAGACTTACCCTCTCACAGGAGGTCGAACTTAATCGATGCAGCCTGGATCGAGAAGCAAGAACCCGTCGAAGGGGTGGCGATGCGCTGAAATTGTATTGATCTGATTGATGTAGATAGATTACAAAGCACCCAGGTATACGTATTTATACCCCGAGTTGATACGAGTCCTTACTGGACACGGCACAAGATTTCCTAAATACAAAAGGAAACAGTAACAGGACCCGATTATACACGAGATCAGGTTTCCTAAAGATAGACACCAGCACTTGCCTAATTAATAGATACAGTAATTAACTTCCATACTGTGGTCTTCACGGCTTCTTCCTGGATTCGGTTCCTTCTGGATCAACTTCCGTTAGTTAACTGTAATTTTCTTCTTAACCGAATCTGATACAGAGCCATACCAAATTTTGGCGTTAACACTTTCCTGAGTAGTGCACTACTCGAAAGTTAGACTTTTTAGCGTCATGTCGGCTAGAATAGTATTGCTCATGGCAACTGTTGGCCAAGCATGTAGGCCGAGTCCTACTTTATGAAATTAAATCCATTGTGTGGTCAGGTGTACTTGAGAGATACCTGCATCTCCAATTTTGATGAAGACCAGCTTGTGATCCTTATAAATATGTATCCTCAATACCTGGTGGATAAGACAGATACCCAAACACATGTGTTCAGCAATTAGGCCTTTGTCAAAGGATGAAACTCCGACGGCGGGAAGTCTGGTGACCCCCCTTTGAGGTTCGGCCAGGGGAGTGGTTCTCAGGCAACTGCGACGTCCGGTGGAAGAAGGATGGTTCGATGGATGGATCGGCACACAAGAAAGACAGGAGGAAGTAGACAGGTTCGGGCCGCACGGAGGCGTAATACCCTACTCCTGTGTGTGGTTTGCTATATGGAGATGAACGGATGTGGATTGTTGTTACAGTGGGTTCTTCCCGGGGTGCTCGGGCCCTAGGAAGCTCTCTCTGGAAGCTATCCTCTAGAAGTCTCTGTTCTTGTCTAAGCAATCTGACTTGTGTCCGTCGCCCCCCGAGCCTATGGCATGGATGCTCCTTTTATAGGTCAAGGGGAGTCCACAGTGCCAGTACACGGAGAGAGATTTTCTGGTGAGTTCTCCTATTGCACACGTCTGCCTGCTACGCCCATGCTGGAGTTGGTCTGCTGCAGGTGGCTAAAGTCGTGAGGATGTGACGGGATGTGACGGAGCACGTCGTCGCTGCCGAAGTCAAAAGTCTTCTGACTGCACGGTCGCGTGTCCACGGGGGGCCATCATGAGACATCCACGCGTGGCAGAGCAGGCGACAGGGGCGACAGGCCCTGTCGCCTCGTCATTAATGTGAGTGGTTGGAGAGTTGGTCCGATCGTGTCATCCTCGCGCCCGGGGGAGAGAGCTCCTCGTACCATCCGCGCTCTTAGACACTGAAGAAGCCGACTCAGGAGAGGCCGATGCCGATCGCCTCACCTGGGAGAAGCCGAAGCCAATTTACTCGGGAGCAGCCGATCAAACCGGGGGAAGCCGATCCTTCAGAAGCCGATCAACCGGGACCCACTTCTCGGGCTCCTCGAGGCAGGAGATGTGAGTCCCCAGTCGGCACCCGGGACCCGGGACCGAGGCAGTCGGCACCCAGGACCTTGGACCGAGGCAGTCGGGACCGAGGTGCCTGGGGACTCCGCTCCCGGGCCCAGGCAATGCTCGGGCCCCGGGTACTTGGCGGGTAACAGCCGTACTCGGCCGTCACTGGTATAGATTGTGGGCCCCGAGGAGCTGATGTGGCCGAAGACCCACGCGTCCCCAGGGCATGTGGGACCCCCTGTCCCATTTCGCCGACAGTGGCCCCTGGCCCTGTTGCTCGGCCGGGATCAGCCCCGGGCAGGAACAGGGCCACGTCTTGAAGAAACAAGGGGATGCGGGGTGCACCTGGTTCGCCATGAACTGGTGGAGCTTGACGACTTGTTGCCCAGATTGGATATGTGCTCGGGAACAAATACGGGCCCGGGACCCAGGGCCCCGGCTGTAATGTGGTAGATATGTGCCCGGGGCCAGGGCTGGAAATATGGTGGATATGTGCCCGGGACCTGGGGACCCGGGCTGGAAACATGGAATGAAGCATTGAGGAAGCCGTGGTGGTTCGCGAGAAGGCGCGAGAAAAGGGCTCCATTCCAGTCCGGAGAACAAGCCGGGCCTTCTGCTTCTTCGGCTTCTAGGATTGCCGGTGGCCAAAAAGGCTAAGAAGGTTGCCTTGGCGGCCGTTGTCCTGGCCGCCACTTCCTGGAGCTGCGCGGACCCCGGGTGGACCGAGGCCGCGATTGCGGTTACCGCATGTGTTGTATTGAGCATGGAGGCCGCGGCGGCCACGCCAGAGGGGGCCATCGTGGGACTGTCTGATGTCCCCGCTGCCGAAGAAGAGGGGAATACCTGGACCCAGCCGTCTCCCGCGAGGAGGGAGCGAGCCCTGGTAGTTTTTGCTGCCCGGCGAATAGGAGTGGCGCGCGGACACGCGACGCTACATTCCGTGATGGAGCAGATGGCGATCGCCGCCGGCCAAGTGCAGGCGGCGCACCCGTCGAGACCGGCCGGAGTCTGCCAGGGCCCGCGCGGATCTCGAGAGCGGGCGGGCAGCGATCGCGATGGTGATGCAGCAGCTCACCGCCCGTACAGTCGCCACCGAGATCTTCGTGGTGACCCACTAGCTGGAGATTGCGGCAGGAGAGGGGCGCGGCGTCCAATTGAGGGGCGCCGCCAAGTCCTCCGCCGACTAGGCCTCCCGCGCCCGGTCCGAGATGGAGGCGCGGGAGATGGAAATGTCCTCTCCGGGAAGATCGCGTCTGGGCCCGAGAGGCCGGGCTCGCGGCCCGGAAGTGTGAGATCACCGCGTGGGAGGTGGCGGTGGAGGCCGCCGATTCCCGGTTGGTGGAGACGGAGTGGGAGGCCGAGGCCTCCCGGAAGTGCCGGCCGGCTTTGGGGCTGTCGCCGACACCGCAAGCAACGGTGGCAGGGTTCTTCGAGCAGGGCGAGTACCTCGTGGGGCCAACGCTTGACGAGAAGTCCGAGAGAGACGTAGATTTCCTTCTGGCACCATCCGCGGCCACCTTCGGGGCTCGGGGGCCGTCCATGCCCCCGAGCGCTCTCCTTCTGACGCCGCCTGGGGTCCGGTCTCAAGTACACCGGTGACCTCCCCCCGTGCGACGACATCTCCGGGCCTCGCTCGTGCTCGCGCTCCGATTTTGCCTGTTTTGTACAAAGAGAGAAATTTGCATATGTATATGATCATGTTTATATTTTTGTACCTTGGTTTATTGTGTTGTTCGGAGGTTGCTTGTATTTGGGGCCCCGTGTCCGGAGCGCCCGAGTACCGGCGCCATCCGACAGCGAGGGCCAGGAGCCGAGAACAGCCGTAGTGCCTGAGGCCCCTGTCTGGGCCCTGGTGCAGCCGCCTGTCCCGGGAGCTCGGTCCCCAGGGGCAGCGAACGCGACGGTTGCCCTCCCCGGGAACCTGGTCCTCGGGCCCGTGAGCATCCGGACGCGAGTCTTGCGGAGCGACGAAGTCCGTAGGTTTGGCCCCTTCCGTCTTCCCGATCCGGGGGCCCCTCCGTGCCCCCGGCGCCGTTTGGCCCAGGGAGCACAGCGAGGCCACGAGAAACAGTCTTTTGACTCGCCGGGAGCCCCTCGGGAACTAACCCTGACCGGGCACGGGGTCGCCAGGCAGTGAAGCACCCGGCGCCCCGGCGGTTGCCGGGGAGGAGCTGGCCAGGCCGGGCACCGCGGCCCGCCCCGGGAATCTAGGCTGGCCATACAAACGAGGGAAGAAATACAAATTGAGCAATATGTAAAGTCGGATAAGGGTACGTATCTGGAAGTTGCAAAGGGCGGTATGGCTCCGCGGGCGCAATCCCGGGGCCGGGAGCGTTGCTCGCCCCTGGGAACGCCGAGTATCGGGCCGACCCGCCATGATCCGCCGTAGCGCCCAGGTCCCCGAGAGCTCGGCACCAAGGGGCCGCGGGCGACCGAGCGTGAGCCTTACGGAAATGGTTAAGTCCGTAGGCTCGACACCTCCTGTCTTCCGGGTCCGGGGGCCCTCCGTGCCCCCGGGCGCCATTGGCCCAGGAAGCGCGACGAGGCCGTGGGAACGGACGTGACCGGGCACGGGGTCGCCAGGCAGCGGAGCATCCGGCCCCTCGGCGGTGGCCGGGGAGGAGCTGGCCAGGCCAGGCTCCGCAGCCCGCGTCGAGGTTCGGAAAGCCTGTCTAATCCTGCCGGGAATTGGTCTAATCTGCACAGGACGAACTGTGAGAGTAATCGTCTCGTTCCCTTGTCCATACCATGCTACGAATCGTGGCGTCGACCACCTCCCGAAGGCGTCCTCTCGGTCGCGACGGTGCGGAGGAAAAGATTACGCATAAGCATTTCGCCCCCTACCTCCGGAAAGAACCGATCCCGAGGCTAGCCATCGGGGGCACCGGAGCCGCTGGGACCCGGGCACCACACAGAGGGGTGCCACCACGGTCCCGCGAGCTCGACAGCGCCTCGGGGTTAGCCTAGGACACGGTAGCTCGTCGGTAGAGAACTGATGATAATGCGCAAACCCCAACCGTCGCACGGGCGCGGCCGGAATATGCCCCCAAGGGATGAGACTGCCACGAACGCAATACACGGAAAAAGACAAAAGGGACGACACCGGGAAGGATATTAAAAATGCCGTTTATATGAAAGCGTATACACAAGGGGGCCCGGCCAGCGCCGAGATTTGGAGAAATCCGGCGCTGGCCCGGACACACAGCCACTCACAGGATGTATTTATGGAAGAAATTTGTGAAGATGCTCCCAGGCTTACCAAGCCCGATCGGGAAAAACCGATCATCAGGAAGGGGCCTTCCCACAGGGGGAAGGTTTATTTCTTTCCAGCACATGTAAGGACACGACAGAGAACCAACCCCCCAACCCGAAGTGATCGGGCCCGAACCTTACGCTAACGATAGTGCTTGAGGCCTTGCTGGTTACGAGTGACGCGAAGAGGGGCGCGCCGCCTTCGTTCCTCGAGGAAGTCGAGGTCGTCGAGCTGCATATTGTCGTGGTTGATGTCGTCGCTGTAGCGCTGTTCCCGGGGAGAGCCGAAGGTGAGTTCCCCAGACGCAGAAACGGCTTCGGCCCCGTACACCAGAAGAATGGGGTCTCCCCGGTCGCCCCGCTTGGTGTGGTATAATTCGCCCCCAGGATCACCGGGAGCTCGTCGATCCACTTGACGCCATGCTTTTGAGGTCGCTGTAGGACCTTGTCTTGAGGCCCTTGCAGGATCTCCGCTTCACCCCGCTCAGCCTGCCTATTGCTCGCAGGGTGGGCGGGGGAACGAAGCAGAGCCTGATGCTGACATCGGAGCAGTACTCGCCGGAGAGCTTGCTCGTGAACTGTGTGCCGTTGTTGGTGACGATTTGACGTGGTGTAGCATGGCTGATGAAGTACACTTGCTTTTGTTGCGTGCTTCCTGATCCCGGCCCGACGGGGGCCGGCGGCCCGGGCTCAACTCCCCCGGGAGCGAGCTCTTCGCGGCCGGGAGCACATAGAGGCCCAGGGCCCCGGGGCCCCGGCTCGAATGTGGTTCGATATATGCCGGGATCTGGAGGCCCGGCTTGGATATGGAGGGGTCGGGCGACCTTCCTGGACTCGCTCTCGCCCGACGAAGCCGTCCAGGGTTATTGGCCCTATCTGGTTATGAAAATGTTGAGGTCGTCCGGGCGCCACGTTCCCTAGGCCTCACTCGCATTGCGAGGCTGCCCTGGTTCGGGCTCCACGGGTGCCGGGCCAACAGGCGGATCCCGGGCCACGCCCTTATCGGGCGAGGGCCTCGGGACCCAGTGGACCGAGCTGGAATGTTGGAATGAATCGGGACGAGCTCCCCGGACCTGCTCTCGCCAGGGGTGGTGCTATCCGGGTTACCGCGCCCCTATACGGTTGTGAGAAATTGAAGTCATTCCCGGGCGCCACGTTCCTAGGCCCGCACTCGCTGCGAGGCTGCCCTGTTCGGGCATCCGCGCGCCGGGGCCAACAGGCGGTTCCCGGGCCACGCCCTTATCGGGCAAGGGCCCCGGACCCGGGGGGCCGAGCTTAGATGTGGTTTGATATATGCTGGATCCGGAGCCCCGGCTTGGATATGGGATGTGTCGGGACGACCTTCCTGGACTCCGTTCTCGCTTGCAAGCTGTCCGGGTTATCGCTCCCAGTCCAGGTGCCCGCGCGTTGCTAGGCTCGCACTCGCCTTGGCGATGGCTGCCCTGGTTTGGGCTCCCGGAGTCGGCCGGAGCGGATGCCGGGCCGCGCGTTTGCCGGGACGAGGGCGCTCGACGACGGGAGCCGCCGCCTCGCCGCAGCGATTGCCGCTGACTTGTGCCCGCGGCCAACAACCCATGCATGATGGCTTGGAGCCACGGTGCGAGGAGCGGGCGTGCGCCTTGTCACCGAGGGTAGCCGGAGGACGCTCCCGGTCCTTGGAACCCGAGAGGCTTGCCCTGGATTGGGAGCCGGGTTTGGCCCGTTGATCATCTTGACCCTTGCCCCCAAATCGGACCTCCGGACAAGGACGGACCGTCCAATCAGGCATTGACCGTCTCCTTAGGATCGACGCTCCGAAAACAGGGTCAATCGGACCGTCCGCTTTTCTTAGATCGACCGTCCAACAGTCCCACGATCGGCACCCATCCCCAAGGTTCGGATCTCCGAACCACCTCAATCGGGCTTTCGCTACTGCTCTTGCCCGGAACTCCTGACTCCGCGCTTGGGCCAACTTTGTGACCGGCGGCACTTCGTGAGGTCGTCGTGTCCGTCTCATGGGGCCACCACTTCCGGCCATTGCCGACGTCGACACGCACTCGGCCAAGCCCTACGGACGCCACAGCACTCCGTGATGTCTGGTCCCTTCCTGTGAAGGTGCACCACCCCAGGGCTATTGCCGGGCTTGAACGTTCGCGAAGCCCTGGACAGCGCGGGCACTCCGTGATGCTCTGCCGATCCGTGTCTGGTAGGCACACCCCCGGCTATGGCCGCTTGAGATGCTCGGCCAACCCTGGACGCGGGCCACGACACTCCTAATCGTCGTTCCGGTCCGTTGTCTGTGAAGCGCACCACCGCCCAGGGGCCATCACCGGCTTGACTATCACTCGTGAGCCCTGGACTGCACAGGCACTCCGTAAGTCGTGCCAGCCCGTCTGGGTGGAGGGGGACCCAAAACTTTCCGGAGGGCCGTTGCGGACGCGACGGGCACGTCCCGGCCTTTGCCACTTCGCCGCCGTCATCGCTCTGCGGGCAACATGTCTCCGGGGGGGTTGCCCATAGCGCCAAGGCTAGTTCTCGGCGGCCTCCTTGCCTCCGGCGCTCCCTCCGTCCCCGCTCAGACGCGACGAGGAGAGCTCGCCATCCTCTCCAGGCGCCCCTGTCGGTGGCCTCCGGATGCGGAGAGGAGCAACGTCTAGGGCTCGCCACAGGGCTAACATTGCCCCCTGGCGGGTGTAGCCGCAACCGACTCCTCCCTATCACGCGGACGATGCCTCCCTGCCAATGGATGCGCCTGCCCCTGTTGGGACGCCGCGTACCACCTGAAAAGGAAAACTCCCCCTACCTGGCGCCCAGCTGTCGAAGATGAAACCTGACGGTGGAATCACATACTGGTGACCCTCTTTTGAGTCGCCAGGGGGATGGTCAGTGGTTCTCAGCAACTGCCGAACGTCCGGTGGAAGAGGATGTTCGATGATGGATCGCACACAAGAAAGACAGGAGGAAGTAGACAGGCTTTTGCCGGCCGCACGAGCGTAATACTCCTACTCCTGTGTGTGGCTCTATGAGATGAACGTTATCTGGTATTGATTGTTTACAGTGGTCTTCCCGGGTGGCCCTGGAAGCTCTCTCTGGAAGCTATCCTTTAGAAGTCTCTTCCTTGTCTAATGCCAATCTGAGTTGTCCGTCGCCCCCCATGGCTTGTGGCATGGATCCTCCTTTTATAGGTCAAGGGAGTCCATACTAGTGCCAGTACACGGACGAGATTTTCTGGTGAGTTCTCCTATTGCACACGTCCGCCTGCTACGCCCATCGCGGAGTTGGTCTGCTGCAGGCTCGGCTAAAGTCGTGAGAATGTGACGGATGTGACGGAGCACGTCGTCGCTGGCCGAAGTCAAAAGTCTTCTGACTACACGGTCGCTGTCCACGGGGGGCCATCATGAGACGTCCCACGCGTGGCAGATCTTAGCAGGCGACAGGGGCGACAGGGCCCTGTCGCCTCGTCATTAATGCGAGTGGTTGGAGAGTTGGTCCGATCGTGTCATCCTCGCACCCGGGGGAGAGAGCTCCTCGTACCACCCGCGCTCTCAGACACTGAAGAAGCTGACTCAGGAGAGGCCGATGCCGACCGCCTCACCCGGGAGAAGCCGAAGCCGATTTACTCGGGAGCAGCCGATCAAACCGGGGGAAGCCGATCCTTCAGAAGCCGATCAACCGGGACCCACTTCCCGAGCTCCTCGGGGCGGGAGATGTGAGTCCCCAGTCGGCACCCGGGACTCGGGACCGAGGCAGTCGGCACCCGGGACCCGGGACCGAGGCAGTCGGGACTGAGGTGCCTGGGGACTCCGCTCCCGGGCCCGGGCACTGCTCGGGCCCCGGGTACTTGGCGAGTAACAGCCGTACCCGGTCGTCACTGGTATAGATTGTGGGCCCCGAGGAGCTGATGTGGCCGAAGACCCACGCGTCCCCAGGGCATGTGGGACCCCCTGTCCTATTTCGCTGACAGCCTTCATGAAGCATATCTGTTTACCTCATCGGTTCCTGTTGATAACACCAGCACTGTGATTTTAACATAGCCTGGGAGCGGCCCACATTGAGCGTGTTACTGTAGAAACTCATATCTTAGTGGCCCAGTACCGACTTTGCAGGCCTAAGCCCACGAATCAGAAACGGCTCTATAAAAGGCGGGGAGAGAGAGAAAAGATTCCCTCATCTTCTCCAATCCTCCAATCGTTTCGTCTTCCAGCTTCCGCGCCGAAATTTCGTCTCCCACTTTGCTAGGGTTCGCCATTGTTCTCTCTTCCCCATTAGAACTCGAGCGATTCCGCTCCTCCTCGTCTATTCCAAACCTTTCGCGACATTTCCCCCAAATCTCCTCATCCCTAACCATGCCGAGGGCTTCAAATCTCGCGGATGCGTCGGATGATGTCTGGCCAACTTCGGATTGCGAGTTGGCTAACTAAAGCTACTGAGAAGCAGCTGAGGTTTAGAGCCACGATGTCATCAACGCATCCGCTGAAGGTGAACGGTTTTCCAGAGCCCCAGGAGGGTGAGACCGTTTTTCGCCCGCCTCTTTTTTCAATCAGGGTCTGTCTCTTCCATCTTCCGAGTTCTTCCACCAGCTTCTTGCTTTTTATGAACTTGAGCTGGTGAATCTGAATCCCAACTCGATTCTGCAAATCTCCATATTTGTGACTCTTTGTCAGTGCTTCCTGGGTGTGGAACCCCATTTAAATCTTTTTAGATATTTGTTCCATATCAAGCCCTAGCCTTCCAAGAGCAAAATCCAAGTGATTGGGGGGCCGGTGTCCAACTCAGGAGCGAGATGAAGAGGACCTATTTCAATATTCCCCTGAAATCTTCTCTCAAAGGATGGCATAAGGAATGGTTTTACTGCTCCGATTTTGAGCCAAGCCTTCCTCCTTTTATGGGTTTGCCCTCGGTGGTTATTGCCAAGTGGTCGTCTCTGCGCACCTCTGAAGAAATGGTGCAGGTTAACAAACTTGTTAGCAGGATTGACAAGCTGAAGAAAGCCGGGTTGACTGGTCCATGGGTGGCCAGACGTTTCTTGACTCGGTGCATCAGGCCGCTGAAGCTGAGGTGTCACTTCGGCTGGGACTACAAGGGCAAAGGCGACCCTAGCCGGGAATATGCCGACCTGATAGACAAGTACAAAGTGACCAACATCCTGCTGGATTTCTTTGCCAGCGGGGTGGTCGAAACTGAAGATGCAAAGTGATCTGTGGCGGCTTATAGCTAGAAAAGGCCGTGCCCAAAGGTAAATCTTGCTGATGTTGTCTTGTAGTTCATCTGTGGTGAGTGCTTGTAGATATATGCCCAGGTTGGCTCCGCAATGTGTAACATGTATTGTTGAATTGCTTGCAGACATGTGAGGAGTTCGATGATGACTCCCGAATGCTGTTGGCCATGAAGTCGAAGAAGAGGACGAGAAGTCCTTCTGCTGCCCAGCCCGACTCCAAGAGAGCGGGGAAGAGGCCTGTTGTAGACGAGGGCAAGAAGAAGGTTATAAGGCCAAGTGCCGCAGCCGGGAGTCTGAAGATAAAAGACACTGCCGGTACGGCCCCCAGGCCACCGAGTCCCAGACCAGGACCAGCGCAGTCGAGCTCAGCATCATCAAGCCCAATACGAGTGCCGCTGAGTACAAGGGTAGGCTCAGCGCTGCCAGGCTTAGCAACATCGAGCCCAAGAATGGCGCCGCCGAGTACCCGGGCACCCTAGCCGGCCGCACCGCAAGCGGGGCCGACCAGGACAGAAACACCGTCACTGACTACCGTGCCCTCAGGCCTGACAGCCGGCGGCCTCTGGATCCCCCGAACAGAGGCTTAAGTTCTCCAAGAGGTAGGTTGCTCTGGGTCTTCTGAAAATCTTGTTCGGTATAGTAGCGTTTTGATATTTGACTCGTTATGCAGGAAGCGAGCTGACATCGATCTCAAGGAGACCGTTTCGGCTACCCCCATTGTCGAGCCAGCCCCAGCCGAGCCAGCGCCAACAAGCACACCTGCTGAGCTGGTGACGGTCTTAGTTGCAGAAACTGAGATCGCCCCGACTATAGGGCCACCGACACCGGCCGACCAAGGGGCAGTTGTTGAAGCTGTCGCTCCAGCCCCTGAGCCAGCCCTCGAGGCCCCAGGGGCTGCCGAGTTGAGGGCTAGGACCCCGTCGCTATCCTTGTCACCGTCGTCATCGTCGTCGTCGTCGTCTTCGGAAAGACCGGACCTCCCCAGGCTCGAAGCCCCTGCCCGCAAGTTCCCGAGGACATTCCGCTGGGTGGCCCCCGACGGAACTGCAAGGAGTTACAAGCATGACGAGGTTGCGGCGGAGAAGGAGCGTGAAGACTTGCTTCGCGCCGCAATCGCCGCATCCCAGGGGATTAAGGTATGAATTTCGCCATATTGGAGTCTTGGTAGTCCTCCTTGCATGAGTGCTCTGACGCTTGACTCTGCTTTGCACTGTTTCTCCCTGAGCAGAAAATTGTTGACCGCTCGGAGAGGATGAACGAGGTCCTGACCCAGGTTGCCCCCCAACTCCAAGAATTGGACCAGCTCCGGGCCTTAAAAGCCGAAGTGGAACGGCGCAGCCAGGAGAGGGAATCTTGGCTGAGTGGAGCCGTTAATCAGCTCAGGAACGAAAATTGGGACCAAGCCAAGAAGATTGGAAGTAAGTCTCCCGAACGTCTCCCTAACTAAGCCCTTAGTATATTTCTCCAGTTGTGTTGTTTTCTGACTGCCCAGTTGTGTCTTGACTGCCATGTTGAGTACTTGACTATTCTGATGTGCAGCCCTCGAAGCCGAGCTGAAGACCTGAACAGAGGGAGAAGTCCAGCTGAAGGAGGCCGAGAGAGCCAAGGCCGGGCTTGAAAAAGACAAGGCCGACTTGACAAGGGCCAAGGCCGAGCTTGAGAAAGAGAAGGCCGACTTGAAGAAGGCCAACGCCAAGCTCGAGAAGGAGAAGGCTAAATTGGAGAAGGCCAAAGCCAAGTGGGAGGCTGACTACGAAAGTAAGTCCCCGCTCTGACAATGATCTTAACCAATCCATTAAGTACTTCGTCTGCAGTTTTGCCTAACAAGTTTACTTGTTGGTGAACTCGGACAGTTGCTAGAGCCAATGCCCAAATCCAATTCTAGGCTTTTGCAGAGGAGATGAAGGTCATCAAGGAGCCACGGGAGATCCTTGCTGAGTCCGTGAAAGGGCTCCTTGACGTGATGGATCCTCATTATGTGGGAACCAGCTCCAACACTGTGTCTCAGGTGCAGGCGCACCTTAACGAAGCACCGAGTATCCTGAAGAGGTACTCGGATGAGCATACTATTGTCAGCGTGGCCCAAACCCGGGCGATGACCAAGTCGATCTACCCCAGGGCAGACATTGAAGCCATTGGAGAGGGATTTGCCGAGGAGACGACACCTGAGGAGACGCTGGAGCTGATAGCCCAAGCGACGCCGACTACAGAGGTGATCACCCGAGACCTAGGTATGTAAGAACAGTTCGTCATGCAGTCGGTGTATATAAACTTTTGTAAGGACATGTGTAAATATATGTGCGATGTCACCAAGCTCTGAATTGTTACTTAGTTATCATTAGCTTTACCCGACTATATGGTATGCACCGAGTTAGTCTATAGGAACTTAATAAAATCGTTCACCGCAGAAAGCTGTACTAGGGTAAACATGACAAAGTCGTTGCAAAACTTCATAACTTAAGTAAAACAGGCTCGTATATTGTTGACAATGCATATATAATACATGTAGCCCCCGACTCACTACTTGGTTGAAACAAGCGGCGTAGTGAGTCAGAGAAAAACTGTACACATGGGGAAGTATAAAACTCAGGTATAGAAAGGACGTAGCTATTCTATATTCCATGAGTTACTGATGAGGGCACCGTCTTCGGTCTTCAGTCGGTAGGCGCCTGGCCACATCACCTCGGCTATAATGAACGGCCCTTCCCATATTGGGGATAGTTTATGCCTGTCTTTGGTGATTTGTATTTTTCTCAAGACGAGATCTCTGACTGAAAAGGCACGGCCACGGACATTGTCATTGTGGTAGTGATGTAGGCCTTGAAGATACCTTGCCGACTAGATTATTGCAATGTCCCTCGCTTCTTCCAATTGATCTAGTTCGACCAATCGGGTATTGTTTGAGGTATCTTCTGAGTAAGCCCGAACTCGTGGAGAGCCGAATTCTAACTCGGTTGGTAGCATAGCCTTAGCACCGTAGACCAGAAAGAAAGGGGATTGCCCTGTTGCCCGACTAACCGTGGTTCTAAGAGACCAGAGAACCGATGGGAGCTCTTGTACCCACCGGTCCGTGTATGGTTGTAGTCGGTCGAATATCCTGGCCTTGATACCTTGTAAGACGATACCATTGGCGCCTTCAACCTGCCCATTGCTCCGCAGGTGTGCCACAGACGCATAGTAGATCTTGATGCCAAAGTCGTCACAGAAATATTGAAACACGCCGCCCGTGAACTGAGTACCGTTGTTCGTGATGATGGGGTTAGGGAGCCCGAATCGGTATAATATACTCATGATGAAGTTCTTTGCTCGTGCCGCTGTTATGGTAGCAACGGGTTTTGCCTAAATCCACTTTGTAAATTTATCCACTGCGACGAACAGGTGTGTGAACCCTCCTAGCGCTTTCTTCAAAGGCCCGACCATGTCAAGCCCCCATACTGCAAAGGGCCAAGAGATTGGGATTGTTTGGAGTTCTTGGGCTAGGAGATTGGTTTGTCTTGCATAGAACCGGCAACCCTCGCATGTGCAAACAATGTCTTTGGTGTCTGTTACTGCTGTTGGCCAGAAAAATCCCTACTGGTAAGCCTTTCCGACTGACGTCCTGGATGCGGCATGGTTGCCACATATGCCCGAGTGGATCGATTGTAGAATCTGTTTGCCCTCCTCGGTGGTGACGCAACGCATGAGGACACCGGATGCACTTCTTCGGTACAGGTCTTCTCCGACAACTAGGAAACTCTTGCTTTGATGTTTAATTTGTTCGGCTTGACTGCGATCTTCTAGGAGTTCATCGTCTAGGAGGAATTTGAGAACAGGAGTCCACCAGTCTTGACATATGTTCAATACTTCATCTGTTGCAGGGGTAGGTTCGCCTCCCGACTACTCTGGCACTGGTTTCTTCTTGACTGATGGCTCCATAAGTTGCTCGACAAAGATCCCTGTCGGGACCGCTTCTCTCTTGGATCCCATGTTTGCCTGTTCGTCTGTAGCATCATTGTATTGTCGTAGGACATGTGTTATCTTCAGCCTGTTGAACTTATTTTCTAGCTTCCGGACCTCCTGACAGTATGCCACCATTGTGTCGTCGAGACATGTCCAGTCTTTTATGACTTGGTTCACCACGAGTTGAGAATCTCCTCGCACAACTAGTCGGCGGATGCCGAGTGATATAGCGATGCGGAGCCCGTGGATAAGTGCCTCGTACTCGGCGACGTTGTGGGAAGCCAGGAAGTGGATTTGGAGAACGTACTTGTTAACGCCAAAATTTGGTACGGATCTTTATTGGATTCGGTTAGGGAAAAATCATGGTTAACTGGCGGGAATTATCCAGAAGAAGCCGAATTCAAGAAGAAATCGTGAAGACCATGGAGAGGCAGTTAGTATCTTATCTATAAATTAGGTAGAGATAATATTTTTTAGGAAACCTGATCTCGTGCCTGATCAGGACTTGTTATTTTTCTTTTTATAATTAGGAAACTCCTGTTTCGCATCTGATCAGGACTGTATCAACTCGGGGTATAAATACGTATGCCTGGGTATCGTGTAAGGAATCAATCAGATCAATACAAACTTCAGCGCATCGCCACCCTATTCAATGGGTTCTTGCTTCTCGAGCCGGGCTGCATCGGTTAAGTTCGACCTCTTGCGAGAGGGTAAGTCTCGTTACCCCGACTACCGTATCAACTAGGACTTCCTCGGTTAGGTCTGATATTCTAGTCGGCTTGCGGTAGTCGGCTTACCACGATATATCTGTTCTGTCTACGGCTGCATCAGTTAAGTTTGATCTCATAGGCCGGGTAGATATATCACATCACGTGTGCATAGGCTTATCGGCTTACTGGGCGTAACTTATCATCAGTTTGTGCTGCATCGGTTAGGTCCGACCTACTAAACTGCTAGTGATAAATTATTCCTGCTAGGTTGATCGGTTTTATGCAAGCGTTTTATCGGAATGTATAGCCGATAAGTTATCATATTTTACATCACGATTGCATCAGATTTATCGGCTCATCGAGATTCTTTTATCGTTATTAATCTGTGCTGCATCAGTTGAATTTGAACTACTAGATTGATAATGATAGATTTATCCTTGTTGAGCCGATGGGTGCTTATGCAATGTTCTATCGGAGTGCCTAGCCGATAGGTTATCTTTTATTAACTAAGGCCGATTGCATTGTTCACGTTTTTGGCACGCTACACCGTCATCGGCTTTTCAGCCGATACACGTTATACCAGTAATTGGCTAGTTTATTTATTTATATTGTTATTGATTAGCTACATGGTTTATTTATTGTCTTAGCCATCATCGGCCTCCAGTCGATGTATAAGTGCTTCGTTGATATTGGCCACCGGCCGATGGAGCGAGTCCAATTCGGCTTCCAGCCGATTGGCTCAATGATCTAATATTTTCTATCTCCTTGTCAATTGCAGGGTCAAATTGACTGGCACGCCTACGAACCTCAAGATTTAGGACCTGCACTGGAGTTAAGCAAATCTCCCAGGTTTTCGCGTGTCTCTAGGCGCCGAACCATATCATCAGCTCGTTCCCAACGCTGCCGGTGATTTTTGGCGTCAACAGTTGTTGACGCCGAAAACCGCCGGGTATGCCAAAAAGCTTGCTGACGATCTGGTTCGGCGCCTATAGACACGCGAAGGCCTGGGAGATCTGCTTAGCTCCAGTGCAGGTCCTAAAATATTTGAGGTTCGTAGGCGTGCCAGTCAATTTGACCCCGCAATTGACAAGGAGAATATTAGCTCAGGGATTCAATCGGCCAATAAGAATCCTGCTAGCCGATTGCCGAAGGAATGCTTGAGCATCGGCTGAAAGCCGATGATAAAACTTTGTCTGGGCCCCAGCTGTCCGTGGCCGGGTCTCGTGCTCGTGCCCGGGTCCTCGTGCCCAGGTCCTCGCTCCCGGGTCCTCGCTTATGCTCGTGCCCGGGTCAGCAGCAATTGCACATCGGCTATCGGCCGATACGGACTGATGTAGGCTCCTTGTAGCCGATGGCCGATGGCACCTGTGTATCGGCTAGGAAACCGATAACGCTATAAGTAAATAGATAAGCTGTCAGTATAACATGTGCATCGGCTAGAAGCCGATGATAGAATAGATAGGCATAATAGTAAGCTAGCCGACTGCCAAGGAAATACATGTGCATCGGCTAGAAAACCGATGATAATATGGATGACCAAAATAGTAAAGATAATACAGTCGGCTTTATAAAAAGATAACCTATCGGCTAAGCACTCCGATAGAACGTCGCATATACACCGATCGACTCGGCAAGAGTAAATCTATTATTATCAATCTAGTAGTTCAGACCTAATTGATGCAGCACAGATTGATAATAATAAAGGAACCTCAACAAGCCGATAGACCTAATGCAACTGTGATGTAATAAGATAACTTATCGGCTATACATTCCGATAAGACGCTTGCGCAAAAACCATCAACCTAGCAGGAACGATTTATCGCTGGCAGTTCAGTAGGTCGGACCCAACCGATGCAGCACGAACTGATGATAAATCGCCCCCAGTAAACTGATAAGATCTACGCACGCGTGATGTGGTATACCTGATCGGCCTAAGAGGTCGGACCGAACCGATGCAGCCGTAGACAGGGCAGATACACCTGGGTAAGGGGTGACGAGTCTTACCCTCCCGCAGGAGTTCGGACCTAACCGATGCAGCCCCGCTCGAGAAGCAAGAACCCGTCGAAAGGGTGGCGATGCGCCGAATTTGATTGATCTGTGTGGATAGTTTACAAGGTCCCCGGGCATACGTATTTATACCCCGAGTTACATGAGTCCTTATAGGACACGGCACACAACTTCCTATCTATAAAAGGAAAACTAACAAGCCCTGATCGGATACAAGATCAGGTTTTCCTAAAAATTATCAAAACTACCTAATTTATAGATAAGGTAATTAACTGCCATAGCGTGGTCTTCACGATTCCTTCCCGAATCCGGCTTCTTCTGGATTAGCTCCCAACGGCTGATATCACTTCTTTCCTTAACCGAGTCCGATGCGAACCGTGCCAAATTTTGGCGTTAACAACAGTACTTGAGTTTTTTGCCGGTAGGGGACGTTAGTACGATGCCGGCCCCGACGCCGCCGATCTGTAGAGAATCGTCGAAGTACATTGTCCAGTACTCTAGCTTCACTGTTGATGTAGGCATTTGAACTTCTGTCCACTCGGCCACGAAGTCGGCTAGAGCTTGTGATTTGATAGCTGTCCGTGGCCGAAAGGTGATGTCGAACGCCATCAACTCGAGTGCCCATTTATCGATTCGGCCGGTGGCCTCGCGATTATGCAGGACATCCCCGAGTGGATACGATGTGACCACCGTGATTTGATGTGCTTGGAAATAGTGCATCAGCTTCCGGACAGTGATGAGTAGGCTGTACAACAGCTTCTGTACCTGCGGATATCTCATCTTCGAGTCGGCAAGGACCTCGCTGACAAAGTAGACTGGCCATTGAATCTTCTGTATGTGACCCTGTTCGGATCGCTCGACCACCAGCACTGTGTTGACTACCTGAGTGGTTGCCGCCAGATACAGCATTAATGGTTCTTGGGGCATTAGTGACACCAACACGGGTGGTGATGTGTGAAATTTTTTGAAGTCTTTGAAGGCTTGCTGGGCTTCGGGAGTCCATTGAAAATTGTCTGCTTTCTTTAATAGCTTGAAGAACGGCATGCCCCGTTCGCCCAGTCGGGAAATAAACCGACTGAGTGCCGCCATGCATTCTGTCAGCTTCTAGACATCCTTTTGGCTAGTCGGGGGGTGCCATGTTCATGATTGCGTTGACTTTCTCCGGGTTGGCCTCGATGCCGTGATGCGAGACGATGAAGCCGAGTAGCTTGATGGATGGCACACCGAAGGCGCACTTTTCCTGGTTCAACTTCATCTTGAATCTTCGAAGATTTTGGAAGGTTTCTTCCAGGTCAGCGATGAGGTCTTCTTTGGATTTGGTCTTGATCACCACGTTGTTGACGTAGGCCTCCACGTTGCGTCCGATCTAAGTGTGTAGACACCGCTGAATGGCCCGTTGATACGTTGCTCTAGCATTTTTCAAACCGAACGGCATAGTGATGTAGCAGTACGCTCCAAACGGTGTGATAAAAGACGTCTTTAGGCAGTCCTCCTCCTTGAGGCTGA
Source organism: Oryza meyeriana var. granulata (assembly GCA_003991445.1). Taxonomy (NCBI): domain Eukaryota; kingdom Viridiplantae; phylum Streptophyta; class Magnoliopsida; order Poales; family Poaceae; genus Oryza; species Oryza meyeriana. Next base: position 294,824 of record RYFJ01000220.1, on the reverse strand, counting down.
TTTGGTGGTATCCCGAGTAACATTGAGAAAGCTGAGAAGTTCACACCCTACGGTTGAATCCACCACCTGATCTATTCTAGGTAGACCAAATGGATCCTTGGGGCATGCCTTGTTGAGATCGGTGTAGTGGATGCATATGCGTCATTTATCGTTTTTCTTCCAAACCAGGACTGGGTTGCCAGCCAATTCGGGTGATAGACCTCTTTGATGAACCCGGCGGTGAGAAGCTTGGTTATCTCCTCTCGGATAGCATCTTTACGGTCTTGTGCGAAGCTCCATAGCTGTTGCTTGACTGGCTTGGCGTCTGTCTTGACGTTGAGGGCGTGCTCGATCACCTCCCTTGGTACGCCCGGCATGTCGGATGGTTTGCACGCGAAGATATCCTTATTGTCTTGGAGGAAGGTGACGAGCGCGTCTTCCTATTTGGGGTCGAGTCCGGTGCCAACTAGAGCAGTCTTGGAGGGGTCGGAAGGGTTCAGGGGGATCTTCTTCGTGTCAGAGTCCGCTGAAATTCCCTATTTCGCTGCTTTTTTGGTCGGAACTTGGTCATCCTTGACTTTGGTTGTGACGGCTTGCCGAATGCTGTTGCGTCCGACTGCCGCCTCTTGTGATTGAGCCAACTCATAGCTCTCCTTGTCGCAGGTGAAGGCTTGCTTGACGTCGCTGCGGAGGGAGAGGACTTCTGCTGGCCCAGGCATTTTCAGCACCATTGTAACGCCCTACTTCCAACGAGATGTTAAACAATATTTTTACAAAAATCTACCTGTAAAAATTTTGATCTTGTGAGCTGTGTTGTATGTTGTGCCATGGATCTCAATCTGTCTCTCCGCCTTGATCTCGACAAATACCTCCTCTCAAAATCTTCTGCTCCCAAAATAATCTATGACTCGAATCGCCGCTATCAAACTCCTCTCCAAAACCCTAACGGCAAGTTCCCAATCTTCCTCTCTATAAATATCTACTTCGATTTCCGTTCCGAAGGTCCGACGTCCGAACCCTAAACTTTCCCTCTTTCTAATCCTCCCGTGAATTCCCTTGTTCTCTCCTCCTTTGAATCCCTGAGAAACCCCGAGTTAAATAATACGGCTTGGGTGTCGAGCCTCTTTTCGAATCCTAACCATCTACACAACTATGTATATATATGTATACCATGTATATATATATAACTCCTTGAGTATACACCCACGTATATAAACTTGTGTATATACGTGTATCAACCCTCCACAAAATTCCCTTGAGCTTCCCCAAAAATTCGGATTAAATATTGTAATTCGAATTTAAATCTCCCTTTGGATCCTCGCAAAAATCCATAGAAAAAGAATTAATCCCAAAATACCAGAAACTCCTACCTTGGACCCCTCCCTGTTTTGTTCCCCAAATTTTGCTGAATTCAAATATAATTTTGAATTCAAAACCCCTTTGAAAGCCTCTCAAAATCCTTACAAATAAATCCTTAGGAAATTAAGAAGCGGCACTGTTCCTACTGGGCTGCCCCTCCCTCCTTTCAGCCTAGCAACCGTGGCTCCATGCGCGCACCCCGCTCCGATGCCCGCCACCTGTCCTGAGCCACGCGCCGTCGCAGTCGATCCTTCCCTCTGTCTCGCTCGCCCTTGCCCGTCCGCCGATCTGATCGCTGCCGCGTGTCCCGCGCGTAGCCCGGCCACCGTTGATCTCTCTCTCGCCCAAGCCGCTGTGAGCCGCGCCTCCCGCGGAATGCCGCCGTGTGGCCCGCGCGTAGCCGCTGATCTCGCCGCCCTGTTCATCTTCTTCCCCTCTCCAACCCGTCCAGTGCCTCCAAGCCGTTCGGCCGAAGTCCTCCCCGGACTCCCGTTCGTCATCTCGATCCCATAGGTGCCTGCCGCTAGCCGCCAAGGTCGGGACAACCATCGCAGCACTACCGCCGTTTTCCACCGCTTTTCTCCCTCCTTGCCTCTCTCTCGCCTAGACCACGCTTGATCAAAAGCGCCGCGCCGCTCATGTCACCGCCGCGTCCTGCCTTGACCGGGAAAGTCGCACCCGCGCTTCAAACACCGCCGCACGATACGCCGCCATTCCCGGCCCCAAATCTCCACCGCCCATTTGAATTCGCCACCCCGAGGAAAATCCCGCCGCGGCACCAATTTTTCCCCCGCCTCTCAATCATTGAACCCCAATAATTGGAGCTCGCCTTCGCCTATAAAACCCCTACCCAGGAGCTCCACTACCTTCTTTGGATCCCCTCCACCCCGGACGTCGTCGGCCGAATACATCAAGCCGTGTCGCCTTCCCCAAGTTCGGCCGCCGCCGCCACCCAACCACACCGGTGTGCCGTCCTAGCCAACGGAACTCGTGGAGCCGTTTGACCTCGGGAGCACAGCACCTCGGTGGCCCGCGTCATCGCCATCGTCTCCTCTTTCCCATCATCACCGGCACACCCTTGTCCCGCCGCCACCGCAACCCCTCGCCGCCAGTGAGCCCTCTGCAAGGTTCCCACTTCCACCTCAATGACCCCAAATCGCATGTATGACATCGCCGTCCGTCGAACGAGGAGATTGTCTCCCTTTTCATTGCCGCCTGGCTCTGTTAATGCCGCCGGTGCCCCACACGTCTCTTGTCCTCCACTCTCCTCGGCTTGCCACCGAGAGCCGCCATGGACGCCGAGCCTCGCTCCTCTCCTCTCTCCTCTTTCCTCGGCTCGCCTCGACGCCACCATGGTCTCCGTCGCCATCGTCCACCTCCCCTTTTCTCTTTCCCTGCCACCACGGCCTCCCTTCCTCTCTCTCGCCATGGCCGCCATCGCTATTCTTCTTCCTCCCGCCGGCGCCACCGCGTTTCTCTTTCTCCACCGCCTCGGTGTCCCTGTCGCCGGCCGTCGTCGCTCGATTACTCCCCGATCCGAGCCGCTCAAGAGGTTCGCCGCGTTCCCCTCCTTCGGCCGGTGCTAGCCATTCGGCCTGAGTCGCCGCCATCGCCGGACTTGCCCTGTGCGCTGCCGGCCGTCGATCACCAGCAGTGTCCGGTCTCCTCCGAGCCGAGCTGCCGTCCCCCATTCACCAGTGGCCTTTCACCCAGTGCGATTGACAGCTGGGGCCCGCCTCCGTTGACTCCTACCGCCGGGCCCAATAACCAGTGACCCCCTTGTGTCTCTGTCTTGTGGGCCATATATGTCAGCGACCTCCAGGGGTTTAATTCCAGGGAATATTCCCTCCATAATTTCAAATAAACCCTTTTTTAGTTTTCCAGAAATCCAAATAATCTTTCAAAAATCATATCTTTTCATGCATCCATCCGATCGACTCCGTTCCAGTTGTATTATTTTTCTAAAAATAAGATCTATTCCTCGGACCTCTCCTGAGAATATTCCAGTCCAGAAAATAAATAAATCCTTTCCAGTTATTCCAAAATTCAATTTAATCCTTGGAAATCCATGTCTTTCGATCCGTAACTCCGATTGACTCCGTTCCAACTTCAGTAATTTTTTAAAATTGAGATCTATTTAATGGCACTATTATTAGCACTAAATATGATCTGTTTCTTGGACTTTGTGTAGATTTTTGTGTGTTTGCGCATAGGAACGATCGCTGGAAATTTATTTCGGAGCTGATTTCGCGACGATTTCTCGACGACCAGTGAAGACTTAGAGCAAGGCAGGTCACCTTTGATCATCTCGAGCCCATAATTTTGGAACTAAGTATTTTATTTGACAAATAGCATACACTAGGTTACACTGTTACTATTTCTCGACCGCGGTCGCAAGACGACCAACAGGCCGCCAACCCATTTGCTGCTTGACTTCCTTGATTGATTGTGATTCTCTTATACCTCCTTGTCACCTCCCTTGACAGATCCTGGTATCTGTGTCGACGGGCATGGTATCGATGATCGCCTATTGAATTTAAAAATGTCAACGATGGGTAAAATTAGGTTTATGAAACTTTGAAAAACCCGACACCTAGGTTGGAGCCTTGAAAATAAAATGGTTTATGAAAACCACGGTACAGGGATCGTGCCATCGGGACGAGTCTCCCGCACTGCAGTTAAGGATCGATTCCTCTAGAATTTCATCTGAATATATGACAGTACAACCACATGGGTGATATGGGATAACTCCTAGCTGAGTAATAAGTCTCCCAGGGACGCCTTGCGTGCCATTGGACTATGGATAGTGCGGGAGGGCGTCGGCGGTGCCTCTTGGGTTCCAGGCATAGCATGGTCTAAGGACCTACCTTGTTGTTGGTCTGAGGACCCCTCCAGTTGGCATGGGGTAACCTGGGAGGGTTTGGAAAATGCCTTGTCGCGAAAACCTCTACGTCACCACATCGTACCCAATGTGTGTGATCTAGTGACTAGAGTGAGTCGCGTCGTGTGGGTAAAGTGTACCCCCTCTGCAGAGGTCTAAACTGTTTGAACAGCCATGCCCACGGTCATGGGCGGATGTGAGGTAATTCCTTAGCGTAGTTTTGTTTGACAACTGTTTGTGAAATGATGTTTGCGGATTGGGAATCCAATTTTGGAAAAATGTTGAGAAGTGACATGGACGGCAGGGCTGTTGGCCCAATGCGGTTGGATCAGCTGATGGCGTTGGATCCCGGAGGCCAACTCTTGAGAGTTGCGCCGATTCAAAGATTGATACAACTCACACCGATCGAGCGAGACTCACCCTGCCCTGATTGTTGAGAAGCACACACTAGAAGATTTTAAAAAAGAGATTTAAACAAAGCAGATTGCAAAATAACCATCCTCTCTTTGAAGCTTGCAACAACCACCTAAGTTCCCCTGGCTTGCTGAGTACGGAAGTACTCACCCTTGCTATATATATATAGTTCGCCGCTGAGAGCTGGATGCTGGGGTTGCAGTGAAGTGAAGATTAGGGTTTCGTCCTGGTTCCCAGCTGTTGGCCGCGTGTTGGGACTTAGTCCGCTGTTCCACTACTGCCGCTGCCTCTGTGTTGTTCGTTGCTGTTTCGGCTTGCTCCGAAGCTGCAACGTAAGTTAAGGTATATGTCTATTTAATTATTTATTTTTTTAAGGTATTGCAATGATGCACGTCTGATTGCCGTGGATACCAGTGCTGATTCCTGGGACTGGTATCTGTATCGTGGTTCCGCGGGAAGGCAACTCACGCTGTATTCCTGCGGCACGCCCTAACTGGTGCCATTGTACGACGGTGCCGGATCGGGGTGTGATAACCATGTAGGTATAGTGTGGTACCGCCATGAATTTGGCGAGCGCCGATTGTCCGAGTATCGCGTGGTACGCGGTCTTGAAGTCGGCGACCTCAAAGCAGATGTTTTCTGTGCAGAAGTTATCCCGCGTGCCGAAGGTGACCAGCAAGGTTATCTGCCCGAGGAGTGTTGAAGACAGGCCGGAGATTATCCCGTGGAAGGCCGCAGTACTCGGCCGCAGTTTTGAACGAGGGATCTTCATCTCATCCTGGGTCTTGGCGAAGAGGATATCACTGCCTCTGTCAATGAGGGCCTTCTTCAGCTTGATATTCTTGACGACCGGGTCCAGGATGAGTGGGTAGCGTCCCGGGTGTGGGACCCGATCGGGGTGATCTGTGCAGTCAAATGTCATGGGTGTTTCTGACCAATGCAGATATTGGGGGGCGTCTGTTGTAGAGACCGCGTTGACATCGCGTGCTGTTAGCTTCTGCTTCCACTTGGATTCGTACGCGGACGGCCCTTCGAAGATGTGGTTGAGCTCAGCCTGGGGATCTTGAAAATCGTCTGCTGGGCCTGAGTCTGGCTTGACTTTGTCCTTGTCGGCGCCAAATGCTGAAGTCTGCTCGGAGGCAAACTTCTTAAGCATGAAGCAATCCTTGGCCGCATGCTTGCCCTTGGGATGGAAGGGGCAAGGCCCGTTCATAACCTTCTGGTATTCGTTGTTCCTTGGGGGCCGCGACTAAGTGCGCTCCACGTTGGCCACCTCGTTGTCCAACTTCTGCTTGCGACTGCCAGACTTGTTCTGTGATGGCTCATTGTCAGCTTTTGCCTTTTGGTCTTTTTGCCGAGACTCCTTCTTCTCATCGAGGGCCTCTGCGACCGCCTCAGCCGAGTCGGCGTATTTATTTGCCATATCGAAGAGAGCCCTGACAGTGGCTGGAGGCTTCCGAGTGAATTTCACGATGAACGGGGCATCCTTTACTCCCTTGCGGAAGGCGGCGATGATGGCGTCGTCCTTGATCATTGGGATCTGGTTGCGCTTCTCGGAGAACCTCTTGATAAATTCGCGTAGAGACTCGTTCTTCCTCTGGTGCAGATGGTATAAATCGTGCTCAGAAGATGGCCTCTCGTAGGTCCCCTGAAAGTTAGCGATGAACCGCTCCCTGAGTTCTCCCTAGGAATCGATCAACCGCCTCGGGAGCCCTGTTAGCCATGTCCTCGTTGAGTCGGCCAGGGCGACCGGGAGGTAGTTAGCCATGGCTTTGTGGTCACCTCCAGCAGCTCGGATTGCTAGAGTATATACGGTGAGCCAGGATTCGGGGTTGGTTTTGCCGTTGTATTTCTCGATCCCCGTAGGCTTGAAGCCCGACGGCCAGTCGACATCCTGTAGCTCGTGGGTGAAAGCTGGAACGCCTTCATCTTCGTGAGGGCTCTGGCTCCGATCGCGGCAGTTGAACCGCTTGTGGTGGAGGCCAAAGCGCTCATGATCATCCTCCAGTCGGCGGTGCTCGTCCTCTTCACGTTGATGGCTCCGGGCATTGATGTCTTGTCGGAGGTCGCATTGTAGACGAACTCGGAGGTCATGGTTGAACCGACGATCGTTCTGGTGACGCCGCCGATTGTTGTTGTTGGTGTTGCCGAGTGATGTTTGCCGCGACTCCTCGTGTGGCTGACTTGAGTTGGCCACCCGGCGTCGTGTTGATGTGGACGAGATTGCCGCTGGAGAACCCGACCGATTGGTCGGTATAAGTGTTTTGCCCGACTACTGGTGCTGCTGACATGCGGTAGCTGTGATCATGGCTTTAATCTTGGCGATAGTCGGGGTGGCTGGTGATCAGGCCCGAGTTGGAGTGTATCCAGCAGGGTTGCAGTGGCCATGACGTTCTGTTGTGGCATGATGAAGATGTCGTGGTCGCCGACTCTAGTGTAGAGGATTTGCTGCTGAGCGGTTCGCCTAGCCTTGCGTAGCTCGTCGTTGTGAGCCTCGCGGTCGGCCTCCTCCTGTTGCCGTAGTCGGTGTGCCTCCTCTTGTTGCTCCTCTTGTAGTCGGCGTACCTCTGGTGGAGGGGTTGAAGCCATGAAGATCTCGCAGGGTAGAAGAAAGCTCGCCAGACTGGTGTCCGAACTACTGTTCAAACCGCTGTCTGATTTGGAGTCGGAATCCGAGTAGTTGATCGGAGTAAGGACGACTCCGACCTCTCTAGATCCAATCTAGAGCGGCTCTGAGCCATGTCCAAACTGAACCGTGGGGAATCGGGTCTGCTGCGTAAGATGTAGATCTGCGGCGTTGCCGAGCCCGTGCGGGAGATTGACGATCTCTCCCCTTCCTAGCCCGACCCGGGTTGGCTCAAGGCCTAGCGCAAGTCGGGCGCCGAAGGAGAGAGTTGTCCCTAGGCTCAGTGAAGTGGAAGATTGCCGCAGCAAATCGATGACGGTGACTGCGGTGTCTTTTTGGCCGACTGGCGCGGAGTCGGCTGGTTGCTCGGCCGGTTGGATTGGATTTGCATCGGCCAAGGCGAGGTTGCCGAACATGTCGGCAACGAAGTCGATGTCACAGCCCTAGTTTTAATTTCAGGTAATTAGTGTTATGCCCTTCTGTCATTAGAGTGCACAACTTAAATTTTTGCATTGTCACTTCTTGCAGTATTAAGTTTGCAACATTTAAACCCTCAATAATTGAATCCTAAATCGGCAAAAACAAAATACTACTAAAAAGTTCATCAAATTGAACAGAAGTGTATATGGGAGATAATTTATTCAAATATTAGTTTATTTATCATGAATTAATATAATTTTTCCAGAATTTATTTCATTAGTTTAGACCCCTTAAAAATTCAAACAAGTTTCAGCCTTGGTCCTTTTTGTTGAATTTCTGTGAGCAAACCATTTCGAATTTTTGTGTGAAACCTTCGAAAATGGAACCTAGGTAGTCTGGACTAGCTACACAAAAAAAATCACCACATTTTTAACACAAATTTTGCTTGGTCAATTTGATTTTTAAAGTGAAGGGGGGAAAATAAATCTGTAAAACCCTGGAAAACACTGAAACCGTTCTGTACGTGAGAGTTTACCCATCTCCCTGACATTCCCACAGACCATCATGCCCTGGACCCACCTGGCAATGACCCTAGCTCACCCAGCACCTTGTCCAGTTTGGCCACGAGGAGGGAGCGCTCTAGATCGGCCTCAAAAGGGCAAACGACGCGTGTATCATCCATGTCTGCGTGTCTTTCTCCTACAGCTCACGTCTGCCTCTCCCACCTGTGTCGTCTGCTGCTCCACTCCATCCCAGAGCCAAGAAACCAAGCAGAGAGAGAGAGAGAGCTCCTTCAGCCCTCTTCTCTTTCTTCTTGCTGCCGAGCTGCTGCTGCCGTGTGCTGCTGCTGCTGCTGCCGGCTGTGGAGAAGAAGGCATCACCGACGCTCAGCCATCCGTCAATCGCCAGGAACGCCGCCTCACCATTGGCACTCGGGAGCCCGTCCAGTGCATGGCCGCGCCGGCGTTCCGGCCACCTCGAAGCTTCCCTGGCAGAGCAGCTGCGCCAGCAACACCGCCTCAGCCCCAGCAGCCAAACGCCTGTTAACGCCGAAAACCGCCGGGTGTGCCAAAAACGCTTGTTGACGATCTAGTTCGGCACCTAGAGACACGCGAAGGCCTGGGAGATCTGCTTAGCTCCAGTGCAGGTCCTAAAATCTTGAGGTTCGCGGGCGTGCCAGTCAATTTGACCCGATAATTGACAAGGAAATAAAAATCCAATCGGCCAATAAGAATCCTGCCAGCCGATTGTCAATAGCTTCTGTACCGATGTCCCTTGAGCCGACTGCCTATGCCCGGGCCCTCGCCTGTGCCCATGCCCAGGTCCTCGTTTGTACCCACGCCCGGGTTCTCGCCTGTACCCGCGCCCGGGTTCTCGCCTGTGTCCGACTACCGCCAGCAATTGTATATTGGCTAAGAAACCGATGACGATATAGACAAACAAGTTAGCCTGCGCTTGATGATAATATGAGCAGAGAATAAACCAACCGACTGCCCGACTGCCGATAAGAACGAGTGCATCGGCTGGAAGGCCGATGATAGTGTAGCATGTCAATGTATTGGTACATCGGCTAGAAGCCGATGGTAATGTAAACGAACCATAAGATAGCCGACTGTCAAAAAGACACATAGCCATCGGCTGGAAGCCGATGATAAAATAGATAGCAGAATAATAATCAATAAACCATGCAGTCGGCTTTAAAAGATAACCTATCGGTTAAGCACTCCGATAGAATATCGCATAAAACCTATCGACTCAGCAAGAGTAAATCTATCACTATCAATCTAGTAGTTCAAACTTAATTGATGCAGCACAGATTAATGATGATAAAAGAACCTCAATGAGCCGATAGATCTAATGCAATTGTGATATATATGATAACTTACCGGCTATACATTCCGATAAGAAGCTTGCACAGGAACCATCGGCCTAGCAGGAACAACTTATCGCTCAGTTTAGTAGGTCGGACCCAACCGATGCAGCACAAACTGACGATAAACTATTCCTAGTAAACCGATGAAAACTATGCACGCGTGATGTGATATACCTGATCGGCCTAAGAGTTCGAACCGAACCGATGCAGCCGTAGACAGAGCAGATACACCGTGGTAAGCCGACTACAATGAACCGACTAGAATATCGGACCTAACCGAGGAAGTCCTAGCCGATAGGTAGTCGGGGTAACGAGACTTACCCTCTCGCAGGAGTTCGGACCTAACCGATGCAGCCCGGCTCGAGAAGCAAGAACCCGTTGGTAAAGGGTGGCGATGCGCCGAATTTGATTGATCGAGAGATGATTTACAAGGTCCCCGGGCATACGTATATATACCCCGAGTTGATATAGTCCTGATAGGACACGGCACATAATTTCCTATCTATAAAAGGAAAACTAACAAGCCCTGATCGGATACGAGATCAGGTTTCCTAAAAATTATCAAAACTACCTAATTAATAGATAAGGTAATTAACTGCCATACTACGGTCTTCACGATTTCTTCCTGTACTCGGCTTCTTCTGGATTAGCTTCCACCGGCTAATATGGCTTCTTTCCTTAACCGAACATGGTAATGAACCGTACCAAATTTTGGCGTTAACAACGCCCCAAGAATCTCGTGAAACCGAGCCCCGAGCAAGGAGATCGGCCATCGTCTTCTCCAACTCCGGTCAAGCTCCGCCGCGCGCGATTTCGCCTCAACCGGTGAGCCGTTCGTCAATTCCTTGCGTTGGTAGCATCCTAGGGTGATACTCAACCTCCTGCATGTGTTGTCTCCACCGTGCATGCAGTGAATCGAGCCAACCACGGTGAAGCCGAAGCTTGGCCATCGCCGTTGCCACCGCCTGCAGCCGCCAAATCTCGTGGGATCCCGTTTGCCTTGTCTAGAGCCACGGTAAGCTTCCTGGGAGTCTCAGCGTAGTCCTTCGAGCTTCTTTTTCGAAGGTTTCTAGCCGTTTGCTTACATGCATGTGCAACCCGAGCCCGGCCGGCGCTTATTCTCATCGCCGGCGAGCTATAGTTCACCTCCGGGCGTGCCACTACCACCATTAGGTGCGCAAGGGAGTCCTCTTCTTTTTCTCTTTTGGCCACAACTTCAACCGAGCCGCCATTCGCCGCCGGCGCCGGCGAACAGAGCCGGCGGCCCAGCTAGCCTGCGCCTCTGCCCTGCTCTGTCTCACTGACGTGTGGGCCAGGCTGAGGAAAAATGAGAAAAGAGAAGATGAACTGAACGATTTTTCTAACAAAAAACTAATCAAACTTTGAAAATCCATAACTATTTCATTTTTAACTCCTTTTTGAGTGAACCAAATTTTGTTGGATTTAGTCAAACATGCACTTTATTTCTGTAAATTAAAAAGTAGCACACACAGTAGAGAAATGAGCCCCAAAAATTTACATTACTTATATATATGTTATTTATTGCATGCATTATGTATAAAATTGATAAATTTGTTCTAATTTCAAATATTCTCAAACCCAGAATCAGTAGGCTCCTCTTGGCATGTTTGTCACTTCTGTAAAGTATTATAACACTTTTATATACTAAAATGGATTCCAATAATCACTAATGTATAGGGACTTCAAAAATCTATTATCAATTGATTATAAATCCAAATTGAGTAAACTCAATTTTGTTAGAACCAGTAGGTTATGCTCTTTTATATAGAAATACTTGCCTTCTTGAAATCTTAATAGAAAATGTCAGTTAAATATAATAACTTAAGGTTACAATATAAATAATTACAAAACTGCCTTTTTCAGCCTTCCTATCTTGTTATTTTTGTATCTCCCAATCCAGAGATGCAAATGACTTGGTTCTTCCTCCTAAAATCTTGTTAGGACATGCCCTACCTACTGTATTTATCTCAGCATTTATTGATCATTTTTGCATAGACATATTTAATTGCGTCTTATTTGCATATTCGCTTTTTATTGATAGATTCGGAGGTTTCGGGGTACGAGGAAACTAATCCAGAGGTTGAGTGTGAACGATCGCTGCAGCAAGGCAAGCATCTATGCAAGCATTTAAGCATATTGAACCTATATTTTCCATAAATTGATTTGTTTGCGAAGGAAATATCTATATGCATGTTTCGGTCTTTTTAAATGGGAAAACGGGTAGAGTCAATATTACCCAATTGAATGCATTTCCGTTCCTTGATTGTTGATTCCATATTTATACCTTGTCACCCCGGGTTAAGGACTTTGGGATACTTTTATTTTATCGAATGCTTAGCCATGCTTATTTCTAGACTTAGAAAAATCCGATAGATGGAGCTATCGGTTCAAAACTAGTTAATGCGAATGGATGGGTTAAAATCTACAAAGAATAACTTTTGATTAATAATTGAGAATATATTTGGCTTGGACGGATGATAGGGCGATGACGGGATGGTGTTTCCCCAATGCATGTAGCTCCGTCTAGGTCGTTAAGGACCGAACATGTTGACGTCTATTCAAGCACCCTACGTACTTCCACCTGCAGGGCATGGGACGGCTTAACTAAATAGCACGGGAGGCTATGGCCATCTACGCCCGTTCGTCAGTCGTGAGGAAGGGTATTCCTTTGGAGGACCTCGAGCGCGCCTGGTTAGGGACGGAGGTGCCTCCCGCGACGGTGAGCCCGCCTTAGTCACCCTGTGTGTGGGACTAAGTTGTCGGGAGCCCAGACGTGGTTTAGGTGGTTGGGGCTAAGCGTGGGAAAGGTTTTGTTGTGACCTCTAGTCCGCACTCAATATGTAGAGTGTGGGTACCGACGGGTACGGATCAAACTAGAGTGTAGCCGTTTGGCTTCTATCACATCGTGTGGGTAAAGATGTACACCTCGGATCAGAGTAAGAACTATTTGAATAACCGTGTCCACGGTCACAGGACGACCGCTTGATGTGTTAGTTACTCATGTTAGCATCAAACTTGGGATATGTAGTTATGGGAATTATGTTGTTATATCATGACTTAGGATAGTCATGAATGGATGGGTTTATATAAAAGGTTTTGATGATAAATATGACTTGATTTTAGTCATGGATAATGATATGCTTGTGTAGCATAATTGTTTGGGCAATGGTGGCCCATGGATGATGGTTTGAGCATGGTTTGTGCTCATTTTTACTTCTATTTCAGAACTATAAGCTTGCTGTCCTAAATTTTCAGTTTGAGCTATTTCGCAAATGCTTATGTTTTAAATGTATTACTTGCTCAATAAAATCAGCTTTATGCAAAATCAGATCAACATAGCCATACTCCTTGATGTAGAGGCTAGCATCTCTCCTTTGTATTATTATTATCGTACAAGCCTTCTGAGTACTTGTCGTACTCACGCTGCATCTTTCAGGTGAGGACAACGACGACACTGATGTGATCTACTATTATCCTGCCGAGGGTGGCGAGGATAATGTGTAGTTGAAGTTAAGTTCTGCCCCAGTCGGTTGCCTTGTGGGATGGGTATGGCACCACTGGTCTTATCCTTTATGTTTATATTCCGCTGCTATCTTTTGCGCTACTCTGTGATGTATCAGGGTATGTAAACCCTCTATGTAATATTTATAACCCTGCTGCTCGTTTATCCATATTTAGAGTACTTGTGATGTTTATCGATTGCTTGCGATGAAAGTGTGAGGCTAGTCGCTTTCCTGGGGACTAGCCGAACATGAGTATGAGTTGTGTAGAACTGAGATGGTTGGGGGATAGCTATTGTGGTTCGAGTCCTTTGGGGTACGTGTCGTGTTTGGTCGCCACCATCGAGTGGTTTGACGGGCGTATGACGGGGAGGACTGGCAAGCTATCCTTATGATTATCTCTTTTGTACACTTCTCGGCATTTTGGATTTGTATTATGAACGGGTAAATATTATCGTAAGGCTGCGATGAGAATGGATGATTACTGCACTTAATTGGTTTTTATTTGAGATCCCATCCATCTAGATATTTCGCGTTGTCATAGTAATTACTCTTCACAATGCACTTACGGGGTGCCCATAGTCGAGGCTTCCGAATGAGATGGTGTCTCTGGGGGAGAATTTGTCACCGTCGACTCCTGTTGTTGGATCCATTGAGCTTGTTGATGTAGATCTCGTCGAAGCCCCTACCTGGCGTGCCAACTGTCAATGTTTTACACTGGCAATATAAATATGGGGTTACCCGGCGGATGGAAACTCGGTGGATTGCAAAAGAACACAGGGAGATTTTATACTGGTTCAGGCACTCGATGTGAGGTAATACCCTACGTCCAGTTGTGGTGTTATTTCTTTGAGGATTTGTGTTGATCTGCCCTCATGAGGCGCCCTGCCTCCCCTTATATTCTGGGGGACAGAGGTACAAGGTAGAAATCCCAGCCGGACTACAGCCAAGGGATTTCCTCTTAGAGATATAACTTGTCCGATTAGGACTGTATATTCTTTACCGTACAAGGCAAAGTCTACCGGGTGGTACTATATCTCTAATTACAAGACTAGGCCCATCCTCTATCCGAGTGGCCCATATGCCTGTGATGAGGTACCCGGGGCCCATGGCCTCCACACGAGGAAAAATGAGATTACGTCCTGGAGTGGACGGAAGTGAAAAATGAGGACACAATGGAAAGCTGCTTGAGGGCAGACCCACTGAATCGTTGTCGCGATCCACAGGTAGTATAAGAATACCTGAAATCAATTAAAATTTGATTTGTCCGCTCGAGTTGTTGAAAAGCAATTCGCGGACAGGATCGAGGCGAGAACCTCCTTTCAGTCACTTTGAGACAACTCACACTTATGTTTTTGAAAATATTTTCAAATGAAAATGTTTGCGAAATAAACCCCAGCCTATCTTTGATAGCCTGCATAACTCACGTTTTCCATGACTTGCCGAGTACGTAAGTACTCAATCTATTTCTTTTCCCCCTTATTCGGGAAGAGTGAAGTGAAAGTGAAGATTAGGGTTTCTTTCCTAATTTCAAGCCGTTGCTTATGGATTGGGTTCTCGCTGCACTGTCGTTCCGCTGCTATTGTTCTGATTGCAGGTTGCTGCCCAGGGCTTGCCCAAAGTCACAACTTATAAAGGTATAATACATATATATTTATTTAGTTAGTTGCTGTGGTACATCTCTGTTGACCGCGGTACCAGCAAGGTTTCTTGGGACTGGTACCGGCATCGTGGTTCTATGGGAGTTGGTTCATGCCAATCTCCTATGGCGCTTCCTCTCTGGTATCACTGTAGGTGGTGCTAGGGGTGGGGGCATTTACATAAGCCGAAACCCTAAAACTCCTCACAGCCAGCCTATTCCTGGAAGAACTCCTCATCCGTAGGATCCAGCTCGTCTTCTGGCACTGGGGGGGGATAGATACGTATATATATAGAGCAAGGGTGAGTACTAGCGTACTCAACAAGTCAGGGGAACTTAGGTGGTTAATGCAAGCTTCAAAGGTTGACTGATTGTTTTTAATATCCGTTTCATTTGAATTGCTTTCCGAATAGTCTAAGTGTGTGCTTCTCGACAATCGGGGCGAGGTGTCCCTAGGCGACACGTTACTCCGCTAGGAGTTGTCCCATATCACTCATGTGGTTGTACTGCTATATGTTCGGATGAAATCCCAAGGGAATCGGTCCTTAGCTGCAGTGCGGGACACTCGTCCAGCTGGCTTGATCCCCGCACCACATTTTTTGCAAATCATTTTATTTTCAATGCACCAACCTAGGTGTCGGGTTTTCCAATGTTTCGTAAACGCAAATTTTACCCATCATAGAAATTTTTAAATTTGATAGGCGATCACCGGTACCACGCCCGTCGACACGGATACCGGGATCTATCAAGGAAGGTGACAAGGATGTTTAAGGAAATTTGCAATCAATCAAGGAAGTCATGCAGCAAATGGGTTAGCGGCCCGTCGGTCATCTCGCGACCACGACCGAGAATTTAATTACAGTGTAACCTAGGCTATGCAATTTGGCAAATAAATTACTTAGTTCCATAATTATGGGCTCGAGATGATCAAAGATGACTTGCCTTGCTCAAGGCCTGCAGTTTTGTCTTTGAAATCCACGTCCTGAGGCTCCTCAGGTTCTAAAACTACATGCGTTACGAAGAAAAGCAATAAAAAGACTAGTATACTAGCCCTATTAGGGGTTTCTAAGTATGCCATCGAAAAGATCTCATTTTTAGAAAATTTCTGGAATTGGAACGGAGTCAATCAGACCACCGGATGAAAAGATATTGAATTTTGAGGATTTTGGCATTTTTCTGAATATTGGAAAAAGATTTAGAATTTATTTCTCCATTTATTCTTTCCTTGGGCCAATGCCAGGTGGGGCCCAGCGGACGGCCCGTGGAAATGGCGCGCGCACGAGTGGGGACTTGGGCTAGCCCAGAGCGATATCGGTCCAGCTTGCCAGGTGCGGGTATGGGGCTGAGTCAGCCTTGGCCATGCGGCCTCACGGCCCGACCGGAGGAGATCACGGGCGGGACCTGATAGGCGGGCCCCAGCCATCGGGCGGGGTTCACTTGTTGGCCATGGGTCTATGGGGAAATGGGTGCACGGACCACGGTGCACAGGGAGACGGTGGGCGAGCAATAGCCATCCGGTTCACTGTGCTCTGAGACGAAGTGGTCCACATGCAGGCGTGCGGTCCATGGTGGACTAGACATTCGAGTGACAGCGGAGATGGCGTCCTTGGCTCTCTGCCACACGACGCGAGGAAGACAGTGAACAGGAGTTGATCGAATGACCGACGACGGCGTGGGTCGTCCGAGCGAAGCACGGGGATTCACATGACGGGGAGGTCACCGATGCAAGCCGGACACCAAGGGAGAGACGACCAACGGCACGGATTCACCGGAATGAAGGCGACGGCGAGGTATTGCGGCCAAGCATGATGGCGGCAGAGATTTGAGCATTTCGTCGGTGGGCTTTCGTAGGTCGATTCAGCGCGGTCAGGGGCTCCCGACGTGCTCACGAGGCGATCCCTCGGTGCGGCGGCAAGAAGGCTAGGCGCTAGAGAGCTATCGACGGCTATACAGAGAGGCGGCGAAACGACGATAGTGGCGCGGCGTCTACGGCAGAAAACTAGGCTCCTGAGGTACTCGGCGATCGATCACACGATCTAGGGGAGAAGCCAAAAGGATGAACGGGGGCGGTTAGGCTACCAAAGTGGAGAACGCGGTGACGAGCGCTGGCAGCACAAACGTGATCGTTCATGCCTCGGCACGAACGGGCGGAGAAGAGAGGCCGACGACGATGGCGGCAGCGGTCCCAGGCACGGCGTGAGCTTCATGCGACGCGGACGCCCGAAGTGGTTTGGGGAGGAAGATGTTCGGAAGGGGAAAACACTGGGCGATGGCGATGGGGTTTTATAGGCCGCGGGAGCTCGGCAGAGGCTAGGGGCTGCGTGGGGATTTCCTGTGGTGAGTGGCGAGCTGGCGCGGTCAAACGAGGACGGCGAATTGGCGCAGGGCGTCAGCTGGTCCACGCTCCAGCCCGAGCCACGACGAGGAGCGGAGAGCTGATTTCTGCTTGTCGGCGAGGGAAAAGGAAGGAAAGGGGCCTCCGGAGCTTAAAGGCGAAGCGAGGAGGGGAAAAGAGGCGGTACCGGCATGCCTTTTGAACGGCCAGGTAGGCGAGAGCTCGAGAGCGGCTGTCCATGGCTTGGCCTCTTGCGGCGGGTCTGAATGACGTGTGGGCGTGATGGAAAAAGGCGGTCGAGGATTTTGGCGCCGAGCGGAGGCAGAACAGTCTTGGCGACAGAGGGCGTGACGGCGGCGTCCTTGCCGGTCGGTGACCGGGCGGGAGCTGGGGATTTCTAAGCGCGTGTGAGGGTTTTCGAATCGAGGCGGCGAGGCGCTCGGCCGAGAGAGAGAAGCAGGAGTGAGACATGAAGTGATGATGAACAACGCCTCTCTGTTTTCGTCTGTTTCGACACACGTCGGCGCTGGGAGATAGCGAGTTCGGCATTGGCCGGGGAGATAGGGTGCATAGTAACGGGCCGAGGAGGCAGGCCCAGGAGAACAAGAGATTTTCACCATTTTCCAGGATCAAGGAGATAAATTTTCTTTTGGATTTATTTGAAGGAATAGATTAGGAATTTGATTTTATATTTTTGTGAATTTATTGGAAGAAGGGAGAATAAATTCTCAATGGCTGGTTGGGGGATTTTTCGAGGACGCCGGTGTATATTCTTGGAATCGGTTCCCAGGAGAAAGAGTTGATCGCCGGTTGCGGGATTAGATCCAGCGAGGGAAAAAGATGAGATCTCGACACACGGCACAACCACAAGAAAAAAAATCAATTTTCGCAATTACAGATTTTTATTAATTTATGTTAACACCTAAACGCTAGGGTGTTACAAACCAACCCACCTAACAAGAATCTCGACCCCGAGATTCCGAACCTAAGGGAGCAGCTCCGAAAACTGCGTGCGGAGATGATCTTCACGTTCCTAGGTTGCCTCGTCTTCTGAGTGGTTGCTCCACTGAACCTTGTAGAACTTGATCGTCTTCCTGCGGGTCTGCCATTCAGCTTCTTTGAGGATTTAGACTGGATGTTCCTTGTAGGTCAGGTTCCTCTGCAGATCCACGATTTCGAGGGGCACTTGTTCTTCTGGCACGTGGAGACATTTCTTCAACTGCGACACATGGTACACATTGTGTACATTGGCCAATCCTTCCGGTAGTTCTAGTTGGTAGGCCACTTCGCCACGTCTGGCGGTGATCTGATACGGTCTAATATAACGGGGCACCAACTTACCGGACATCATGAATCTCTTTAAACCACGGAGATGGGATACCGTAGGTATACATGGTCGCCTTTTTTGAACTCGAGATTTCTCCTGCGGTTGTCGGCGTAGCTCTTTTGTCGGGTCTGCGCAATCTTCAGTCATTCTCGGATGATCTTAACTTGTTCTTCGGTGGTTTTAAGTACTTCCGGACCAAACAACTGTTTCTCTTCGACATCTATCCAACAGAGAGGGGTACGGCACTTGCATCCAAACAGTGCTTCGTTTGGGGCCATCTGAATACTAGATTGGTAATTGTTGTTGTACGAGAACTCAGCATAGGGGAGACAGCGATCCTAGGTGCCAAAATCGGGATGTGAACTGAGTTCCTCAATCGGATACTATTTTCTTCGGGCACCCATATCAGCAAACTACTTGTGTCATGTATAAGTCTGCTAATGTCTTCCCGTTATACGTGGTCTTGACTGGCACGAAGTGGGCAGCCTCAGTGAGGCGATCCACTATGAGGAGTCATAACCGCTGGGCGTTCTAGGTAAACCGACAATAAAATCCATGCCGATTTCTTCACACTTCCATTCAGGAATTTTGAGTGGTTGTAGGAGACCAGCAGGCTTCTGATGCTCTGCTTTAACTCACTGGCATATGTCGCACAAGGCCACATATCCTGCCACATCTCGCTTCATGCCTGACCACCAGAAGTACTCCTTAATATCCTGATACATCTTTGTACTTCCGGGGTGGATGGAGTAAGCGGATTCGTGAGCTTCTCGGAGAATGAGGTCTCTTAATTCCCTTTGTGCGGGTACGCAAATGCGTGGACCAAACCAGACGGTTCCCTTGTCATCTACTGTGAAACCGCTGACTTCCTTCTTTAGAACCTTCGCCTTGAGATTCTTGATTCCTTCATCCTGCAGCTGGGCTTCTCTGATCTTAGCCTCTACGGTAGGCTGCACAGTTAAACTGGCCAGGGTGCCTACAGGTACTAGGGTCACTCCTAGCTTTGACAGATCACTGTTCAACTGATCTTGTTTTGATATGACATGGGCAGCATTGTCGTAAGTCTTTCGGCTCAGGGCATCGGCGACCACGTTGTCCTTGCCCTGGTGGTAGTGGATTTTGAGATCATAATCTTTGATTAACTCCAACCATCGTCTTTGCCTCATGTTTAACTCGTTCTAGGTAAAACTGTACTTCAGACTTTTGTGATCAGTGTAGACTTCACATCTGTTGCCAATCAGGTAGTGACGTCATATCTTAAGGGCGTGGACTACTGCGGCGAGTTCTAGATCGTGAGTCAAGTAGTTGGCTTCATGAGGTCTGAGCTGCTTGGAAGCGTAAGCAACTACTTTTCGATCTTGCATTAGGATGCAACCCAGTCCCTATCGGGATGCATCACAAAAGATCTCAAAGTCCTTTCGTAGATCTAGTAGGGTTAGCACCGGAGCAGATGTCAACCTCTTCTTGAGTTCTTGGAAACTGCGTTCGCATACTGGGGTCCATTCAAACTTGCAGAATCTGAGTCTGAATAGCCATCAGATGCTGGTAATCCTGCTAAAGTGGTGGAGGTGGTGGCAGATCCTGACGATATGGTGTCGGCAGTTCGGGTACTTCCGTTCCTCTATGTTCGGTCTCTGACACCTGGTCCTCTACTTGCACTTCTCAACTGTTCTGAAAACCCAGACGATTCAAAACTCTGACTGCACGGCACAGACGGTGATGAGGACATCACTTCTTTCGATACACACTTACAACCTCCACAGGTCCAAGGACCAATTACTCGCGCACGTGCCCGTCAACTTAATTGCCAGGTGAATACGTTCCTAAGCTCACATGAAAATATTTCTACGAATGGCATGCTATTTAATTCTTGTGATGATTTTATTGTTATTAGGAACCTGGGAGAAGACCATGGAGAATCTCAAGAAGCCAAATATTAAAGTGGAGACAACAAGTGCAAGTAAATTCTTATTCCCGAGACCGATTCAGTTTCGGGCTGGGAGACTGCATCAACTTCAAATGGCCATAACTTTTGATCCAGAAGGAGTTACAGGGCCTACAAGTACTTTTTGGAAAGCTTATAAAGTCTACTTTCAGATGGTTTTGGTTTCACAGCAAAATTCCTTCTGAGCTGTCCAGAATCGCCAAAACAAGTTGTGTTATTTTCCCATCCGAGTCAGTTCAGGCCTTTGGGCTTTGTATTTGTGTCGTGGGCTAAACCCATGAGGAGTGCGCCCCTCACAGGGAAAACCCTCACCCTAGGACGTCATAACTCATATATATTCAGTAACTATCACTGTTTAGATGGGTTTTGCTTAGATTAATCTGTCTTTGAACAGTTTCGCCGTTTATCGGTTTGTGAGACCCCAACTTCGAGAATATAATCATTCATCTGTAAGTTGAGTTGCAATCTTCCTTGTTCTTGCTTGTGTTCTTCGATTTGCATGCAGGGATTAGCCTTCATGACGAGGTCAACTGGGCAACGCACGGTTGATAACGAGAGGAGTCGTGGTGCTGCGATTGCAAGGTTCGAGTCTTAGTGATCAGAAGCCGGATCATGAGTGTCGACTCTCCACCAAATCGAGAGTTATCTTTACCTAACGGAAGATCGGGCACCCCGTTGCCATCAAGTGGTATCAGAGCGAAGGTTGCCCGTTAGGTATTATCTTTTCCATCCCGTTTTCAATCTTTGTTTACTATACCTAGAGTCCAGAAAAGCCATAAAAACAAAATTGGTAGTCGTAGGTTTTTTCTATCCTACAACCACGTTCAGCCTTTTGCATAATTCTGTTTCAGGGTCCATAGTGTTGAGTTAATGTCCTAGGTTGAGTTCGGATCTGGCTTAGATTGTGTTTGAGTCCAGTTCGTGATCCATCTGCCGCACCCCCCTAGACACCACCACTTGATCCCGAATCAGCCTCAACCAAAACACTGATACGGAGGATCTTCCTTGAAATAGCCATAACTTTCACATACGAACTCGGAATCAGGCAAATAAATAGTCTACGGACATCTACAGAAAATTTCCCATCCGTTACTCCCCAACTTCATCAAGTTTGCCGAAATCATTTTTTCAAAATTCTGGCCGGAAAATTGGGTTTCCGCACTTCAATGTTCTAGCACGCTTTTTAAAGCACGCCTGTGTATTTCTACAGGCCACACTTTATATCAGACTGAGCTGCCACCTTCCTGAGGTTGCTGTCCTTGTGCTCCTAGTTGAGAAAAAAATATTAGAAAAATAAAAGAAAAATAATAAAAAAATGTGTGAAAGAAGAGAAAAGGAAGAAAAAAAGAAAAGGAGAGAAGCACATAGGACACACCAGGGAGCCAGCTATGTGCTGTTTTGTGCTGTGTTTTGGCTTGTCCTTATTTCTTTGCTGCTGTCCTTTCATACTTGCTTGTCTCCCTTGTTTTATCACATCTGGTTTTGAACGCGTTTAGGCCAGCAACTAGGACAAATGCTTTAGACATTTATTCAGCATTACTATCTGTTATTGAATTGTGTGCTACTAACATATTTTGGCCTCCCAAGCTCTACATATATACTCCTGGTCAGCACGGTCTCAACCCTTGCAATCGCTGGATCACGCCCTCAAGGTATCACGAACCAGCCACCGGTTGTACCATTCCTTGCTCGCTAGTCTCAGAACCTTGTAAGAGCTCGGTAAGGTGCTTCCATTTGCAAGTGTCCACTATCCTTGCATAGTAGTAGTTGATAGGTATCATACTTTTCTGCTGTTTGTTTCCTATTCTCTACTAATCATGGCAGGTGAGGTGAATGATTTCGCTGATTGTGCTTCTAAAGAAGAGATCATTAAATTAGATCAGAAGATTGAGGGAAATGTAGTTGCCGTGAATGCTATGTGGGAAGACCTCCAAGCTATCGTGGGGAGCATTACCACCCTCACTAACCGCGTCGAGCAATTGGAAGCAAACTGTCACCCAACACCACCACTTGTTGATGATGATGGGGATAATGAAGAAGAGGAAGCCGACAATAGCGACGCACATGATGCACTTCATGATGAGCACCTACGACAACGGCTGTGATTCAACTGGCGAGGTATGGGAGGTAACCGCCACCAAGGGCGAGGTAACGATGATCCCTTTGCTAAAATTAAATTTACCTTGCCTTCATTTTCTGGAAAATATGACCCTGAAGCCTATTTGGATTGGGAGATGACCGTAGAGCAGAAATTTAATTCCTATTTAGTTCCTGAAATTCATAGAGTTAGACAAGCAACTAGTGAGTTTAAGGACTTTGCTATTATCTGGTGGAATGAACTAGTTAAAACTGGCCTAGAACCTAACACATGGGAAAGGTTGAAGCGAGCTATGCGGAGTAGGTTTATTCCTCCATCCTTCAAACGTGATTTGAGAAATAAGTTGCAATGCTTAGACCAAGGAGAAAAATCTATAGAAGATTACTTTCAGGAGCTACAAATAGGAATGTTGCGTTGTGAGGTAGAGGAGGATGAGGAGGATATGATGGCTCTATTTTATGGGGGGTTGAGATGTGAAATTCAGGACATTATTCAATATAAAGAATACAATTCTCTTAACCAATTGTTCCATCTAGCTATATTAGCTGAACAAGAATTGCAGGGAAGGCAGCCATTGAGAAGGAACAATTGGCGAAGCACGTCTACATCAAGGCCTTCCATTGGGCAAGGCAAAAGTGTCCATATTCGGAGTTCTACGCCTTCCACCAATAGGGCACCAACAACGCCATCTTCACGAGCTACCAAGGTGAGTAAATCTGTTCACGTACAGGCACCCACAAAAAGTGCATCATCGGTTGCTTCTACGGGAAGAACGAGAGATATCCAATGCTTCAAATGGAAAGGGATGGGCCATGTGCAAAGTGATTGCCCAAATCAGAGAGTTCTCATTGCTACAAATGATGGTGAGTACACTAGTGCTAGTGATGTTGATGATGAATTAGTACATGGCACTAACAATGCAGGCGATGAAGATGAGAGCGATAAGGATGTGGAGCACATAGGTGCGGAAGATACAAGCAAGTACTTGAGCATTGTAGCACAACGGGTGCTAAGTCCTCAAATGGAGAAGGCGGAGCAAAATCAGCGCCACAACTTGTTCCAATCAAGGTTCGTGGTTCACAATAGAGCATGCCGTGTTGTCATTGATAGCGAAAGTTGTAGCAACCTTGCTAGTTCAGATTTGGTTGACAAGCTAGGTTTTCCTACACAACCACATCCACGGCCTTATTACATCCAATGGTTCAACTCTTGTGGTAAGTTGAAGGTAAGTAAAGTTGTGAGAGTGCAATTTTCTGTTGAAAATTATCATGATAGTGCAAATTTTGATGTCGTGCCTATGCAAGCATGTTCTTTGCTTCTAGGTAGGCCTTGGGAATATGATAGAGATGTGCTGCACTGTGGTAGGACTAACACGTATGCGTTCACACATATTGGCAAAAAGATTGAGTTGCTACCAATGACCCCTGCTGAAATTTTGAAGGACGATATAGCACGTGCTGAAAATAAATCTAAGTTTGAAAATCAGCAAGTAGCTAAAGATATTTTTCCACCTAAAAAGGAGAAAAAAGAGCCATATGCTAGGAAAGACACACTTAAGTTGAAAGGAGCTTCTATGTTAGCTACTAAATCTAAGATTTCTGAGTTAAATGTTAATGAATCTATTTGCTATGCTTTGGTTTGCAAGGAAACATTCTTTACACTTGAGGACTTGCCTCCTTCTTTGCCACGTGCTATTACTAACCTTTTGCAGGAGTTTGCTGATATATTTCCAAGTGAGATACCCCCGGGGTTGCCGCCTATGAGAGGAATTGAGCATCAAATTGATTTAATCCCGGAGCCGCTTTGCCAAACCACGCACTATATAGGACCAACCCCGAAGAGACTAAGGAAATTCAGCGTTAAGTGAAAGACTTGCTTGAAAAAGGGTATGTACGTGAGAGTCTTAGTCCTTGTGCTGTTCCTATTATTTTGGTACCTAAGAAAGATGGAACATGGCGTATGTGTGTTTATTGTAGAGCCATCAATAATATAACTATTAGGTATCGTCATCCTATTCCTAGGTTAGATGATATGCTTGATGAATTGAGTGGCTCTATTGTGTTCTCTAAAGTAGACTTGCGTAATGGATACCACCAAATTAGAATAAAATTGGGTGATGAATGGAAGACTGCGTTTAAAACTAAATTTGGTTTGTATGAGTGGTTAGTAATGCCTTTTGGTTTGACTAATGCTCATAGTACTTTTATGTGACTCATGAATGAAGTTTTACGCACTTTCATTGGTATATTTGTGGTGGTTTACTTTGATGATATACTTATTTACAACAAGTCTTTAGATGAACATAAGGAACATTTACGTGCTGTTTTTAATGTTTTGAGAGATGCACGTTTGTTCGGTAACCTCACGAAGTGCACTTTTTTCACGGAGCGAGTTTCTTTTCTTGGTTATGTTGTGACTCCACAGGGAATTGAAGTTAATGAGACCAAGATAGAAGCGATCAAGAGTTGTGAGAGATTTCTTGGGCTAGCTGGATTCTACCGCCGCTTTGTGAGAGATTTCAGCACCATTGCTGCACCCATGAATGAGCTCACAAAGAAAGGCGTTCCTTTTCGATGGGGACAAGCACATGAAGACGCCTTCAATTTGTTTAAAGAGAAGTTGACTCATGCCCCACTACTCCAACTTTCTGACTTTGGTAAGGTTTTTGAGCTTGAATATGATGCAAGTGGTATTGGGATTGGAGGTGTGCTTATTCAAGAAGGTAAGCTAGTTGCATATTTTAGTGAGAAGTTGTCAGGACCTAGTTTGAACTATTCCACCTATGATAAAGAATTGTATGCTTTGGTTCGAACATTAGAGACTTGGCAACATTATTTATGGCCAAAGGAATTTATCATACATTCTGATCATGAGTCTTTGAAACATATTCGAAGTCAAGCTAAATTGAATAAATGACATGCTAAATGGGTAGAATTTATTGAGTCGTTTCCATATATCATTATGCATAAGAAAGACAAAGATAATGTGATTGCTGATGCTTTATCTAGGTGCTACACTATGTTATCTCAACTTGATCATAAAATTTTTGGTTTGGAGACAAGAAAAGAATTATATGCTACTGATTTGGACTTTAAAGAAGCTTATGATCACTGTTGAGAGGGGAGAACTTGGAATAAATATGTGTTGAGTGAAGGATTGTTGTATCGAGCTAACAAATTATGTGTTCCTGCAAGCTCTGTTCGTCTTTTGTTTTTGTAGGAAGCCCATGGAGGTGGATTGATGGGACATTTTGGAGTGAAGAAGACGGAGGATGTGCTGGCCACTCACTTCTTTTGGCCGAAAATGCGGCGTGACGTTGAACGATACGTTGCACGATACAGCACTTGTAACAAAGCTAAGTCCCGTCTTAATCCACATGGTCTTTATATGCCTCTACCCGTCCCTAGTGCTCCTTAGGAAGATATTTCTATGAATTTTATTTTAGGATTGCCTAGGACAAAGAGGGGGAGCAATAGTGTCTTTGTTGTTGTTGATAGATTTTCCAAAATGGCACATTTTATTCCTTGTCATAGGAGCGACAATGCTACAAAAGTTGCTAATTTATTTTTTAGGGATGTCGTTCGTCTACACGGTGTGCCCAATACAATTGTTTCAGATCGAGATACCAAGTTCTTGAGTCATTTTTGGATGACGTTGTGGAGGAAATTGGGGACGAAGTTACTATTTTCTACAACTTGCCACCCCCAAACTGATGGACAAACGGAGGTGGTGAATCGTACCTTGTCAACGATGTTGCGGGCTGTTCTGAAGAATAATTTGAAAGTGTGGGAAGAATGTCTTCCACATACGGAGTTCGCTTACAACCGTTCGTTGCACTCCGCTACAAAGATGAGCCCATTCTAGGTGGTATATGGCTTTAACCCTCGCGCTCCAATTGATTTATTGCCTTTACCATTTTCAGAAAAAGTGAATTTTGATGCTAAAACACGGGCTGAATTTGTGCTTAAGTTACATGAGACCACTAAGAACAATATTGAGCATATGAATGCAAAGTATAAACTTGCTGGTAGTCAAGGTAGAAAGGAGCTTATTTTTGAACCTGGTGATCTTGTTTGGTTACACTTAAGAAAGGATAGGTTTCCTACTTTGCGCAAGTCAAAATTAATGTCTCGAGCTGCTGGTCCTTTTAAAGTTCTTGCGAAGATCAATAATAATGCATACAAAATTGATTTGCTTACAGATTATGGTGAGAGTGATGTGTTTAATATTGCTGATTTGAAACCTTACTTGGGTGAAGAAGATGACCTTGAGTCGAGGACGACTCCAAATCAAGAGAGGGAGGATGATGAGGATATCACTTCTTTCGATACACACTTACAACCTCCACAGGTCCAAGGACCAATTACTCGCGCACGTGCCCGTCAACTTAATTGCCAAGTGAATGCGTTTCTATGCTCACATGAAAATATTTCTACGAATGGCATGCTATTTAATTCTTGTGATGATTTTATTGTTATTAGGAACCTGAGAGAAGACCATGGAGAATAGCTCAAGAAGCCAAATATTAAAGTGGAGACAACAAGTGTAAGTAAATTCTTATTCCCGAGACCGATTTAGTTTCGGGCTGGGAGATATCATCAACTTCAAATGGCCATAACTTTTGATCTAGAAGGAGTTACAGGGCATACAAGTACTTGTTGGAAAGCTTATAAAGTCTACTTTCAGATGGTTTTGGTTTCACACCAAAATTCCTCCTAAGCTGTCCAGAATCACCAAAATAATTTGTGTCATTTTTCCCATCTGAGTCAGTTCAGGCCTTTGGGCTTTGTATTTATGTCGTGGGCTAAACCCATGAGGAGTGCGCCCCTCACAGGGAAAACCCTCACCCTAGGACGTCCTAACTCATATATATTCAGTAGCTGTCATTGTTTAGATGGGTTTTGCTTAGATTAATCTGTCTTTGAACAGTTTCGCCTTTTATCGGTTTGTGAGACCCCAACTTCGAGAGTATAATCATTCATCTGCAAGTTGAGTTGCAATCTTCCTTGTTCTTGCTTGTGTTCTTCGATTCGCATGCAGGGATTAGCCTTCGTGGCGAGGTCAACTAGGCAGCGCACGGTTGATAACGAGAGGAGTCGTGGTGCTACGATTGCAGGGTTCGGGTCTTGGTGATCAGAAGCCGGATCGTGAGTGTCAATTCTCCACCAAATCGAGAGTTATCTTTACCTAACGGAAGATCGGGCACCCCCGTTGCCATCAGACGGCCGGCGGTGTTGTGCTGACGGGTCGGCCTGCCATCTAATCTCCTAGAAAAGGGTGGGGTAAGAGTGAGATCAGCACTTAAGGGAGGAGAAATAAACAACGTAACAACAGATGACATGCACTAATCATAAATCAGTTTTCTGAACCCAGAAACATTCCTAAAACAACTGGTGTGGTCAAGTCGCAAAGCTGCGCCGAGCTTGACTGAACGCACACCACAGCAACACAGACTACCAAGCAACACCCATACAAACACACTCACGCACTACCACTCCACGACTCCAAAAGACTTGGCGGCGGTACAAAAGGTCTGACTGAGCACTCCAGGCTCACACACACACTACTACAGCTCCTCGGACTGGCCGGCGTTGGTAGTAGGCTCGTCGGTCGAAGAGACGTCGATCGGTGCACGGGGCGGGTATGCCGGAACCTATCGAGAGGGACCCACAGCAGGCCCTGCCAGAGTGGGAGTGAAACAGAACACCATGGTGGAGGGACCTGCAATGCTCTTGTGAGCGGTGCGAATCAGACAGGGTCCATGGCGGCTGGCGACTGGAGAGTAGCCTAGGGTGTAAGGTGGGCTGCGGCGGCGTGGGCGTGGTGAGAACTGGGAGTGCGCATCCCACCGGGCGTGTCTGCAGAGCCATGGGAGCTGTAGAAGGACTGGGCGAGAGAGTGGCACAGGCGGCCCGAGTCCCAGGAGGTAGTGTCCACAGAAGTGACACCCTCCTCAGCGAGGCGGCGCTCGAGAGTGGCACTGTGGCGAGCGAGTGCACGGTAAGCCTCCAGGAGTAGGTCAAGCTGGGTAGCCTGAGCATCTAACAGCTCCACGAGTCGAGTCAAGGTAGGGTGTGACTCGCGATAGGGGCAAGGGTAGCGAGTGTCTGTGCGACCACTGGGCAGGCGAGGGAACAGGCGGAAAGCTGAGCCAGTGAGACGACTCGCGTAAGTGTGGGCCAGGCGGCGGAGTGCCGTCCAAGTCACAGCCTGGTAAGCCAGCTGAGCGGTGGGAAGAGTCCTGGTGAAGGTGTGGGGGTGAAGGCTGATCCCATGGGTGCCTCCACGAGGGTAGATATGGACAGTGAGCTCATAGCGAGGGGGCTGGCCGAACAAGGTGTAACCAGCATACTCAGGAAGAGTGAAGCCAAGAAATCCTGCCATGTCGCGCAGCTGGTCGATGCAACCACCCTCTCTCGCACTGTGGGAGGAAATGGTCTGACTAGCAACCATCTACAATTTTGAGGAGGAAAAGAAGTCAGTAACTATTTTTGATAAGTTCTAAAATAAAAGTAGCTGCAAGAAGATCCTAGATTTTTCGCACATATCTTTTTATGAACGTATCATCCTTACGGTCTTTCTACACGTAGGGTTTCGTCCTAGGGCCAAGCCTGTGCTCTGATACCATCTTTTGTCATGCCCTAAACTGACCTTCCGTGAAGGACAAGTTCGGACCGTGCAAATAACCTACAAACCTGTACCAGTCCCAAGAATATAGTGCTAGCACAACAGGTGATGGAACCATCATGGCACAACTTATCTTTATTAATAGATATAGTCTTACATCTAAGTTGGAACTGCGGACATACCCTGAGTTCACAACGATACATTAGCAAAAGAATGGAAAGCGGAAGCTAGCCCAAAGCCACAAGCGCGTCTCGAGAACTAAGCCGAAACCCTCAAACTCCTCGAAGCCAGCCTGTTCCTGGAAGAACTCCTCGTCCGTTGGATCCAGCTCGTCTTCCGGCATTGGGGGATAGATACGTATATATATAGAGCAAGGGTGAGTACTAGCGTACTCAACAAATCAGGGGAACTTAGGTGGTTAATGCAAGCTTCAAAGGTTGGCTGGTTATTTTTACAATTTGTTTCATTTGAATTGCTTTCCGAATAGTCTAAGTGTGTGCTTCTCGACAATCGGGGCGAGGTGCGGTCTCGCCCGGATTGGAGTGATTTGCATCAATCTTTGAATTGGCGCAACTCTCAAGAGTTGGCTCTGGGGATCCAGCTCCACTAGCTAATTCAACATCATCGGGCCCACAGCCCGGCTGTCCTCGACAACATCACACCGTTTCTGAAATCGGATTCCCAATCCACAAACACCATTTCGCAAGCAGTTGTCAGGCAAAACTACGCTAAGGAATCACCTCACATCTGCCCATGACCGCGGACACGGCTGTTCAAATAGTTTAAACCTCTGTAGAGGGGTACACTTTACCCACACGACGTAACTTACCCTATCACCCAGCTCACGAATGAACGGACACGACTGGTGACTAGGGGTTTTCGTGACAAGGTGTTTTCGGAGTCCACCAGGTTACCCCATGCCAACTGGAGGGGTCCACGACCAATCATAGGGTAGGTTCTCGACCATGCTATACTAGGAACCCAGGAGGCAACCTCGATGCCCTCCCTCATGATCCATAGTCCATTGGCACGCAAGGTGTCCCTGGGCGATACGTTACTCCGTCAGGAGTTGTCCCATATCACTCATGTGGTTGTACTGTTATATGTTCGGATGAAATCCCAAGGGAATCGGTCCTTAGCTGCAGTGCGGGAGACTCATCCAACTGGCACAATCCCCGCACCGCGGTTTTCACAAATCATTTTATTTTCAATGGACCGACCTAGGTGTCGGGTTTTCCAATGTTTTGTAAACCCAAATTTTACCCATTGTACACATTTTTAAATTTGATAGGCGATCACTGGTATCACGCCCGTCGGCACGGATACTAGGATCTATCAAGGAAGGTGACAAGGACGTTCAAGGAAATTCGCAATCAATCAAGGAAGTCATGCAGCAAATGGGTCGGCAGCCCGTCGGTCGTCTCATGACCACGGCTGAGAATTTAATTACAGTGTAACCTAGGTTATGCGATTTGGCAAATAAATTACTTAGTTCCGTAATTATGGGCTCAAGATGATCAAAGGTGACTTGCCTTGCTCAAGGCCTGTAGCTTCGTCTTCGAAATCCGCGTCCTGAGGCTCCTCGGGTTCCAAAACTACACGTGTTACAAAGAAAAGCAAAAAAAGACTATTATAATAGCCTTATTAGGGGTTTCTAAGTGTGCCATTGAAAAGATCTCATTTTTAGAAAATTTCTGGAACTGGAACGGAGTCAATCGGACGAACGGATGAAAAGATATTGATTTTTGAGGATTTTGGCATTTTTCTGAATATTGGAAAAAGATTTAGAATTTATTTCTCCATATATTCTTTCCTCAGGCCACTGCCAGGCGACGCCCAGCGCGCAGAAACGGCGTGTGCACGAGCGGGGACTTAGGCCGGCCTAGAGCGATGGCGGTCCAGCTTGCCGGGTACGGGCGCGGGGCTGAGGCCATGCGGCCTCATGGCCCGACCGGAGGAGATCGCGGGCAGGACCTAACAGGCGGGCCCTAGCCGACGGGCGGGGTCCGCTTGTCGGCCATGGGTCTACGAGGAAACGGGTGCACGGACCACGGTGCATAGGGAGACGGTGGGCGAGGAGCAGCCATCCGGTTCACTGTGCTCCGAGACGAAGTGGTCCACATGCAGGCGCGTGGTCCATGGTGGACTAGACGTTCGAGTGACGGCGGAGATGGTGTCCTTGGCTCTCTGCCGCGCGACGCGAGGAAGACGATGAACAGGAGTTGATAGAACGACCAACGACGGCGTGGGTCGTCCAAGCGAAGCACGGGGGTTCACATGATAGGGAGGTCACCGGTGCAAGGTGGACACCAAGGGAGAGACAACCAACGGCACGGATTCATTGGAATGAAGGCGATGGTGAGGTATTGCGGCCGAGCATGATGGCGGCGGAGATTTGGGCATTTCGTCGGTGGGCTTTCGTAGGTCAATTCGGCGTGGTCGGGGGCTCCTGACGTGCTCAGGAGGAGATCCCTCGGTGCGGCGGCAGGAAGGCTAGGCGCTAGAGAGCGATCGACGGCTATACAGAGAGGCGGCGATACGACGATCATGGCGCGGCGTCTATGGCAGAGAACTAGGCTCCTGGCGTACTCGACGGTCGATCACACGATCTAGGGGAGAAGCCAAGAGGATGAACAGGGGCGGTTAGGCTACCGAAGTGGAGAACGCGGTGACAAGCGCCGGCGGCACGAACGTGATCGTTCATGCCTCGGCACGGACAGGCGGAGAAGAGAGGCCGACGACGACGGCAGCGGCAGTCCCAGGCGCGGCGCGAGCTTGACGCGACGCAGATGCCCGATGTGGTTTGGGGAGGAAGACGTTCGGAAGGGGAAAACACCAGGCAATGGCGATGGGGTTTTATAGGCCACGTGAGCTCGGCAGAGGCTAGGGGCTGCGCGGGGATTTCCCATGGCGAATGGCGAGCTGGCGCGGTCAAACAAGGATGGCGAGCTGGCACAGGGCGTCAGCTGTCCACGCTCCACCCCTAGCCGCGACAAGGAGCGGAGAGCTGATTTTTGCTCGTCGGTGAGGGAAAAGGAAGGAAAGGGGCCTCCGGAGCTTAAAGGCAAAGCGAGGAGGGGAAAAGAGGAGGTACCGGCTTGCTTTTTGAACGGCCAGGCAGGCGAGAGCTCGAGAGCGGCTGTCCATGGCATGGCCTCTTGCGGCGGGTCCGAATGACGCGCGGGCGTGACGGAAAAAGGCGGCGGAGGATTTTGGCGCCAAGCGGAGGCAGAATGGTCGCGGCGACAGAGGGCGTGACGGCGGCATCCTTACCGGTCGGCGACTGGGCGGGAGCTGGGGATTCCTAAGCGCGCGCGAGGGTTTTTGAATCGAGGCGGTGAGGCGCTCGGCCGAGAGAGAGAAGCAAGAGCGGGACGTGAAGTGATGATGAACAGCGCCTCTCTGTTTTCGTTGGTTTCGACATGCGTCGGCACTGGGAGATAGCGAGTTCGGCACTGGCCAGGGAGATGGGGTGCACAGTAACGGGCCGGGGAGGCAGGCCCAGGATAACAAGAGATTTTCACCATTTTCCAAGATCAAGGAGATAAATTTTCTTTTGGATTTATTTGAAGGAATAGATTAGGAATTTGATTTTATATTTTTGTGAATTTATTGGAAGGAGGGAGAATAAATTCTCAATGGCTGATTGGGGGATCTTTCACGGACGCCAGTGTATATTCTCGAAATCGGTTCCCAGGAGAAAGAGATGATCGCCGGTTGCGGGATTAGATCTAGCGAGGGAAAAAGATGAGATCTCGACACAAGGCACAACCATAAGAAAAAAATCAATTTTCGCAATTATGGATTTTTATTAATTTATATTTACGCCTAAACGCTAGGACGTTATATGTTTAGGAAATGATTAGAGCCGATGACAGTGCTTAGCAGTACGGTCACGGTGCACGTACGGGTTAGCCAACCCTTGCGTACTAGGCCTGCCCGGTACAAACAGCCCAAGTTATTTATGGACACTGTTTTCAACAACGTCCACACCAGACAGCTCTTTGCAATGGCGTCCATAGCCTAGTACTGTGGTACAAACAGCCCAAGCGCGCAAGCCTCATCATTCCTCTCGCTCCCAGGTCACACTCGGGACCTTTTAAGTCTTGATGTGCTTAGGGATGACAACAGGCGGAAAACTGCCTTTCTCGTTTCCGTGGCCTTATTTTTTTTTACAAATTTTATTTTAGACACTTAAAGTTTGTGGAATTTGCTTATGAACATCGCAAAAAATTGCCACACTTGGAGTGTTTGCTTCAGTATATTTTGTAACTTTTCCAATTTTTCAATTTTTTCCGAATTTTCAATTTTTTAATTATTTTTTAGATTTTTAAATTACATATTATACAACTCCCAATCTACCATCAACCCAAGTATATTGCTACCATACATTATATTACATCTTTATTGGAGCACCAAGTTAGAAACTTATGCCCCGAGGGGCATTCTCATCTTTTTAATAATATCTTTCCAATTAGGCTGGTAATAGTAAATAGTAAATTGCGGTATCATCCAGTAAATTAGCAGATTTTAAATGTATTCTCTACCCGTGCAATGTTTTTACTATGTCCACTAGTA
The DNA here is from genome assembly GCA_003991445.1 of Oryza meyeriana var. granulata. NCBI lineage: Eukaryota > Viridiplantae > Streptophyta > Magnoliopsida > Poales > Poaceae > Oryza > Oryza meyeriana. The sequence continues at coordinate 261,202 of RYFJ01000220.1, read as the reverse complement.
AATTACACAAACTTTAAGTATCCTATAGCAAAATTTGCCTTTTTTTCTTAGAACGGTAAAGCTGGAAACGGAAACGGTACCGGAACTGCCGGATATCGAAAACTAAACTATTGGCACGGAAATATACCAGCATCGATCGAAAGCCGGAAATTCATGCGAAAACACTAAACTCTATCAACATATATTTACTTATACATAACTATATAATATAACGTAATCCTTGTAACATGTCATATTATCGTTCACGATTTATTTAGCACATACGTACAACCACATGATATCACTATATTATGATCACATAATATGATAATAATTTAATGACAATATATAAGTTAAATAAATAAAATAACTAAAGTTAAAGGATAAATCATAGATTACATGTTCGATAATCTATCAGCCCACAACCATAAATACTAAAACACTACGTTAGGATGCAAGCACGTACATGATTAAAAGGGTAGGAGTATTTGATACTGCAATAGGATTACAAAATAATTAATTTTGTCGAATAACAATCCTAATATTAACTAACTAATTTTCCCAGAGATAGATTTAGGACTGCATGATATATGTCTAAAGTTTTTGCTATTCTACCAGACATCATTCCATCAAAACCATTGTTGCATAATGTCTAGTGGACTGATGTCTGATAGGCTGATGGGCTAATGGGATAATGGGCAAATGAGCTAATTGGGCTGGAAAATTTTCAGAATTGTACCGGAAATTTCTGACTGAAAATGGATTCCAAAAAAATGGTCGGAAAAAATCCTCTCTCGTTTCCGTTATTGTGACATATTATCATTTATGTTTCTGATACTAAAAATTTTTCATACCAATGTAAACAGTCAGTACAAACCGAAGACAGTGACATATATGGTCAGGAATAGAGATAGCAGCGAGCACAAACCCATTGGGTTTTGACATCCTAAACCTATACCTGCGAATATAAAATCTGTCCGTTAAAAACTCATACCCACTACAGGTTCAATTTTATGCCCAAATCCGTGCCTGCTAAGTTAACGGGCACCAACGGATCGTCCGTACCTGACAAAACAATCAGCCAATAGCAACACAGTCATATATATATACATATATATATATATATATATACATATATATATATATATATACACACACACACACACACAACATTGATGTAACCTAACAGATAGCACTTATTTTCATCGCTTTATATATGGTTTTGTTGGATTTGGACTAGTGGAGTACTTATTTAGACCAACACATTAGTATTTGGACTGGTATGCATAGAAATGAGCCGGTTTTATTAAATCTATGGGTTTATGGGTATGTGTCGAAGGATGAAACTCCGACGGCGGGAAGTCAGGAGACCCCCCTTTGAGATTTGGCCAGGCGAGTAGTTCTCAGGTGAAGCCGGCGTTAGACGGATCAGTGCTCGGGCTGGAACAGAGGGGGCCCGAGCTGGAGGTTACAGGGGTTCGGACCGTCCGATCTGGGACCGGACCGTCCAAACCGAGGCAATCGCGAGAGAAAGAGAGACAGGAGGCGTTTAGACAGGTTCGGGCCGCCGGAGCGTAATACCCTACTCCTGTGTGTGTGGCTATGTGGGAGAATGTGGTATGCTGTGTTACAAGGTGAGCTCAGCCCGCTTGCCGGCGCTGAGGAAGAAAAACAGTAGAGTGAGCTCGGGTGCAGAGAGCTGGGAGTTAGAGGTCCTCCGTTGAGTCTGCCCTTTCCCCGGTGGCTTGGATCCTCCTTTATAGATTTAGGGGAGTCCACAGTGCCGAGAGAGAGCTAGCTACCATTCGCTCGCACGCACGCCGCCGCCTGCCGCGCCGCGCCGGAGAGACGTCCAGTCGCCGCCTGGCTCTGCTACTGCGGTCGGCCGGAGCATGGTCTGCTGCGAGCGGCTGGAGCACAGAGATGTGACAGCGGCTGTCTTCTGGAGATGCTATCGGGATGCTGTCGGGAGGCGCCCTGTCACCTCACCGTTAATGCGAATATTTGGAGAGCTGGTTCAGAGCCTGCCGGGGACCGACATGTGGGCCCCGGGCAGGGAGTGAGTTGATGGCGCCCGGAGGCAAGGCACGGGCCCGAGGCCAATGAGGCCCCGGGGCCGAGCCGATATAGGCGACGCCCCGGGGATGTGCCCGGGGCCGATGGAGAGGGCGCCCTAGGGACGAGCCCGGGGCCGGTGGAAAGATGGCCCCCCGGGGATCTGCCGTGGCCGAAGACCCACGCGTCCCCAGGGCATGTGGGACCCCCTGTCCCATTTCGCCGACAGTGGCCCCTAGCCCTGTTGCTCGGCCGGAACCGCTCCGGGCAGAAACAGGGCCACGTCTTTGAAGAAACGAGGGGACGCTGGGTCCGCCTGGTTCATCTTGAGCTGGTAGAGCTTGACGTCTTTGCTGCTTTAGACGGGATATACGCCCGGGACTCGGGCGCCGCCGTCGAGTTCTTCGTAGCAACCCTCTGGCCGGAGATCGCGGCAGCAGACAAGTGCATCGTCTAATCGAAGGGCGCCACCGAGCCTGCCGCCGACGAGGACTCCCACGCCTGGTCCGAGATGGAGGCGCGGGAGAAGGAAACACTCTCCCGAGAGGAAAGCGTCTGGGCCCAAGAGGCCGGGCTCGCATCTCGGGGGTGTGAGTTCGCCGCGCGCGAGGAGGTCGCGGAGGTTAGCGAGGGGGCGCGGGAGGACGTAGTCGAGTCCGCTGCCTCGGAGGCAGGGTTCCTCAACCGCGGTGAGCATCTGGTAGAGTGAATGCCTGACGAAGAGGTCGAGGAAGACGCCGGTCCCCTTCTGACGCCGGTCGGGGTCCGGTTAGGAGTACATCGGTGACCGCCCCTGGCGCGATCCGGGCCTCGCTCGTGCTTGCGCTCCGATTTTGCCTGTCTTGTTCAAGAGAGGTATTTGTACAGATATATGATGACGTTTATATTTTCGTACCTTTGCTTATGGTGTTGTTCCGGGAATGGAGCTCGGACTCGCTTCCCTCGCGAGCCCGAGCCCGGCATGTGGTCGGGACCCAGGGCCCCGGTTGTCATGCGGATGTGTCCGGGACCCGGGGGCCCCGGACTGAAATACGGTTTTGATATAAGCCGGGTTCCGGGGGCCCGGGCTTGAATATGGGATGTGAGACGACCTTCCGGACGCATTCTCGCCGGGGCGGTGCTGTCCGGGCTATCGCGCCCTACTTCGGGTGTCGCGTTCCTAGGCTTGCACTCGCCTTGGCGAGGCCGCCCTGGTTCAGCACCTCGGTGTCGGGCCCGGGGCGCGGATTCGGGAATCCATGCCTCGGCTCAAATATGTGCCCGGGGCCCAGGGGACCCCGGACTGAAATGCGACTTTGATATGTATGGTCGACATGTGCCCGGGCACGGGGGCCCGGGTAAGGACATGGACCACATCGGGACGACTTCCCAGGAGCCGCCCTTGCCGAGGCGATGTTGTCCGTGTACTCGCACCCTGTGAGGGTCATTCCGGGTGCCACGTTCCTAGGTGCGCACTCGCCTTGGCGATGCCGCCCCGGGTCGGGCTCCTCAGAGTCGGGCCCGGGAGGTAAGTCCCAGGCCATATGTTTGCCGGGCGAGAGGCGCTCTACGACGAGCGCCACGCTCGCTGCCTGCGGAATATTATTGGTGCATGCCCAACCATCAACTCGCGTGTCATGACCTGAGGCCACGGCGCGAGGAGCGGGCACGAGCCCCGCTACCGAGGGCAGCGAGGACGCTTTCTGGTTCTGGCTTGTCAGGGGCCGTGTTCGGGCTCAGCTTCCCTTGCGAGGGTGCGAGCTCTTGACATCGGGAGAAGATCCTCGACCGGGAGCGGCCTGCCCGGACTCGCGCTCGACAGGGCGGCGTGGTCCGGACTACCACACCGGGACCCGGAGGCCCCGGGCTGAGTCGGGACGAACCGCCCGGACTTGCCATCGCGTCCGATGGAGTCCGGGCAGCCGTACCCTATGTGTGTCCGGGACCCGGAGGCCCCAGACTGAGTCGGGACGAACCGCCCGGACTTGCCATCACGTCCGATGGAGTCCGGGCAGCCGTACCCTATGTGTGTCGGGGGACGAATCGGGACGATCTCTCCGGGCTCGGAAAGTGTCAGGACGTCCTTTCCGGACACGCTCTCGCCAGGGCGAAGCTATCCGGGTTATCGGTCCCCATCTGTTTATGAAAATGTTGATGTTGTCCCGAGCGCCACGTTCCTAGGCCCGCAATCGCCTTGGCGAGGCTGCCCTGGTTCGGGCTGCACGGTGCCAGGCCCAACAAGCGGATCCCGGGCTACGCCCTTATCGGGCAAGGGGCCCCGGGACCCGGGGGGCCCGAATAGAATGTGATTTGATATACGCTGGGATCCGGAGGCCCGGGCTTGGTTGTTTCGGGTGCCACGTCCAAGGCTCGCACTCGTCTTGGCGAGGCGGCCTGGGTTCGGGCTTCCCAGAGCTGGTCCGTTGGTCGGCCTGTTCGTTGCCTTTGGCCAGGCCGCCCGAGTCGTCCCGACCGGGCTCGGCTTGCTAAGGCTCCTGCCGGAAGTACTTGACCTGCTTGGCCAAGCTTTGGACGGCGCGGCATTCCGTGAGATCGTGCGAATCCGTCTCGTGGACGGCGCTGGGCCGCTGCCGGCGAAGGCGGCGCGCGTGCGGCCCCTGGCCGCTCGCCGGTGATGTTGTCCCCGCGAGCGTCGTCAGACCGTGGGGCGCCCGCACAGCCAAGGCGAAGCCGTCGGCGGCCGCCTTCTCCTTCTGTCGCTTCCTCATGTCCCGACGCGCCGCGGAGCGTGAGGACTCACCGTATTCTTCGGGGTCCTCGTCAGGGGCCTCGCGCACGGCTTGTTCCACGCCCGGGCCTCCTCCTTGCGGGCGCAGAGGTCGACGAGCTTGAACAGCTCAGCCGTAGTCTGGACGTCGCGGGTGCCCATCTTTTCGAGCATGTGCCTGTCGCGCACACCCGAGCGAAAGGCATGGATGACCGCATGAGGAGCGATGTGGGAGATGGTATTGCGAACCTGGCTGAAGCGCTGTAGGAAGTGCCTCAGCGTCTCGTCCTTGCCCTGACGTAGGGCATGGAGGTCCGCCTCGGTCCCAGGGCGCGGAAAGGTGCCCTGGAAGTTGGCCACGAACTAGTGGCAGAGGTCCTCCCACGAGTAGACTGATCCCTCGGGGAGGTTCATCACCCAAGAGCGCGCCTGGGCTTTGAGAGCGACGGGGAAGTAGTTCGCCATCACTCGATCATCGCCTCCGGCCGCCAGGATGGCAGTAGTGTATATTTGCAGGAACTCCGTGGGATCCACAGAGCCGTCATACTTCTCCGGCAAGCTGGGCCGGAACCTGGCCGGCCAGCGAACTTGCCGGAGGCCTGGGGAGAGCGCCAGGCAACCCGAGCCGTACAGAGCGGGCTCGTGTAACAGATGACGGTTTCCCGTCAGTAGGTTGGAGCTGGAGGCCTGGACCTCGGAACGAGTGGCGGCGTCCGCCCGCCGCTCGCACTGTCGCTCCATAGTGACCCGGGCGTCCTCGTCGGACCGTCCCCGGTTCAGCCGGTCACGGAGGTCGCCGTGGCCGCTGTTTGCCGGAGTCGTGGCGCGTTGCGCCGTGCTCCGGGCTCTGCTTTGACTTGGGGCGGAGGGCCGGCCCGCGCTAGACGTCGCGCGGTCGGCACTCCTGGCCCCTGCGCTGCTGTGGGCAGTGACCTGGCGATGGGCCGCGCCTACGAGGTTGGTGACTTCGTTGAGCCAGCGCCTCTCCCGGCCCCCGCCCCCGTTAAATGATGGGGGGTGGCGCAGGAGGGCTTCCGCCGCCAGGAGAGCTCCCTGTGGTGACGCTGGCTGGAAGTCGAGGTTGCGGCGCGCCGTGGAGCGGCGCCTCCGCTCGCGCCTCAAAGATGAGGCCGTGGCAGACCCGGCGGGGCACTTGCCGGTTCCTTCCGAGAGAGAAGGGGCCGACGCCGCGCTGCGAGGCCGCCGAGGAGCGAGCTCAGCCCACCTGGCTCGCGCGGCGCGTATCCCGGAAGACGGGGAGCGCAGTGGGCTTACCACCGGGCTAACGCCACCCGGTGGGGTGAAGTCGCTGGACTCCTCGTCAGAGTCCCGCAGACGGTGGCCTCCTGCCATGGAGTGCGCCGATGTTGGGGACGCCGGCGTACCACCTGAAAAGGAAACTCCCCCTACCTGGCGCGCCAGCTGTCGAAGGATGAAACTCCGACGGCGGGAAGTCAGGAGACCCCCCTTTGAGATTCGGCCAGGGGAGTAGTTCTCAGGTGAAGCCGGCGTCAGACGGATCAGTGCTCGGGCTGGAACAGAGGGGGGCCGAGCTAGACGTTACAGGGGTTCGGACCATCCAATCTGGGACCGGACCATCCGAACCGAGGCAATCGCGAGAGAAAGAGAGACAGGAGGCGTTTAGACAGGTTCGGGCCGCCGGAGCGTAATACCCTACTCCTGTGTGTGTGGCTATGTGGGAGAATGTGGTATGCTGTGTTACAAGGTGAGCTCAGCCCGCTTGCCGGCGCTGAGGAAGAAAAACAGTAGAGTGAGCTCGGGTGCAGAGAGCTGGGAGTTAGAGGTCCTCCGTTGAGTCTGCCCTTTCTCCGGTGGCTTGGATCCTCCTTTATAGATTTAGGGGAGTCCACAGTGCCGAGAGAGAGCTAGCTACCATTCGCTCGCACGCACGCCGCCGCCTGCCGCGCCGCGCCGGAGGGACGTCCAGTCGCCGCCTGGCTCTGCTACTACGGTCGGCCGAAGCATGGTCTGCTGCGGGCGACTGGAGCACAGAGATGTGACAGCGGCTGTCTTCTGGAGATGCTGTCGGGATGCTGTCGGGAGACAGGCGGGAGACGCCCTATCACCTCACCATTAATGCGAATATTTGGGGAGCTGGTTCAGAACCTGCCGGGGACCGACATGTGGGCCCCTGGCAAGGAGTGAGTTGATGGCGCCCGGAGGCAAGGCACGGGCCCGAGGCCAATGAGGCCCCGGGGCCGAGCCGATATAGGTGACGCCCCGGGGACGTGCCCGGGGCCGATGGAGAGGGCGCCCCGGGGACGAGCCCGGGGCCGGTGGAAAGATAGCCCCCCGGGGATCTGTCATGGCCGAAGACCCACGCGTCCCCAGGGCATGTGGGACCTTCTGTTCCATTTCGCCGACAGTATGGATACCATAAGAACGAACCCATGCCCTCTAGATCCAATAGGTTTTGTTTTTCTTCCACTAACAAATCTATGGATATTAATTCATACTTGTGCCCTAATAGAGTAAAAAATCACTGGTTTCGGTTTCAGGCACCCACTCCTATCTCCTAGTCAGAAATTTCGGTCACTTTTTTATCGCTAGATGTGCGGGTGACAGTGAGGCTTAGAAACTAATATTTGATCAGGCCGAGCCGTAGCCCTTGTTGTTCGTCACTGCATCCCTTCTCTCCACGGCAGTGCGGCCCTCCTCGCGACCATACCATTTGTTATTTTGTTTTGCTCCCCTGTGGCCACTGCTAGCTGCCTAGCTCCCCTGTTTTGCCTCTCGTTGAGGACCAGGCTCTCTCTATTTCCGTCGGTTTATCATGGCAAGGCGGCGCTGCTACTCCTCGGCTCCTCGCACCCTCCGGCGAAGCGGCTGTGTGCTCCTCCTGCCTGGATTATCATGATTCATGAATACTGATGATGTGCAATTGTGACTTGCGGCATAAACCAAATGCATCAATTCTGCAGTTATTCGTGAGCTAGACGCATACATCAAAGCAACATGTAGAATTACATTGTAAAGAATAATAATGCAAAGAATAATAATTATTTCTAATAATTACTATTCTACTATTCATTACATATTTAATTCAAAGAATAATTATTATTAGCACACGCTTTGCATTGCCAGATACTTTTATATTATTATATTTTATCAGGTTTGTCAAATATTTTGTAACAAAAATTCGTGATCAAACTCGTATATAAAATCATTCCATTGTTAAAAATAACTTGTTTCTTTTTATCGAAGGAAGAGTGCACGTTCCTTTCATAATAATTTCATTACTTATTTTTTTTTAAAAAAAAGGCAACGTTGGGTTGTTCAATCAAGGACCATACAAAGAAGGCCTGCAGAGGTGTGTAAAAACAGAGGGACCCTCTGTCTTACGATAAAAAAAATACTAAATATGATATATATAAATACTTTAAATCTAAATAGAGGACCTGCCTAAATTCGTATTATTAGGATATGCATATTTAATACTAAATTTTATTATTTTGACATAAAAAAAGTATTTGCTTCAAAAAATTGACTATACTTGCTTATGATACAAGGGTTGCTTACGTCTACTATGACTTCCCTCCCGATAATTAAATTCGATGCCAAACGCCGTCAGCAAAACCGGATACGTGGCACATTTAATATTATTCTGCCGAAATCAGCATCCCACGCTGATCTTCTTCTCCAATTAATTCATAAAAAGATTGATACTTAATAAAACTATGGGCAATGCCAATGCCAATGCCAATGACAATTACTAGTTATAAAAATTGATATATTATCTATAGTCAATCTAATAATTTATTTATATACTAGTTGGTTATAAGATACATACCTCTATCATTAATAGATGGTCCATCATTCTCTCTCACATAACTTATCAAAGTCTGTGCTATAAATGGCTACAAATCTGTATCTATTTTTTCTTTCTCCTCTTTTCTTTTTTCTATCTAAACATAAATTTGATGTGTTATTTTTATAGCTCGCTTAGATCACTATATTATACTCGCTCTAAGGAGAGTTTACCAAGTAATTGGACGAGAATTTTGACTAGCTAGTTCCAGCTAATTAATATAGCCTATGATAATGTGCTGATTGTGACGATAGTACTACGGATCAGGTTTTCAAATTAACTAAGTGATTTTGTCTAACCATGTATGGGTCATCCGGTTTCTATCATAAACCGTCGTTTACATGTTCCATTTTGTCTTACCTGTAGCACCTTCCACCTCGCAATAAAGCACACAGCAACTCTTCTCAGGTTTCCTAGCTAGCTAGCACATCCCACAAGAATTCAAAAAGAACGTACGAAGAATGAGAATTCAATATTGGGCATATTTGACCTTAAAACATCTATTCCTCTCTTTTCCTCGGTGAATAAACATCAAATCCCAACAGACAACAAGAGAAATCTAACAAAGTAATGATTTCGTTTTTGAGATAATTCTTTGTTTGCCCTTAAAGTTGATCATATTCCTTATTTGTCCTTATGAAATTATACATCTTCTTTTGTTGATCTAACACCCCGTCCTGGCATTATCTATAGTGACATCAGAAAGAATGTACTACAGGAGATTGGCGTAACTAACTCCCATGAAACTGTGATGCCGGTACCAGTCCCAAAAAACTTTGTTGGTACCCATGATCAACGAAGATATATCACAACAACCAACTAACTAACTCTATATATATATGTGTGCGCGCGCGCGCGCAAGTGCATAGTTCAATATATATACATGCAACATTAATGTAAGCTAATAGATAGCACTTATTTCCATCGCTTTATATATAGTTTTATTAGGCTTGGGCTGGTGGAGTACTTATTTGAACCAACATATTAGTATTTGAACTGGTATGTATAGGAATAAGCCGGATTTATTAAACCCATAGGTTTACGGGTATGGATATCATGAGAATGAACTCATGCCTTCTAGACCCGATAGGTTTTATTTTTCTTCCACTAACAAATCTATAGGTTTTGATATTAATCTATACTTGTGCCTTAATAGAGTAAAAAACCACCGGTTTCGGGTTTCGCACCCACTGCTATCTCTAGTCAGGAATTTCTGTCTCTTTTTTATCGCTAGATGTGCGGGTGACAGTGAGGCTTAGAAACTAATATTTGATCAGGGCGAGCCGTAGCCCTCGTTGTTCGTCACTGCATCCCTTCTCTTCACGGCAGTGCGGCCCTCCTCGTGACTAGGGGTGAAAACGAATTGAAAATGGTCAGAAACTAGCTATGATATATTTGTTTTCATATTTTTTCGAAATCGGATTCGGAATTGAAAATCTCGGATACAAAAATAGAATCGAATATTACCAGATATAGATACGGAGCGAATGAATCGGAACAAATACAGTAACGAATATTTTTTCAAATATAAAAACCCCTCAAACTGAACTTTACAAACTAACGAAGAGAGACAACTTATTATTTTTTGTAAAACAATATATTAATATTTTCAAATTTTTAACCCACTAGAGAAATTACATACTTGATTGTAAATTTTCCTTTCCATTGTTGTCTTATTCTAGGAGAATGAGTGGAGGTTATCTGAATTCTAGAGAAAGCACATATAGAACCGCTCGACAAAGTTTGCCGAAGATAACACTATCATACCACGACACCAATGCGACAACTTGCTAGCATGCAAGTCCTTACAGTGGTATCCAGGACATGCAAGAACACTAGTAGCTCCAAGAACCTTATCAAGCTAGTAGCGAAGAGGCCAAATCAATTAATATGCCAAAGGAGGGGATTTACCTGAGATTGAACAGATGGATTTGGCGCCGGCGCCGGCGGCAGTGGGCGCGGGCTCAGGGCCGGCGCCGGTGACTGCGGGAGGCACGAGGCCGGGCGGCGATGGAGGCCGATGGGGGCTCGGGGCCCGATGGGGGAGGCGGCCGTGGGGCTCGGGGCCCGGCGCCGGCAGAGGTGCGGGCCAGGCGGCGGAGGCCGCGGCGCAGGGCGGCGCGGTGGCCGCGCCGGCCCTGCGCCCGCGGGCGTGAGGGATGGCGCCAGCGCCAGCGGGCAAGGGGGGCGCGAGGGCCGGTAGGGGCGCCGAGCGCAGGGGAGCAAGGTCCGGCGGCAGTTGGCGGGCGTCGTCGTCGCATCGAGCTTGCTCCAGATCCAGAGCTAGAGACTGTGTGTCTGTGTGGAGACTGGAGAGAGAATGGCAAAGTTAGGGTTAATGGGTGATGCGAATATTTGAAAATTTGTCCGGATAGTTTCCGACCGATTCCGAAATTCGCCGGATAATGTCTTTATCGTATTCGTATCCGTATCCGAGACAAATTATCCGTTTCCATTTCCGAATTCGAGATTATCCGAAAATTATCCGACCGATCCTATCCGTATCCAAAATTTCGAACAGTTAGCGGATAATATCCGAACCGTTTTCACCCCTACTCGCGACCATACCATTTGTTATTTTGTTTTGCTCCCCTGTGGCCACTGCTAGCTGCCTAGCTCCCCTGTTTTGCCTCTCGTTGAGGACCAGGCTCTCTCTATTTCCGTCGGTTTATCATGGCAAGGCGGCGCTGCTACTCCTCGGCTCCTCGCACCCTCCGGCGAAGCGGCTGTGTGCTCCTCCTGCCTGGATTATCATGATTCATGAATACTGATGATGTGCAATTGTGACTTGCGGCATAAACCAAATGCATCAATTCTGCAGTTATTCGTGAGCTAGACGCATACATCAAAGCAACATGTAGAATTACATTGTAAAGAATAATAATGCAAAGAATAATAATTATTTCTAATAATTACTATTCTACTATTCATTACATATTTAATTCAAAGAATAATTATTATTAGCACACGCTTTGCATTGCCAGATACTTTTATATTATTATATTTTATCAGGTTTGTCAAATATTTTGTAACAAAAATTCGTGATCAAACTCGTATATAAAATCATTCCATTGTTAAAAATAACTTGTTTCTTTTTATCGAAGGAAGAGTACACGTTCCTTTCATAATAATTTCATTACTTATTTTTTTTAAAAAAAAAGGCAACGTTGGGTTGTTCAATCAAGGACCATACAAAGAAGGCCTGCAGAGGTGTGTAAAAACAGACTCCCTCTGTGTTACAATAAAAAAATACTGAATATGATATATGCAAATACTTTAAATCTAAATAGAGGACCTGTCTAAATTCGTATTATTAGAATATGTTATATTTAATACTAAATTTTATTATTTTGACACGAAGAAAATATTTGCTTCAAAAAATTGACCATACTTGCTTAGGATACAAGGGTTGCTTACGTCTACTATGACTTCCCTCCCGATAATTAAATTCGATGCCAAACGCCGTAAGCAAAACCGGATACGTGGCACATTTAATATTATTCTGCCGAAATCAGCATCCCACGCTGATCTTCTTCTCCAATTAATTCATAAAAAGATTGATACTTAATAAAACTAAGGGCAATGCCAATGCCAATGATAATTACTAGTTATAAAAATTGATATATTATTTATAGTCAATCTAATAATTTATTTATATAATAGTTGATTATAGATACATACCTCTATCATTAATAGATGGTCCATCATTCTCTCTCACATAACTTATCAAAGTCTGTGCTATAAATGGCTACAAATCTATACCTATTTTTTCTTTCTCCTCTTTTCTTTTCTCTATCTAAACATAAATTTGATGTGTTATTTTTATAGCCCGCTTAGATCACTATATTATACTCGCTCTAAGGAGAGTTTACCAAGTAATTGGACGAGAATTTTGACTAGCTAGTTCCAGCTAATTAATATAGCCTATGATAATGTGCTGATTGTGACGATAGTACTACGGATCAGGTTTTCAAATTAACTATGTGATTTTGTCTAACCATGTATGGGTCATCCGGTTTCTATCATAAACCGTCGTTTACATGTTCCATTTTGTCTTACCTGTAGCACCTTCCACCTCGCAATAAAGCACACAGCAACTCTTCTCAGGTTTCCTAGCTAGCTAGCACATCCCACAAGAATTCAAAAAGAACGTACGAAGAATGAGAATTCAATATTGGGCATATTTGACCTTAAAACATCTATTCCTCTCTTTTCCTCGGTGAATAAACATCAAATCCCAACAGACAACAAGTGAAATCTAACAAAGTAATGATTTCGTTTTTGAGATAATTCTTTGTTTGCCCTTAAAGTTGATCATATTCCTTATTTGTCCTTGTGAAATTATACATCTTCCTTTGTTGATCTAACACCCCGTCCTAGCACTATCTACAGTGACATCAGAGAGGATACGTTGCAGGAGATTAGCACAAACCAACTCCCACGAAACCGTGATGCCGGTACCAGTCCCAGGAAACTTTATTGGTACCCGCGGTCAACGAAGATATACCACAACAACTAACTAACTATATATATATAATACATTATAGGAGGTCACACCTTCGTAACGACTCCGAGAATGTAACCGGCAGAGAAACAGCAGCGAAACCATAGTGTAGTGAGAACCCAATCTACAAGCAACGGCTTAAAAATAAGAAGGAAACTCTAATCTTCACTTCCAATTCACTCTTCCTGAAGGAGGGGAAAAGGAATGGCCTGAGTATATACATACTTAACAAGTCACGGAGAAAATGAGTTATGCAGGCTACCAAGGACAGCTGGGGTATATTTTACGAACTTTTTACATTTCTAAAACACTAAGTGTGGGTTATCTCACGTGTAGCTGAAAAGAGACTCCCGCCATGATCCTGTCCACGAATTACTTTGTAACAATTCAAGCGGATGAAACAAATTTTAATTGGTTAAAGTTTCTAGTCACATTTATTCCCATATCGGCTGTCTGTCAATGACACCGGCTTAAGGGGGTTCTGCCCTCAAGCAGCTTTCCATACTCCTCTCATCTGTTAGTTTATTTTCACTTTCGTCCTTTCCAGATGTCACTCCCCAATTTGGCACCGCCGTACAATGGCACCAAATAGGGCATGCCGCAGAAAACAGCGTGTACTGCTTCCTCGCGGAACCACGATATCGATACCAGTCCCAGGATGCAGTGCTAGTATCCATCAAATATGCATCATCTCAAACCTTAGATAATTAGATAGACTTATATCTTAACTTATGTTGCAGCTTCGGAGCAAGCCGGAGACAGCAACGAATAATACAGAGGCAGCGGCAACAACGAAACAGCGGACTAAGTTCCAACACCACATGCAGTGGCTGGGAACTAGGACGAAACCCTAATCTTCACTTCACTGCAACTCCAGCTCCAGCTCCCAACGGTGAACTATATATATAGAGTGAGGGTGAGTACTTACGTACTTAGCAAGCCAGGGGAACTTAGGTGTTTGTTGCAGGCTTCAAAGAGAGGCTGGATATTTTATAATCAGTTTTATTTAAAATCTTTTGAAGCTGCTAAGTGTGTGGTTCTCAACAATCTGGGCGAGCTGGAGTCTTGCCCAATCGAAGTGAATTGTATCAATCTTTAATTCTCTATTTGTTGCAATCTCAAGAGTTGGCCTCAAACCGGATCCCAGAGTCAAATCTATCTTCGAACTTCCCGAGTCGTGCTATCCACGATAGCCAAGCCATAATCATCAGACGACCCGCGTCCTCGACGGCACATCCTTCTCACCGTTCCTAAACCACACACACATTTTGCAAACAGGGTAAAACAAAACCACGCTAAGGAATCACCTCACATCTGCCCACGACCGTGGGCACGGCCGTTCAAACAGTTTAGACCTTTGCAGAGGAGGTACACTTCACCCACACGACGCGACTCACTCTAGCCACCAGCTCACACTGATCAGGCACAATCGGTGGTCTAGAGGTTTTCGCGACAAGACATTTCCCGAGTCATCCTAGGTTACCTCATGTCAACTGGAGGGGTCCGCGACCAACAACAGGGTAGGTTCCAGACCATACTGTGCCAGGAACCCTAGAGGCCTTCCCCAACGCCCTCCCAGTGATCCACAGTCCAATGACACGAAAGGCGTCCCTGGGCGGCTAGTTACTCAGCCAAGGTCTTTTCATTCCACCCATGTGATTGTACTTCTCATATGTTTGGATGAAATTCCGAAGGAATTGGTCCTTACGGTGACCACACAGGCATCACACACTAGACTGACCTTCTGTCGCGAATTTTCATTTTAAAACTTATTTTCTTTTACAAGGCACCGACCCAGGCATCGGGTTTTCCAAACGTTTCGTAAAACTTAGATTTTACCCAAAGTGTTTCTCAAATTTTAAATTTGAAGGCGACTATCAATACTCGCACCAGAGTGCACGAATACCGAGGCGTGGCAATGGTAGTTACAAGGGAACAGGGTATTGCAATTATCAAGGAAGGATTAAAGTGCAACAAGATTGGGTGGGCCCACCGATCTGACTCGCAAATGGGGCTGAACTGTTCAGTGTCACGTCTATCGATGTAGATTTTTCACAAATAAAATAAATTAAGTTCACATATGGGCTCGATTGATGAAAGGTGACTTGCCTTGCTCTAGGTTTTCTCAAGTCTTCGAGAAATCGTGGCGAAATCCGCTCTGAAATGTATTTTCGACGGTGGTTACTATGTGTAAACACTTCAAAATCTACATAAAGACCAATAAAAAGATCATATTTAGTACTATTAATAGTGCCATTAGATAGATCTCAATTTTAGAAAATCACTGGAGTTGGAACGGAGTCAATCAGAGCTACGATCAAAAGATATGATTTTTTGAAGTTTATTTGAATTTCTAGATAGAGGAAAAAAGATTAATTGAATTTCTAGAGGAGAATATTCCCTAGAGTCACTGACACAGGGGGCCTACATGTCAGTGGAGAGAGAGGCTCAGGTGAGCTGGCGGGCTGTGGGGTCTGGATGTCGGTGGTACAGGGCTCATGGTTGCGGCTCACGGTGGGCCGAAAGGAACAGCCCACGCGTCAGTGAGTTGGGGGGCTATGGACCAGGTGCATGGAGAGAGCCAGGGGAAAACAAGTGGCCTGGCTCACGGGCGTGGGCTTGCCGTGGACAGGGAGGAGAGGGCCCGCACATCAGTGGCTTGTGGTCCATGGGCCGAGGGGTTGGGAAACAAGGGGTGGGGCCTGTTCGTCAGTCACACAGAGGGCGCATAGTGCAGGCCGGTGTGGACCAAGGAAGGGGCCCACACGTCAACGGTACAAGGTGTGGCTCTCAGGCATGGATCCAAGATTGGACCACGGCTCTTGGACCCACATGGCAGTGATAGGAGGGGATGGGAGGGGAGTGGACCGGACGAATGGGCCCACATGTCACTGACTAGGTCCTTGGGGAAGAGGAGAGGCTGATCTCGGAGATTGGACGGCCGACGGCAGCGGGACTGCAGCAGCGAACGGTGGCGTTTCGTGGCGAGGAGGGTACTTCGGTGGGGAAAAGAGGTCAAGGGGAACCGGTTGACCGGTTTGGATTAGTGAGAGGCCATGCGACAGCAGCTGGTGATGATATGCTGAGGGTGTCAGGAGAGAGAAGAGGAGAAGAGGGGGACGATGGCCATGGTGGTGCTTGGTGTTGTTGGCCGGCAGCAGGGTGCTCTAGACGAGGAGATGACACAGGGGCATTCGGAGGGAACAAACAAGGGTTCGATTGTTGAGCTCACCGGCGAAACGGGGTCTGGCAGGGGTGATGGCGTTCGAAAGCGAAGAGGACACCAGCGGCCAAGATTGGACATGGTGTGGCCTCTAGTCGGGGAATTGAGTGAGGGAGGGGAGTCGGAGCCGGAGAGGAGCGACGTCCGTGGCACAGGTCTTCGACTCGATGGGAGATGCTCCGAGGCGGTTGAGTGGCGACTACAGCCGACCTCCGGAGGATCGAGGCGATGAGACAGCTCCAAGAAAGGGGGTGAACAGGGGTGGCTGTGTGGAGGTCTTGGCCTTCTTATAGGTGCTCGAGGGGGGGGCTAGGGCTAGGTCGGTTCGGCGGTCTCCAATCATGGAGTGGGAGAGGGATGGCACCGTGGCGGGATTTCTTGCAGGTGGTGAAAAATTTGGCCGACGGCAGAGATGAGATGGGTGGAGGAAGTCGGTCAATAGGACAGCGGAGCTTGGAATTGGCGCACGGGATGAATTGGTGAGGCGTGGAAGGACGATGATGGCGTCAGCTTGGTGGCTTTTGACCGAACGGCAGTGGCAATAGAGAGAAAGGCGAAAGCAGAGTGAGAGGTAGGAAAAGGGCGGTGGGGTGGCCGTCCAAGCCGTGGTGGCTAGCGGGGTGCGCCATGGCGGGGCTGCCGTGACGTCGGCCAGTGGGGTGACACGGTCTCAGAATTTGACTGAACGCCTGACAAGTGCGATCGGGATGAAAACGGGATGAAGGGGAAGAGGAAGACGATAGTGTGCAGGGAAGGGAATCAGACGGGTGTGCACGGGTGTGGACACGTGGCAAGAATCGCGCGGCGCACAGCGGTCCACGCGCGCAAGAGGGCAAGCAAGGGAATCGGTCGGCTGGCACACGCTGCTCGGGCCACACGGCAGGCATCCGGTGGTGGTGGGCACATATGACAAATGAGTGGGATCAGGTGGCTGCGAACGGCACGTGGGCCACGTGGTGGCCATCGGATGGCGCTCGGCAGGGGCGCGCGTGTGGGCCTTGGGCCGCACGGCTGCAGGGAGAGAAAAGAGGGGCGCAGCCCAAGAGAAACATTGCCTTTTTTGTATTTTCCCTGAGAACAAAATTGAGAGGTATTTTGGGGATTGAATTGAATTTTTGTTTGACGGTTTGAATCCAAATTTTATCTTTGAACTCAGGATATGTAAGAGAATCAAGGAGGGAGTTCCAAGTGGAAAGTTTGGTATTTTGGAGCAAATTTTCATGTGTGGACTTCATAGGATGTTTGGAGGAGATATCAAGGAGGTCAATGATGGAGAGCTGACATATATACACACATGTGAATATAGGTATATATCTATACATATGTGTGTGTATATATATATATATATATATATATATATATATATATGTATAATGGTGGAAATGGGATGTGATTCCCAGTTGTATATTTAAGCTCAGGGTTATCTTAGGTTTCAAAGGATTTTTGTAACGGATTTCAAGGAGAGGAATTCAAAGGAGAGACAGATTCAGGTTCAAATTCAATTTTTAATTTGATATTTTTAGGGTCCCGATTCGAATCTTCAGAACAGATATTGAAACGGGAATTTGAATTGTGATTTGAAATCAAACTGTATATTTGATCATAGAAAATCCCAGGGGGAATAACTTGATATTTTTCAAATTGATTTGGTATTTGGACTTTTGAAGAATTTTGCAAGGAATTTAATGAGGGGGTTTCGGATCTGAACAACTTTTGAATATTTCCAAGGACTACAGGGGTTTGGAGAGAAGACAAGGAGAGGATTATTTCTAGGGTTTTGATTCGGAGAGTTGAACGAAAATTGAAGCCGAAAATTATGAAGGAGGATCTGAGGGACTTCGTCATTAGGGTTTTAGGAGCGATGTTCGGATACAGCGATTCAAACTCTGGGATTATTTTTGAAATGGAGATTTTGAGAGGTTGGTTTTGAGATATCCAAGGAGAGAAAACAAACTGAGATCCAGGCACGACTTACGACACAGCACGCAAAGAGCAAAATTTTCATGGATATATTTTATAGAAATAGAGTTTAACGTCTCGCTGAAAGCGGGGCGTTACACCAGGACATCATCTCATTTTTCTCTATTATTTTCCTTTCACTTCCATCCTATTCAGGACATCATCTTATCTCATATCTCCATTCAGTGGCTCCTCGAGCCATCCATAATTTCATTCTAATCGCTTCCACTCGAGAAGCCTAACCTATGATGCCATTTGACATCCCTGGGTCACACAACCCATTTCAGACCACTCAGGTCATCCATCAGCCATTAAGGCTGATTCTGGTAACGACTCCCATTCCACAAAACCACTTTTACAAAGCACTGACAATCAAATCTACGCTAGAGGAATCACCTCACTTTCACTCATAACCATGGGCACGACTGTTCGAATAGCTCTTAACCTTTGTAAAGGGTGCACGCTTTACCAACACGATGCGAGCTTACTTCCCACACTCGTCAGTAGGGAAGGTTCGCGACAAGGCCTTTCCAAAGCCCACCCAGGATAGTACGTTGCCCTATAAAAAGGGTCCCATACCAAGTACTAGGAACTCATTTACTGTACTCAGGGACGGGGGTATATCGCCCTCATGGCACCCAGCCGATCCAACATTTATTAGCAATTAAACGATCCTAGATCACTAATTACTCGGCCAGGGGCGTTCCATTCCACCCGTGTGGTCGCACTGTGAGATGCTCGGATGAAATTCCCCAAGGAAACGAATACGAAGCGCCACCACACAGGCGATCAACTTGCATCGCGGGTTTTCGCAAACACGCCGACATCACATGTTGGGTTTTTTGAAGCTTTCAATACCCTATTTTCCCACATCGACAATCATCTGTGCTAGGGGTGGGACCATCGGAATCCATGTCCAGGAGCACGGTTACCGAGGTTCCATGGGGTGGAGCGACAAGGAATAGGGTACCAACATCCTATAGTACTTATGCAACTACTGGGTAGATCCATCGGTTTGTCACGCAAACCGAGCCGATCAATTTAACGTGCACACTAATAATGCAATTTTGCAAACAAATCATTTTCAAATTTAGGGGCAATATGGTCAAGCAATGAATTGCCTCAATCTCCGTCTTCAAATCCTCGCAAAAACTCAATGTCCGACGAGATCCGAAACGTCAACTACAGGCGAAACGGGAGAAAAAGACACAAAACTCTAGAAATAAAGTACTATTATTAATAACTAATAGTGACATAAGGTAGATCTCAATTTTAGAAAAAATTGGAGACTTGAATGGGGTCGATCGGAGTTACGGATAAAAAGATATGGATTTTTGAAGTTGAAATAAATTTTCTAGAAAAGAAAAGGGTTTATTTAAATTTTGGAAAAGGAATATCATGGGAATTCCCAGGTTTGACAGATGGGGCCCAATGTCAGTGGCAAGGGAGAGGGCTGAGGGAATTGGCCCACGTGTCAATGGAAGTGAGAAAGAGAAAAGGAGGCCGGGTCCACATGTCGGTGGCAGAGAAAGTGAGGTTGATGATAAATCAGGCCCACATGTCATCCACACCGGGGAGGGTAAAAGAGAGGGGAACCACATGTAGGTGAAATAAAGATTAATTGTGTTGGGCCCATGTGTCAATGAGAATTGGTTTGCGAAGGATTTACATAAATGGGGGCCCACATGTAAGGGACACTCTGTTGAATTATAGGATAATTAAAGTTTTAATTATGATAGGCCTACATGTCAGTGAAGAGGGAGAGGGGTTAGGGAAGGGTGCGAGCGCTAATTACATGGGCCCACTTGTCGATTGCCTGAGATGGATTAGTCGAGCAGGGCCCACAAGACAGTGAGAGGAGGAGATGTGATGTGGCCGGCTCAGGGAGGAGAGGCCGGCAAGGGAAGATCGATGGCTCACAGCGGCCGAGGGGCCCCGGCGAGCGGTGGCTCACTAGAGAGAATGGAGTAGGGCAGTGGACGGTGGAGGGGAAGGGAAAGCCGTTGGACGGCTTGGATTGAGGGATTGAGGCACAGCGGTGGCTAGCGGCGTGAACCAGATGGCAGCGGTGAGAGGATGGCATCATGCGGTGGCGGGCCGGCGTCGCGTGGTGGAAAGGTTTGGTCCCATGCCAATATGGTCACTGGTAGCGGAGCGCAACGGCGGTAGGGACACTCGTGCTAGAGACAAAGGAAAGGGGGTGGAGGAGCTCACCTAGGGAGAAAGAAATCATGGCAACGGCAACGCATAGAGCTCAAGCTCGGGCGTGGTGGTGTGACAACACCGGGAAAGGCACGGCTGTGGTGTGGGGCGAAGGAGGAGAGGGCTGTCACGCCCTAAAAATCAATCTAATTAAAAATTATTTTTAAGTAAATTGAAATACAAGAATACGCTAAAAAAATTTGTTTAAGAAACGTGTTTGAATAAAATTTTGAAATTTCCAATATTAAAAATCCCAAGTTGAAAATTTTAAAATAAATACTTGGATGTTTTTATATTCCCGGGGTTTTGTCGAAATATTTTAAGCGTTTAATTATTTATAATAATAAACTCTATCTGTTTCGTGATGGCATTTATTTCTGGTAAATTCCCCACGATTTAATAAACTCTCTGAAATTTTCTCGAAATTTTCGGAGCTCCAGAATTAATTTTAATGGGACAAAGATCATTTCTATAATTAGATAAATCTATAATAAAATCCCTGTCTTTTCCCCTGTTCGGGCCGTTCTGGTTCAGTCCTTTGAAATCTCCCCGTTCATCATGAACTCTAACTCCTTTTTCTTCTAGGGTTTCATGTCATTTCCGAAACCCTAAAACCTTCTCGATGTTCCGATTCTCAAAATACACCGATATTTCAAGCAATCGAATGTTTCCTAAACTATTCCCTCCCCATTTTCGACACCCAAAATATTCCCCATATTTTGGCAGTTCATTTATTCTGTTTGTCGAACTCCGTGAAATATATTCCTCGAATATCCTAATTTCCCGATCGACGTAAAATCCCCAAAAATCCCCACGTTTTCTCCCTCTTTTCTCTTTTCTTTTTCTTCCAATTTTTTCCCTTCTCCTTTTATTTTTCTCTCCTTTTTCTTTGTGGTTCCCTCTCCTGTTCATCTTCTTCAGGCTTCTTCTCTCTCTGTCTCTCCCGATGGAGCCAGGGGCCAGCTCGGCCGCCCTGGGATGCGCCCCCCCCCTGGCCTGCGCCAGCCCACCGCCACCTCCCTCGGCCCGTGCCGAGCTCGCTTGCCTCTACGCTGCCCCGGACCCGGTCAGCGCCCCACGCTCCCACTCGCCGCCGCTTTTCTCGGCACGTTATGCCTCGCCGAGCTCACAAATGGAACCCCTGTGCCTCTCTCTCCTTTTTCCCTCATCTAGCCGAGCTCGCAGCCGCCCATCTGCGCCCTTTCCGCCGTCCCTGAGCGCTGCGTCGCCGCCGTCAGGAGTCGCCGCCGCCGCCGCTCTTACCCGCGCCGACGTCGTCGGTTGGCTGCCGCCGTCATCTCGTGCTGCCACCGGTGAGCATCCAACCCACCGCCCGTCGCCTTCCTCTCTTTCTCCTTCGGAGTCTCACGGATCAGGAGACTGCCCTTCGCCGCTCCTCGCCGTCCCCCGCCGCCGGTCGCCGTGGCGCCGTCGTCGGCACCTCGATATCCTCTGCTGCTCCTGTCACGTCGCCGTCCCCTCCTCGCCGCCGAGCTCCCTGTTGCCGCCGTTTGGTTCCAGTGCGCCGCCGCCCCGGTCTGTTGTCGACGCCGCCGCGTCGGCCGTGCCGTTGCCGTCACTTGCTCTCCAACTGCCGGTCTCTGTGTCATCAACCTCCTCGTCATCCTCTGCGCCTCTCGCCGCCGCCTGCCATCTCCGGTCTGCCATCTACATCGCCGACCTTCGCCATCCTTCGCCGCCTCGAGGTGAGGATCCCTCTGCGCCGGCCCTTGCTGCTTTCCCTTTCCCCAAAGCAGCCGCCCCTTTGCTGCTCCCTTCGCCCACCATCGCCTACTCGCCCTGGCCGCCACCGCCCATGTGCCGTCGCCTGCCTCTGCTGCCGAGCCGCCGCCCGCACAGACGCCGCGCCGCCCCTCTGCTGCAGCATGCCACCGCGCCCCTGCTCCAAAAATCGTGCCGCCGTCTCGCGTCGCCCAGCAAACCGAGCTGCATCCTTGCTCCACGCTGCCACTGCCCTCGCCTCAGACCGTCGCCGCCGTCATCCTCTTACCCAGGCCGTCGCCGAACGACGTCGTCCTCTGCGCCCACGCCACCGCTGGTGAGCCATGGCCGAAGTTCCTCTCGTCGTCGCCGTCGTCCACATCTAGTGCCACCTCCGCGTTTGCTCCCCAGCCACCACCTCGCTGTTGCGAGTCCTGCCGCCCTTGGACGTCGTCGCTATGCTCAGCCGCCGTCCCCGGTCCGTCGCCCTCCGACGCCTGCTGCCGCACGTCGCTGTGGCTAAAACCAGCTAGGCTCTGCTTGCCTTAGTGTCTCTGCCTTGGGGGCCCGGCCGACAGGCTCTCTCTGTGTATGACCATTGGGGCCCGAGCACGGTGGTTTGATCAACCCTAGCCCTCCAATCTCCAGATCCGATCTAATCCGCTCAATCGCCATAAATCATCCCGAGCAAATCCTCACCGTCTGATTTATTCCCATTAAATCCCAGCCATTGGATCTTCCTAATTACCCGTGGCGATCTCGATCGTCCGTTTTTCTCAGATCAAATCCGGGCCGTCAGATCTTAATAAATCTCAATGGTGCCCCCTCGGTCCATGGACCAATTCCACCATGAACCAAGTCATTGACTGGTGGACTCCATGTGTCAGTACCCTTTTTAAATAATTCTTTTAATTAGAAATCCAGGGAATATTCTCGAGAAATATTCCTTTTCCAATTTCTCTTCAGCTTTTCTCTGGATTAAACTTCCAGAAGCCTTATCTTTTCCGTCCGAACTCCGAATCGACCCGTTCTTCTTCCTAAATTCATCTAAAATTATAATCTACTTGTTTATATAATTTTTATGTACTGTTTATTTAGAGTTTCTTAGGGTTTTTATTATTTTACGTGTAGTCGTGTATAATTGCCGTTTCGGAGGATCGCGAAGTCTACGGAAGAGTTCGGAAGAGCAATCGAAGATGTTTTGTCACAAGGCAAGTCACACATTCATCCTTGAGCATGTTGAACCTACTTTGTGAAATAATTTTATGATTTATAAATAAATTGCATGTTTTGCCAATTACATGGAATATGGGACTACCTATCCGTTTGTTTGAGACCCTATTTATTTGTTATCCATTCCTTGATAACCTTGGGTGATAATCTGACTAGCTTAGGTCTCATTGGATGACTTGGCTAGAGATAGGACTTGCTTAGCCATGCTTAGCAACATAGCTCACCTGGGAATTAAATATTATCTTTTTATTTGATTCGACTCAATGTCAAAAAAATAGAACTTTGGATAGGCTAATGTTAAATTACTAAAATTGGACCTAAATGGTGGGCTGTGGGTGTATGGTTCTGCTTGTTGCACCCATGGCAAATAAGGACCGGTTCGCGGGAACCTATTGGACAATTAATCGTACTTTCCACATGCCAGCGTGGGCAACGGCTGGACTTGTAGCGTCTCTTCTCCCTTTCCTAGGCACCGATGATAAGGGTGGGCATGATGGAGTTGGGTCGGCCCGAGGTAGGGTTGATCAGCTTCCGGATTCACCGTGGCGCAAGGGGGGTATTCTGGCCAATATGGTGTGCCCTGCGGCAGGTGCAACCTCAGCGTGGTGTGGATGGTTAGGGAGAGGTTGCGTGAACGGTCCTGTCACAGCCTCTTGCGGGGTGTCGTGGTGACACATCGACGCACGGAAACGTATGTGAGGCTGTGTCTTGTGGGTAAAGTTGTACACCTCTAATTAGAGTAAATCTATTCAAATAGCTGCGCCCACGGACATGGGCGGTTGGCCAAGACTCACCGTGATTAGTCTCACCTTTAGATAATTAATCTGGCTTTATGAAATTGGTATGGTTCGGGTGGAAGGTGTGGAGTCCGGTCAACATGGTGGAGTTGATCGGGGGTGGCCGGTTGACGTGGTGTAACATTAATCGGTGGAGACTGGTGAGCATGGTGTAACGCTCATCAGTGACGCCTGGTGGACATGGTGTAGCGTTCATCAGAGCGGCCTAGTCAACATGGTGTAACGTTGATCAGGAGAGACTGGTCAGTGTGGTGTAACACTGATCAGTGGAGTCTGGTTAACGTGGTGTAACGTTAATCAGTGGAGTCCGGTTAACGTGATGTAACGGTAACTGGAGAAGTCTGGTGAACGTGGTGAAGCGTTCATCAATGAAGATTGGTCAACGTGGTGTAACGTTGATCAGTTTAAGGGATGGTTGGGCCTGGTTAACGTGGGGTAACGTTAATTGGTGGAGAATTAATCTTGTTAAATTAATCAACCTTTTATCGTTTGCGAACTACTACTGTTTACAACTGCTTTTACGCAAATGAGCCACCAGTCTCCCTTTGAAATCACGTGCACAAATGCATCATTGGTGTGGCTTGCTGAGTACGGTAGATGGTACTCAGCCTTGCTATATTCCCCCTTTTTAGAAGTGAAGATTTTGGCTTATACCCCAGTTGAGCTTGCCTGTGGTGTGGAGCTGAAGACACGCTAGTTTCGCCTTTCCGCTGCTATTTTCTTCCGTGTGAGGACTAAGTGCCTCTTCTGTAAGTATTTATGCTTTATTTACTTTGGATCTGTTTATTGATTTGTCATTTTGTGTACCATGGCTTGATTCCTGGACAGGGATTTTAATACACAAAATAGTCTAGAAATTGGCTAAATTTCTGAGCGTGACAAGGGCCTTGCCCCTTTTATAGGTGAGCGGCAGCTTGCCGAGCTTAAGCTCGAAGCAGAGGACAGCGAGTGCGGGCCGAGTGAGGTGCGAAGAGAGCAGGGGTTTGGGTCCTATTTATAGGCGGCAAGCGGTGGAAGGAGACAAGGAAGGAAGGCGGTGGCTACAGGAAGGTGGTGGCGGGATATTTTTGGGTAATGGTGCGTCATGCTCCACATGGTCGTTTAACCGAGCACGTGCAGCGCGTGTGAGAGGGAGGCGAAGGAAGACAGTGGCCGTGTGGAAGCGGGACCGCGGGCACGCGGGGAATAGCGGCTTGCTGATGGGTGGGCCCGGGTCGTCAGTCCTAAGTCATGCGCGCACGTGTGGACAATGATGCGTGGTCGGCCTGGCGGGGCGAGTGTGTGGGCCACGGGCCGGCGCGGCTATGGCGTGCAGCGCACGCTAGTGGGCCGGCCTGGGAGGAAGCGGGCCGAGTAGGGAGAGGAAAAACTGAGGCCGGTGGGAGGGGCCGTCTAGGCCGGGGAGATAAGGGAAGATGGGCAGCCTAGTTGAATAGTAACATTTGGGAATTTTCATGGAAATGAATGAATGGAGGTTTGGATATTTTGGATAGGGATTTTGATTTCAAAATTTGAAATTTGGGATTCCAATCAAGGGCTTCTAGACTTGAATTTTTGATATTTTTTTGAAAATAGGTTTAAGTTTTTGAAAGGAATTTCGATATAGAGAATAGCAAGGGAATTCAAGGAGAATTTTGATTTTGAATTTTAGAGGAATTAAAGGGTTTTTATTGGAGGGCTTTGAATTACAAAATTCGAACTCTGGTATTTGATAGAGAATTTTGGGATGTGTTTTGAATTTGAGTTTCCCGAGGAAATTCAGAGAGAGAGACATTAGAATCTCGAAATTGGAGTCTTAGGATTTTTGTAGGGAATTTTGGATCCAAAATTTTGGGTTTCAAGGAAGGATATAACTGAGATCTATGGCACCTAGTTCTTAATCACATATAAAGAGTGAAAAATTTTAAAATTAGGGTTTTATTAAAATAGTTTTTAATGGTCCAAAAACCGAGGAGTTATAGTCGCCCCACATTTTGAACTTTTGTTCTTTATTTGCCCCTCACGTTGCTTTCTTACTTAAAATTTTCAAGAAATAACCATTTTG
The DNA here is from genome assembly GCA_003991445.1 of Oryza meyeriana var. granulata. Taxonomy (NCBI): domain Eukaryota; kingdom Viridiplantae; phylum Streptophyta; class Magnoliopsida; order Poales; family Poaceae; genus Oryza; species Oryza meyeriana. The sequence goes on along the minus strand of RYFJ01000220.1, from coordinate 234,948 downwards.
CCCCTATATAATCAACTGGAGGTGGTCAACTACAAATCCTAGCCTAGCCATGAAACATAAAATGTGCCAGTGCTTTTGTAGCAACAGAATTTCACATATTCGTGACATAGTAAAAATTATCATAATACAATTATCTTTGATAATTAACTTGCGTACATACATATCTATGATGGACATTACGGAGAATAAGTTGCCTCTAATTCACTGATCCTACTATAGGTTTTATCACCGAGCAAGAAAAATAAAATGGGACATGGGTGCACATATTTGAAAACAAAATATAAAAATTCTATTCACTAATGGCAAAATGATCTTTTGATGCACTATTAGGAAAATAAGGAATAAAAGTTAGCAAAGGGCAATAGAGGGAGAGGCAATTTTGCAGGGGCAAATAAGGAAAGTGGTCAACTTCTTGGGGATAACTACAGAGTTGCAACAGAAGGGATTACCTACTTGTGAATTTATAGAAAGTCTTATTGTTGCAACAATCCAAAATAGCATGAGCATCATTTATTACAAGAGGATGCAACATCTTAAATCGACAACGGCAATAACTTATTTTGTAACATTCCAAATGAGCGATGAAACACTAAAATACTTATCGCAAATACTTGTGACAAACTATTGCAACATCTCATATATTTTGAAGGTGATGACCTTTTCAAATTCTTCGGCCTCCTTTGGAATGGAGCAATTTTAAAGAATTTTATAGTGAAAACAAAGTATAATCTTGACGGCATTTTAAATTGAAATACACCATATAAAATCAACGGAGGTAGTACATGCTATGATCTTTTTCTTCGAGGAAGTACATGCTATGATCTAGTCATTAAATTTCAAATATAAATGACTGGGAGGAGTTCTACATACTTTTGAACCTGTTTTAATTTCTTGCCTCCATTAATGGTGAATATGCGCATTTCTTATCACAGGAGAAACCTCCCATTTTACCTTTACTTTTTTTAACGGAATTTTACCCTCATTAATTTAAATATATCAAAGTCAATTTGATTTCATCAAAGGGCACTTTCATGTGGCATATGCTTGCGTGCGTACACACTAATCTTGTTTTGGAACAGCTCGAGGCATGGTCCCCATGGACGCTTTCGTGCATCCAAGATAATCTTGTTTTGTCTAAGGATAATAATCAGGTCTATAAAATAAATATCGCCTCAATATATACAACCACACTACCACATAAGCTGCTTCTAAAAGGGAAAAAAATGGCAGACGAGTCTCACGGCTACGTCTACATTGGCTTGGCTGTCGTGTCGTTGTTCGTAGTGCTACTCGCCAGACGCAGGCGCTCGCCAGCAGCGCATGGCGACGGCGGGCTACGGCTGCCGCCGGGGCCATGGCAGCTGCCGGTCATAGGTAGCCTGCACCATATTGTGGGACAGCTCCCACATCGCGCGATGCGCGACCTGGCTCGTCGCCACGGGCCGGTCATGCTGCTCTGGATCGGCGAGGTGCCCACGCTCGTCGTGTCGTCCCGGGACGCGGCGCGAGAGGTGATGAAGACCCACGACACGGCGTTCGCGACGCGGCCGCTGAGCGCCACCTTGCGCGTGATTACCAGCGGCGGTCGAGACATCGTCTTTGCCCCGTACGGGGACTACTGGCGCCAGGTCCGAAAGATCGCCGTCACGGAGCTACTCACCGTGCGTCGCGTCCACTCCTTCCGCTCCATCCGCGAGGAGGAGGTCGCCGCCATGCTGCGCGCGGTCACCGTGGCCGCGGCGGCCGCGCGCCCCATGGAGATGCGCGCCGCGCTCTCCACGTTCATGTCCGATGTCACGGCGCGCGTCGTGTTCGGCAACCGGTGCAAGGACCGCGAAGAGCTTCTCCGCCAGCTCGACCACACCGTCGAGCTCGCGGCGGGGTTTAACCCGGCCGACCTGTGGCCGTCGTCGCGTCTCGCCGGCCGGCTCAGCGGTGCCGTGCGCCGCGCCGAGGATTGCCGAAACACGGTGAACGGCATCCTCGACGGCATCATCCAGGAGCACCTGGAGAGGACTGGCAGCGACGGCATCGGTGCCGCCGGAGAGGACCTTCTCGACGTGTTGCTAAGGATTCAGAAGGATGGCGGGCTCAAATTTCCGCTCGACATGGAGGACGTCAAAGCCATCATCACTGTAAGTGACTGCTACGTGTTCTTCCTAATAAATAATAAACTGGTTTTGTCCTCGCTGACACTCTAATTGATTGATATAGTTTTATACAAAATGTAAAAACAGTTGTATACAAAATGTCGAAATACAATTAGTCAATTACCATTACAAAGCCAATATCCCCCGTCGGCTTTCTCCCCCTTCCTAAAAAAAGTGTCGCGTGCAGGACATCTTCAACGCCGGCAGCGAGACGTCGGGGACAACACTGGCGTGGGCAATCGCAGAGCTGATTAGGAACCCCACAGCCATGCAAAAGGCGACAGCTGAGGTGCGGCGTGCCTTCGCCGGGGTCGGCGCTGTGTCAGAGCCTCTCGGCGAACTCCAGTACCTGCACCTTGTCATCCGAGAGACATTACGGCTGCACCCGCCACTGCCACTGCTGCTGCCACGCGAGTGCCGGGAGCCGTGCCGGGTGCTCGGCTACGACGTGCCGCGCGGCACGCAGGTGCTGGTCAACGCCTGGGCGCTCGGCCGCGACGAGCGGTACTGGCCCGGCGGCTCGCCCGAGGAGTTCCGACCGGAGCGGTTCGACGACGGAGAGCCGGCCGCCGCGGTGGACTTCAGGGGAGCCGACTTCGAGCTCCTGCCGTTTGGTGCCGGCCGGCGGATGTGCCCCGGGGTAGCGTTTGGGCTTGCCAACGTGGAGCTTCCGCTTGCCAGCCTGCTCTTTCACTTCGACTGGGAGGTGCCCGGCATGGCCGATCCGACCGAGTTCGACATGACCGAGGCATTCGGCATCACCGCGCGGCGGAAGGCCAACCTCCTACTCCGTCCCATCCTCCGTGTGCCTGTGCCCAGCGTCTAGCTGACGTCGCCTGCCGGCGAGAGCTAGCGTTCGTCAGTATACTATGGTTGCTATGGCACATAGTTAATGGGACCAGTAATCGACTACATTGATATATTGAACTTATATGAACGTTAGCAGACGATCCAACCTGTAATAAAATGGGAAAATTGTACCGGTTAGCTTATGAAATCTGAGTGAAAATGGGTCTATATATCACCCGACAGATTTGACACTCCCCTCCCGCCAAATCACACGAATTTTCAATGGCCCAGATTGCAACAAGATTTGTGCAGCTACAGTGCTTTCCCCACATTATCTTCTTCCTCTTCTCGCGTCCTCCCATCGCCATCTCCACCGCGCCCGATGCCAATGCTGCCACCGCCCCACCCACACATGCCGCTCCACCCTCCCCCGGCTCGTCGGCACCGGAAGCCACCAACGGCGCTGGTGGGCCCCGCCCGACCAGCCTCCTCCCTCCCATCCCTGTCACATCTTCCCCCTTCCCCGTCTCCGGTGGCTTCCCCGTTGCCCCCGTCTCCTAACCGCTTCAACAACGAGCTCCCTCGCCAACAACACCGGCCAACCGCCCTCCTCCTCTCCTGCGGCCGAGGCGCCGCCGCCACCGCCTCACCACCCCGCCACAGCCACCGGGCCACCGCCGTTCTGGCCATCCCTCTAAGCCGCGGAACACCTCCCACTTCCCCGCCCCTAAACCACCCCCCTCCCTCTCCTTCCCCGCCCCCTACCCTGAAATCCTAATCTTGAGGTCCTCTGCTGGAGTTCGGGGCTCGTCTGAGGTCGCCGGAGGTTGTCAGAGCTCACCAGAGACGAAGCCGAGGGCACGAATCTTGAATCAGATCTGAAGGTCAGGAATTCGGGTGAATTTCTCCCTCAAAATCAGCCATGTGTTGTATAGCAAAATCCAATGAAAACTGAGAGAAAATAAGGGCGCGGTCGGTGGTGAGGAGAGAGGATATGCGTGCCAAATTTCCCGCCTCTCTAAACTTTCTGGTCTGCTGAGGATACTATTTTTCACACTGGATCCAAGGATGAGCTATTGTTGGAGACGTAATTGTACAGCGGCCGGCACAGTCGATATTAGGGGTGATCGCTCAGGGTCGTCCCCATGCCTTCCTCTCATAATTGCCTTTCCTTGTGTTGGCCAGCACTGGGGCTTCAATGAAAAACTCGTGGTTCACCAGCTAGCTTGGCTCAGTTCGGTTTGGTTCGTTTGAATTTGTTAACTAACTAAGCCAAGGTTTTAACTCGTTAATTATAAAGAGCCAACTCGAGTTGGCTCGCAAGCTGCTCGGGAGCCAAACGAGCCATGACAAGCAGCGGGCCAACAGCCCAACGTAGCCGCCCAACATGAAAAACGCCATCTCTAACTATAAAACTTCGAACCCTAGTGCCATGTTTCAATTGTTATCCTTACCTATGGTGTGTGGCCGTCTTTAAGTCTTGACTCAATTTATACCTTCCACCCAATATTTAGACTAATCTTGCTATATTTTGGTTGATTGTACAAAAATATGAAACTCATGATGTATTTATTGATTTGCATGTTGGTTTGATGCTTTATTGTATGTAAATATTTGTGAACTTAAACTAATATTAGTTTAAATATGTTGGCTCACAAACTTAACTGCTAGCTCGAGCTAGCAAACAAGCCGAGCTGGCTTGATATTCAGCCCAAGCCCCTAGTCAACACAGTGTTATCAGGACTAGGGTTTGCAATTTCAGTTCGAAATTTCTGAAATTTTGGAAGTTTTGGGAATTTCGAACCCCCCGGCACGACACCATTTCATCCAAAAAATTTAAATTTTTTCAAATTTTTGTGAATTTGGTCAAAAACTGTTTAAATTTCAATAAATTTCATCCCAAATATCCGAAATTTCGGTGCCCCCAGCATAAATACCAAAAACAAAATTGTAAACCCTGATTAGGACGTGATTGCATGTGCGTGATATGGCCATGACAGGCCCAATCTGCCGCGCGTCCATACGACTAGGAGCCACCAGCCCACCAACGACATACTTTGCGAATTTTTTTTATTTTTATTTTTATTTAATAAAATATTTATAAAACTACATTTTTATTTCAAAAATTTACAAAAATATACTCCCGCCGTCCTCTAGGAGGGCGATATGTCTGAAATCGCCCTCCCAGAGGGCGATATGTTGACGTGGCTGACGGCCGTTGGCCGGCGGTCCACGGCCGTCAGCCATTTTGCAGGCGGCCCCCCGGGCCACACAAAAACCGCCCTCGGAGAGGGCGGCAAGGGGGCCGCCTATAAAAATCCTGCCGGGGGGCCGGTCATTTTACAGGCGGCCCCCTTGCCGCCCTCTCAGAGGGCGGTTTTTGTGTGGCCCGGGGGGCCGCCTGCAAAATGGCCAACCCCCCGGCCTGCAAAATGGCCGACCCCCCGGCCGGCCATTTTGCAAGCGGCCCCCTTGCCGCCCTCTCAGAGGACAGTTTTTGTGTGGCCGAGGGGCCGCCTGCAAATGGCCGACCCACGGGCCGGCCATTTTGCAGGCGGCCCCCTTGCCGCCCTCTGGGAGGGTAGTTTTTAGCCCGGGCAGTATAAAACCCCCTCCCAGACTCCAAAAATGTCATAAAATTCACTGAAATTACAGAAAAAAAGAGAGAGCTGAGAGCAAGCCTAAACGAAAGCAGCGAAGCTCTGTCAGCTTACTGATTTGTCTGCAGGTAAAATCTATTATCTCTTTGTAATTTCTATTTCTATACATAAATTGATGTAGTATTGTACTGGTTATGTGTATAGTACTATATGAAAATAAGTTGTTACTCGTAGATCTGTAGGTCTTTAGTTAATGTGTTAGATGATTTAATTTTTATAGAGATGTGAAGAAAATATTGGTATCTAGTTTAACTGTATTTTTTCATCAACAGAAATGTCAAATAAGGTGATATTTCAGTTATTTCACGGGCAAGGGAATGTTAGATATGGTCCAGAAGGGGTAGATCTGTCAGATTTTAGTTCAACGGCTAAGGGGATTGATAGACCAGCTGAGAGAAGTTTTGGGTCAGTGTATAACTGGCTGATGCGAGGGTTTCGATTGAACCCCGAGCTCAGCACAATAACCTTGTATGTAGTAGTCAGTTGTGCAGCTGAAGGTTTTTTTTGGGAACTGATGCCGGTGGATTGCACTGCCACTTGGAGATGGTATGTGGAGAATGCATTTCAACGTGTTTGGCCACTGGGCATACTTGTGTCGATATATGAGAAAGAAAACACTGCTGGTGCAATGCCCGTGCAAGATGATGAGGGTCCAAGTACGACGGGAAGTAATAGCGAAACAATGGAAAAAAATGAAGAAGGGAATGAAGGAGGGAATGAAGAAGATAGACAGCCAACAGGTGTGGCAGATGAGGGAGAACAAATCAATAGAATCGTTGAAGAAATGGATAGAGAAGATTCTGAAAACGAGCAAGCAGAGCAGGATGATTCATCTGATGAGGACACCATGATGCCTACAGAATGGAGCAACCAGGATTTCTCTAGGCTTTCTATCTCCGAGGGACATCATGTGTCATGAGAGTACAAGGAAAATGAGGTCATCGAAGAGGCTAAATATGCATATGTAGAGGATTTAAAAGGGGCACTAAAACAATGGGCCGTGTCACTTCAAAGAGAGTTCTCAGTCGTGAAGTCAAGCAAATCGGTCTATGAAGTAAAGTGCATGAAGGATGGGTGTCCATGGCGGGTGCACGCATTCAAGGGTAAATGGAAAGATTATTGGCAAGTTTCAATCGTGACTGAGCATTCATGTTATTTACCCGGTGTTGAAAAATATCACAGAAACATGACATCTGCATTTGTTGCGACAGAGATGTACTCCCATATTATTAACAATATGGGGTACGAACCAAGGTCAATTGTTAGACATATTGAAGAGAAATTTAAATACACAATTAGCTATGTTAAGGCTTGGAGGGCAAAACAGAAGGTTGTAGAGATGAGATTTGGCACATTTGAAGCATCCTATGATAATTTGCCTCGTCTATTAGGCTGTATTCTTCAGAGGAATCCAGAGACGTGCTACGACCTAAAAGCCTTTCCATCAATTCACCATGGTAATAAAAGTGTCTTGCAATGAATATTCTTTGCATTAGGTGCTTGCATTCAGGCATTTGTCCATTGTCGTCCCATCCTCTGCATCGATTGGACATTTCTGATCAGAAAGTACAGAGGGCAGATCTTAACAGCAATTGGAGTTGATGGAAACAACCAAGTTCTACCAGTTGCTTTTGTTTTTGTTGAGAGTGAGAACACCGATAGCTGGTATTGGTTTCTAGAAAGGGTTAAGTCTGTAGTTGTACGGATGAGACCAGACGTATGCCTTATACATGACCGTCACATCGGCTTGCTGCGTGCAATTGAGGAATTGAGATATGGATGTGTTGAGAAGGGATACCCACCAAGGTGGTCTGATGTCCAAAGCAGATGGTGCATGCGTCATATGGGTGCTAATTTCTACAGACAGTTTAGAAATAAGCACCTTATGGATCTTTTCAAGAGTCTTTGCGCCCAGAATCAAGAGAAGAAATTCAAGGAGCTTTGGAGGAGGTTGGATGAGCTGACCTCTAAACAAACAGATGAGCAGTCCAGGAGGGCTACCATTGGAGGGGATGAGGCTCCACAAGCTCTTGAACCTCTATCAACTGACGGACTTCATATGAGAAGAAGGTCTGCATCCTCAGTTAGAAAATTTTCAGATTGGATTGAGAATGAGCCAAAGGAGAAATAGGCATTGTTGTATGACAAGGATGGTTTTCGATTTGGCATAATGACCACAAATTTGGCAGAGGTTTATAACTGGCTCCTCCACGCAGGCCGCACGCGGCAGCGGTTGGGCACCGGATCCTTTCGAGGGGGACGACTTGGAGGACTCGGGTGAGGAGATCCAGGAGATACTACCAGCCTCGCAGCTCGAAGGAGCTTCACCACCACAGACACAGGACCCACCAGCTGCCACACCCATGCAGACGACCCGCGCTGGCCGTGCCGTACCACTAGACCGGCTAACGTACTCCCAGGGGCAGGTGCGAGCGTAGGGTAGGAAGACAAAGAGGGCTAGAGGTTACGGTCAGGGCCCGTAGTACGTTGCATCAGTGATAGTTTATCTGTTGTATATCATATTTTATTAATTCTACGTATACTGAAGAAACCTCTTTATTTTATTTACGCTCGTCGATCATTTACGATCTATGTTTGTGACGAAACTAATCAAAAATATGAAATTTTCAGTTTCAATTTTACGGCGAAAGTACATTCCGAGCGGTGACAACCGAATACACGTTAATTGCATACGAACATAATGAAATTATCCATACAAAGAGTACAAACGGCACATCAAACGTTTCTAGTTATCGTTATCACATGCCTTAGGGAATTTTAAACAGATAACCAAGTAGAGATGTAACTACTATGTGCAGCGTGGGTACTTCCTCTTTCTTGCCGCCACAGATATGCCTGTCCGGACCGTCCGGACAGGATGACGATGGTCCGGACTATATAATGCAAAACAACAATTTATACAGTACGGACCGTCCGAACAGGATGACGATGGTCTAGACTATATACTGTGAAACGGCAATTTGTACAGTTCGGACCGTCCGTATATAGTGCGGACCATCCGGACAGTACTCTGGGCTGCCTGCAAAGTAGCTAGTCCGGACCGTCCGTATACAGTGCGGACCGTCCGGACCGACTTTGCAGGCGGCCCCTCGGTGACCCAAAAACCGCCCTCTCAGAGGGCGGCAAGGGGGCCGCATGCAAAATGGCCGGCCCGTGGGTCGGCCATTTGCAGGCGGCCCCCGGCCACACAAAAACCGCCCTCTGAGAGGGCGGCAAGGGGGCCGCCTGTAAAATGGCCGGCCCCCGGCAGGATTTTTACAGGCGGCCCCATTGCCGCCCTCTCAGAGGGTGGTTTTTGTGTGGCCCGGGGGGCCACCTGCAAAATGGCTGACGGCCGTGGACCGCCGGCCAACGGCCGTCAGCCACGTCAACATATCGCCCTCTGGGAGGGCGATTTCAGACATATCGCCCTCCCAGAGGACGGCGGGAGTATATTTTTGTAAATTTTTGAAATGAAAATGTAGTTTTGTAAATATTTTATTAAATAAATATAAAAATAAAAAAATTCCATACTTTGCTACTTATGGGCCGTCACGCTTGGCTTGCCCAACATACCGCATGTATATTAGCAAGTTCTAGTATTTGACATAGCTATTAAAAAGAGGGGTAAAAAAATTTATTTATTTTCTTAGAATAGATGAGGTGCTGACCTAAACTGATTAGATAATAATGATGGTAAGGAATAGTATGTGTAGTTTACTGATAAATATTATCTTTTATAAATATTAGATTATTATATTTAGAATAAATTTAAATTTATTTTAGAAGGGAGGGAGTAGGAGCCACCAGATCACCGACGTGGCTACTTTCGGAGCTGCATATGTACTGCCGTTGCTTTTCTTTTCTCTCCTCCGATCAGAGGTCGAGGTTGTTGGTGTCTCGCTAGCCCAAAGCCACAGCCCACAGCAACGCTGGCTGTCCTTGTTTCCTTGCTTGTCATTGCCAACGTCTGTGTCATGGTCACCCAAGTATTTTTGTTTTATATTCTTGTTTTTTCCTTTTGGCTGTCGTGTCTGCTAGCATCTTGTGTCGCACCCTGCCACACAGACACTTAGGCCATTGTCATACTCCCTCCCTTCTAAAAAAATCAATTTCTACATTTTAAATTTTATTCTAAAATAAATTAATTTCTATTATTTTACCTATCTTCGATCCGTAAATTGAAAAATTTTATCTCTTTAATATCCTCACATATCCACTTACTAATACTATTTTTTATTGATAAGAGGTATTTTAATCATTTGTTTTTCTTCTTAATTTTTCCTTGGAAATCTAGGAGTGGGTTTTTCTAGGACAGAGAGTAAGTATTTGTTGGCTTCTCAGAAGAGCCTTCTCGTGAAATTTGGAGACCCTATATAAAATCTTAACCGAGTCTTAAAATTAAGTGATGATTAACAAAATAAAATAATAGTAATTTATATGAGTCAACGATATAGTATGTAGCAATATAAATAAAATTGTATCTGTTGCATAATCTTCAATTAAGAAGATCATTCTTTTAGTCTTATTTTAAATGAGATCTTCAATGATACAAGATGTAAAGAAAAAAATTTAATTTAGTGATGCCTGGTTTTGTCAAGTATTAAAAAAAATTGAGAAATAAGATTACAATGTATTCTCTTTGCCTCAAAATGCAACTACTTTTAGAATTCAAATTTGTCTCAAAATACAACTATTTTTCCACTTACTTATGTATCCCAATCAATCATAAACATCCCACATTTAATTTTTTTCACCTACTTTCATGTCTTAACCAATTATCGGTGTGCGTACACCGTATACAAGGATCCAGCAGGACCCCTTTTGTGAGTTCGGCCAGGGTGAATGCGCTTGGTTCGGCGTCTGGTTGTTAGTGAGAGTATGCAGCAAAAAGTTTATACAGGTTTAAGCCGTATGGTGGCGTAATACACTACTTCTATTGTGTTCTTGGTTTTTTAAAGGTTTTTGGAAAGTGCTTATAAGACTTAGAATCTTAGAGTTGGTTTTTGGCTTTAGATCCAATTCCTCTTTTCCTGGCTTTGGCTCTCCCCTTATAACTCTTGGGGGAAATACCACAGTTGTCAACCTATGGGGATCACATATGTCATTACAGAATTAGTTATGGTTGGTCATGTTTTTTGCTGACCAGTGGGCCCAGTCGCCTATCCTCCTAGGGGCCCTGTCGAAGCAAGTCTGGAGAGAGAGGATAGCCGCTCACCAAGCGTCTAGGTGTGGCCGTCGAGTGTTTGTTGGGAAAGATTTGGCTTGCCATGCTGGCCGTGGGCCCCTTCGGTCAGCCTCCCATAAAAGTACGTGAAACACAGTGAATTACTGCCAGCCCACGCCCCTTGCCAGAAAAGTATAATGATAGCATACGGCGTGGGGTATAGAGCTGTCTTGTCTTCCACACCGCACACTCGGTAGATATACATCCCGTTGCCCTTAATTGGAGAGGAATGAGAAGGCCGAAGCGAAGCATCGTGCTCCATCGTGTCATCATTAATGCCTCTACCTTCGTGCCAAACCCGAGCTGCTCGGAGAGGTCGAGATCAGGGGTAGGGCAAGGTTGTCCCTCGAGCGCGACCGCCGCAGCCACGTGCTTGGAACCCATCCCGAGCTCAACCCTTGAAGTCGCGAACTCAGGGCCTTACATGTTGGACCTAGGGGATTTCGGACGTGACTTCGAAGTTGTCGTGAGTTATGCGTACGGACTTTAAATGAGTGATGACGTAACGCTAGGCTGCTCCGAGCTACCGGTAGTAAGAGTCCTGATTCTCACTTCACCGACATCAATTACAATTATTTCTTTCATCAACTTTAATTTCTTTAAGAAAAATGATATAAATAGTTATATTATGAGATGGGGTACGAGAAAAATAAAAGAGCCTGGCTGCGAGATAGAACAGATCAGTGGATTCCCTAATGGCCGACGGCAGATGCCTGCAGGCAACAGTGCAGAGCGTGCTGCAGGTACTCCAGCGGTGCGGGCGGTGCCGGTGCGGCATGCCGTCATGGCGCCGGGCGTCAGGCAGCCAAGCGTGGTAAAGCATCAGGCCAGGGTGTCGAGGGCGGTCGTCTTGTCTGGTTCGTCAGTCGAGCGCAGCGCCGCAGCGGCAGCGGCGTGTCGCGATCGGGATTCGGGCGTCAGGCTATGCGGTAATCGACAAAAGGAAAACGAACAGACGTCTGAACGCTCCCGCTCCTACCTAGACCTTCTCCCACCTGTTCGGCCTGCCAGCCAGCTACCTTGGCCTACTATACACAGCCAAAGTGGGGCCCTGTGCGGTCGCACAGCTGGCACTCCCTCAATGACATGCCTGCTTCTTACTTGTGCCTGGCCCTCTTTGTCCCTAGCGCTGTGATCTGTACCGCACACCACAATTGTTATCGAGTCTCCCTCATGTTACATCGACATCGATACAATTGGCTACTACGACTACGATAAATTTGTTCTCAGCTACATCGATATTGGCATTAGGGGCTATCATTCTTGAGTATTGTTATCGGTTTCTACTCCAGTTTAAACATCTACATTGACGAAGGATATTAGAGCATCCGGTAACCAGAATGATATTAAAACTAGTAGATATCTCCATGCGTTGCTGCTAGAACGTAAGAATATACGGCTTTTGATTGAAGCCAAGATTTAACATATGAAAAGAGAATTTGGTACTATAAATATTTACAGGTTGACACGTTAGAGTACTCTATCATGATAGTTAACCAAATTGACTGTGAGAGCTGAGGAAGATCTATAGAACATTCATTCATAGAATGCATATGTAATCGTTGCATAGTACTGGCAGACCAAAGTCCAATGGTGCAGTCCCAATCAGACATGCACGGGCGAAGACATCTTTTATCTGTTGTCTGTCAGTTTATTGCACAAACATCGTACTGTAGACCCTATGAACTCAGGTATCAAACTATTAATGCAAGTTTCTTTTAACTAAATCATAAAAACAGAAAACTGGCTATTGGGATTACTGAATCAGAACAGCGTATGAGCACAACACAATTTTAGTCCTCTAGTGCTCTTTTCTGGCATAATTAGATGGGAAAAATATTGATTACTATGAGAATCAGATCCCACACCAAAGAGCTAGTGGACTCACAAAAGAACAGGAAATTTTAAATGGCACATTGTTACTATCGATTCATGAACTCCATTTTCTCCCGAAAAGGAAAAAGGAAAGCTGGTTTACAGTGCACCCGAGGTATTACTGAAGTTCTGTTCCAATGCTACAAGCATCTTAATCAAATTCCTGTGTCCGGCAAAAAAAAGATAATTGTTTCTCAAGATCAAGATGATAATTTCTTTGTAAACCTAATACCTTTGTCAATTATGCTACATTTCTTCGCATTCTGCATGATAACATTCAAATATAAGTAAATAGGTTGAATTAACAGTGTCTAGCAAACTGTTGGCACCGCTTGCACAGACAGGCATGTTTTGACATCTCGACCAAAAGTCCTGGTATAGAATCATGACTAACAGCGTAACACTACCAAATCATTAAGTTGCAAAGTGAACCAAATCACCCGTACATGGAATGGGAACATAACTGTAACGCCCCGTTTTCTATGTGGCGTTAAAAACTAAATTAATAAAAACCTATATGAGAAAATTTCATTCTTTGATTATTGTGTCGTAAGTGTGCCAGGATCTCTATCGGTTTTCCTTCCCTTGATTCAAAAAAATTCATCCCCTCAATATTCCCATTCCAAAATAATTCCGACGTTCAAATTCTTGAATTCAAACTTCCTTCTTAAATCCCTATCGGCAAATCCCCTCAAATACCCAAATTCCGCATCTGATCCAAAGGTTCAAATCAAAATCCAAAATCCCTTCTTTGCCTATCTGCAAGTTACCATAAAACAAATTTGAATTTGAATTCCAAATTTAGATTCGATTTTTCCCTCCCTTTGAATCCTTCCCCAGTAAACTCTATGATTAAAACACAAATGCATTCCAGAAACCTCACCATTTCCGATTCCAATTGTTTCCTACAATCCCTTGAATTTTTCCTAAGTTCAAATATATATATATATATATATATATATATATATATATATATATATATATATATATATATATATATATATATATGTATGTATATGTATGTATGTATGAATTCAAAACTCAGCTCAAATGTCCTTTCTATCCTCCTAAACAATTGCCTGAAAATTTGGAGGTGTTACTATGCAAGCTGGGCCACCCCATTCTTTCCTTCACCACTGCTCGGCCCAACTCCATCCCCCTTGGCGCAAGCTTGCCGCTTCCCTCCTTCTCATCTAGGCCTTGGCCCGCCTTTCCCCATGCGCCACCGCAGTCCATGGCCTGTGCACAAGGGAAGCCGCGCGCGAGCACCGCGCCCCGCTGGATCACTGCCGTGTGTCCCCAAGGGCACTGGGCCATCGTCTGATCTGCCTCACTCGCCTGCAGAATTTTTACTGTTACTAATTTAATTTTTTTTTAATTTATAAAACTAATTTTTGATTTGAGTCATTTGCAGATCTACCCTCTTGCCGCCCTGGGCCACGGCGGTATTTAAAAACCGCCGTGGCCCAGGGCGGCGAATGGCATCCCCGTCAGGCGCGGCTAACGGCGCCGGCCGCCGTTAGCCTGGGGAGGCCACGTGGCCTTGCCGCCCTGGGGGACGGCGGCGAATGCCCCCAGGGGGCTGAATGCAAAATTGCATTCGCCGCCGTCCTCCACGGTGGTTTTTAGCATAGTGAATGGACGGTCCGCACAAGGATCGGACCATCTGAATCTAGGGGGCTGCCTGTAAAATGTTTTTTTTCTTTTTTTTGATTTTTTTTCTTAACTAGCAACACGAGAATAGCAAAATCTCGTGAAGGTGCAGCTCAAACCGATGTAAGATGTGGTCTGTAGAAAATTATGAGTGTGCTTTAAAAACCGTGCTGAAACTTCGGACCTCAAAAACTCAATCTTCCCGGCCAAATTTCGCAAAATTTTTTTGGACAAACCCGACAAAGTGGGGGGAAGCGGATGTAAAATTTTCTGTAGATGTCCGTAGAGTACTTATTTGTCCGATTCCAAGACCGTATGCGAAAGTTATGACTCTTTTAAGGTAGGTAGCGCGCGTTACAACAATTTGCTATATATTCGTCGCGCTGGCCGTGGATTCGGACGGTTCGATCCTTGTGCGGACCGTCCGTTTACTATGCTAAAAACCGCCGTGGGGGACGGCGGCGAATGCATTTTTGCATTCGGCCCCCTGGAGGCATTCGCTGCCGTCCCCCAGGGCGGCAAGGCCACGTGGCCTCCCCGGACTAACGACGGCAGGCGCCGTTAGCCGCGCCTGACGGGGATGCCATTCGCCGCCCTGGGCCATGGCGGTTTTTAAATACCACCGTAGCCTAGGGCGGCAAGAGGATAGATCTGCAAATGACTCAAATCAAAAATTAGTTTTATAAATTAAAAAAAAATTAAATTAATAACAGTAAAAATTCCTCACCTGCACGTGCCTGCCCAAACCGCTCCCGCGCGGACGACTGCCCGCCTTCTCTCCTCTCTTTAGGCCCGCCTGTCGGCCCCGTGTACCCCGCACACCCGCTCGCTCCCCTCTGCGCGGTCGTCCATGTCCTCCTGTTCCATCGCCACGCCCTTCCACCGTTCAGTCAAATGCCACCCCTGACCCCGCTAGCGTCATGGTGACCCCACCACCTCCCTCTCTCTCAGCCGCACCACGACAATGAATGGACAGTGGCTGCCGCATCCTCTTTCCCTCTCCTCTCTCCCTCCTGTCCCCTCACCCCTGTGAGCTGCCCAGCCAAAAGCCAAGCCACCTATGTCACAATCGTCCTCGCCACGCTACTCCTTCCGCGCTCCGAATTTGATTTCCACCACTTGACCCACCATCATTGGCTGCCCCTTGCATCCCCGTCGTCGAACGGTCTCTCGCCCCCACGAAACTGCCTGCCGCTCGGCGCCCCTACCTTGGCCGGGCGCCAGCCGAGCGCTGGGCCTCCCCACTCCAAACCGACCTCGTCGCACCCCCTTAGCGCTTCCTCCTCTATAAATCCAACCGCAGGGCTTCCCTTTCTCCTTCTCTGTTTTTGGCCCCAAGCAGCGAACCTCTAGCCCCCCTTCTTCCCTGACGTCGTCTGAGCTGCACCGCCGCCGCAGGGCTTCCCCAACCGCACGACTCCATCGTCCACTGCCTTCACCACCGCATCGTTGGCGCCGCACCGGTCTCGGAGCGCCATCGCCTCACTGCTCTACCGCTTCTTCCCGCCTCTGCCTCCCTCATCTTCTCGCCGCTGCCGCCGGCAATTTCCCCCATCACCGCGCCACCGACACCGTCCTCTCTTGTCGGTGAGCTTCCCCACACCACCGCATTACATGAGATCCCTCTAAGCTCCTCATGGCCGCGCTTTAGCCACTGGTTCCCTTTTCTTCCTTCCTCGCCGTGCTGCCCCCTCCGCCGCCGTAAGGCGCCGTTGTCCGCTGAACCCCGGCGACCATTTAACCGTGCGCACACGCGTCGTGTGGACCGGCACAAAGCCCAGCTGAAGCAAATCGCGTAGCGCTGCCCCTTCTTTCCCCCTGCCCCCGCCGCCAACCGCCGTCGCTCGTCCTCTGGCAGATCCGAGCTGTTGAGCTCGTTCCTCATCCTCCCCTCTATCCGCTGGTGTTGACCACTCTCCCCGGCTCGGCGCCGTTCGTCAGAGCCGTTCGGCCAGCGTGAGCCGTGCGATCCTGGACCGGCCTCCCCTCCTCCCTAATCTGATTCCGGACCGAGCAACGTGGCTGCCACATAGGCGGAAAATTTACTGTTACTAATTTAATTTTTTTTTAATTTATAAAACTAATTTTCGATTTGGAACATTTGCAAATCTACCCTCTTCCTGCCCTGGGCCACGGCGGTATTTAAAAACCGCCGTGGCCCAGGGCGGCGAATGGCATCCTCGACACCCGGGCTAACGGCGCCCGGCGCCGTTAGCCCCGGGAAGGCCACGTGGATTCGCCGCCCTGGGGGACGGCGGCGAATGCCTCCAGGGGGCCGAATGCAAAATTGCATTCGCCGCCCTCCCCCAGGGCGGCTTATAGCCATTCGCCGCCCTGGCAGAGGGCGGTTTTTTTGCCTCCCCCTATAAAATCCCTTCCTGCAGTCGCCGCGCGTCATTTCTCCTTTCCGCCTCCAGCGTTCGTCCAATAGAGCTGAGGGAAAGGAGGAGAAGTACAGCGGCGAAGCCCTGACAGATTTTTTAGCCGAATCCAGGTATTTTTTTTGCTCTCCCTCTATTATGTAGTCAATTTTTTAGACAAATGTTAATTAGTAGTAGACTTGTAGTATAATATCCGATATAGTATGAAAATATTAGCGGTTTGGCATAACCTTCGTTAGTGTTAAATTTATTTGGCCGTACTAGAAGAACATAGCGGAGAGGTAGTAAATTGTAGATATTTTAAAAATAAATATGCTCCGCCATGGCCATCGTTGGTATACGTTATTTTGACACGTTAGATAAACCTAGCGTATAACTTTATTAGCGTCGTTGGGTCAGTTTGTAAAATATAGAAACGGTAATGGTTTGACTCATACGTATAGCCTTTTTATGGAACGAATATTGATTAGTACATATTAATAAAATATTTTTTTGAACAGAAATGGCAAATAGAGTTGTATTCGCGATATATCATGGTGAAGGAAATGTCAGACAAGGACAATATGGGGTAGATTTATCGGAGTTCAACGTAGCACAAAAGGGAATTATAGCTCCAGCTGAGAGAAGTTTTCCTGGAGTTTACAATTGGTTAATGAGGGGATTCGGAGTAGATCCTCTAGTAAATGCAATTACGGTGTACGCACTGGTTAGCTGGGCTGTGGAAGGTTTTTGGTGGGAATTGATGCCAATAGATTCAACGGCCAGCTGGGTATTTTTTGTGGAGAGTGCACTGCAGCGAGGATGGGCACCGAGCATCCTAGTGGTAGTGCATGACGTGGTCAGCATTGATCAGGCTGGTCCGAGTACAGCAGAAGGGCCCGATGAAACAGGGGAGCAAAATGAGGCAGAAGACGAGGGTGCCAAAGAGGAAGGAGGCCAAGAAGACATGGGACCGGGGGGGTTTGCAGATGAAGGGGAGAGACACCCAGGTCTAGTACAGGAGATGGAAATTGAAGACTCAGAACCTGAGCATATGGAGGATGATGATTCTTCAGAGGACGATGTACACCCGGCAGAATGGGACAACGAGGACTTCTCCGGACTCGTTGTCTCAGAGGGGCACACCGTGGCATGGGAGTATCGGCAGAATGAGGTGGTGCAAGGCGCTAGATACGCCGAAAAAGCACAGTTGACAGAGGCTGTGAAGATATGGGCCGTGTCACTTGGGAGGGAGTTCTGGGTATCAAAGTCCACAAGATCGGTGTACGAAGTGAAATGTGCAAGTTCAAGCGATGGATGTCCATGGAGGATGTACGCATCCAGGAAGAAATATGACGACTGTTGGTCCGTGTCAATCGTGACGAAGCACAACTGCCATCTTCCGGGTGTTCAGAAGTACCACAAGAACATATCATCTGCATTCATCGCTTCAGAGCTGTATTATGCTGTTGTGGAGAACCTCTGGGCAAGGATCTGCCCCGAGCACCTCTGCTTGGATCTCTACCGAGGACGACCTCCTTCCGGAGCAGGACGTGATCGGGTCGTCACAGCTCGGAGGTGCACCACACACACAGCCGCACGACGCCGGTGCTTCCCCTGCTGCTCAGGCGGTCCGAGCCACCCGTGGGGTACCGGCGGACCGCCTGACGTATTCGCGCGGGCACGTGCGAGCGCAGCCTAGGAGGACGAGGAGGCGTATGACCTAGGGGCTATTGTTGTATTTATTTATTTATAGGTCTCGCATTACTTGTTTAAATTTGTCATGTCCATATTCACCCCCTGTAGACTCGATCCAATCCTTCAGATACATTGTATGCTAACAATGTAGTCTTCCTTGTTGTATTTCGTACTATGGGTGTCGCATTCATCATGCCGCAATGCGAACGGCTCGCATCTACCTAATATCACTATGCTATTGTACGTGCACTGCGTTAAGTATCGACCGAGTGGATGACGAATAATAGAATATATCGTCTTCCAATGTTGAATTAAAAATCATTTAGTACGTACATTGCGCAAAAATTTGGAAAAAAAAATCATAGGCCATAACATTCTGTTCGCCTGGGGTCCTAAGCCCCTCACGTAAAACGGATCGGCCTATTACCATGTCATTACTTAAGTTTTACCGAAAATAAACTTGAAAAAATTATCAGCACGATTTTACAAACCAACGCCCACCATCGTCGGATTATGAAAAAAAAACTTTCAAAAACATACCCTAAACCACAATTAAAACTAAATTTCGTTAAGCGTGTTGGCGAAAGACGGGGAGGAGTGGATTGCGAGTGCCGATCCAGACATACGAGGAGTGGAATGCGAGTGGCGATCCGGAAATACCCTCAATTTGACAAGTTCTTTTCACGACGTGAACAATATATGATATTTGGTTTTTTTTAAACATCGACCCAATAAATATAATGGCACAATAAATAGAATTTAAGAATTTAATTTTGACAAATAAATTTTCAAAAATTTTGGGGTTAAAAATTAGCAACAAAATTTTTAAATTTGGTAATTTGCAAATGGCTCCAGGGGGCCAAGGCCTGGGCTGGGCAATGGTCCGATCGGGAGGGGGCAACGGTCCGATCCCTAGACGGACTGTCCGATCTGAGGCAACGGTCAGTCCGATCAACGGTCCAATCCGGAGGCAACGGTCCGATAATGTGCATTCCGATGGCCCGATCCCTGGGCGGATGGTCTGATCTTGGGCAATGGTCAGTCCGATCAACGGTTCGATTCGAGGGGCAACGGTCCGATATCTAATCGGACGGTCCGAATCGTCGGATCGGACCGTCCGATCCCTATGCGGACGGTCCGATCCGAGGATTCGGACCGTCCAATCGCTGCGCGGACGGTCCGATCCGAGGATTCGGACCGTCCAATCGCTGCGCGGACGGTCCAGTGCATTCGCCGCCCTGGGGGACGGCGGCGAATGTCCCCAGGGGGCCGAATGCAAAATTGCATTCGCCGCCCTATGTCACCCGGGGCTAACGGCGCCGGGCGCCGTTAGCCCCGGGGAGGCCACGTGGATTCGCCGCCCTGGGGGACGGCGGCGAATGTCCCCAGGGGGCCGAATGCAAAATTGCATTCGCCGCCCTAGGGTAGGCGGTTTTTAAATACCGCCGTGGCCCAGGGCGGGAAGAGGGTAGATTTGCAAATCTTCCAAATCGAAAATTAGTTTTGTAAATTAAAAAAAAAATTAAATTAGTAACAGTAAATTTTCCACATAGGCGCCACGTGCCTGCCGTTTCGGCCTAATAAACCCACGGACTGCGGCCTGGTCTCATGTGGGCCGCCTGCCACCTAATGGGCCGCCAGTGCCCCTTCCGCTCACAGGCCAACTCCTCCCCCTCCCTTGGGCCATCGCCCATTAAACGTGGCCCGCTAAGGCCGGGTCCACTGTCCTCCCCTCCCCTCGGTGGACCGGTTCCACCATGGGCTAAAGGCCCATTTTCCTCCTCCCTCTCCCCCTCATTGGCTTGCAGGCCTATTTGTCAGTCTCTAGAAGAATATTCTTAGGAATATTCTTTTCCAAAACCCCAATAAACCCTTTATTCTCTATCTAGAAATTCATTTAATTTTTTGAAATTCATATCTAATTATTCGTAGCTCCGATTGACTTCGTTCCAACTCTAGTAATTTTCTAAAATTGAGATCTATCTAATGGCACTATTAGTAGTCCTAAATAAAGTCTTTTTCTTGCTATTTGTGAAGGATTTTGACTGTTGCATGTAGTACTCGTCGTTGTATTTTCTTTCGGAGCGGATTTCTCGAAGATTCGCGAAGAACCTAGGCAAGGCAAGTCACCTGTGATCAATTGAGCCTATATTTGAACATTAGTATGTTGTTTGTAAAATTGCATCGATAGACGTGCACATGAACTGCTCGTCCCCCTTCTGCAAGACAGATCGGTGGGCCTACCCAACTTGTTGCATATGAACCTTCCTTGATACTTGCTATACCATGTTCCCCTGTAACCACCTTTATTGCGCATCGGTATTCGGGCACTCCTATGCGAGTACCAATGGTCGCCCTCCAAACTTAAAATTAGAGAAACACCTTGGGTAAAACTTGGTTTTATGAAATATTTGGAAAACCCGACATCTAGATCGGTGCCTTATGAAAGAAAATGAGTTTTTTTAAAAAAAAAATCAAGACTCGCGACACAAGGCCGGTCCTGGGTAGGATGCCTGTGTGGTCGCCCGTAAGGACCGATTCCTTCGAATTACATCCGAGCATATAACAAGTACAACCACATGGGTGAAATAGGAAGCCCTTGGCTGAGTCACTAGCCACCTAGGGACGCCCTACATGTCTTTGGACTGTGGATCGCTGAGAGGGTTGCGGGGAAGACCTCCCGGGTTCTTGGCACAACATAGTTTCTGTGGAGGCCATGGACCTCGGATACCTCATCACAAGTATATGGGCCACTCGGATAGAGAATGGGCCAAGTCTTTTAATTAGAGATATAATAGCACCCAGTAGATTTTGCTTTGTACAAAAAGGAATATACAATCTTAGCCAGGTAAGATGTATGTCTAAGAAGGAAATCTCTTAGCCGTATTCGGTTAGGATTCCTACCTTGTACCCCTATCCCCCAGTATATAAGAGGAGACAGGGCGCCTCCTAAGGGCACGGGATCATAGATCAACACAAATCCTCAAAGGAATACCACCATAACTGAACGTAGGGTATTATCTCACATCGAGGATCTGAACCAGTATAAAATCTCCTTGTGTTCCTTTGCAATCCACCGAGTTTCCATCCACCGAGTAGCCCTATATTCATATTGCCGATGTAAAACATCGACAGTTTCGGACCTATCGTTGGTCACGAACCCCTCCTGTAGGCATGGGGTAACCTGGTGTCAACTTTGGAAATGCCTTGTCATGAACGTTCGATGCTGCCAGGTATTCGGTGTTAGTTTCATGCCGTGTAGGTAAAATGTACCCCCTCTGCAGAGGTTAGCCAACTGTTAGAATAACCCTGCCCATGATCATGGACGGATGTGAGGTGATTTCTTAGCGTAGTTTTATTTTACCCTACCTTGTGAAAATGTGTGTGTGGTTTGGGAACTATGGATCGTGGACAGCAGGACTCGGGGAATCCAATGAGATGACTTGATTGTCATAGACAGCGGGACTCGGAGAGTTCGGAGATTTGTTTTGTGTAACGCATCGATTTTTTGGGCCGTTAAAAACCCTATTTTTATAAAACTGTAATTTCAAAAATTCGCCTAAGGACTAAGTGCCAAGGATCTCAATTTATCCTTCCTTGAAACCCCAAAATTCCCCAAACCAAAATCCCGATCCAAAAAAAAAAATTATCTCGAATTCGAATTTTGCGATTCGAATTTCCCCTTCCAAAAACCTCCAACAAAAATTCAACCTGATCTCAACCTCAGTCAAAATCCCTTGCTCAAAGTCCCATTTAAATCCAATATTAAAATTCAAAATTTGCAATTTGAATTTCCCTCTCAAAGTCCTCAATAAAATTTTCTTTATTTTATTCTCCCAAGAAAAATCGAATTTTCATCTCTTCTCAAATCCAGTGCCAAATTTCAAATTTTGAAATTTTAAATCCCCCTTGAAGTCCCTCTCTACTCTCTTCCTTGAATTTAAGAAAATTAAAAAAACTCCTTATCAAATATATATATATATATATATATATATATATATATATATATATATATATATATATATATATATGTGTGTGTGTGTGTGTGTGTGACTAAACTCATAGACTGGAAGCCCTTGTTTTGAATCCCTAGAATTTTGCAAACTCAAATATCAAATTTTAGAAATTAAATACCCATCTAAACTCCCAAACCTCTATCTGAAAAATCCTTAGAAAAATAAGAAGTGTCACTGTTCAAACTGTGCCGCCCCTCCTCTCTCCTCGGCCAGCCCATCTCTCCTCACCCGGCCCACAACCCCCTCAGCTTCCCTGCTCGCTCACACTGGCGACTGGACCCCGCCTGGCAGCCGCCCATAGTCCCCTCCGACGAGTCGCTGTTCACCGGGACGGCTACGGATGTGGAGCGCTGTCGATCTCCTCCCGTGCCCCCGGGCCTCTCTCTCTCTCGCTCTCCCATTCTCCCTCTGTTAAGCAGGCCCACCCAAGTCATAGCCACCGCCATGTGGCCCCTCCCCTACCTCCTCTCTGACATGCGGCCCCTACACCCTTAATCCCCTTAGGACACCAACAAGTGGGCCTGACGCCATTGAAAACTTTAATTTATCCCTATTACAGATGGTGGCTCACTGTCGGCCCCGGGTTTTTAGGACCAGAACCTCTCATGCATAGAGTACCAAATCCCTGGATCAATAGTTTGGCACTTACATGACATCACTGGTACCATTGCAACTTATGGGATAGTCTTACAATACTTGATCATTACAAAAAGGGGTTGCCTGCGAAAGGACCCAAATAGCCAAAAGTCCTGCGGTAAACTAGCAAAAGGCGTAGAATACGATAGCGGAAACATAGTTGGCGACACCCTACGGTAGTCCACAGGTGCTTGACTAGCAACTTGGGCCTATGGTGCTTCCTTCGGTGCCTCCTCCTCCTCCAGAATATGCTCGTACATTTCTTCCTCGGTATCTAGTTCTAAAAAGGGGGATTAAACAACGCTGAGTACATAGAGTACTCGCAAGCCACCACTTCAACATGAATTTATGCTAGCAAGGTTCGAGGGAGGTAGGGGTTTAGTTGCGCAAAGCCAATTTTCGCAGAAATGTTTCACAAAATCTGTATCTAGCCATTTTACTGAAATATACTCGCTAGTAGTTGAATAAGTTAAACCCACCAAGAAGGTTGTGTCCACCTTGCCAAGTCACACCTGGTTCGGCTTACCCTTATGCACGATACTCAAATCCAATTCCACATTCCTAACCAAAGTTTTAGAAAAATTCTGAGTCCAGTCAAGATTAGTACAAGTCCCGATGCTCCTTTAACTGTGAGCACGGCTATTCAAATAGTTTAGTTTTACTCACACTGCAGTGAATGTACGCTTTACCTGCAATCCGTGGTGCACCCAACACATGAGACTTGCCACGGCCTAGTTTTTTGGATCTCCTAGTATTGCGGCACCTGCTCCAGGGACTATGTGCCCTCATGCACCCCCTGGCAGTCCAATCCCGCCTTGCTAGTGGTGTGAGGAGTCTTGGACCCAGGGATGTCAAGGAGAGGGAAGCAACGTTCGTTTTATTTGACATGTCATTTAACCCACAATCTATCCTCCTTCATCTTCATCGCAACACCACACCGTGAATTAGAACCAGCCATGACTGGGGTGCTGCTCCACTAAAATACCCTAATCCGCTAGGTCTATGCCCATATGAGAATTGCGGTCGTACTCAGGTCGTTTCCTGCCTGTTTTCTTGACCTGGTCCTTAACTAACTAGGGTCGGCGCTAACCTTTACCAGGAACCACCCATATCAATCCATGCCGCTGTAGCGCCCCCTTCTCGGTACCCCCGTACGGTGATACCAGAGAGAAAGCACCGCAGGAGATTGGCGTGAACCAACTCCCACGGAACCGCGATGCAGGTACCAGTCCCAGGAATCCTTGCTGGTACCCACGGTCAACGGAGATGTACCACAGCAATTAACTAGATATATATATATATATTATACCTTTATAAGTTGCGACTTTGGGCAAGCCTTGAGCAGCAACCTGCAAACAGAACAGCAGCAGTGGAACGGCAGCGTAGCGAGAACCCAATCCACAAGCAACGGCTTGGGACTAGGAAAGAAACCCTAATCTTCATTTCAACTTCGCTCTTCCTAAATGAGGGAGAAAAGGAATGGATTGAGTACTTATGTACTCAGCAAGTCGCGGAAAATGTGAGTCATGCAGGCTATCAAAGAGAGGCTAGGGTTTATTTCGCAAACCTTTTTCATTTGAAAACACTTTTGAAAAACCTAAGTGTGAGTTGTCTCAGTGTGTCTGGAAGGAGGCTCTCGCCTCTATCCTGTCCGCGAATTGCTTTTCAACAACTCAAGCGGACAAATCAAATTTTAATATGTTCTTATACCGCCTGTCGAACTACGACAGCGGTTCAGTGAATCTGCCCTCAAGCAGCTTTCCACTATATCAACATCTATTACTTTATTTTCAATTTCGTCCACACCAGGACGTATTCTCATTTTTCACTTTCGTCCTATCCAGGACATCATCTCATACTCATCTCAGCGGCTCCTCGAGCCATTCATAACTCATCTCGATGGCTCCCCAAGCCATCCTCAATCTCATCTCAGCACATAAACTGCTCCCACTCAGGAAGCCTAATTTATGATGTCATACGACATCTCGGGTCATACAGCTCCGTTTCAGACCATACAGGTCATCCATCAGCCACTAAGGCCGATTCTGGCAACAGTTCCCATACCACAAATCTCTTTCGCAAACATTTGCAAACAAATCTACGCTAGAGTAATCACCTTACATTGCCCGTAACCGTAGGCGCGGCTGTTCGAACAGTTCATAGAGACCTTTACAAAGGTTGCACACTTTACCCACTCGACGCGAGCTTACTTCCACACTGGCTAAGCGGGGAGGTTCGCGACAAGGCCTTTCCAAAGCCTTTCCAGGATAGCACGTTGCCCTATAAATGGATGCTCACACTCAACCAAGTACCAGAAACTCATTTCCTGTACTCAGGGACGGGGGTATATCGCCCTTTTGACACCCAGCCGGTCCCACATTTATTAGCAACCGAAAACCATCCTGGGAATACTAATTACTTGGCCAGGGGCGTCCCATTCCACCCGTGTGGTCGCACTGTTATATGTTTAGTGCAATTCCTTAAGGAAACGGTCCTTAAAAGTCTGGAGAAGTCAGAGCCACACAGGCAGCGACGACCCACGACCAAGTTTTGTAAAACCATTTTATTTCACAAACTCTCGACCAAGGATGTTGAGGACTTTTTAAATCATTCCAAAACCCTAATTTTTCCCATCGTCATATTTTATTTTAGATAAAGGGTGTCATCGACGTCCATACACAAGTACGAATATCAAGATAATAGGGTTACAAAGATCAGGTCATCAATTTATCCAAGGCAGGATCAAATGCAGCAAGTGGGTTAGGCCGGACGGATCTGAGTACGGATTGCGGCCTAAAATTAATCGTGTTCCTAATTATGCATATTTTAGAAATAAAATACATTTTAAATCATAGGTTCAATATAGTCAAGGGTGACTTGACTTAAACTTCGTCTTCAAACTTCGCGAGAAATCCGACGTCCGACGAATTTCTGAAGCGTCGACT
Organism: Oryza meyeriana var. granulata; assembly: GCA_003991445.1. Lineage (NCBI taxonomy): Eukaryota > Viridiplantae > Streptophyta > Magnoliopsida > Poales > Poaceae > Oryza > Oryza meyeriana. Next base: position 208,939 of record RYFJ01000220.1, on the reverse strand, counting down.
ACGCGAGAAACGAGAGAAAATACACAAAACTATAGAAATAATATACTATTATTAATAACTAATAGTGCCATGAGGTAGACCTCATTTTTAGAAAAATTTAGAGACTTAAACGGGGTAAATCGGAGTTACGGTTTGGAAGATATGAATTTTAGAAGCTTTTGGGATTTTCTGAAAAAGAAAAGGGTTGAATCGAATTGTTTGGAAAAGAATTATTTTGACAGGTGGTGCTCACAAGTCAAGGGGTCCACATGGCATTGACTAGAGAGGAGAGAAAAAGAGGTGGGGCCCATATGTCATAGGATGAGAGAGGGACAGGAAGGCCCACATGGAAGAGAGAGGGAAGGGTTGACATGATGGCCCCACATGAAAGTGTCACACACAGAGATGACAGGGGGGCCACATGGCAGTGTAGGGAGAGGAATAGGAGTAGGCCCACATGTCAATGGCTTAGATTTAAAGTGGCCCACATGCAGTGATAAAGATGGAGGGAGTTACTGTGTAGTATACTGGTGGGGTCCATATGTCATACATTTACCCAAGGGGCCCATCGGTCGGTTGCTGGGAGGAAACAATGGGGCGAGGCCCACCGGTTAGACAGGGGAGTGCCGGACGGGGTACAGGAGCTGGCCGGGCAGAGCGATCGACGGCGCACGGCGGCCGAGAGGACGCCGGCGAATGGCGGCAAGAGAGGAGGGGCAGCCAACGGGAATGGAGGGCGGAGAGGATGAGGAACACTATGAGCGGCTCGGATTATAGGGATGGTGGCTGACGGCGGCAGGCGGCGAGGAACAGAGGTCGGCGAGGAGAAAGGATGGCGCTCGGCGGCGGCGGAGCGCCGACGGCGTGCTTGGGTCAAGAGGTTCGGTTGGGACTGATTTGGATGCGGCCTTGCGCGGTAGAGGAAGAAGGACAAGGGAAGATAGGAGGGGGCGCTCACCGAAGGGCAAGAAGCGGCGGCGATGGTGGGGGCGGCGGCGGCCGAATTGGGCGTTTCTCGCTCCGGTGAGAATAGGCGTCGGGAAGGGGCGAAGACGGATCGTGGCTTCCCGGGGTGTACAACGGTGGCGGCGGATAGGTCGATTGTGCTCGGGATGACGAGATTGGAGCGGGTACAGAGAGGCTTTTGGCGGTGGCGGAGAGTGAGAGTGAGAGCTCGAGCTTGGCTTGGGCAATGGTGCGGTGCAGCTGGGATTTTATAGGCGCGGCGTGGCGCTAGGCGACGACGGACAGAGGTGTGGAGGGGAGATTTTTCTCACAGGATAAGGTTAGGGCAGTGGCGCGGGGCTCGGGACGGCGGGGCGGTTAGATCGGCCGAGGTGAGCGCGGCGTGGCAGTGTCATGAGGCCGGCGGGGTGTGACTGCGGTGGAAAAAAAGAAGAGGAGGGCCACGGCGAGGTGACGGTACGTGGCAGTGATGGAAGCTCGGGCTAGCACTGTAGCTGGCGTCACCAAGCTTCGTGCTACCGTGAGAGAGAGGGGAGAGGGACAGAGGGGACTGCGACAGGACTGCACGGGGCTGCGGCTCCGACCTTGAGGCTTTCCGGGAGACACGGAGGTATGGGCACGGCGTCCTGCGTCGAGGAGCCGGGAAGAATAGAGAGAGGGAGAGAGAAACAAAGAGAGATAGAGAGCGAGAAGGGAGGATGAAGACGACGAGGAAGACGACTGCCAGGCGGGCCCGGTGCGACGCTGGTGTCACGCGCGTGGGCGGCCACGTGCGCGGGTGCGGTCGGGAGTGGAGCTGACCGACGGGGCCCAGTCATCAGCGGTCCGAGCGCGTGCGTGCGGCGCGGCAGGGTTGCTGACTGCTGGGCCCGTTTTGTCAGTGCGCGTGGGGCGGGGAAACCAGACAGTGGGCCGGCCGAGGGAGGAGAGGAAGGTAGGGAGGCCCATTTGGAACAGAGCTCTTGATATTTTTTCAGGGATTTTGCTGGGAGTTTTTGAGGATTAAAAAGGGGTATTTTAATTTGGAATATTGGTGTTTGACCATAATATTTTCAGGAATTTAAATAAGGGGATTTCAAGGAGGACTTCATATATACATGCACATTTATATATGTACATATGTATATATGAGAGGGAGAGATTCAGGGAAGGTTTTTGGAAAGGATAATTTTGGGATTTAAACTCGGATTTGATTTTTAATTTCGAGGTTTGAACTCTAGGATTTTGGGAAAACTTCTGAGGGGATTTATAGGAAGAAAGATCTCGAGGGGAGATTAGGGTTTGAATTTAATTCTTGGGATTTGAGGCAGATTTTGGGAAGAGAGTTCTCGATGGAATTAAGGTTTCCAAGGGGAACAAAATCAGGGGATTTAAATGGAGGGCTTCGAATTGCAAAATTTGAACCTGAGTACAGAGAATTTTTGGGAGGTATGAAATAAGAGTATTTTAGTGGAGTGCTCCGAACTGCAAAGTTTGAGGCTGAGTATTTGATGGAGAATTTTCGAGAGGTATTTGGTGTTGAATTTTCCGAGGAATTTTGAGAGAGAGTCGAATTGCAAAATTCGAGTCTCGGAATTTGGAGAGAGTTTGGGACCGAGGATTTAGGGTTCAAAGCGGTTTAGACTGAGATCTATGGTACTTAATCCTTAAGCATACACAAAAATCCAAAAATTTTGAAATTAGGGTTTTTACGAAAATAGTTTTTAATAGCCCGGAAACCGGGGCGTTACAGCCGCCCCGATCAAAAAGGTTTTGTTTCTTAGTTTTTATTTTCACAATCAGTTTCCGTACGTCTCGCAAGCGGCAATTCATGTCTCCGCTCACATAAAATGACGTTTGTCCCCTACCCGGAGCGCTCGTCCCCATTGCGACCATTATCATATGTGAAAAAGAAATCTAATTAGCAATATTAAGCAGTGTCAATAAATGACTTCAACATATAATAAGAATATATGGCATAAGGGTTCAGGGCATCAACTCAATAACGGCTTTAAACGGAATTTAGGAATGGAATTTAATATAGCATGCACTTTTATTTGTAAATAAAAACCATTTCGCATTAGGATCAACATGCTCAAGGAAGGGAGCATGGTGACTTGCCTTGCTCGGCTACGGCAACTTCCTCCTCTATGCCAAGGGGCTCGTCGTTGCAAACGTAGCCTAGTCAAAACGAGGGGAAAATCAAACTCACGTCCAAACACAAATAAATAAGGAATAAATATAAATAAAAATGAGAAAAATACCAAACTAGTGCCATTGGATATATCTTGATTTTAGATAAATTTTGGTGAAAGTTTCACTCGATTTAGACTTAGGATGCAAAAGTTATGGGCTTTCAAAGATTCAAATTTGAGAAAAATCAAATTAATAGCAAAAGCTATTGTTGACCTATTTACTGGATTATCTATATTTCAAAAAAAGCTTTTCTCACTGAAGCATGGGACCCACTAGTCATAGGCTTAGGGAATTCCACAACTACCCCCTGTGTGACTGACATGTGGGTCCGGGGCTGACAGCCTGGGGTTTAACCCACATGGGCAGGGGAGGGCCCACCTGTCAGTGTAGCACAGTAGAAAGAGAACAGGTTTTAAAACCTTTTTAACAGACCGGGCCCACTTGTCACAGAGACGAGGGAGGGAGTATTAATTTTTCTTCAAAGAAAACGATTGGGGGTGGGCCCCAGCTGTCAGCGCCGGGAGGGGATTAATTCCCCTCCCTTCATCCTCCTCACCTCACTCTGCCCGGCGCGGCAAAGCGAGTCCCAGGCGGCGGCGTGGGGCACCGGTGGCGACCAGGAACGGGAGAGGGAGGGCAAAGGAAGGGGCGCTGGGCAGCGGCGCCGGTAGGAGGAGGGGTGAGACTCACTGGTGCTCACGGGGAGGCGGCGCGCCGAGCGTGGTTGGCCGGGGGCGATTCGGCGGCGGCGGGCGTCGTCGACGTTCTTCCTCGCTCGGGACTGGGGCGGTGTGGAGGAGGGATGGGGATTTGGGGCTCTATGATGCTTGGGGGGGATTAAATGGGGGAGCGGCTCCCCTCTTTCTGCAGGTACGGCAGCGGCCAGGAGCGGGAGCAGGCGGCGGTACGCGCACGTGGCTGGGGGCCAGAGCGCGTGCGCATGGCTAGGGGGAGGGTGAGGACGCGCGTGGGGCGGCGGAGCTGCTCTTCGCAGCAAGCATGGCAGAAGCGGGTACGGGGAGGGGCTTTGGACCGGTGGTCCGAAGCATGCAGCGGTGGGGCGACGTCTCTGGACCTCCGGTTCGTGGACGACGGCGAGGTGCAGCGGTTGGCAGGCGGCTGGCGCAGGGCGCCGCAGCGTCTAGCTGCGCGCGGGGAGGCGTAGGGCGGTGAGGGGGCGAGGATGAGCAGTACTACGGTGAGCTCCGCTGGCGGGCGGTTGGGGAGAGGAGGACACGCGTGGGCGGCGGCAGGCGGTGCAGTCCTCGAACCGGCGGGCGTCACGCGGGAGCGGTACTGCCCAGGTCCGTCGGGGCCTCGCCGCGGCGGCATACTCAGGGCGGGCGAGAGAGACACGGGGAAGGGGACGGCCGCGCGGTCGAGTGCACGCGGTCGTCCGCTGGGCTGCGGCACTGGCCGACAGGTGGGGCCCGGCGCAGCGGCTGCTAAGTGGGCGTGCGTGCACACGGCGTGGAGCGGGCGCCTGGCAGGCGAGGCCCGGCCGTCGGGGCTGGCTGGCTGGGCCGCTCGGCCTAGCGGCAGGGGAGGGGAGATAGGGGGGAAAGGCCGGGGAGGGAGATGGGCCGGCTCAGCGTGGAAGAGGAATAGGGGGCAGTAGGGTTTTTCTCTTTTTCTCTTTCTCTCCTTCTTTTATTTATTATTCATTATTATATTTTCCTTTCTTTTGAAGAAAAGAGAAGAAGGGGCTATCCCAAGATTACACAACTTTGGAGCTTGCAAATATATATCTATACATATATATGTATATATATTTGTAGATTTTCTTTTGAGGGTTTCTTGAAATAATTCAATTTTTAGCACTAGCATAAAACAAAATTAACCTTTAGAAGATCCAGCATGGTGCAACTTTTGAAAATGTTTTTGTCAGTTCCGTATTTTGGTCTCCAATTTTTATTCTGAATTTTTGAGGGTGTTAGAGTCACTTACATGTAGGCCTCACTATTTAAAATCCCTCTGTCACTTACATGTGGTCCCACATTCCCCCTCTTTCTGACATGCAGGCCCTACAGCCGTGCCCTACTCCTTTAATCTGCCACTCTCTCTGTCAAGTGGGCCACAGCATCCAGTATCTCTCCTCTGCCACTGACATGTGGGCCCTCTTGTCATCCCCTCTCTTTGTGTGTCACTAACAAGAAGGCCGTACACCTCAGCTTCTCTCTCTAACCATGGGCCCCACCTGCCAGTAGGAATATTCCTTTTCCAATTCAAATAAATCTTTTTTATTTCTAAAAAAAGCACTTAAACTTCAAAAATCCATATCATTTCAACCGTAACTCCGATCGACCTTGTTCAAGTCTCAAAATTTTTCTAAAATTGAGATATACCTCATGTCACTATTAGTTATTAATAATAGTATTTTTATTTCTTGGGTTTTTACGTGTTTTTTTTCTCGTTACGCGTAGTCGATGACGATGGAAATTTTTTCGGACTCGGATTTTCGAAGATCTTGAAGACGAAGTCAGAGGCAAGTCACTCCTTAAATATATTGCTCCTAGTTTATAAAATATTATTGTTTGCCAAACTGCATTTTAGTACGCACATTAAATTGATTCGGCCTCGGTTCACGTGATGAACCGACGGACCTACCTAGTAGTTGCAATAACCCGTAGGCCTGAAAAACCCTATTCCTTGTCACTCCACCTCAGTGTTACCTCGGCATCCGTGCTCTATGAGCATGGGTATCGACAGTTCCACTCAAATCACATGTGTTGTCGAAATGGGAAAACCTGTGTTTATAAAATCTTTTAATCCGACACACGATGTCGGTATGTTTGCGAAATAAAGAAAGGTTTTGCGAAAACTCGTGATGCAAAGCGATTGCCTAGGCAGAAATGATTTGTATTCGCATATAAGAACCGATTTCTTGGGGAATTGCATTGACCATAATACAGTGCGACCATATGGGCGGCATGGGACGCCCCTGGCTAAATCTTTAGCCAGAACAGGGTTACCTCACATACCAGTAGATGTGGAACGCTGGGATAAGGTATTTAGGAGTATCTCTGGGTTCCTGAGTAGAGCAAGGAAGGGAATCTTGTCCAGTACTTGGTCTAGGAGTTTGAGGTAAATTGCAAGCCAAATGCTTGATTGAGTTTGGCCCATCTATTGGGCATGATGTACCTTAGGATGGCTCTTGAAAGGGCTTGTCGCGAACTTCCCCTACTTGGCCAGTAAGGGAGTAAGCTCGCGTCGTGTGGGGAAAAGTACACATCTATAGAGATATGAATTTTTTGAACAACCGTGCTCGTGGTCAAGGACGATGTAGAGTGATTCCTCTAGCGTAGCTTTGTTTTCATAAAAGGTTTACGAAGCATGTATGTGGCTGGGAACCGTTACCCGAATCAGCTAGGTCGGCTGATGGATGACTATTACGTGATCTGAAACAGTTCTATATGGATCGGGACATCAGATGGCATCATAGTTTAGACTTCCCTAGCAAAAGTAGTGTGCTAGAGATATGATGGCTCTGGGAGTCGAAGTCGAGATGATGAGATGAATGATGTCCTGGGAAGGACAGAAGTGAAAGAAAAATAATAGAGAAAAATGAGATAAGGTTTGGTTCTGAAGAGGACGAAAGTGAAAATAAACTAATAGATGATATACACTGAACCGCTATCGTGGTCCGACAGGCGGTAAACTGGACTAGAAATTTTACTCAATTAAAATAAGTTCTTCCGCTTGAGTTGTTGCAAAGCAATTCGCGGACAGGATAAGGCGAGAGCCTCTTTTCAGCTATACCGGAATCAACCCACACTTAGAATTTTAGAAAATGTTTCAAAATAAAATATTTGCGAAATAAACCCAGCCTTCCTTGGTGGCCTGCATAACTCACTTTTCCCATGATTTGCTGAGTACGTAAGTACTCAATCTATTCTTTTTCTCCTCCTTTAGGAAGAGTGAAGTTGAAGTGAAGATTAGGCTTTCTTTCCTAATCCCAAGCTATTGCTTGTGGATTGGGTTTTTGCTGCATTGTCGTTCCGCTGCTATTTTTCTATTTGTAGATTACTGCTTAGGGCTTGGCTGAAGTTGCAATTTATGAAGGTATAATATATAAATACTTTATTTAATTAGTTATTATGGTACATCTCGGTTGATTGAGGGTACCAGTAAGATTTCCTGGGGCTGGTACTAGCAACACGGTTCCGTGGGAGTTAGTCACACCAATCTCCTGTGGCACTCCCTCTCTAGTGTTATTGTAGGTGGTACCAGGGCAGGGGTGTTACATTTTGGCTCTATGAGCCGGCTTCGAGGCCAACTCTAGGAGCTATGCGAACTGGAGAATCAATGACACCTTTCACTCCGACCGAGCGAGACTCCACCTCGCTCCGGTTGTTGAGAAGTACACACTTAGCAGATTTAAAGAAATTCAAATAAAACTGGTTGCAAAATATCTAACATCTCTTTGAAGCCTACAATAAACACCTAACTTCCCTTGCCATGGTGAGTACGTAAGTACTCACTCTTGCTCTATATGTAGTCCCTTCGCCAAGAAGCTAGAGTTGAAGTAGCAGTGAAGTGAAAATTAGGGTTTCGTTCTGATTCTCAGCCGTTGTCTGTGGTGTTGGGAGTTAGTCTGTTGGTTCCGTTGCTGCCATTGCTTCCGTGCTGTTGGTTGCTATCTCTAGCTTGTTTTAAAGCTACAACGTAATTTAAGGTATAAATCATATTATTGTAATGATGTATAATTGTTTTCCGTAGATACCAGCGTTGCGTTCTTGACTAGTATCGATATTGCGGTTCCATGAAGAGCAGTTCACGTTGTTCTCCTATGACACGCTCTACTTAGTGCCGTTGTACGACGGTGCTGGATCAGTGTGTGACAACAACTTACCTGGGTGTCAAGTCTGTAATGCCTCAAAATAGCACACTGGCAAACGCTTTTAAATTATATTACTACTGCTGCTACTTTCTGAAGATGTGTAGCGCATCAAAGATTTTGTTCAACAACGTAGGGGACCTAAACCTTGGCAAATTAAGTAAATACCTCGTAAATAAGCAGGAGTGAATAATCAGGAAACATGAAAACATCATACTTAGGAGAGGGGCATCAGTGCATAACCTGATATATGGCTACGACCATCTTAGGAGGCATCGTGCTCGTTTATGAATTATGACCTGCTTCAAGAGTTCTTCAACCTTATACCCACTCATTTTTGGCCCGATCAATGCCACTGGCGCCATCCTTCTGCTGCTTATCCTTGATTGCCAACAGTTGCATCCAGAAGCTCTCCATGTCCCTGACATCATGAATATATGAAACATGTTTTTGCGAGAAAAAAATACCGACGAAGACCGTGTGGTCATTATATGAGAAACCTCTGTCATGTCCCATTGTCGTACGGTTCTATTACATGGATATGACAAAATAGCCAGGATTGCAAGTAGTAAAAATAAAAAATATGCGTAACGAAATACAAATAAGAAAATGCAAGAATGCATAAGAATAGGATTACCGATAGAAAGTAATTCTCTAGTTTCACACAATCTAATTAGCGATCGGTATCATCTTCTTCCTACGTGGGTCAAAGCACCAAACGTGCAAGTGAAATGAACCAATGAGGCACTTAAACTGACCATCTAGAAAAACAATGTTATGAGATGAAATATAGGATGGCTATCGATGGTGCAAGCATAGTTGGGGAAAACATGCAGACCTTTGATAGTTGGAGTGAATTCCTGTCCGTGCAAAGGTGGATAGATCTAAGTGGATTGATACAAATGGTCACTAATCACAATACGGCACTCTCTGATGCGAAGGACCGAGTATATAAGGACGGCGTGGTTACAGTATTATGAAGATAATAAATAGGATTACCCATGGGCCATGGCGTTTAGTCTCCTCCCCATAGATAGTGGCAGTCTGATAAAAGGGAAACGAACAGGCGAGAAGATGAGCGGGGGAACTGCGCGGGCGACGGCAGACTCCCGAATTACGCCGGCTACGCGTACGCCGTCGCCCTTTGCGCGCGTCAACTGGAGCGGATCGATCAGGGACCATGTGTGAGGTGGGCCACGACGGTTATGAGGATTGGGCCTGGTGCGCCATTATGGTTATGAGGATTGGGCCTGACGTCGGAAAGATCAAATCAAATTTTAACGGCTGAGACGCACCTTGGATGAAGCTAGACGGTTCGGCTTTCCTTGATGACGTGGCTTAACCACATATCAGCTTTATAGATAGTGGGTATCAACTTATATAGAAAAAAAAGATATGATAAATCTTTGTTACTAGAAAAATACCCGTGCGTTGCAACGGCTGAAGAAAATTTTAACTGTAGAAATTAAATCATATGTTGCAACGCATGAGTATTTTTAGCTATAGCATTTGGAGGAATTTTCTAAATGTCTTCTTTCCGTAAGTCAGCTCAGGAGGAACTATGATTAACCTCCAAAAGTTTTGATATCATAAGATTGCAAAACAAAAAATATTCTTAAATACATAAGAAAATTTTACTGCAATTTTATGGCATCAAATAATGGCTTAAACTAATTAAAGGGCATTTCTATAAATTAAAAATAATTTTTGGACCAAGAAATAAAGGAAAAACAATTAGGCCCGATGGCCGATCGTGGCCTAGAGGTGCGCACTGGCCTACAAGATGTGGCCGGCCGAAATCGCATGGAAGCAAGATTCAAAATTTTTGGATAAAGGCAGAGATAAAGTTGTGAATATAGTCTAAGTTAAATTATTTAGTTTTTTTCTAAGAGAACTGAGAATTATACTCTATTCACCCAACGAAGTAGCTTTTGTGTATGAAAGAAACGTGTATGTGTGTTTTAACCCAAAAACAGAATAAAATTTTAAAAAAGAACAAAACAATGATTCATTAAAATCATTAAAAAAAGGGATAGGTACTATCCAGGTAGGTAGGCTACAGTAGCCTAGTCGAACAGTACGTCAATTGTGCAAGATGCACTTGGCCCAGTGTCTAGCTGCGTGAACATATATCGAGTCATCGGTACTTAAATGTCGGAAAAAGCACGCTTGCGAGAATAAAGGCCCAAAAAAATAGACTTTTTCCATCCTAGTTGGAGCTCAAAGTCGGCGCCCCTAAAGTCCACCCGGTCCTCGGTGTGCCCGTGCCTGGTGTCTAGCTGGCAGGCATCTCCGGCCGACGAGCGCGCTCGGCCGTACATATATTTTGCGAGTGATTTGTGTATTTATGAACTTAAATGCTTAAGGGGTCTGACCCAGAGAGCTCACTAGCTTGTGTTTGGTTCAAATAGATAGAGTGAGATTGGAGAAGGTCATTTTGGTGGTGTTTGAATGAAAGACAAGTATGGATGGGATTGTTCTCAGAAAGAATATTTTCTCCAAAATCCGGGTCAGGTTGATAGATTAATCTAACCCACTTTCTCTCGACCACATCATGTCATCCAAAAAAACAGGATCATCATTTTATCATATCTTATGTGCCAAATAGATACCAAGGGTCATCCTATCTAAAAAACAAAAATAACCTAACTCATCGTATCCTGTCCCCAAACCAAACATATGCTAGGGCGACTCACCGCCACCAGCGTTTCCGAGGCCATCGCAATTCTCCTCAGAGCTGCCGCCGGAGTGGCGGATCTGCGGTGGTGGCGGGGCCTCATCGTCCTTTCTTTCCTTCCAATGTGGCCACTTACCCCTTCCGATCTGCTCGTGGCGGCTCCTTCCAACGTTGGTTCTAGTACTCTGAACTCTCATTTCGATCAGTTTCTGAATAAGAAAAGAAACTGAGGATGCATTCATCCTTGTGTTTTGAAATGTTGGAAGCCTTCTGAGTTGGCCCGTTACGAACGAGGCCTCTCTCTTGACTGTGTGGGCTCAGTTTGGATCTTTAGGAGCCCTTGTTTTTAATCTATTCAATCCAAATGATGAGCCTGAACTGCGGTGTTGTGAGGACTCGCTGAAACTATCCCTTTAATAGCACTATATATGGGCATATGCGTTTCTTTCTGAACAAATGCTTGTGACAGCTTTCCACAGATCCGCTGCCGTGGAGCACGAAGTAGCTCCTGCTAGCACCTCACGAGAGAGCGAGGTGACCAGATAAGACAAGACATGTTGATCTCGAACACGCCATGTAACATAATCTGGGTTTGCAACCTCCATCTTCTTGGAATCTTTATCAACCGTCAAGGTCTTTGGAGGCTCACTTTCAGAGCCATCAAGAAAGCCTTCAAGCTGCGCTGCCCAGATCGCCGGCAGGACCTGGGCGCGCCATAGGAGATAATTCTCCCTTGTCAACTTCTCAGAAACCGGGATGGAGAGAGACGCCGGTATAGCCGGGGCAGAAGAAGAACTCGCCATAGCTCGATGCGTTTTGGAAGAGTGGCTCTGATACCATGTAACAATATCAGAGTTATGCGGAAGGCAGTGCCTCTCCCAGGAGGTTGCCGATGTTTATATATCAGGCCAAACTTGGCACACAAGTTACAGGTTACAGATATATACTCGGTTACAACAATCAGGAGAATCTAAACTATCTAAATATAGCCTGGTTATAGATAGACTATACAAATATATCTCAACAGTGATGACCATCGTGTGTCCTGTGTGAGAGTGGTACATAGATCCCAATAATTAAAAATACGCCGAACAACCAAGAAAAATATTGTTGTTGAATAATTATAAAAGAAAGTGTCAGCATATCGAGAACCGAACATAAAAGCCTTAGAATTAAAACCATACATCTCTATCACTACACTAGCAAGTAGCAAGTGCATCTCTCTATGGATCGTACATTGTTGAAGGTTTCTATTACCACAACTCCACAAGCTGCTAAAGGACCTTCCATTTTCACGGATGTATCACCTCAAGTCTCTAAGGACCATGTGTGAATGTCCTTATATGACACTTCGGTTGTTTGACCTTCAATTAAGGTGGTCTCATCATGAAAAGTATTCTTAATGTTGTGCTTGCAATTGGTTACCATCCTTTCTTATACTGGCATATTGGCCGATCGATCTGGTGTGTTGGGTCTTCTTTTCATATTTCTGAATCTGTCCTTTTTTAAAGAAGTTCATTTTTGGACTTCAAATCCTTTTCTGAAAGATGTTTATTGATGGACTTTAAACTTTCCAGTAAATCAAGCCATACAAATATGTGAGCTATTCAATTAGTCGTGGTATACATGAACTAGATCACTGCTACGATGAGACTACTGGCAAGGAGACACGAACTACAGGAACAAGTAAAAGATCATGGCGTCTCCGTGCACTGACCACCATCTCCTCTGTCATATCTAGATCCGCAACATGCATCCCATCTGGCAGTTGCCAGTCGAAATGGTAGAGGAGACTCGCGAGAGTGAGCTTCACATTTGCTAGACCAAACGCTATGCCAGGGCACATCCTCCGTCCAGCTCCAAATGGTGTATACTCGAAGTTTGTACCCTTAAAGTCGATACTGCTATGCTCAAACCTCTCAGGAATAAACTCATCGGCTTTGTCCCAGTACTTGGGATCCCTGCTGATAGCCCACGCGTTCACGAGCACCATTGTTCCCTTGGGCACGTCGAAACCTAAGACTTGGCATGAATTTCGGCACTCCCGCGGCAGCAGCAAAGGCACCGGAGGATGCAGCCGTAATGCCTCCTTGATGACAAGGTGCATGTAATTCAAGTTGCTAATAGCATCTTCAGCTACTTTGTCATGCCCGGTAAGTTCTCGTCGTACCTCATCTTGTACCTTCTGCATCACTCTTGGGTTTCTCATGAGCTCTGCCATGATCCATTGCAGCGCAGTGGACGCCGTCTCGCTGCCCCCACCAAACATGTCCTGACAAGAAGCCGAATTCATTAGGTTAGATGTAGAAAGTAAATATCATAATTCTTGGGGATTAATTAAGGTGCTTACTCCAACTGTTGTCTTGATTCTTTCAGTGGACAGGGGGAACTGCAAGTCACCTTCCCTCTGGATCCTCAGGAGCACGTCGAGCAAGTCCTCCTTGTCGCCGTCGCCGGCGGCTCCGTTCTCTTGGTGCTCCTGGATGATGGCGTCCGTGAAAGCGAACGCCTCCCGCCGGTGCTGCATCATCCGGCGCGGCATTCGGCTGAGCCATATGGCGAGCCGCGACGACGGGTAGAGATCCGGCAAGGTATGCCTGGCGAACAGCTTCAGCCCGCGCTCCAGCATCATCAAGTACTTGTCCCGGTCCTTGAACCGGCTCCCGATGATAGCGCGGACCGACGAGTCGGCGGCGTACGCCGACAGCAGCTCGCTCAGGTTCACGGCCTGCGCCGTCGGGGCCGATGCCACCGCCCTGAGCAGGCGGCCGACCTCCTCCTCGCGGACGGCGCGGAAGGACTGGACGCGCCGCGCGCTGAGCAGTTCGACGGTGCAGATCTTGCGGAGCTCCCTCCACTCCTCGCCGTACGGCGCGAAGATGATCCCCTCGGTGCCCACGGGGAAGACGAGCCGCGTCATCCGGCTCATGGGCCGCGTGGCGAACTCGATGTCGTGCGTCTTCATCACCTCGCGGGCGGCCTCCGCCGAGGAAGCGACGACGACGGGGAGCTCGCCAAGCCGGAGCAGCACGAGCGGGCCGTGGCGCCGCGCCAGGTCGCGCATGGCGTGGTGCGGGAGCGCGCCCACCAGGTGGTGGAGGTGCCCGATCACCGGCAGCCCCCATGGCGACGGCGGCAGCCGGCCGCCCCCGGTGCGCCGGCGCGCCACCCAGTCGAAGTAGATGATAGGCACGATGACAAGGAGAGGAACGACGAGCAGGTAGACCAGAACCGCCGCCGCCGCCATGGCTATAGCTTTTGCTCGTGTGGACTATCGAGTGGGTGGATTGAACTGAAGGAACTCAGAAGCTGAGCTGATAAGAAAGTCATCCATTCAATCAATCAGGAGAGCACACAGCAGCGTGTTTGTCCAAATGTCCAAAGGTGATAGTGACATCTACTAGTGGTAGTCATGTGATGACCAGATCAAATCTAAGTATCTATATTATCTTATCTAATTATCTATTGTCTGACAAGTCAGTGGCCAGCCAGACACACAGTGTCCTGAGATTGTTGCGCTGATACTGACTCTAATTCGCCTCTGAAAAAAAGCCCATTTCGTGGTGATGCTAAGTCACTGTTTCACACGAGACTACTAACATTGCACAGTGAAATCACTGCAGCTGTCCCAAACGGTGACAAGAAAATATTAAAGGTGAAGCCCATGAGCAGATGGGCTTTCGCTTTGTATCTTCAGCTTCAGACGTTGTTACCTCTGTGTCGCTGACAAGTGACAAGGCTATCTTTCGGACTTCAGATTCTTCGCAGTTTGCTCATCGTTGTACGTTGGTTCTAGTAGCCTGAACTCTGGTTTTGATCAGCTTCTGAATAGGAAAAGAATTGTCTGAACATGTTGGAAAATATTGTCCGAAGCAAGTTGGAAAATTATTTGATTTCGTGAACAACATTAAATGATTGTGGAAAACACGAGCCTATCTACTTACTGTTGCTCGAACAGACAAGCCGTCAAAGAGAGCATAGGATCATTAATGGGAAAATGCTTCAAGCTGAACGCCCAATAGAGACCGAAAGATCGGACGCCTGGCGCTGCAGTCAGTCTCTTTATCTTTGCTAGTTATCAGACGCATACAGTCTTCTTGTATCAGCCCCTCTCTTTATAGTTGTTCATGCATGCACGCATACAAGGTTTTAGCAATATCTAAAATAGATTTTCTTCTAAACTATTTATCCAATCTATGATCCGATTACACTATTATATTTGTTACGATTAAATTTTTATAATAAGATATTACATAATTATATTTTAATAAAAAAATATATATGTTTCAACCATTGAAACACGATATTTTATGTATGAGATAAAAATGTTTTAATCAGGATTTAGCGTTGTTTCATTTCTCTTATTTATTTTTGGTGTTATGCTATGTCAGTAACTGATGTTTCAATAACGTAATTTTTTGTTTCACGCTATACAAATAAATGTTTCATGTACGTCCGATCCGTAGTCACGCACTCATTAATGAGATGATTAATTTGGCATTTTGACCCAGGACAGAATGACACTGATCAATAACGGTCAACTAAAATGTGGACGGTTAATTAACCCACGACAGGGACACGCACCACTGGAGCTACCAACAGGTCGGCTTCTCGCCGTGCGGTTACCGCCATAGTTTCAGTCATATCGAGGTCCCCTGCCTGCATCCCGCGTGGGAGCTTCCAGTCAAAATGGTAAAGAAGGCTAGCGAGTGCGAGCTCAATGTTTGCAAGCCCAAATGTCATACCTGGGCAGATTCTTCGTCCTGCTCCGAACGGCATGTACTCGAAGTCTGTCCCCCTAAAGTCAGCGTTGTTTTGCTCGAACCTCTCTGGCATGAACTCTTCGGGTGCATGCCAGTAGCTTGGGTCCCTACCTATACTCCATGCATTGACAAGCACCATAGCTCCTTTAGGCACGTCGAATCCTAATATTTGGCAGGGTTCACGACATTCCCTTGGTAGAAGCAGTGGCGCTGGAGGGTGCAGACGAAGCGTCTCCTTGATGACCAAGTGCAAGTAATGCAGACTGCTTAAATTCTCCTCCATTATTCTTTCTTGTCGATAAAGCACTCGCCGCACCTCGTCTTGTGCCTTCTGCATTACCCTTGGATTGTTCAACAGCTCTGACATTGCCCATTGCAGCGCCGTCGCCGCTGTCTCGCTGCCACCTATGAACAAATCCTACAAGAACAGGAAGAAAATATGTTCAACTAAAGTTTCTAAAGAAATTAATATAAGTGCATCCATATATGGTTAGGTTGCAACTTACAGCAATGACTGCTTTGATGTTGTCTGTGGTGAGCGAGAACTGAAGACCACCATCTCTCTGGACTCTTAGGAGTACGTCTACTAGGTCGTCCTTCTCGAGCTCCGTTGAGGCCTCGCGCGCCGCCTGATGTTCCTCGATGATGGTCTCCATGAACTCCATCGTCTCCTTCCTCTGGCGCTTCATGCGGGCCGGGACACGGCTGACGAGCGTCGCCAAGCGCGAGGACGGGAAGAGGTCCGGCAAGCTCGGGCTCGAGAACAGCTTCATGCCGTGTTCGATCAGCCGGAAGAACGTTTCCCTGTCCTTGAACCTACTTCCGATGATGGCGCGCACCGACGAGTCTGCGACGTACGACGATATCATCCTGCTCAGGTTGACAGCTCTCGTCCCGTCCAGCGACGGCGACGCCACCGCCTGAAGGAGCCGCCGGACCTCCTGCTCGCGGACGGCCCGGAAGGACTGCACGCGCCGGGTGCTGAGCAGCTCGAGGGTGCAGATCTTCCTGAGCTGCCTCCACCCGTCGCCGTATGGCGCGAAGATGAGGCCCTCGGCGCCGTCGGGGAGGATCAGCCGCGTCGTCCGGCTGATGGGGCGCGTCGCGAAGGCGAGGTCGTGCACCTTCATGATCTCGCGCGCCGCGTCCACCGACGAGGCCACCACGACGGGCAGCTCGCCGAAGCGGAGTAGCATCAGTGGGCCGTGGCGCTGAGCGAGGTCACGCAGCTTGTGGTGCGGGAGCTTGCCGACGAGGTGGTGGATGTGGCCGATCACCGGCAGCGCCCACGGCCCCGGCGGCAGCCGTATGCCGGCACGCCGCCGGAGACGTGAAGAACGGATGAAGTTGGCCATGGGCAGGATGATCAGAGCAGCAAGGAGGAGGAGCTGGTAGAGAGGGAATCCAGCCATAGCGGTGAAAATGTGAGTAGCTGACGACTTAGTTTGAGCCTTTCGTTTAGTCTGTAATATGATCAGCTAGAGCAGATGACAGTGCCCATTATATTGCAACTCCAAGTTGACACAAATCCAAGGTCAAGCATGCATGAATCATTATATTATATTACGGATTTACTATTGTTTAAATATTTGATTTTTTAGATTATGTCAAACAACAGTCCTGTCAATTGAATGAAACTCTGAAATTCGATACAGGTAAAACGAATTCTAAATTACACTTTTAACTTTAATTTTTTAGATGCATGCTTCACCTTGGATTTGTCTACACGCTAATTGATGACCCATTATTTCAACTGGCAGCATTTGAGTATGACCGGAATCCCCTTTTTCATCACATGTTCATTCCTGAGCGTTTACCTTTCTTTTTAACTAGCTTATGAATGCGACACTATCTCCTATGTTTTTATGTGTAATATCGTAACGTGTCATTTGGATATATAAATGTTCGTTTTAAGACATATGGCGTTCACGTGAACATAATCGAAGTCTACGATATTCTTTTTTCCCTTCTCTTTTAAATTTATTTGATTGGCCTTATGGTCTCAATGACCTCATTAGCCAGCCGACCCATTACTCGGCAAACCAACGTTAAATATTTATGTCCGAACGGAGTAGTTTCTTTTAAACCATGTTTTCTGAAAATTACACAAACAATCTTAAAATAGAAAGTTTGGATATAGGCCCTTATAATTCGATCATATTATTGCATTTGAGTTATATATGTTCTTAGCTAATTTCCGTGTATTTAATTTTGCATACAACATAGTACTGTGTGTTGGCTTCTAATTAATTTGTTAAGCGAACGTGTAACTGCTTCATATGTGTTTCAAGAGAATTTGAATTCAAAAAATTGCACACATTCTTATGGTCCAGTTTTGAATTTGATTTTATTTTTTTCTATCGTTTTGAACTGTTTCACAGTCGTCCATGTAGTAGTTGGCTTGAGAAACAAAAAAGAAAAGAGCAAGTCCATAGTACCTTTCTCAGTTGACATAGTTTTTCTAGGCTTAGTTATTAGATCAACATGGAGGTTTTTTTGGCGAATACTTTTATTTACAAGAGAGATATGAAAAGAAATATCCATATGGGCTGAAGTGCAAAAGTGGCTCCTTAGGCTGATTCGGGAGTCTTTTCCATGTTCCTTTTTGTTTCTTTTGCAAGTATGATTGGACGGCTATGCCGCTTGTTCTCTTTTTTTCCTTATTTGTGAGAGATGAACGTGGGTCAGTCATAGGTAATATATGGTCGGTTATAGTCCAACTAAATAAATTATTTATTTAGTTTATTTAAGTTGAACTATAGCCGATCATAGATTATCCACAGATCGACCCACATCTATTATTTGTATCGAGCAGTGCATTTTCTGTTCACAACGTGGCTCATTCTAGTGCCATCTTTGGTTTCAATTTTCACTTATAAAAATTGGACGGGAAGAAGTTCACTAATGTTCATAAGTTCATGGAATAAGCAACCACTTCATGAAAAAAATAAAGAGAAATTTTATGATCTTCGACAAAATTTATACCAAATTAATCGTCATCGCTGCTCCTTGTCGTCGGACGATTTTTTTATTTTGATATTTTTTTAAAAAATATTTACAAAAGTATATTTCAGTTTTAAAAATTTACAAATCTATACCCCCAATGTCCTACTTCGAGGGCGTTTTAGCTGATGTGGTAGACGGTCGTCGGCTGCCACTGTCGGGCGGTCGTCGGGCCCTCTGCCATTTTGCAGGCGGTACCCTTGCCGCTCTTTAGGAGAGCGACAAGGGTGCCGCCTGCAAAAGAATCGGCGCCCGGCGGCCGCCATTTTGCGGGCGGCCCCCTTGTCGCCCTCCTAGAGGGCGATTTTTTCCCGGCTATGGGGCTGCCTGCACAAGCGGTGGACCCACGGGTTGGCCATTTTACAGGCGGCCCCCTTGCCGCCCTCTGGGAGGGCGATTTTTGCCCGGTCAGAGGGCCGCCTGCATAAATAGCGGCGGCCCGGCCGCTGGGGTAGGGTGCCGTATGCAAAAGTGGTAAAAATCGTCCTGGTGGAGGGCAATTTTTTGGTGGCTCAGTATGAAACCCTCTCACATTCTCTAAAAAATTCATAAAATTTCCAAAAATAACAGAAAAAAGTAGAGAGTGCTAAATGGGAAAGCGAAGGAAAGTGGCGAAGCCCTCCCGGTTTGCAGATTCGTCCGCAGGTAAATTCTTATGTCCCTTTACAATTTCCATTTGTATTCATGAAGTGATGTAGTATGTGTAGTATTGTACTAGTTATGTGTAGCGTACGATATGAAAATAAGTTGTTACATTCATAGATCTGTAGTTTTTTAGTCAACCTATTAGGCGACGTAATTTTTGTAAAGATGGTGGTTATAAAATATCGATTACACGGTATTAGATGTGATGAGCATGTTGGTACTTAGTTTAACTCTATTTTTTGTCAACAAAGATATCAAATAAGGTGGTATTTTAGTTATTTTACGAGAAAGGGAATGTTAGGTATGGTCTATAGGGTGTAGATCTATCGGAGTTCAGTTCAACGGCTAAGGGCATTGATAGACTGGCTGAGAGAAGTTTCGGGTCAGTGTACAACTGGTTGATACGAGGCTTCCGAGTCGACCCCCAGATCAACACAATAACCGTGTATGTTGTAATAAGTTGTGTAGTCAAAGGTTTTTTTGGAAACTTATGCTAGTGGATTGCACTGCCACTTGGAGATGGTAAGTGGAGAATGTATTCCAACGTGGTTGTCCACTTGGCATACTTGTGTCGGTTTACAAGAAGGATAACACCGTTGCAATGGTGTTAACGCCAAAATTTGGTACGGATCCTTATTGGGTTCGGTTAAGGAAAAGATCACAATCAACTAGCGGGAATTAATCCAGAAGAAGCCGAATTCAGGAAGGAATCGTGAAGACCACAGCATGGCAGTTAACTATTTTATCTATAAATTAGGTAGCTTTAATGATTTTTAGGAAACTTGATCTCGTGTCCGATCAGGGCTTGTTAATTTTCCTTTTATAGTTAGAAAACTCCTATTTCGTATCCGATCAGGACTGTATCAACTCGGGGGTATAAATACGTATGCTCGGGGACCATGTAAATCATCAAACAGATCAATACAAACTTCGGTGCATCGCCACCCTTTTCAACGGGTTCTTGCTTCTCAAGCCAAGCTGTATCGGTTAAGTTCGACCTCCTGCGAGAGGGTAAGTCTCGTTACCCCGACTACCGTATCGGCTAGGACTTCCTCGGTTAGGTCCGATATTCTAGTTGGCCTACGGTAGTTGGCTTACCACGATATATCTGTTCTGTCTACGGCTGCATCAGTTAGGTTTGACCTCATAGGCCGAGTAGATATATCACATCACGCGTGCATAGATTTATCGGCTTACTGGGTGTAACTTATCATTAGTTTGTGCTGCATCGGTTAGGTCCGACCTACTAAACTGCGTGATAAGTTATTCCTGCTAGGTTGATCGGTTTTATGCAAGCGTTTTATCGGGATGTATAACCGATAAGTTATCATATATCACATCACGTTTGCATCAGACCCATCGGCTCATCGAGGTTCTTTTATCGTTATCAATCTGTGCTGCATCAATTAAGTTTGAACTACTAGATTGATAATGATAGATTTATCCTTGTTAAGCCGATGGGTGTCCATGCAATGTTCTATCGGAGTGCCTAGCCAATAGGTTATCTTTTATTAGTTAAAGCCGATTGTATTGTTAACACGTTTTTGGCACGCTACACCGTCATCGGCTTTCTAGCCGATACACGTTACATCAGTAATCGGCTAGTCTATTTATTTATATTGTTATTGGTTCCTTAGCCACATGGTTTACTTATTTTATCCATCTATGCCATCATCGGCTTCCAGTCGATGTATAAGTGCTCTAGTCCATATCGGCAATCGGCCGATGAGACGAGTCCAATTCGGCTTTCAGTCAATTGGCTCATTGATCTAATATTTTCTATCTCCTTGTCAATTGCAGGGTCAAATTGACTGGCATGCCTACGAACCTGAAATTTTAGGACCTGCACTGGAGTTAAGCAAATCTCCCAGGCCTTCGCGTGTCTTAAGGCGCTGAACTAGATCATCGGCTCGTTCCCGACGCTGTCGGTGATTTTCGGCGTCAACACGTTTTTGGCACGCCCGGTGGGACCCAGAATTTCGACATGGCCGGAAAAGAGATCAAAACAAACAACGTGATCTCGGTCAGTATGGGGGATTTAACAGATGAGCAGAGACATCAAATCGAGCAAAATATGGCCAATTTTTAGAAACTCTGCTTGGAATCTTTGGGCATGACGCGACAAGGGCCGATTCAAAAATCTCAATTTCCAAAACCAGTTCTGGTAGGAGAATCGAGCTGTACACCACCTGAGAGTCCACCAATAAAATCCTTACAGGAGATGGTGAATGAAGCAGTACATCATGCGCTCATCAATCAATTAGGGATCCTGGTGAACACGCTGCATAACCTTATCAAGAAGGCAATGGATGGATCGATTGCTCAAGAGCCTACTCGAGGTCCCGTTTATCTCCCACCAAAGATAGAGCCGAATCAAGTTACTTATGGCCCCAGAAAAGATATACCGGAGAATTTATTTTCGTAGAACCAGGCTGGGGAGCAACAAGATATTCCTGCGGGATACCATCAAACGGCTTATTATGGGGGATATCAGCAGAATTACCCAGGAGGTGTTGTCGATTCAGGTAATTATCAGAGAGAATATACCAGGCAGAATCGGCTACAAACTCTGCCCATACAATATCAGCAGGAAATCCCAAGGGAAGATTTATCGGCAAGGGTTGCGGAAATAGTAAAAGAACAGTTTGGGATAAAACCGAAGGAGCAAACATTTATGTATCGGCATCCGTATCCAGAGTGGTTTGACAGGGTTCCATTACCACACCGATATAGAGTCCTAGATTTTTCTAAGTTCTCAGGGCTGGACAGCATATCTACATAGAGCACATTAGCCGATTCTTGGCACAGTGTGGAGAGGCATCGGCTGAGGAGGCTCTGAGGGTTAGGTTTTTCCCCTTGTCATTGTCTGGATCGGCTTTTACATGGTTCTCATTACCACCGAATTCAGTTCGGGGATGGGCCGATCTAGAAAAACAATTTCATAAATACTTCTTCGCTGGAATCCATGAGATGAGACTGACAGATTTAACATCGGTTAGGCAAAGGCCAGACGAAACGGTACCAGAATATGTCCAGCGGTTTCGGGACGTTAGAAACCGATGTTACACTTTGAATCTGAGTGACAGACATCTAGCCGATTTGGCTTTCCAGGGTCTTTTAACGCCGATTAAAGAGAGGTTTTCATCACAAGAGTTCGAAAGTCTAGCGCACCTGGTACAGAAGGTATCGGCTCATGAAAGCCGATTTCAAGAGGCAAAAAAGGATAAATTTCAGAGAAGGGTTGCTCAGGTGCAAGTTTATTCATTGGACTCAGATGATGAAGGATCCGATGCTGAAGTTGGATTGACGGAATGGGCTAGAAATAAGAGATCGGTATCATGCCCGTGGGTGAAGGATATCGGCAAGGAGGAACGATACGATTTTGATATCAATAAAGCCGATAAGATCTTTGATTTATTGCTGCAAGAGAAACAAATACAGCTTCCGCCAAATCATGTAATTCCGTCAGCCGAAGAACTAAAGAAGAAAAAATATTGCAAGTGGCATAATACGATATCGCATCATACCAATGAGTGCAAGGTTTTTCGGCAACAGATTCAATCAGCTGTCGAACAGGGAAGGATTAAGTTTGAGGACAAAAAGCCGATGAAGATTGATGGACATCCGTTCCCTATAAACATGGTTTACGCAGGATCATCGATAAATCAAGCCAATGAAGGAAGGCATCGAGAATACAGATCTACAATTACTTCATCCCGGCTGATAGATAAATATTCAGGGCGTGAAGAGGAACAACGGGCTTCGTCATACGAGGAGAGATATAATCCACATTGGGATTGCCCGTTCTTTCAATTTTGCTGGGAGCGAGGGATAAGATTGCCATCGATCAGAGATTGTCCTGAATGCGGTGTTACAAGATCTCGAATTTTTGAGCATGAAGGATTTTCGCGAAATCGGCTGCTTGAAAGGAGAGCATCGGTACATAGCTGATTAGGGCCGATCCATGAAGATTTTTTTGAAGCAAAAGATGAAGAGGGATCACATGGAGAAAACAAATCCAAAATCCTCAGTGGTGTCCTAGCGGAATATTCACAAAGGATCAGAAAAGAAGGGCACAACGGCTACAGCACCGGGAACAACAGGAAGAACAACGGCGAGACTACAAGGAAGCCGATCATCGTCACAAGAGGACTAAGCGGGTATGGCGCGTAAAGAAAAGTGACGATGAGGTTGATCCATCGGCTCTGATAAACATGGTCTTCTTTTTGCCTTGGGAATATAAAGTACTTTCATCTGATGAGGAAGATATTGAAGAAGTTTTTGCTCAGTTAACACTACAACCCTATCGGGCTATATTTGATAAGCCTGAAGAATCAAAGCATCAGCATTTGAAGCCATTATATATCAAGGGTTATGTGAATGGGAAGCCGATGACGAAGATGCTAGTTGATGGGGGGGGGGGGGGCAGCTATTAATCTAATGCCATATGCTACATATTGGAAGTTGGGGAAAACTGCCGAAGATTTGATCAAAACAAATATGGTGTTAAAGGATTTCGGCGGGAATCCATCGGAGACAAAAGGCATGTTAAACATGGAACTGACAGTGGGGAACAAGACATTGCCTACCATGTTTTTTGTCATCGATGGAAAAGGATCGTATAGTCTACTCCTTGGCAGTGATTGGATTCATGCAAACTGTTGCGTGCCCTCGATGATGCATCAGTGTTTGATACAATGGCAGGGAGATCAAGTTGAGGTAATCCCGGCGGATCAATCGACCAATATTGCAATGACTGATTTACCGATCTGGGAGGCCGATGGTGTCGATTGTTTGTCTGAAAAAGTGTGGGAAGGGGATTATCTTAAGATCACCAGTCGGGAGATACAACCAATTCGGCAAGTCGGCTCGGAACTATTACTCTGATGGGCACCATTGAAGAGTTCGAAGGGAAGTTGGGATAAGGATTTACATCGGCTGATGATTTGGAAGAAATTGATATAGGACCAGGAGATAGGCCAAGGCCGACGTACATAAGTAAAAGATTGTGTCCTGAATTCCGAAAAGAATTAATAAAATTGCTGAAAGAGTATCGAGATTGTTTTGCTTGGGAATATCATAAAATGCTAGGATTAAGCCGATCAATTGTTGAACATCGGCTTCCTATTAAACCAGGATATCGACCGTTTAAACAGGCTCCAAGGAGATTTAAAACAGAGTTGTATGAGCCAATTAAAGCAGAAATCACAAGGTTATATGATGCAAAGTTTATAAGGCCATGCCGATATGCCGAGTGGGTTTCTAATATCGTCCTGGTGGAAAAGAAAAATGAAAAATTGAGAATATGTATCGATTTCCGGGATTTTAATAAAGCTACCCCCAAGGATGAATACCCGATGCTGATAGCAGATTTGTTGGTAGATGCAGCATCAGGCCACAAGATTATTAGCTTCATGGATGGCAATGCAGGATATAATCAGATTTTTATGGCAGAGAAAGATATACATAAGACCGCGTTTCGATGTCCTGGAGCTATCGGCTTATATGAATGGGTGGTAATGACGTTTGGATTAAAAAGTGCTGGTGCGACGTATCAGAGGGCGATGAATTATATATTTCATGATCTCATCGGCTTATTAGTGGAAATTTATATCGATGATGTGGTGGTTAAATCCAAGAGTGATGAAAGCCATATAGCTGATTTACGAAAAGTGCTGGAAAGGGCAAAGAAATACGGATTAAGCATGAATCCCAATAAATGCGCTTTTGGTGTATCGGCTGGGCAGTTCTTGGGTTTTATGGTTCATGAGCGGGGAATTGAAGTTAGTCAACGAAGCATCAGAGCCATCAAGAATACAGAACCACCAAGCAACAAGACAGAGCTACAGTCGTTGATCGGCAAGATTAATTTTGTAAGGAGATTCATATCGAATTTGTCAGGAAGGATTGAGCCTTTTACTCCATTGTTGAAGTTGAAAGCCGATCAAGAATTTGTGTGGGGGGCAGAACAGCAGAAGGCATTTGATGGGATGAAGAGTTATTTAAGTTCCCCACCTGTTCTGATTCCGCCGCAGAAAGGAGTGCCGTTCAAGTTATACTTATCGGCCGATGAAAAATCTATTGGATCTGTTTTAATACAAGAGTTTGAAGGCAAGGAGCGAGTCGTGTTCTATTTAAGCAGAAGGCTTTTGGATGCTGAAACAAGATATCCTGTGGTGGAAAAATTATGCCTTTGTTTATATTTCTCATGCACAAAGTTGAGGCATTACATCTTATCGGCTGAGTGCACGGTGGTTTGCAAGGCCGATGTGGTAAAATACATGTTGTCGGCTCCAGTCTTAAAAGGGCGAGTTGGTAAATGGATTTTTGCCTTAACGGAGTTTGACTTGAGATATGAATCGGCTAAAGCGATCAAGGGACAAGCAGTGGCCGATTTCATTGTGCAACACAGAGGGGTTCATGAAAATTATGTGGAACTGATCCCGTGGACTTTGTTTTTTGATGGATCGGTTTGCAAGCATGGATCTGGTATCGGCTTGGTCATCGTATCGCCTCGGGGGGCAAGTTTTGAGTTTGCTTTTACAATTAAACCCTATCGGACTAATAATCAAGCGGAATACGAGGCGGTATTGAAAGGACTTCAACTTTTACGGGAGATTGGAGCCGATATCATAGAGATCATCGAAGATTCATTATTAGTGATCAAACAATTGTCTAGGGAGTATGAGTGCAGAGATGATGTTTTGAGATCGTATTATGAAGAATGTAGGGATTTGTTGAAGGATTTCATGATGGTATCGATGGATCATATTCCTAGAGAACAAAATTTAGAAGCCAATGATCTTGCACAAATTGCTTCGGGTTATCGGCTGAATAGATAGGTTGAAGTTGAAATAGCCGATAATGATATTTAGGATAAAGCCGATGATTGGAGATAGGAAATAATTGGTTATCTGCAAAATCCGTCGCAATCGGTTTCTAGGAAACTTCGGTATAAAGCTACTAAATATGTGCTGCTTGATGAGGAGTTATATTATCGAACTTTTGAAGGGGTTTTGCTGAGATGCCTAAATTTGGAAGAAGCCAAAGTGGTTATGTGTGAAGTGCATGAGGGTATTTGTGGAACTCATCAATCGGCTCATAAGATGAAGTGGATATTGAGAAGAATAGGATATTTTTGGCCGACAATGTTGGAAGATTGCTTCAAATATTATAAGGGATGTCAAGATTGCTAGAAGTTTGGAAATATACAGCGAGCACCACTATCGGCTATGAATCCTATCATGAAACCGTGGTCGTTCAGAGGATGGGGAATTGATATGATCGGCCAGGTTTATCCTCCGTCAAGTAAAGGGCATAAATTCATATTGGCGGCAACAGATTATTTTACAAAGTGGGTAGAAGCGATTCCTTTGAAGAAAGTCACGTCCAAAGATGCGATCGAATTTGTAAAAGAGCATATAATTTATCGGTTTGGAATCCCTCAGACTATAACTACCGATCAGGGGTCTATTTTTGTGTCCGATGAGTTTTAACAATTTGCTGCCAGTATGGGGATTAAGTTATTGAATTCATCACCTTATTATGCTCAAGCTAATGGACAGGCGGAAGCTTCGAATAAGAGTTTGATCAAATTAATTAAGCGGAAGATTGATGAACAGCCGTGGAGATGGCATGCTACATTAGCCGATTCATTATGGGCTTATCGAATAGCATATCATGGGTCTACTCGGGTGCCACCATATCAGTTGGTATATGGGCATGAAGCAGTTTTACCTTGGGAAACTAATGTCAGCTATAGGAGTATTTCTTTGCAAAATCAACTGACAGCCGATGATTATTATAATTTGATGACAGATGAACTTGAGGATCTAGCTCAGAATTGGTTAAGGGCGCTGGAAAGGATCAAGGAAAATAAAGCTAGGGTGGCTAGGCATTATAACAAAAAGGTGATGGACAAATCGTTCGCTGAGGGAGATCTTGTGTGGAAGTTGATTTTGCCGATCGGGTCCAGAGATGGTAAATTTGGAAAGTGGTCACCTAATTGGGAGGGGCCCTATCGGATTAATCGTTGTGTACCTGGCAATGCTTACATGTTGGAAGATCTCGAGGGAACAGAATTTGCTAAGGCACTTAATGGGAAATACCTCAAAAAGTACTATCCTAGCGTTTGGATCAACTCCTGAATCGGCTAAATGCGGCCGATTTCTAAAACAGTTCAAAGTGAAA
Source organism: Oryza meyeriana var. granulata (assembly GCA_003991445.1). NCBI lineage: Eukaryota > Viridiplantae > Streptophyta > Magnoliopsida > Poales > Poaceae > Oryza > Oryza meyeriana. Next base: position 181,704 of record RYFJ01000220.1, on the reverse strand, counting down.
GCTGATGTTGTTACATCGCCTCAAGATAGCCGATATCAATTGATATCGCCTTTAGATCAAATAAGTGAAATATTAAGTAGAGATGGAGTATGATGAGTAAATAACAGAGCTGATTAAGTTATATTACAGTGAAAGTTTAGTCGGTATGTTTCAAAGAACCATCAAAGTCATCAATGTTAAGATTTACAAGAATTTTTGGATTGATTCGATTGCGCGCAGACAAATTTGGTCGATCTCACTAATGGCGTGGATGTCTTCTTCATCGGTCCCTGAGATAGTCTTTATGTTCTTGCGCTGATGGACAACTTGACGCACTGCTGCTGCAACCTTGGCTTCTTGATCTTGTATGGCTTGTGGTAGGCCGATGAGCTGGGATTCTGTTGTTGCGATATCCTTGCGGATTTTTTCAAGCTCTGCCAGCAGATCGGCTTCCCTTCTCTTCAGCTGATCCAGTTTGGGTTGGAGTTCTTGAGGAGCAGCTAACATATCGTCAAGCTTTTTCTTTTCCGTTTGAGCTAACAACCGATCGGTTTGGATGTCTTGGACCATCTTCTGTTGATTAGCACGATCAGCTATACGCTGCCTGAGCTTGACGAGTTGGAATTTGTGGGATTCCAGGTATGCTGCAGGGGTCAATGCGTCGACGAGCTCTTCGGGCAAATGATGCTCAATCTCTGCAAATCTTGCCCGGATCGGCCCGCAATCCTCCACCAATGCGTCGATCGGGTTTTTCAGCAGACGAATGATATTCAACAAGTATTCGCGCACGTCGGCTGGAAAAGATGGTTTGGTTATTGCGCTGGTGGCTGTTTCTTCATCTGCATCCAAGTACTTGCCGATGTTGAAGGAAAACAAATCGGCTAAGGACTGCAGGTTGACATCGGTAAAGGGATCAGTAGTGAGTTAAAATAAAGTATGGTTGTGAAGAAATTACCTGAGGCAGGGCAGGGGCAGCTTGAGGAGTGACATCGGCATCAGATGGTTGAGTAGGTTGTTCTTCAGGATGGCCGATGTCTGGCGCCGAAGTAGGAGCGGTCTCAGTATCGGCTTCAGGGCTAGGTGCTGGAATTGGAATGGCTGCAGAAGTCATCGGCTCGATGCTTGCAGGGATGTCAGCAGAAGGTTGAGGTTCGGGAGCCGATGACTCAAGCTGAAAATAGGATTGATAATGTGAAGATGGGAAACAGATGATAATATCAAGACTTAGCACATACCCGCGGAGATGAAGGGGCCGATGTTGTTTCAATAACAGGAGGCGCTGCGATCACGACATCGGCACTTATTTTCTGTTTCTTTTGAGGGCGAGATGCCAGTTTCTTACGTTTTGGTCTTGTCGGCCGTGGCACCCGGAGAGGAGCCGATGGAGGGGGAGCATCATGCCCTAGGTGTGGGTTGGCCGATGGTGGTTGGTATATAATCGGCTGGCCACTGGTGCTTGTTGTCGGTGGCTCCACATCAACAGCCTGCAAGATAGGATTGTAAGAGATGATCAGAAAATGATTCAAAGATAGTGGAATATTACCTCTTCATCGGATTCGACGTAGTTGGAGTTGAGGCGAGAACAGTAATGGATGGCCGATGAGTTGAACAGGTGTTTCTTCCATTCTGACCACCATCGGGAAAAAAGCTTGGTATTGGCAATACATACCTCCACATCGGTGGCAGTGCCCAGGGATAGGGATTCTGTTAGCATCCGTATTTGGTCATACTCTAAAGCACTGTTTACATTGCCCCGGGCCTGGAGTTTGTCGATGAAGAACAAACTGATGGGGAGTTGACCGAGGCCAAGCTGGCGGGAGCCGACCGTTGGGTGATAGAATTCATATGATGGTTGTGATTGGCCCTGAGAGAAGCCAGTTGGTAGAAGACGGGGAGTAATGGCCGATAGGAATATGGTCTTCGATTCATCATCGGCCAGAATGTCAAGTGGATTGAAGTTGGAGGGCATCTCAAATGATGATGCATCATCATATGCAAACCATAGTGTGGCATCCCTGGTGAAGCCATAATAAAGACCTTTGAACCATTGGCTAAGTCCGATAGGAGTCATCTTGCAGCCAGGGAGGGCCGATGCAGCTTCGCCAAAAGAGATGCATCGACGATAGATGGATTCCTGTTCTTCTTGATGATCGGTTGGGAAAGTTTGATTAAGGAAGGTGGTCTCGGGAATTGCCTTGGATGTGTACACGTTGAGCCATAACTGCACAAACCACCAAGGACCTCTGATATGGCCGACTGGCTGGCCGGCCGATAGCTTGACTGCCACCTGATGCAGCAGTTGATAAGTGCCGCCAAGAAGATATTGCCCCAAGGGAACTTGTTTCCGATCGGCCAAACATTCTGCCAAACATTGCATATTGGTTGTTGGGCCAAAGGTTGCACCGCCGAAAACGAACCGTTCTAACCACAGATTCAGGAAAGCGATGTGTTCCCGATCATCGACTGGTCCAGTCCCTTTGTTATGGATTGACATGTATTTGGACCAACCATCGTTGTTCTTTGCTTGAAGCCGACGAGTAGGCTTAAATTGGAGGTTGAGGGGATTGATGTAACTCGTTGTGTTGAGGTAGGTAAGCATGGTTACATCTATCAAAGTTGGGGTCATCAGTCCATGTCCAAATAAGTAGGCGTTGAGGGCGTCTGACCAGAAATACGAGGCCGATGCGAGCAGAGGTTCGTTCTTCTCCATCTCGGCCAGGGAGAGATTGATGCAGTGGCCGATGTCTGCTTCGTCCCAGAGAGTTTTCTTTGCGGCCGTCCCAGAGAGTTTTCTTTGTGGCCGATACTCTGATGTACCAGTTCCTCCACCTGGGAAGTTTGCTTGGCCATGATCTGAAGCTGTTGGTCCAATCGCTGGCTAGCATGGCGGAGTTCTTGAAAGGGATGCATTGAGTTTCGGCGATGATGAAATATGTAGGGTCTTCATTACCCATCGGGCCATGGTAGAAAAAATTTGGATAATCGGCAGCTGGGATTAAAATCTGGTTTTTAAGGTCCTACAGTGAACAAGAACACGAAGAATAGATGAAGATTGCGGCAGATTCAATCTGGGTTACAAGGCAGAGAGAGTGACTAGACAAGAAGATTAGCTTTGGGACGGCGACCGCTGAAGCCATCGCGGAAGAAGATGAGAGAAGATCGGAGGTTGAAGAAGAAGACCGTAGCGGTTCGCCTGGGTTCGCTGGAGTTCGTCGAGGTCTCGGAAGAAGTGGAAAGGGCTCTGGTGATATGAAAGCGTAAAGAAAGGAGGCTAGGAAGGCGAAGTGGTTTATAGAGGAATGATGACCGAGCGGGAATCGAGGCCGTTATCACTATTTCAAACATTTAAGGAAAGTGGGCTACCCTGGGTCGCCTCGGTATGAAAGGAATCTGAAAGCCCAGATGAGAATTTCGAAGTTTTATGGAAAAAGCTCCGAAATTAGGGGGCATGTGTTAACGCCAAAATTTGGTACGGATCCTTATTGGGTTCGGTTAAGGAAAAGATCACAATCAACTGGCCAGAATTAATCCAGAAGAAGCCGAATTCAGGAAGGAATCGTGAAGACCACAGCATGGCAGTTAACTATTTTATCTATAAATTAGGTAGCTTTAATGATTTTTAGGAAACCTGATCTCATGTCCGATCAGGGCTTGTTAATTTTCCTTTTATAGTTAGGAAACTCCTGTTTCGTATCTGATCAGGATTGTATCAACTCGGGGTATAAATACGTATGCCCGGGGACCATGTAAATCATCAAACAGATCAATACAAACTTCGGCGCATCGCCACCCTTTTCAACGGGTTCTTGTTTCTCAAGCCGGGCTGCATCGGTTAAGTTCGACCTCCTGCGAGAGGGTAAGTCTCATTACCCCGACTACCGTATCGGCTAGGACTTCCTCGGTTAGGTCTGATATTCTAGTCGGCCTACGGTAGTCGGCTTACCACGATATATCTGTTCTATCTACGGCTGCATCAGTTAGGTTTGACCTTATAGGCCGAGTAGATATATCACATCACGCGTGCATAGATTTATCGGCTTACTGGGTGTAACTTATCATCAGTTTGTGCTGCATCGGTTAGGTCCGACCTACTAAACTGCGTGATAAGTTATTCCTGCTAGGTTGATCGGTTTTATGCAAGCGTTTTATCGGGATGTATAGCCGATAAGTTATCATATATCACATCACGTTTGCATCAGACCTATCGGCTCATCGAGGTTCTTTTATCGTTATCAATCTGTGCTGCATCAATTAAGTTTGAACTACTAGATTGATAATGATAGATTTATCCTTGTTAAGCCGATGGGTGTCCATGCAATGTTCTATCAGAGTGCCTAGCCGATAGGTTATCTTTTATTAGTTAAAGCCGATTGCATTGTTAACACGTTTTTGGCACGCTACACCGTCATCGGCTTTCCAGCCGATACATGTTACATCAGTAATCGGCTAGTCTATTTATTTATATTGTTATTGGTTCCTTAGCCACATGGTTTACTTATTTTATCCATCTATGCCATCATCGGCTTCCAGTCGATGTATAAGTGCTCTAGTCCATATCGGCAATCGGCCGATGAGACGAGTCCAATTCGGCTTTCAGCCGATTGGCTCATTGATCTAATATTTTCTATCTCCTTGTCAATTGCAGGGTCAAATTGACTGGCACGCCTACGAACCTCAAATTTTAGGACCTGCACTGGAGTTAAGCAAATCTCCCAGGCCTTCGCGTGTCTTAAGGCGCTGAACCAGATCATCGGCTCGTTCCCAACGCTGCCGGTGATTTTCGGCGTCAACACGTTTTTGGCACGCCCGGTGGGACCCGGAATTTCAACATGGCCGGAAAAGAGATCAAAACAGACAACGTGATCCCGGTCAGTATGGAGGATTCAACAGATGAGCAGAGACAGCAAGTCGAGCAAAATATGGCCAATTTTTAGAAACTCTGCTTGGAATCTTTGGGCATGACGCGACAAGGGCCGATTCAAAAATCTCAGTTTCCAAAACCAGTTCTGGTAGGAGAATCGAGCCGTACACCACCTGAGAGTCCACCAATAAAACCCTTACAGGAGATGGTGAATGAAGCAGCACATCATGCGCTCATCAATCAATCAGGGATCCTGGTGAACACGCTGCATAACCTTATCAAGAAGGCAATGGATGGATCGATTGCTCAAGAGCCTACTCGAGGTCCTGTTTATCTCCCACCAAAGATAGAGCCGAATCAAGTTACTTATGGCCCCAGAAAAGATATACCGGAGAATTTATTTTCGTAGAACCAGGCTGGGGAGCAACAAGATATTCCTGCGGGATACCATCAAACGGCTTATTATGGGGGATATCAGCAGAATTACCCAGGAGGTGTTGTCGATTCAGGTAATTATCAGAGAGAATATACCAGGTAGAATCGGCTACAAACTCTACCCATACAATATCAGCAGGAAATCCCAAGGGAAGATTTATCGGCAAGGGTTGCGGAAATAGTAAGAGAACAGTTTGGGATAAAACCGAAGGAGCAAACATTTATGTATCGGCATCCGTATCCAGAGTGGTTTGACAGGGTTCCATTACCACACCGATATAGAGTCCCAGATTTTTCTATGTTCTCAGGGCTGGACAGCATATCTACAGTAGAGCACATTAGCCGATTATTGGCACAGTGTGGAGAGGCATCGGCTGAGGAGGCTCTGAGGGTTAGGTTTTTCCCCTTGTCATTGTCTGGATCGGCTTTTACATGGTTCTCATTACCACCGAATTCAGTTCGGGGATGGGCCGATCTAGAAAAACAATTTCATAAATACTTCTTCACTGGAATCCATGAGATGAGACTGACAGATTTAACATCGGTTAGGCATAGGCCAGACGAAACGGTACCAGAATATGTCCAGCGGTTTCGGGACATTAGAAATCGATGTTACAGTTTGAATCTGAGTGACGGACATCTAGCCGATTTGGCTTTCTAGGGTCTTTTAGCGCCGATTAAAGAGAGGTTTTGATCACAAGAGTTCGAAAGTCTGGCACACCTGGTACAGAAGGTATCGGCTCATGAAAGTTGATTTCAAGAGGCAAAAAAGGATAAATTTCACAGAAGGGTTGCTCAGGTGCAAGTTTATTCATCGGACTCAGATGATGAAGGATCCGATGCTGAAGTTGGACTGGCGGAATGGGATAGAAATAAGAGATCGGTATCATGCCCGTGGGTGAAGGATATCCGCAAGGAGGAACGATACGATTTTGATATCAATAAAGCCGATAAGATCTTCGATTTATTGCTGCAAGAGAAACAAATACAGCTTCCACCAAATCATGTAATTCCGTCGGCCGAAGAACTAAAGAAAAAAAATATTGGAAGTGGCATAATACGATATCGCATCATACCAATGAGTGCAAGGTTTTTCGGCTACAGATTCAATCGACTGTCGAACTGGAAACGATTAAGTTTGAGGACAAAAAGCCGATGAAGATTGATGGACATCAGTAATCGGCTAGTCTATTTATTTATATTGTTATTGGTTCCTTAGCCACATGGTTTACTTATTTTATCCATCTATGCCATCATCGGCTTCCAGTCGATGTATAAGTGCTCTAGTCCATATCAGCAATCGGCCGATGAGACGAGTCCAATTCGGCTTTCAGCCGATTGGCTCATTGATCTAATATTTTCTATCTCCTTGTCAATTGCAGGGTCAAATGGACTGGCATGCCTACGAACCTCAAATTTTAGGACCTGCACTGGAGTTAAGCAAATCTCCCAGGCCTTCGCGTGTCTGAAGGAGCTGAACCAGATCATCGGCTCGTTCCCGACGCTGCCGGTGATTTTCGGTGTCAACAAATGGCCATGCAAGATGATGAGGGTCCAAGTGTGTGATGGGAGATGATGTCGGAACAATGGAGGAAAATGAAGGAGAGCATGAAAAAGATAGGCAGGCAACAAGTGTGGCAGACGAGGGAGAACTAATCGACACTATCGTTGAGGAAATAGATAGGGAAGATGCTGATAACGAGCATGTAGAGGATGATGAATCATCTGATGAGGACAATATAATGCCTGCAGAATGGACCAATGAGGACTTCTCTAGGCTTGTTATCTCCGAGCGGCATCATGTGCCATGGGAGTACAAGGAGAACGAGGTCATCCAGGGGGCTAAGTATGTATACATAGAGGAATTGAAGAAGGTAGTGAAACAATGGGCGATGTCACTTCAGAGAGTGTTCTGGGTCATGAAGTCAAGTAAGTCCGTGTATGAAGTAAAGTGCGTGAAGGATGGGTGTCCATGGCGGGTGCACGCGTTCAAGGGTTAATGGAAGTATTATTGGTAAGTGTCGATCGTGACCGAGCATTCTTGTCACTTACAAGGGGTCGAGAAATACCATAGAAACATGACGTCTGCATTTGTTGCAACAAAGATATACTCCCACGTTGTGAACAATCTGGGGTACGAACCAAGGTCAATTGTTAGGCATATCGAGGAGAAATTTAAATACACAATTATCTATGCGAAGGCATGGAAGGCAAAACAGAAGATTGTGGAGATGAGATTTGGCACATTTGAAGCATCATATGATAATTTGCCTCGTCTTTTAGCCTGCGTTCTTCAGAGGAATCTGGAGACCTACTACGACCTGAAAGCTTTCCCATCAATTGACCATCATAACTAAAGTGTGTTGCAACGGACATTCTTTGCATTAGGTGATTGCATTCAGGCATTTGTGCATTGTCGTTCCATCCTCTGTATTGATGGGATATTTCTGACTGGAAAGTACAAAGGATAGATATTGACAACAATTGGAGTTGACGGGAACAACTAAATTCTACCCATGGCTTTTACTTTTGTTGAGAGCGAGAACACTGATAGTACGGAGGACATCACTGCTCGGTTCACTCACGTGCAGTGCCTGCCTAGACTTGGTGCGCCGGGTTCGCTCCCTCCTTACACTACGAGCGGCCCCTCGAAGGTGTGGCTACTACAGTTTACTGTAAGTCGCGTATTTGTTAAATTTATAATCGCCCGAACTATAAAGCATCAGTGGAACTAATAATATTCTTGGTTTGTAGTTTGATTAGCTCCACCCTGACACCGATGACCACTCAGTGCGACGGAGCTTGGAGGCGTACCTGCTCTGGCTGTTCGGCTGGGTGATGTTCACCAGCACGACGGGGCATGCGGTGAACATGGGACTGATCCACTACGCCCGTGCGATCGCCGATGTCGAGGACGGTAGCATACTGCAGTGGAGCTAGGGATCTACTGTGCTCACGGCAACGTACCATGGTCTTTGTGACGCGTGCACAAAAACCGATCTAGGAGCGCTTATCGCCGGTTGCCCTCTCCTTCTGCAGCTCTGGGCGGCCGACCGGTTTGCGATAGGTCACCCTCTGATTGAGCACTCTCCCTATGAGGGCGGCCTAGGAGGCATGTACGGCTAGTCGGCCAAGGAACCGCTCCAACTCTTATGTGGGGATAGTCTGGTGTCGTCGTGAGGTACGTAATGTGAAATTCTAGGTTTATCACTTACGCGCAAACACTGACGTGTTCTCCCTATCTTATTTTGGAGCGTCGTTATGCCCACGGGCAGGTTAGGAGGGCCTACTCCAACTTCGTGATGGAGTTTGATCACCTGCAGCCCAGCGACATCTTCTGGGAGCCATACAGTGCGCAAGCCATCACGGCTTTGTGCACGCGTGACCAGGCTACTGGATGATGCGACATTTTTTGTCGAGCCCCCACTATCCGCACCGCATGATGCGACAGTTTGGCCTACATCAGCACTTCCCTATGCCCGTGGAGCAGGTTGTCCCACGCGACGTTCACCGGTTAGTACAATTGCAAATTCCGTTCAGTATTATAACTTGTTTATAAAGTCTAACACAATTTCTGCAACTAGCTATACTCGTAGTGGGACAGGCAACCGGCACTCTGTGGGTTCCTCGATTGTAGATGTATGTGGATGACTGGTTGTTGGCAACGGAGGAGGTCTTTGACGAAGTCCGGCCACACATAGAGGCCGCCTACCTAGGATACCTCAGGTGGTACCAACCTCGCACTCGCACACGTGTCACGTTCACTCCAGCCGATCCACAGCCACACGTTGCCGCCGTGACAGACGCGTACCCAACACACCATGACCTGGACTACTTTTGTGCGGTGAGTCACGTTCTCTTTGCACTTTGTTATTTCCTTGTACGTGTCCATGGTTCTAACACATATTTAATAACATTTGAAAAAGGTCGACGCTGTGCATCAGGTTCAGGCTGATGTGGACATGGCGTTCCGACGGTTGGACATTGGGATCATGTTGAGTGTAGAGGAGTAGAGGATGACTTTTGGGAGGATCTGTAGGTCGATGCACACAATGATTCGTGCGCTCACTTGTCGTGTGGTTGACGTTGTTCCTCCCGTAGCTGTACCGCAGCACCCTCCACAAGTCGCTGGAGGAGGAGTTCGCCCATCTGTAGCAGGAGTACACCAGCAGGGTTTCAGTCAGCCAGTTGGCCCCTCCAGAGGTAAATCCCACTATCCATCGGTTCATATGATATTTCCTTCCACCGACATGCACCGTTTTACATCAATATGGTTTCGTGCAGCTTTTGATACACCGTACCTTGATCCCTTAGGAGCTGGCACGTCCACGTAGGGAGCGTACTACGCACGTCCACACGCGCAGCAGGGTATGAGCACTACCCCCGAGGCTACTATAGGAGGTCCTTCAGGTTAGATGCATGGCGCAAAGTTTCCTTTTGCCTTGCAAAATTCTGGTTTGCAATGATCAATAAATTTTTCCATAGGGTTTCACTCTACACTACCGGGGATGTTTGCTGGCGTTGGCTCCTCTGTGCAGGGCACACATGGCAGCGGTTGGGCACGAGATCTTTTCGAGGACGACGACTTGGAGGATGTAGAGATCCAGGAGGTACTAGGTTCCTCACAGCTCGGAGGAGCTCCGCCACCACAGACACAGGAGTTGCCCGCTGCCACACCCGTGCACGCAAGCCGCACTGGCCGTGCCATACCACCAGACTAGCTCACCTACTCCTAGGGCCACGTGCGAGTGCAGCGTAAGAAGACGAAGAGGGCTAGAGGTTACGGCGAGGGCCAGGAGACCCCAATCTTCACTTTGACTTCACTCTTCCTGAAGGAGGGGAAAAATGAAAATAGATTGAGTACATACGTACTCAACAAGTCACGGGAAAAGTGTGAATATGCAAGCAACCAAAGAAGGCTGGGGTTTATTTCGTAAACTTTTTATTTTGAAACCATTTTCAAAACTCTAAGTGTGAGTGGTTTCAGTGTATCTGGAAAGAGGCTCTCGCCACGATCCTGTCCGCGAATTGCTTTGCAACAACTCAAACGGAAAAAACAAATTTTAGTTGCTTAATGTTTTCTAGTCAAATCTATTCTCATTCCGACTGTCTGACCATGACACCGGCTCAAAGGAATCTGCCCTCAGGCAACTTTCTATACTCCTCTTATCTATTAGTTTATTTTTACTTTTGTCCTTTCCAAGACGTCATCTTATTTTTCCTCTATTATTTTCCTTTCACTTTTGTCCTATTCAGGACATCATCTCAACTCATATTTCATTTTTGCGGCTCCTTGCATCCATAATCTCCATCTCAAACATACATTGCTTCCACTCGGGAAGCCTAATTAATGATGCCATTCGACATCCCGGTCCACACAGGCCCGTTTCAGACCATGTAATGGTCATCCATCAGCCGTCCTGGCCGATTCTAGTAATGGTTCCCAATCCCACAAACCAATTTCGCAATCATTTGCAAACAAATCTACGCTAGAGGAATCACTTCACATCGCCCATGACCGTGGGCACGGTAGTTCGAACAGTTTGAAACTCTGCAGAGGTGTACGCTTTACCCACATGACGCGAGCTTACTCCCTCACTGATCAGGTGGGGGAGGTTTGCGACAAGGCCTTTCAGGAGCCATCCCAGGGTACCTCATGCCCGATAGACGGGTCAAACCAATTCTCAATTAAGCATCGCACTTTAATCAATACCCCAAACGCCTTGACCGAGTACTTGGCAAGCTTGCATTCCTTACTCTACTCAGGAACTCGAGATATCCCCAAACGCCTTATCTTGGCATTTCACATCTACTGGCATACGAGGTAACCCTGTTTCGGCTAAATACTCACCTAGGGGTGTTCCCATACCACTCATGTGGTTGCATTGTGTTATGATCAGTGAAATTCCGCAAGGAATCGGTCCTTATATGCGAATACAAAGCATCCCCACCAAGGCGATCACTTTGCATCGCGAGTTTTCACACACCATATTTTTGTTTCACAAAATTCGCCGACACTGAGTGTCGGGTTTTTCAAAGATTTATAAACCCAAATTTCCCATGTCGACAAACAATTGTGGTTGAAGCGGTATCATCGATACCTATGCTGAAAGAGCATGAATACCGAGGTGCTGAGGTGTGGAGCTACCAAGGAATAGGGTTATCAAGGCCTACCGGTCTCATGCAACTACAGGGTAGGTCCGTCGGTTCGCCACACAAACCGAGGCTGGTTAAATTATCATGCGCACCCTAAGATGCAATTTTGTAAATAAAATCTTTTTCAATTTAGGGGCAATATGGCCAGGGAGTCACTTGCCTTAGTCTTTGTCTTCAAATTTCACGAAAATCCAACATCTGACGACTTTCAAAACATTGACTATGCGCGAAACGAGAGAAAGCTCACAAAACCCTAAAAATAAAATACTATTATTAATAACTAATACTTCCACGAGGTATATCTCAATTTTAGAAAAATTTGGAGACTTGACGGAGTCAATCGGAGTTACGGTCCGGAAGATATGAATTTTTGATGATTTTTCTGAAAAAGAAAAAGATTTATTTGTATTTTGGATAAGGAGTATTTTGGAAATATGTGGCTGACAGGTGGGACCCTTTTGTCAGTGGCTATGAGAGAGAGAGAGGTTGAGGGGTGTGGCCCACTTGTCAATGACAGAGAGAGGGAGTAGGGTCCACATGTGAGTGGGAGTAGAGGAGAGAGAAGTAGGCAGGGGCCTACATGTCAATGGCTTGGGATAAAGGAGGCTCACTTGGATGGGTCCCACAAGACAGTGAGACACAATACTAAAATGGATGGAAATTAGATTTTTATATTAGGTCGGGCCCACATGTCTATGAAAGGAGGGGCATGACTAGGAGGGCCCACATGTCATTGTGTGGTGAGAAAGAAGGGCACCGGGGCCCCCATGTCAGTAGGGATGGGTGAGAGAGATTAAAAAAAGGGGCCCACGTGACAGTGAGATCATGGATGGTTTAGGGGTAATTTCACCATGCGGGTCCACATGTCAGTGTGACATGGAGTGCTTAAGCATGTGGGCCTACATGTCATCGGGCTAGGGTTGGATTAGTGTGCAGGCCCACAGGTCAGAGGGAGTGGCTTAGGAGAGGATGGGGCATGGCGCCCCAGCGGATGTGATAAATGGCCGTCGGCGGCCTAAGGGGTGTAACGCCCCGCTTTCAGCGAGACGTTAAACGATATTTTGCTAAAATCTACTTGTGAAAATTTCGATCTTGAGTGTTGTAATGTATGTCGTGCCTGGATCTCAATTTGCTTCCCCGTCCTTGATCTCGTAATCCCTCCTCTCAAAAATCCTCCACTCCAAAATAATCTTCGATCTCGAATCGCCGCTATCGAACTCCTCTCCAAAACCCTAACGGCGAGTTCCCGATCTTCTCCTCTGTAAATCTCCAGTTCGATATCCGTTCCAAAAATCCGAGTCCGAACCCTAAACATCTCCTTTGAATCTTTCCACAAAACTTCCTTGAGCAATCCCCCAAAAATTCAAATTAACCATTGTAATTTGAATTTAATTCTCCTTCCTTGAATTCCTCTCCTTGGACCCCTCCTGGAAATTCCCCAAATTTTGCTGAATTCAATTATGGACTTTGAAGTCAAATCCCATTTGAAAATCACCTCAAATTCCTTCAAAACAAATTCCAGAGAAAAATAACAATCGACACTGTTCTTGTCGGGCCGCCTATTTCCTTTTCAGCCCAGCTCTGTGCTTGGTGAGCGCGCCCACCGCAGCCGCTCGGATGGCCGCCACGCGTCCTTGCTCCCGCTCGGCGCCGTCAATCGGCCTCGCTTGCCCACACATGACCACCTCACACCAGATGGCTGCCACGTGCACCAGTGCACTGTCAATGCCGTTGATCTTCTCTGCACCGCGCGCGGACAGCCACGCTCCGCCGATTCGTGCCACGTGCCCCGCTCCCGCGCCCGCTGTCCGATCCCGAGCCGTTGTTCTTCTTCATCCTCTGTCGCCGCTGTTTCTCTCTCTGCCCGCGCCTACTAGCCATTCAGCCTTAATCCCACGAGGGCGCCTGACACCGTGGCACGCCTCATGGCGCACCCACCGCCATGCGCACCGCGACAACCGTGGGATTGCCACAGCCACTTTTCGCCGCCCATGTCGCTCCGTTGTCCGCTCCGCTTTTGACTGAAGACCGAGCCAGTGAGGATTCCTCCCGAGTCTCTCTCTCTCCTTCTCAATCATTCTGCCGCGTCATTCTCCCGCTCATGAAATCCAAACACCGCCGTCGGATAGACTGACGTCCACTGCCTCGCAAATCTCCACCGCCAATCGAATTTCACCACCCGCTTGAAATCCCATCGTAGCGCCTTTTTCTCCTGCTCCTCTCCACACCATTATTCAAGCTCCATTATTGGAGGCCGAGGCTCTATGCCGAGCCCCTCCGCCCTATAAATACCCCCCCCCCTTCGGGAGCCCTTTTTCCCTGTTCGCCTCCGTCCTTTGAACGCCTTTGGCCACTACGTCGGACCACCAACGGTCGCCCTATTTCTCGGAGCTCGGTGGTCGTCGTCGTTTGACCCCCTCCTGCATCGCTCTCCGTGGCCGCGAAGAATACCACCTTCCACGGACACCGCACCCGGCCAACCCGCCCTCTTTCAAACCACCACCAATCAGCTAGGCCGGCATCCGTCCTCACCACCCGTCCGCCTCTGCCCGACGCTGGCCGAGCCCGTGCCGGCTTCCGCAACCCCTCGCCGCTGGTGAGCCCTCTGCAAGGTTCCCATTTCCCACCTCAAGGACCTCATATCGCATGTGTGACGTCGCCGACCATTGAACGAAGAGTTTGTCTCCCTTTTTTTCGTCGCCCCGCCATGGACACGAGCTCCTCCCCTCTGTTTTACCCCTCGCCGCCGCAGTCCGCCACTGCCGCGGCCGATCTTCTCTTCCCCTTCCCGCAGGTGAGCTCCCGAGAGCTGCTGCTGTCGTCGTCGTCTTCCCCTTTTTCTCTCTCCCTGCCGCCTCGGACTCTCATCTTCAACCACCGACGTCCGTCCTCGTCTCGATCCAAACCGCTCCATCGATTTGCTGTGCGTCCCTCTCCCCGACGGCATCGCCGCTTGCTGTCGACTGCAGTTTCTCGCTGGAATCGCTCTCTCTGCTGCGCTCCTGCGATCTTAGCCGCACTGTTCCTCGTCAAAATGTTGTCGCGCGGCGTCGGACCGGAGAGCATCTCCCCGTAGGCTTGCGTACGCGCGGTCCCGGAGTTGGGTTTGCCTGCACATGGGCCCGTTCTCTTTCGGTGCACCATGAGCCATCCCGTGCACCCGCCCAACTTGCTCTCTCCCCTTGTCCTGGTTGGGCTCGGTGCATGCACTAAGAGCCACTGATGCATGGGTCCAACCCCTCTTAGTCTACCAAAGACCGACCCCATGCGCCCCCATTCCTCCTCCCTCTCCCTCACTGCCACATGGGCCCGATTGGCCAGGGCGCCCCGGATGTCAGTGGCCAGTGGAGAATCCAAGAGAATATTCTTCCAGATATTAATTAGCTTCTTTTCCAGTGAACCAGAAATCAATTTAATCTTCTAAAATCAATATCTCTTCATCTGATCGTCCGATTGACTCCGTTCCAATTTTAGTAATTCTCTAAAAATAAGATCTATTCCTCGGACCTCTCCCGAGAAATATTCTTTCCAGAAATAAAATAACTCCTTTTTCAGTGATCCAAAAATTCTATCAATCTTCGAAAATTCATGTCTTCCAATCCACAACTCCGATTGACTCCGTTCCAATTCTAGTAATTTTCTAAAATTGAGATCTATTTAATGGCACTATTATTATCACTAAATAGGATATGTTTCCTAGACTTTGTGTAGATTTTTGTGTGTTTACGCATAGTAACGATCGCCGAAAATTTATTTCGAAGTCGATTTTGCGACACTTCTCAAAGACCAGTGAAGACTTAGAGCAAGGCAAGTCACTCTTGATCATCTCAAACCCATAATTCCGGGACAAGTATTTTATTTGAAAAATCGCATACACTAGGTTACACTGTTATAATTTCTCGGCCGCGGTCTCAAGGTGATCGACGGGCCGCCAACCCATTTGCTGCATGCCTTCCTTGATTGATTGTGATTCCCTTATACCTCCTTGTCACCTCCCTTGATAGATCCCGGTGTTCGTGTCGACGGGCATTGTATTGGTGATCGCCTATCAAATTTAAAAATGTCTACGATGGGTAAAATTGGGTTTATGAAACTTTGGAAAACCCGACACTTGGGTCGGTGCCTTGAAAATAAAATGGTTTGTGAAAACCGCGGTACGGGGATCGTGCCATCGGGATGAGTCTCCTGCACTGCGTCTAAGGGCCGATTCCTCTAGAATTTCATCCGAACATATGACAGTACAACCACATGGGTGATATGGGATAACTCTTGGCTAAGTAACGAGTCTCCCAGGGACGCCTTGCGTGCCATTGGACTGTGGATCGTGCGGGAGGGCGTCGGGGGTGCCTCCTGGGTTCCTGGCACAGCATGGTCTGAGGACCTACCCTGTTGTTGGTCTAAAGACCCCTCCAGTTGGCATGGGGTAACCTGGGAGGGTTTGGGAAATGCCTTATCGCGAAAACCTCTACGTTGCCACATCGTACCCAATGCGTGTGATCTGGTGACTAGAGTGAGTCACGTCGTGTGGGTAAAGTGTACCCCCTCTGCAGGGGTCTAAACTGTTTGAACAGCTGTGCCCACGGTCATGGGCAGATGTGAGGTGATTCCTTAGCGTAGTTTTGTTTGACAACTGCTTTGTGAAATGGTGTTTGTGGATTGGGAATCCGATTTTGAAAAATGTCGAGAAGTGACATGAACGGCAGGGCTGTGGGGCCAATGAAGTTGGATCAGCTGATGGCGCTAGATCCTGGCGGCCAACTCTTGAGAGTTGTGCCGATTCAAAGATTGATACAACTCGCTCCAATTGGGCGAGACTCACCTCGCCCTGATTGTTGAGAAGCACACACTAGTGGATTTGAAAAGATTTAAACAAAGCAGATTGCAAAATAACCAGCCTCTCTTTGAAGCTTGCAACAACCACCTAAGTTCCCCTAGCTTGTTGAGTACGTAAGTACTCACCGTTGCTCTATATATATATAGTTCGCCGCCGGGAGCTGGATGCTGGTGTTGCTGTGAAGTGAAGATTAGGATTTCGTCTTGGTTCCCAGCCGTTGCCTATGTGTTGGTACTTAGTCCGCTGTTTCGCTGCTGCCGCTGCCTCTGTGTTGTTCGTTGCTGTCTCCGGCTAGCTCCGAAGCTGCAACGTAAGTTAAGGTATATGTCTATTTAACTAATTATGTATTTATCTAAGGTATTGCAATGATGGACGTCTGATTGCCATGGATACCAGCGTTGATTCCTGGGACTGGTATTGGTATCGCGGTTCCGCGGGAAGGCAGTTCACGCTGTATTCCTGCGGCACGCCCTAACTGTTGCCGTTGTACGGCGGTGCCGGATCGGCGTGTGATAAGGGGCGCCGTCGAGCGGCGGCTCGCCAGGGAGAGCGGAGTAGTACGGAGAGGGAAGTTGTACGGCGACCGGTGGATGGGATGGAGAGCAAGATGGCCAGCTTGGATTAATGAGGAAGGGAGCGACAACGGTCGAAGGCAAGATCCCGAGGACGGAGGAGGGATAATGGCGTCGCGCAGCGACTGGGAAACAGGGTCTCCAGCGGCGGGGTCTTGGGAGGGTCCTTGGGTTCTTGGGGTAGAGGGAAAGGAAGAGAGAGAAGGGAGAGGGAGCTCACTGGGGAGAAAATTCGCGGCGGCGATGCTCGAGTTCAGTTCGGCATCGTGAGCCACGTCGGGCAGTGCCGTGGTGGGAAAGACGGAGGAGTGAGGCAGGGTGGCCATTTATAGGCATGAGACAATGCAAGGAGACAATGGACAAAGGTGGTGAGTGCGGGGACAACGTGGTGATGGAACGACTTGATATTTGCCCAGCTTTTTATCTTCGGTGCATGGCGAGCTTGTTGATGGGACTTGGTGCTGGAGAACAAGGGGACCGTGTCGGCCACACGGGAAAAGAGGGGGATGGGCGCGGCTCTAGTGATGGGATGGGACAGGGGAGGCGAGGTTGACGTTGGTGGCTTGGGAGATTTTTTTTGGAGGGAGCAATTCATCGAGCACGTGGTGCTTGTGGAGAGAAGAGAGGAGCGACTTGGGCAGGAAGACGGTGCGGGCATGTGATGCATGTCTGCCACGTGGGCCCCAGCTGTCGGCATGTGGGAGCTGAGACACCGGCTGCTGGCGAGCGGGCCCAGGCTGTCGGTGCCGTGCGCGCGGGCGATGGGGAAAAGGCGAGGTTGGGATGGTTGTAGGGATCGGTGAGCGTGGGCGGGCGCTAGGAGAGCAGCTGGCTGATGGGCGGGCCTAGCTTGTTAGCACTCAGTCACGCGCGTGCGCGTGGGGAGCGACGCATGGGCGATGGCGTGCGCGGCCTAGTGGGCGAGCATGTGGGCGTGCGGCGGCGGCGCGAGCATGAGCCGGCTGGTGCGGCTGGGCCAGCTGGCAACGCTCAGGTTTGCTAGGCCGGGAGAGTGGGGAAAAAGAGAGGCCAGGCCGAGGGAGAGACGAAGAAATGGATTGCCCATGTGAACAGTGGCTTTTGAAAATTTCCCAGGAATTTATTCGGAGGATATTTGGAGCTTTTGAATGGTGATTCAAATTCCGAAATTGGTATTTGAGTAACTAAAATGCGGGGATTCCAAACAAGGACTTATTTGCTGGAATCT
Organism: Oryza meyeriana var. granulata; assembly: GCA_003991445.1. Classification (NCBI taxonomy): domain Eukaryota; kingdom Viridiplantae; phylum Streptophyta; class Magnoliopsida; order Poales; family Poaceae; genus Oryza; species Oryza meyeriana. Next base: position 163,660 of record RYFJ01000220.1, on the reverse strand, counting down.
TGACATTTTGGAATGTGTTTGAACCTTTTTGAAGGAATTTGAATAGGGTTCAGGAGAAGATTTAAGAAGGACAAGAGAGAGATTCAAAGGAGGGTTTGTTTCCAAAATTGGAAATTTTGAAACAAGGGGTTCAGAAAAAGGTTTTTAGGAGGGATGTTTGGATTAAATAAAGATTTTGGATTTCAAAATTAGGTTTTACAAAACCTCAGGATTTCGAAACAGCAACCTCAAGGCTAGGGACTTGATATTTTTGAGAACAGATTTAAAATTATAAATTTTGGGGAAATATAGGGAATCTTAAAGAATGTTTTTAAAATGGTTTTGAAGGAAGATTTGGATTCAAAATTAAAAATTCTGGGATTTTATAGAAGGGGTCCATTGAGGGATTTGAATGGAAAAAGGAGAGGGGTTTGAAGGAGGTTTTGATTCTTTTGAATTTAATTCTTGGGCATTTGAGAGGTTTTAAAATTGATATATGGGTTTACAAGATTTTAAGGAGTTGAAACAAAGAGCTTTCAATTAGGACTTTGATATATATATATATATATATATATATATATATATATATATATGCACACATATCTAAAATGAGTTAATTTTGAAGAGACTTAGGGAGGGTTTTAGAGATGTGTTAGATTCGAACTTGATGTTAAATTTTGGATTGTGACTTAGTGAAATTTTGGGGGATTTTTTGGAGAAAGTTTTTGTTGTAAGTTTGAATTTTGGGGAATTGAAATATAGATGATTTCTAATGGGGGGCTACAGAAGGAGATTTCAAAATTTGAACTTCGGTAGCTGATTTTGCGAGAGATTTTAAAACGGAACTATTTGAGGTATTTTGGGAATTTAAATTATTCGAGGAATTTTGAGGGAGACTGTAACACCCCTCTCCCGTTAACCAATATAAGTCAATAGGAGCAGAACGTCTTTACCTGCATTACCTTTACCAGTCCTAGGAATCTAGCTGGTACACACAGGACATTGGTGGATCACAGCAAACTACTTCATTTATTATAATAAGTCTTCGTATATAAGTTGCGGCCACGGACAAAACCCCGGGCAAGCAATGTTACATCACAAAAGACAGTAGCAGAAGCACATGCTAGGCCTAACACCTATAGGCACGGCTTGGAACCTAGATCGAAACCCTAAAACTCTTCATATTCGGCTTGCTACTGAAAATATTCCTCCAGGGTTGGATCTTCTTCTTCATAGGGTTCTAAGGGGAAATTTAGCAAGGGTGAGTACATGAGGTACTCAGCAAGCCACAGAATTAATGTGGAATGCAAGGTTTATCCAAGATGGGTTTCTGGTTTTATTTCGCAAATAGTTTAAGGGTTGAAAAAAATATTTTATAAAATTTCTAAGTGTTTCTTTGAGTGTCAGAAAGAGACTCAAGTCTCAATCCATTCCGTAAGTTGCTTTGCAACAACTTATCACAATTATCGGGAAGAGAGTCACGTCTCAACCCATTCCACCAGTCATTTCGCAACGACTTGTCACAAGTTCATTACCGGAGCATACTGTCCCAGACAACATCTCCTTTGGGTGGATTAGATCTTTCTCAACAAATTCTCTTTATTTCACACATCCAACTCCTGACTATGGTACCACACAACACCCCGGAACACACAGTCCCGTTTCAGACCACTCAAGTTGTCCACCTACCACTCAAGCTGGTTCTAGTAACGGTTCCCAACCACAAACATAGTTTGCATACATTTTTTGAAAACAAAGCTACGCTAAGGGATCACTTCACATCCGCCCATGACCGTGAGCACGGCTGTCCGAACAGATTATATCCTTTGTAAAGGGTGCACGCTTTACGCACACAACGCAAGCTTACTCCGGACGCCTAACGCTCATTGATGACATACGGCTAGTGCCTGGAGGTTTGTGTCACACCCCGATCTGGCACCGCCGTACAACAATACCAAATAGGGCGTGCCACAGGAATATAGCAGGAACTGCCTTCCCGTGGAACCACGATACCGATACCAGTCCCAGGACACAGCGCTGGTATCCACGGCAATCAGATGTGCATCATTGTAGTACCTTAAACAAATATTAATTAAATAGATTTATACCTTAACTTATGTTGCAGCTTCGGAGCAAGCCGGAGACAGCAACGAACAACTCAGAGGCAGCGGCAGCAGCGAAACAGCGGACTAAGTCCCAACACACAGGCAATGGCTGGGAACCAGGATGAAACTCTACTCTTCACTTCACTGCAACTCCAGCATCCAGCTCCCGGCGGAGAACTATATCATATATAGAGGCAAGGGTGAGTACTTACGTACTCAGCAAGCCAGGGGAACTTAGGTGGTTGTTGCAGGCTCTAGAGAGTGGCTGGATATTTTGTAAATTCGTTTTGTTGAAATCTTTTAAATCCGTTAATGTGTGCTTCTCAACAATCAGGATGAGGTGAGTCTTGTCTGATCGGAGTGAAAGATGCATCAATCTTTATTTCTCCAGTTTTTGCAATCAAGAATCACATCAAACGGATTCCTGACCCAAAGCTTTTTCCCGGACTTCCCGAGTCCTGCTGTCCACGATAGCCAAGCCATTTCATCGGACCTCTGGCGTCCTTAATGGCACTTCCTTCTCATAGTACCCAAAACCACACATGCATTTACAAATAAGGTGAAATAAAACTATGCTAAGGAATCACCTCACATCTGCCCATGACCGTGGGTACGGCTGTTCAAACAGTTTAGACCTCTGCAGAGGGGGTACACTTTACCCACACGACGTGACTCACTCTAGCCACTAGCTCACACTGAGCAAGCACGATTGGTGGCCTAGAGGTTTTCGCAACAAGGAATTTCCCTAGCCCTCTCAAGTTACCCCATGCCAACTGGAGGGGTCCTCGAGACCAATCATAGGGTAAGTCCTAGACCATACTGTACCAGGCAACCCCGACGCCCTCCCGCACGATCCACAGTCCAATGGCACGCAAGACATTCCTAAGAGTCTAGTTACTCGGCCAGGGGCATTACCCAATTCACCATGTGGGTTGTACTATCATATGCTCGGATGAAATTTCGAAGGAATTGGTCTTTAAAACGACCACACAGGCATCACCCACACCAGATCGGCCTTGTGTCACGAATCTCCATTTTGAAACTCATTTTTCCTTCACAAGCCACCGACCCAGGTGTTAGGTTTTCCAAACGATTCGTAAAACTATATTTTACGCAAGAAGTTTCCAAAATTTTAAGTTAAAGGGGCGGTCGTCAGTACTCATACAATAGTGCATAAATATCGAGGCGCGACAGTGGTGGTTACAAGGGAACATGGTATTTCAATCATCAAGGAAGTATTTAATGTAGCAAGATTGGGTTGGTCCACCGGTCTGACTTGCAGACAGGACCGAACGACCTAGTGCACGCATATCGATGCAGGATTTCACAAATAAAATAATTAAAGTTCAATTATAGGCTCGATTGATCAAAGGTGACTTGCCTTGCTCTCGGTCTTCACTGGTCGTTGAGAAATCGTCATGAAATCCACTCCGAAACAAATTTCCGACGGTTGTTTACTATGCGTAAACACTCAAAAATCTACACAAAATCCAAGAAAAAGATCCTATTTAGTCCTAATAATAGTGCCATCAGATAGATCTCAATTTTAGAAAATTGCTGGAGTTGGAATGGAGTCAATCAGAGTCACGGGTAAAAAGATATGATTTTTCGAAGATTAAATGAATTTTGGAATAACTGGAAAGAATTTAGTTAATTTCCTAGGGGAATATTCCTTGGAATCTCCCATTGGAAGTCACTGACAATGGGCTTACTAACATGGGGGCCCTCATGTCAGTGGGAGGAGGTGCCATGGAGTGGGCTATTGGGGATTTGGTGGTGGCCCACATGTCGGCGATACAAGGTGTGGCCCTCGGGCGTGGGCCCGGGATAGGGCCACGGCGCTTAGGCCCACATGGCGGTGATAGGAGGGAAGAGAGAGGTGGACTCCACGAATGGGACCACCTGTCATTGACTGGTCCATGGGGAAGAGGGGAGGCGGAGCTCGGGGGATCGGAGGGCTGACGGCGGAGTAAGGCGATTCGGCGAGCAGCGGTGCAATCGGAGAAACGACCAACGCCGACGGAGAGGGGGAGGAGATGACGCATCGTGTGAATGGTTTGGATCAGGGAAACGAGGTCTGATGGCGGTCGGCGGCGAGACACCGGGGTGATGGAGAGAGAGAATTACAAGAAGACAACGACGATGGCCGTGGCGGTGTGTGGGGCGCCGGCGGTGACTGGTTTGGGGCGCGGGGAACTCCAGTTGTCTGGTGGCATGGCCATGTACGACGATGTCAACATCGGGCGATGGCAAGGAGGAGGTAGTGAGGAGCTGGCGGCCACGGGAAGAAACACAGTACGGTGCGGGGCTTACAGATAGGAAGCAGAGCAGGGGCGACGGTGCTCAGGCACCGGGTTGAGGGAGGGCTTGGCAGCGCTAGGCGTCTACGGCGTTGGGTTTTGCTCGGCGAAGTATGCCCCGGGGCGGCCACGCGGTGGCAACGACCGTGCTTGGGGAAAACAGAGACACCGGGCGGTGTTCGCAGGAGCTGAGCCAGAGGGAGGATGGAGGGGATTTATAGGCGGGGAGGAGTGGGGAGGCCGCTAGGTCGGCTCGGGGGTATGATCGAGACTTCCCAAGGGCAATCATGGAGGAGAGCAGAGAGGATGGGCGCGTGGCGTGGATTTCCTCGAGTGGCGAAATCGACCGATGGTGGTGATTTGCCGGGCGAAAATGGCGGTGTAACGAGCGGGGCAAATTGAAGCGCTGGGGCGGGAGGAGCAACGCGGGGCATGCTAGTGGTGACGTGAGCCACTCAGTGACTTTTGACCATGGGACCATGGTAGGAGAGAGAGAATGGCGCCTCGGGGAATCATGCCATCGTGGTGCTCGGTCAAAAGGGAAGGAAGAGGAGGGGAAAAAGCGGGGTGGCAGCGAGCGCGGTCCTCCTCTTGGCGGCTTGCGGTGGGTCACAGCGGGGCCAAGTGAGGCCGAGGTGACGCGGGGCGACCACGGCGGCATTTCTCCAAACAGGAAACAGGCAAGCCCGAGGAGAGATAGACGGCGTCTGAGGAAGACGATACACAGTGTTCGGGGATCGACGGCTCTTGGGGCGCGAGGGGACACGCGGCGTGAATCCACGAGGTGACGGACACGTGCATCCGGTAAGGAGATCTGACGGCGGCTGCGTGGTACGCTAGCCACGTGGCGGAGATCGGTGCAACTCGGCGCGAAGCACACGGTGCGGCATGCAGAGGAGATCGACGGTGCGGTGGGTGCGTGGGGGAGCACGTGGCGTGAATCTGGCAGCCGCGTTTGGCTTGCGCGTGTGGCGGTTGCAGTTGCTGGGCCGAATAGAGGAATGGGTGGCCTAGTGACACAGTAGCCCTTCATAATTTTCTAGGGTATTTTTGTAGGGCTTTTTGGAGGTTTTCAAAGGGGATTTTGAATTCAACTTCATATTTGAATTCAGCACAATTCAGGGACCCAAGGGGTAGATTCCAAGGGTTAGTTTTGATATTTGGTGAGAGTTTGTCTTGGAGTTTTTTTGAGATTTTGAAAAATTGCAAGGAGAGACCAAGGGAAGGGTTGCAAGGAGCGAAGGGATTCAATTTCAAAATCTTCACTTGAGTTTATAGGGGTTTCAAGGGGAGTTGGGGAACTTTTCCAGGAGGTCAAAGGTAGAAAGCCGACACACACACACACACACATATATATATATATGTATATACATACATATACATAGGTTGGTGGAGTTGAGTGGGAGGGTTGATACATGTGTATATATATACATGTTTTTATAGGTAGGTGTATACTCAAGGAGATATATATATATATATATATATATATATATATATATATATATATATATATATATATATATATATATATATATATATATATATATATATATATATATATATATATATATATATATATATATATATATATATATATATTGACAGAGAGGGTTCAGGTGGATGTTCGACGCTCAAGTTGTATTATTTAAACTCGGAATTTCTCAGGGATTCAAGGAGGAGGGAGAACAAGGGGTTTACGGGAAGATTCAACAGGGGTGTTTTGGGTTCCAACATTGGACCTTCGGAACAGAAATCGAAGTGGAGATTTTTGGAACATTGGTTTGGACACCGAAGCAAGGGTTACTGAGAGGGAAGATCGAGGTACTCGCCGTTAGGGTTTTGGAGAGGGGTTCGATAACGGCGATTCAAATTTAGAGTTTATTTCAGAACGGAGGATTTTGAGAGGATGGATTGTCGAGATCAAGGATAGGATTTTAAATCGAGATCTAGGCACGACATACAACACAGTACACAAGAAGCGAAATTTTCACAGGTAGATTTTAACAAATTATCGTTTAATGTCTCGCTGAAAGCGAGGCGTTACAGTTTGCGACAAGGCCTTTCCAAGGTATCCCCAGGATAGTCTGTTGTCAGATAAATGGGTCCAAGACCAAATACTAGGCAAGTCCCACACTCCCTGTACTCAGGATCCCACGGGTGCGTCTCATATTGCCACCCCGGCTACTCCACGCCTATCGACAATAGACCCACCCTGGTTCCTCAAATTACTTGGCCAGGTGTGTCCCATTCCACCCATATGGTCGTACGAATAAATGATCAGTAGAAATCCCCAAGGAAAAACGGTCCTTATATTTCATGTGAAGTCAGGCCACACAAGCGATGACATCCCATGATCAGTTTTATGAAAAATCTTTATTTTGCAAGGTGATCGACATCGCATGTCGACTTTAAAATCATTTCATTAAGATCCTATAAATTTTCCCATCGCAATTTATTTATATATATTTTGGGTGTCGTCGATACCTATACTCAGAAATACAGGTACCAGGACGACGACAGGGTGACAAGGATACAAGGTCATCAATTAACAAGGAAGGTTTAATATGCAGCAAATAGGTCTGGGCCTCTCGGATCGACTTGCGATCCATAGCCAAAATGGTGTTCCTAAAATGCACAGTTGGCAAACAAAATATTTTATAAATATAGATTTGACATGGTCAAGGTGTGACTTGCCTTGCTCCTGATCTTGAGCCTCTTCGACTAAACATCCTCGATCCAAATTGTTCCTCGGACTCGACTCCTATGCGTCACAAAATAAAAACACACAAAAAATCACAAAATCAGAACCTAACATAGTAAACCAATAGTGCCATTGTGTAGATCTCATTTTTAGAAAAATTTTGAGAGTTGAATGGGCTCAAACGGAGTTATGGTTAAAAAGATATGATTTTTCAAAGTTTTGGGCATTTTTCTGTGAGAAAATAATAAAAAGAAATTTACGGAAAGGAATATTTATTTTGTAAACTGAGAGCTGACAGGTGGGGCCCTCTTGCTAGGGACATGAGAGATAGGAGGATGGGTGTGTCCCACCTGTAAGTGGCTGTCGATGTTTTATATTGGCAATAATTATATAGGCTATTCGCTCGGACCTAAACTCGATGGATTTGAAAGAACACACAGGATTTATACTAGTTCAGGCCCTCGGTGTGAGGTAATACCCTACTTCTAGTTATGGTGTATTGTTTTCGCGGTATTCTCTAGTGAGATTGTCATATGCCCCAGGAGGCTCCCTACCCCTCCTTATATACTGGAGGCATAAGGGTTATAGGGTAGGAAACCAAGTCGGATACGACTAAGGACTTTCCTTATTAGTACATAGAGAGTCTGGCTAGAATTATATCCCTTTCCTTGTCATGCAAGGTAATATGAAGCCGAGTCCTACTCTATCTTCAATTGTAGGGACCGGCCCACCCACGTCCGAGTGGCCGTAATTGCCTTCCTTGAGGTACCCAGAGCCCATGGCCTCCATATTAGCCCCTGAGACATTTATAGTTGAGTCACAGCTGATGCTGAGTGCTCATCCTCCACGGTGAAGAATTCCCGAGTGCATTACTCTCGAGTACTCTTTGTCCGAGTGCTTCTTCTCCCGAGTCCCTTTTCATGTCGGCTGGCTACGAGGCTATGAAGGACTTCATGGAAATAGATAAATAGTGTACGCCGAATAGGCGCACTTATTAGGTGTAGCCCCTAACTTTGTGCTTAATTAGGAAACAATTAAACATAAGGTCAAAGATCTTTAACCTTTAAGCCTTTCCCAAGTGATACGTTTATCAGAACTTAGACTCTTCAGCTATATATTAGCTGAAAATTTTTCTCAAGGCAATTTGGCTAAGCATGCAAGCCGAGTAATTATAGAGTAAATCCAATGTATGATGAGGTATACTTGAGAGATACCTACATCCCCAATTTTAATAGAGACCAGCTATTGATCCTTATAAGGTTATATCCTCAATACCTTAAAATAATCAAGATACCCAAATGTATACACCCGGCTGTAGGCTTAGCATGAAGCGCATCTAATTATTTAATCGGTTCTTGTAAAATAGCACCTGCATCGCGATTTTAACGCGACCAGCGGGCGACCCAATAGGGCATGCTATTTAAGAACTCATATCTTCAGCCTACGACCGAAAAGCCGCCCAAACCGACTTACCCAGGCGCGGCCCTATAAAATCCGGAGATTTTGATCATTGCTCAACAGGCCCATTGCTCTGGGGGTGTGCCACTGAAGCGTGGCAGATTTTGATGCCGAAGTCATCGCAGAAATCTTTGAATACGCCGCTTGTGAACTGAGTGCCATTGCTTATGATGATGTGGTTGGGGACTCCAAATGTGTATATTATACGCAGTATGTGTTGCCCATATGATAGTCTGCAACTCCTGTGCCGGTAGGTGAGTTTGCCGAACGAAAAATCGGCATCCCTTGTATAACAGGACGAGTGTTTCAGCGTTCAATAACTGCAATCGGCCACGAGAAAATCCTAGTCTACAAGCCTTTTCGACTTATGTTCTGGATGACAGCATGGTTGTCACAGCATCGGCCCGAGTGGATAAGATTGCAGGATATACTTGCCCTCCTCAGGTGTGACGCAGTGCATGAGAACTCCGGATGCGCATTGACGATATAGGTCTTCTCCGACTATGATAAAGCTTTTGCTCTGTCGCTTGACTTACTCTGCTTCGTTGTGATCTTTAGAAAGTTCATATTCCAGTAGGAATCGAATGATTGGGGTCTTCCAGTCTTGAATAATGATGAGCACCTCCATAGATTCTGGGTTTAGTGCAGCCTCCAATTGTACGGGTTCTGGCTTCTTCTTGACTGAGAGCTTCTGTAGTGGTTTCTTTCCTTGTTTTGGCCAAATAGGTACCCGAACGCTGCGCTAGCGCAGGATTCGGCTAGTGACCTTCTTTGGGGGCATACCCATCCTGGCAAAATTGTAGCCGAATAAGGTACCCGAACCTCACATTAGCATAGGATTCGGCTAGCAACCCTCATGGGGCGTACCCTACCTAGTAGAGTTGTAACCAAATAAGGTACCTGAACCTCGCATTAGCATAAGATTCGGCTGGCGACCCTCATGGGGCCTACCCTATCCAGCAGTGTGGTACCCGAGCCCCGACTGGTGCTGAAGGTCGGTTATTAACCCACATGAGGCATACCAAAGTAAAGGTGACATCCGAGTCTCGACTGACGTGAGTACTCGGACAATAGCCCTCGTGGAGCATTCCGAGTAGTTCTTGAAGCGTCGCACTCCAAGTGTATCATGCCAGACTGGTCTAGCCCTCGAGCGTAGGAGATAGGCTCGTAGCCTTGAGTTCCTATTACGCGTATCCAGAACTAGCCCTGCATTATAAACATATCGGATGAGTAGCATCTGATAAAGAAAACAATCACCCGAAGAACATTTAAATATTTTACAATGTATGTAAATATGTGTTCCTCCTCTTATGGATTTTAATTTCCCCGAGTAAGTGACCCCTTACGTTTAAACACTCTGCCCGACTAGTCATAGCCCCCGAGTGTCGGGAGTCGGCTCATGGCTCTTTCCCAGACACGCGTTTTGGGTGACTTGACTTCACCTTTCATGGAGCAAAGCTTCACGGATCGGAATTTATGCTACTCGAGTACTTTTGCAATCATTAAGAGCAAAAACAGAAAATGCGCAGTATGTACACCTAATAGGTGTAAGCGACTGCGGCATTGGCAAGGCTGAGTGAGGAATTGACGATCTCATCCCCCCTAGATCCGATCCCGACTGGCGCTAAGCCGTATCCGAGTCAAACCATAGGGAAGTGAGTTGCCTCTTGGCCCATTTAGATGAGAATATCATATAAAGGAGGAAATATGTATCAGAAAACGACTTAGCTGTTCGGTATTACACAAGTTAGGAGTGGGGATGCCATCCTTGCATTTGAGCTTTTGAGCCCCCGAGCATGTCACTTGTCGTTCTGATAATCTTTGGTTCTAGGAGGTCGAGGACGGTTGTGCTCGACTGCTGCAGTGAGGTTGTCCGACTTGCATTTGCAGTTCCCAGCCTTAGTCGGGGCCGCGTCATCGGTGTCCTTCCGCTCCTTCTGTCGGGGTGCCTTTTTGTCACCGAGTGCCTCAGCGATAGCATCGACCGAGTTGGCGTATTTGTTTGCCATGTTAAATAAAGTCTTGACAGAGCTTGGTGGCTTCCGAGTGAACTTAGCAATGAACGGGGCATCTTTTACTCCTTTGCAGAACGCCGCAATGACGACCTCGTCCTTGATTTTAGGTATTGAGTTTCTCTTCTCGGAGAACCGTTTGATGAAGTCGCAGAGGGACTCATTCTTCCTCTGGTGGCACTGATATAGATCGTACTTGGATGTTGGCCTTTGGTATGTCCCTAGAAAATTTACAATGAAGCATTCCCAGAGTTCTCCCTAGGAGCCGATTGATCTCTTGGGAAGTCCTATCAGCCATGTCCTTGTGATCTCCTTGGCCTTGTGATCTCCTCCGGCTGCTCGGATTGCCAGAGTGTAAACTGTGAGCCAGGACTCGGGGTTGGTCTTCCCGTCGTATTTTTCAATTCTAGTCGGCTTGAAGCCTGACGGCTAGTCAACCTGTTGTAACTCGTGGGTGAAAGCTGGCACTCGTTCGTTTGTGTGAGGGCTCTGACTCCGGCTGCGGCAATTAAACTGCTCATGGTGGAGGCCGAAGCGCTTGTTCTCGTCTTCCAGTCGGCGACGCTCATCTTCCTCACGTTCGCGGCGTCGGGCATTGATATCTTGCCTGAGATGGCGCCGTAGTCGGCCTTGGATATCACGGTTGTCACGGCAATCGTCTTGGTGTCGCCACCGTTGTTTGTCGTTTTGGTTGCCGAGTGACGTATGGCGCGACTCTGCGTGTTGCTGACTAGAGCCAACCGTTCGGCGTCATGCTGAGGCAGATGAGACCGCCGTAGCAGAGGCCGTCCTGATGGACGGTATAAGTGTGTCTCCCAACTGCTGCTGCTGCGGACACACTACGGCGGTAATCATGGCTTTAATCCTCGCAATCATCGGGGTGGCCTAATGATCAGGCCCAAACTGTAGTGTATCCAATAAGGTGGCAGCGGCCACTACGTTCTGTTGAGGAGTTACGAAGACGGTTGCTGACTCAGGTTTGGAGAATTTCCTATTGAGCAGTCCGCCCAACCTGGCAAAGATTGTTGTTGCGAGCATCGCGCTCGGCCTGTAGGCGTCTTGCGTCTTTCTCCTGTTGTTCGTGCAATCGGCGGGCCTCCTCTTCTTGCTGATCGCGTAGTCGGCATGCCTCCTGAGTGGGAGTGGAACCCTTGGACGTTATGAAGACTTTGGGTGGTGGAGAGAAACTCGCCGTATTGCTGTCCGACTGAGAGTCGGAGTCAGAACAGTTGAGGGGGGTAATGATGACTCTGACCTCCCTAGATCCAATCTCGAGCGGCTCTGGGCCATATCCGAGTCGAATTTCAAGGGATCGGGTTTGCCGCATCTGATGTTGATTGAAGATATCCACGGCATTGCCGAGTCCAAATGGGAGATTGACGATCTCCTCCTCTCTTAGCTTGATCTCGGCTGGCTCAAGACCAAGTCCGAGTCAAACACCGAAAGAAAGAGTTGTCCCTGGACCCGAGCGTCTTGGTGATTGCCACAGCATGTCGCCGAAGATTGCTGCAGCGTTGAGTAAGCCGACCGGCGTGGAGTTGGCTTGGTGTCTGGCCGATCGGATCGAGTCCCAGTCGGATAGGGTGAGGTAGCCGAATTTGTTGGCGATGAAGTCGAGGCTCCCGAATCTGATGGCTTGTTCGGGAGAGAAGTTGATACCGTTGACTCCTATGGTTGGATCCATCGGGCTTGATGACGATGATCTTGACGAAGCCCCTACCTGGTGCACCGACTGTCGATGTTTTATATCGGCAATAATTATATAGGGCTATTCGTCGGACCTAAACTCGATGGATCTGAAAGAACACATAGGATTTATACTGGATCAGGCCCTTGGTGTGAGGTAATACCCTACTTTCAGTTGTGGTGTATTGCTTTCGCGGTATTCTCTGGTGAGATTGTCATATGCCCCAGGGAGCTCCCTACCCCTCCTTATATACTGGAGGGATGAGAGTTATAGGGTAGGAAACCCAGTCGGATACGACCAAGGGCTTTCCTTATTAGTACATAGAGAGTCCGGCTAGGATTATATCCCTTTCCTTGTCATGCAAGGTAATAGAAAGCTGAGTTCTACTCTATCTCCAATTGTAGGGATCGGCCCACCCTCTGTTCGATTGGCCGTAATTGCCTTCCATGAGGTACCTGGGGTCCATGGCCTCCACAGTGACAGATGAGCAAGGGGCCACATGTAAGTGATTAAAAATAAAAAGGCCCACATGTCAGTGACTTAGTTTTTGTAAATGGAATTAATTAGAATTTTTACTTCGGTGGGGCCCCTGTGTCAGTGTCACATGGAGGTTTAGAGGCGGCCGGGCCCACATGTCGGTCAGTGCGAGAGAGAGAGGAGATAGGGGGGCACTTGCAGTGAGAGAAAGAGAGAGAGCTGCCGAGGGAGAGATCAACGGCGCACGGCGCCCGAGCGGTGCCAGCAATCGGCGACGAACCGGCAACGGCGGAATGCCGCGGCAGAGAACGGAGGGAGTGAGGAAGGCTTTGAGTCACTCGGATGGGACTGCTGGTGGTTGACGGCAGTGGAACAGAACAGCCATTCTCGCCGGGCTGGGAGAAGAGGGCGGAGTTCGTCGGCAGCAGTCAAAACTTCAACGGCAGGGGATCGGATTAGGGTCAAAAGAGGCGGTGGGTTGCGAATTAGGGGAAAAAGGGAGGAATTTGGGTATATACCTTGTGGCGACGGGGATTTCAAATGCTGGCAATGGCGTCGCGGCGATCTGATTTGGGGCTTTTGGCTCTGGTGGCGATCGGGCATCGTGGCGAGGCGGAACGCGATCGCGAGGAGACGAGGAGTGTGATGGAGGCGGTGGTGCAATGGTTTGGTGGTTGGAGGTGGTTGGGCGGCGTGGAATAGAGGCAGCGATGGTGAGGGAGTTTGGTGGTGCGGCGGGGAGTTGGTGGGGCTCAGGTTCTAGCTCAGGGCTTGAGTGCGGCCATGGCGAAGGGCTTCGGGGCCTTTTATAGGTGGAGCCCGAGCGCTAGGAGACGGTGGTCAAAGGCGGTGGCGCGGCTCTCAGCGCGGCGGAGATCGGCTGGCCAAGGCAAAGGCCTGGCAGAACAAGGGCCACGGCGGCATGATGGTGTCAGCTTGAGGGGAGAGGAGGAGAGGAGGGCAAGCGGTGATGGCACAAGACGGCGACGGGGCCCTTGGGTTGGCATGGCGATGTGACGAGATGGCCGAGCGATGGAGCACGCAGCGTGAGGCGGAGACGGGCTTCCCGGGGGCGACAGAGGGTGGAGATGATGGTGGCGAGGGTGGCGTAGCAAGGAGAGCGATCGGGGGCAAGAGCCATGGTCGCGCACGGCACGGGAGCAAGGCGCAGCCACACGTCCCCAGGGCCGAACAGGTGGCGGGCATGGCACGACGAGGAAGAAGGCCCTATGGCTGCCGTGCGGCAAACAGGCGGGCCCGAGTTGTCGGGGCACGGGGCCACATGTGGACGCCATGGGCCCTGGGTACCTCATGAGAAGCATTAGGGCCATTCGGACAGAGGATAGACCTAACCCTGTAATTAGGGATACAGTAGGACTCTGTATACATTACCTTGTACAACAAGAAAAGGATATAGTCCTAGTCAGGTACGTTGTATTCCTAGAAGAAAATCCCTTGGTCAGAGTCCGACTGGGATTCTTACCCTGTAACCCTGTCCCCCGGTATATAAGGGGAGGCAGGGCGCCCCCTTAGGGCTAAGAATCACAATGGAGACAATCTCACCAGAGAAACCTCAAAGGTAATACACAACAGCTGGAAGTAGCGTATTACCTCACCTCGAGGGCCTAAACCAGGATAAATCGTTTCGTGTTCCTTTGCAATCCATCAAGTTTAGGTCTCACGAGTAGCCCCATATTATTATTGCTAGTATAAAACATCGACAGTTAGCGCGCTAGGTAGGGGCATCGGTGAGATCATCTTCAACAAGCCTGATGGATCCAATCACCGGAGTTGACGGCGTCAAGTTCTTCCCCGGGCAAACAATCACCTTTGGGAGCCTCAACTTCGTCGCCGACGAATTCGAAAACCTTACCTTGTCCGACTCGGATCCGATCCGATCGGCCAGAGACCAAGCCGACTCCGCGACGATCAGCCTACGTAACGCTGTAGCGATCTTCGGCGACATGGTATGGCGATCTCCAACATGCCCGAGTCTAGGGACAACTCTTTCTTTCGGTGTTTGACTTGGACTCGGTTTTGAGCCGGCCGAGATCGGGCTAAGAGAGGAGGAGATCGTCAATCTCCCATTCGGACTCGACAATGGCGCGGATAACTTCAATCAACATCTGACACAGCAAACCCGATCCTCTGGAATTCATCTCGGATATGGCTTAGAGGCGCTCGAGATCAGATCTAGGGAGGTTGGAGTGGTAATTACTCCCCTCAACCATTCTGACTCCGGCTCTCAGTCGGATAGCACTTCGGCGAGCTTTTCTCCACCACGTGAAGTCTTTATGGCGTCTAAAGGCCCAACTCCCACTCAGGAGGCAGGCTGACTACGCAATTTACAAGAAGAGCAAGCCGCCGACTACGTGAACAACAGGAGGAAGACGCAAAACGCCTGCAGGCCGAGCGCGACACTCACAACGACAATCTACGCTAGGCTGGGCGGACTGCTCAACAGCAAATCCTCCAAACCCGAGTCAGCGACCACGATGTTTTCATGACTCCTCAACAGAACGTTGTGGCCACTGCAACTCTACTGGATACATTGCAGTTAGGGCTTGATCACCAGGCCACCTTGACGATAGCAAGGATAAAATCCATGATCCCGCTACTACATGTCAGCAGCGTCAACAGTCGGGTGACACTCTCATACCGACCAACAGGTCGGCTTCTCCAACAGCGATCTCATCTGCCTCAACATGACGCCGAGTGGCCGGCTCTAGTCAGCCACAGACGGATTCACGCCACACGTCACTCGGCAAGCACAATAATGACCGACGGCGCCGAAATCAAGATGACCGTCGGGACAACCAGGATGTCTGAGGCCGACTACGACGAGATCTCCAGCAAGACATCAATGCACGATGCCGCGAACACGAGGTAGATGAGCGTCGCCGACTAGAAGACAAGAATGAGCGCTTTGGCCTCCAGCAGTTTCACCACCGTAGTCGGAGTCGGAGTCCTCATACAGACGAAGGAGTACTGGCCTTTACCCATGAGCTGCAACAAGTCGACTGGCCGTCAGGCTTCAAGCCGACTGGAATTGAAAAATACGACGGGAAGACCAATCCTAAGTCCTGGCTCACAGTTTACACTCTGGCGATCCGAGCAGCTAGAGGAGATTACAAGGCCATGGCTAACTACCTCCCAGTTGCTCAGCCGACTCGGCAAGGACATGGCTAACTGGACTTTCTAAGAGGTCAATCAGCTCCTGGGGAGAACTCTGGGAACGCTTCATCGTCAATTTTCAAGGAACGTATGAGCGGCCATCTTCCGAGTACGATCTGTATCAGTGCCATCAAAGGAAGAACAAGTCTCTCCGTGATTTCATCAAGAGGTTTTCCACATCTGGCAACAATAAAGACAAGGACAAGTCAGATCCGGGCGCAGCTGGCGACTACCAAGATCCCCAGGCTGAGTTCAACCACATCTTTGGAGGGCCGACTGCATACGAGTCCAAGAGGAAGCAGAAGTTCACAGCACACGAAGTCAACTCGGTCTCTGCAGACGCCCCCCAGTACTTGCGTTGGTCAGAAACGCCAATCACGTTTGATCATGCGGATCACCCCGATTGGGTTACTCATCCAGGATGCTACCCACTCGTTCTGGACCCGGTCATCAGAAGCATCAAATTTAAAAAGGTTCTCATCGATGGAGGAAGCACTCTCAATATTTTGTTCGCCAAGATGCTTGATGAGATGAAGAGCCCTCGTTTCGAGCTACGACCGAGTATAGCGCCCTTCCACAGTGTAATCCTCGGCCTGTCTTCCACTCCACTCGGACAGATAACTCTAACAGTTACTTTTGGCACGCGGGATAATTTTCGCACCAAGAATATCTGCTTCGAGGCTGCCGACTTCGAGATAGCGTACCACGCAATACTCGGACGGCCAGCACTAGCCAAATTCATGGTAGTGCCGCATTATACATACATGATGCTCAAGATGCCAGGACCAGCCGGAGTGCTTTCTCTTCGCAGCGATGTCAAGCAAGCCTTCACTTGCGACAAGGAGAGTTGTGAGCTGGCTCAATCTCAAAAAGCGGCAGTCGGGTGCAACAACATCTGACTAGCTGCTACAACAACAAGCAAGGACGATCAAGTTCTGGGAAAAAAAGCAGCCAAGTCAGGAATTTCAGTAGATTCTGAAACAAAAAAGATCCCTCTGGACCCTTCCGACCCCAACAAAACTGCTCTTGTCGGGACCGGACTCGACCCCAAATAGGAAGACGAGCTCGTCACCTTCCTCCAGGCGAACAGGGATATATTTGCTTGGAAACCTTTCGACATGCCTAGTGTACCAAGGGAGGTGATTGAGCATTCCCCCAACGTTAAACCGGATGCTAAGCCAGTCCAACAACGACTACGGTGCTTCGCTGTCGATGTTTTACACCGGCAATATGAATATGGGGCTACTCGGCGGATGGAAACTTGGTGGATTGCAAAGGAACAAGGAGAGGTTTATACTAGTTCAGGCCCTCGATGTGAGGTAATACCCTACGTCCAGTTGTGGTGTTATTCCTTTGAGGATTTGCGTCTGCTTCTATGAGTCCGTGCCCTCAGGGGGCGCCCTGCCTCTCCTTATATACTGGGGGACAGGGGTACAAGGTAGGAGTCCCAACCGGATATGGCCAAGGGGTCTTCTTCTTAGAGATACAATCTACCCGATTAGGACTGTATATTCCTTATTGTACAAGGCAAAGTCTACCGGGTGCTACTATATCTCTAATTACAAGTCTCGACCCATTCTCTATCCGAGTGGCCCTTATGCTTGTGATGAGGTACCGGGGGCCCATGGCCTCCACAGTAGCCCTTGAGACCTTCATAGTTGAGTCACAGCTGATGCCGTGTGCTCACCTCCACGATGAAGATTGCCCGAGTGCATTGCTCCTGAGTACTCTTTGTCTGAGTGCTTCTTCTTCCCGAGTCCTACTTCATGTCAGTTGGCAGCGAGGCTATGAAGGGCTTCATGTAGATGTATGAATAGTGTGCGCCAAATAGGCGCACCTATTAGGTGTGGCCCCTGACTTTTTACTAAATTATGAAGACAATTAAACATAAAGTCAAAGATCTTTAACCTTGTAGTCTTTCCCAAGTAGTATAGATACTCTTCGGTATCATCTCAACCAGAATATGATTTATAGTCTTGCCGAGTAGCATGCCACTCGTATATGGGACTCTTCAACTTCATGTTAGCTGGAAAGGGGGGTTTATAGTCTTTCCCGAGTGGCGTCCCACTCGGAAGTTAGACTCCTCAACGTCATGTCAGCTAGAAAGAAGGTTTATAGTCTCTCCGAGTAGTGCACTACTCGAAAGTTAGACTCTTCAGCATCATGTCGGCTGGAATAATGTTGCTCATGGCAACTGTTGGCCAAGCATGTAGGCTAAGTAACACTTTATGAAAGTAAATCCATTGTGTGGTCAGGTGTACTCGAGAAAGATACCTGCATCCCCAATTTTAATGAATACCAGCTTGTGATCCTTATAAGGATATATCCTCGATACCTGGTGGATAAGACAGATCCCCAAACACATGTGTTTAGCAATTAGGCCTCTATGAAGCATACCTGTTTACCTCATCGGTTCCTGTTGGTAGCATCAGCACTGTGATTTTAACCCAGCCTGCGAGCGGCCCATATTGAGCGTGCTATTGTAGAAACTCATATCTTGGTGGCCCAATACCGACTTTGCGAGCCTAAGCCCACAAGTCGGAAATGGCTCTATTAAAAGGCGGGGAGAGAGAAAAGATTCCTTCATCTTCTCCAATCCACTAATCGTTTCGTCTTCCGCTTCCGCGCCGAAATTTCGCCTCCCGCTCCGCTAGGGTTCGCTATTGCTCGCTCTTCCCCACCAGAACTCAGGCGATTCCATTCTTCTTCGTCCATTCCAAACCTCCATCAGCATTTCCCCCAAATTTCCTCAACCCCAACCATGCCGAGGGCGTCGGATTCCATGGATGCGTCGGATGATGTCTGGCCGACTTCAGATTGTGGGTTAGTGAAGTTGAAGCTTCTGGAGAAGCAGCTGAAGTTGCAGAGCCAAGAGATCATCAACTGGCATTCGGCTCAAGACGAATCGGTTTCGGAGCCTCGGGAGGGTGAGACCGTCGTTTTCGCCTCCTTCTTCCACCGGGGTCTTTCTCTTCCATCTTCCGAGTTCTTCCGCTAGCTTCTTTCTTTTTACGAACTCGAGTTGGTGAATCTAAATCCCAACTCAATCCTTCAAATCTCCATTTTTGTAGCTCTCTGTGAGTGCTTCTTGGGTGTGGAGCCCCATCTGAATCTGTTCAGGTATTTATTCCACATCAAGCCCCAACCCTCCAAAAATAAAATCCAAGTGATTGGGGGGGGGGGGGCGGTGTCCAACTTAGGAACAAGATGAAGAAGATCTATTTAGATATTCCTTTGAAATCTTCTCTCAAAGGCTGGCATAAGGAATGGTTTTACTGTTCCGATATGGAGCCATGCCTTCCCCCTTTTATGGGTCTACCCCCGGTGATTATCGCCAAGTGGTCGTCTCTTCCCACCTCTGAAGAGATGGGGCAGGTTTATACACTTGTCGACATGATTAGCAAGCTGAAGAAAGTCGAGTTGACTAGTCCCTGGGTGGCCAGGCGCTTCTTGACTCGGTGCATCAGGCCGCTGAAGCTGAGGTGCCACTTCAACTAGGACTACAAAGGCAAAGGCGATCCTAGCAGGGAATATGCTGATCTGGTGGACAAGTACAAGGTGGCCGACATCCTGCTAGATTTCTTCGCCAGCGGGGTGGTTGAAACTGAGGACACAGATCAGTCCGTGGCGGCTTACAGCAAGAAGAGACCGCGCCCGAAGGTAACCCTCGCTGATGTTGTCTTGTAGTTCATCTGTGGTGAATGCTTGCAGATACATGCCCGGATTGGCTCCGCAGTGTGTAACTTATATTATTGAACTGCTTGTAGTCATGTGAGGAGTTCGATGATGACTCCCGAAAATTATCGGCCTGAAAATCAAAGAAGAGGCCGAGAAGTCCTTCTGCCGCCCAGCCCGACTCCAAGAGAGCAGGGAAGAGACCCGTTGTAGATCAGGGCAAGAAGAAGGTTATGAAGCCGAGTGCCGCAGCCAGGAGTCTGAAGATAAAAGACACCGCCGGTACAGCGCCCAGGCCACTGAGTCCCCGACCGGGACCGATGTAGTCGAGCTCAGCATCATCGAGCCCGATAAGGGTGCCACTGAGTACAGGGCCAAGTCCAGCGCTGTCAGACTCAGTAACATCAAGCCCAAGAATGGCGCCGCCGAGTACTCGGGCACTCCAGCCAGCCACACCGTGAACAAGGCCGACCAGGATAGGATCACCGCCACCGACCACTGTGCCCTCAGGCTCGATAGCCAGCGGCCCTCCAGTGCCCACCCCCGGATCACCTGGACAGCGGCTTAAGTTTTCCAAGAGGTAAGTTGCACTGGGTCTTCTGAAAATCTTGTTTGTCATGGTAGTGTCTTGAAGTTTGACTCGTTACGTAGGAAGCGGACCGATATTGATCTCAAGGAGACCGCTCCGGCCACTCCCGTTGTGGAGCCAGCCCCAACCGAGCCAGCACCAGCGAGCACACCTGCTGATCTGGCAACGGTCCCAGTTGCAGAAACTAAGACGGTCTAGACTACAGAGCCACCGACACTGGCCGACCAAGGGGTGGTTGTCGAAGCTGCTGCTCCAGCCCCTGAGCCAGCCCCCGAGGGCCCGGAGGCCACCGAGTTGAGGGCCGAGACCCCGTCGCCGTCCTTATCGCCGTCGTCGCTGTCTCCTCCTTCGGACAGACCAGACCTCCCCAGGCTCGAAGCTCCTCCCCGCAAGTTCCCACAGACATTCCACTGGACAGCACCCGACGGAACCGCAAGGAGTTATAAGCATGATGAGGTTGTAGCGGAAAAGGAGCGTGAAGACTTGCTTCGTGCCACAATCGCCGCGTCCCAGGGGATTCAGGTATGATTTCCATTGTATTGGAATCTTGGTAGTCTTCCTCGCACGAGTGTTCTGACGCTTGACTCTGCTTTGACTTGTTTCTCCCCGAGCGGAAGCTTGTTGATCGCTCGGAGAAGATGCACGAGGTCTTGACCCGGGTGGCCCCCCAGCTCCAAGAATTGGACCAGCTCCGGGCCCTAAAGACCGTATTGGAGGAGCGCCATCAAGGGAGGGAAACTTGGCTGAAAGATGCCGTCACCCAGCTCAGGGACGAGAACTGGGACCAAGCCAAGAAGATGAGAGGTAAGCCTCCAGAATACCTCTTCCTGACCAAATCCTTAGTATATTTCCCCAGCTGTGTTGTTCCCGACTGCCCCGTTGTGTCTTGACTGCGATGTTGAGTTCTTGACTAATCTGTCGTGCAGCCCTCGAAGCCGAGCTGAAGACCCGAACAGAGGGACAAATCCAGCTGAAGGAGGCCGAGAGAGCCAAGACAGGGCTTGAAAAAGATAAAGCCAACCTGACAAGGGCCAATGCCGAGCTTGAGCGAGAGAAGGCCGAGTTGAAGAAGGCCAACGCCAAGCTCGAGAAGGAAAAAGCTGAATTGGAGAAGACCATAGCCAAGTGGGAGGCCGACTACAATAGTAAGTCTCTACCCTGACATTGATCTTAGCCAATCCATTAATTACCCCATCTGTAGTTTTGCCTAACAAGTTTGCTTGTTGGTGAACCCGGGTAGCTGCTAGTGCCAATGCCCAAACCCAGTTTCAGGCTTTTGCAGAGGAAATAAAGGTCGTCAAGGAGTCACAGTAGATCCTTGCCGAGTCCATGAAAGGGCTCCTTGACGTGATGGATCCTCGCTATGTAGGAACCAGCTCCAACACGGTGTCTCAAGTGCAGGCACGCCTTAGCGACGCACCGAGTATCCTGAAGAGGTACTCGGATGAGCGTACTGTTGTCGGCGTGGCCCAAACCCTGGCGATGACCAAGTCCATGTACCCTAGGATGGACATTGAAGCCATCGGGGAGGGATTCGCCGAGGAGACGACACCTGAGGAGGCGCTGGAGCTGATAGCCAAAGCGAGGCTGACTGCAGAGATGATCACCCGAGACCTAGGTATGTAAGAACAGTATATCATGCAGTCGGTGTATTATGGATTTTTGTAAAGACATGTGTAAATATATGTGCAATACCGCCAAGCTCTGAATTGTTACTCAGTTGTCATTAGTTTTACCCGACTATATAGTCTATGTTGAGTTAGTCTATAGGAACTTAATAAAATCGTTCACCACAGAGAGCGGTACTCGGGCAAATGTGACAAAGCCATAGTAAAACTTCATAACTTAAGTAAAACAAGCTCGTATATTATTGACAAAGCACATATAATACATGCAGCCCCCGACTCACTACTCGGTTGAAACAAGCGGCATAGTGAGTCAGAGAAAAACTGTACACATGAAAAAGTATAAAACTCAGGTATAGAAAGGACGTAGCTGTTCTATATTCCATGAGTTGCTGATGAGGGCACCGTCTTCGGTCTTCAGTCGGTAGGCGCCTGGCCGGGTAACCTCAGCGATAATGAACGGCCCTTCCCAGATTGGGGATAGTTTATGCATGTCTTTGGTGGTTTGTATTTTTCTCAAGACGAGATCTCCAACCAAAAAAGCGCGGCCATGGACATTGCGATTGTGATAACGACGCAGGGCTTGAAGATACCTTGCCGACTAGATTATTGTGATATCCCTCGCTTCTTCCAACTGATCTAGTTCGACTAATCAGGTATTGTTGGAGATGTCTTCTGAGTAAGTCCGAACTCATGGAGAGCCAAACTCTAACTCGGTTGGTAGCACAGCCTCAGCACCATAGACCAGAAAGAAAGGGGATTGCCTAGTTGCCCGACTAACCGTGGTTCTTAGGGACCAAAGTACAGATGGGAGTTCTTGTACCCACCGGCCCACGTATGGTTGTAGTCGGTCAAATATCCTGGCCTTGATACCTTGTAAGACCATACCGTTGGCTCGTTCAACCTGCCCATTGCTCCACGGGTGTGCCACAAGCGCATAGTAGATCTTGATGCCGAAGTCGTCACAGAAATCTTGAAACACGCCGCCCGTGAACTGAGTACCGTTGTCGGTGATGATGCGGTTGGGGACCCCGAATCGGTATAATATACTCATGATGAAGTCCTTTGCTCGTGCCGTTGTTACGGTTGCAACGGGTTTGGCCTCAATCCACTTGGTGAATTTATCCACTGCGACGAACAATTGTGTGAACCCTCCTGGCGCTTTCTTGAAGGGCCCGACCATGTCAAGCCCCTATACTGCAAAGGGCCAAGAGATTGGGATTGTTTGGAGTTCTTAGGCTGGGAGATTGGTTTGTCTTGCGTAGAACTGGCAACCCTCGCATGTGCGAATAATGTCTTTGGCATCTGTTACTGCTGTTGGCCAGGAAAATCCCTGCTGGTAAGCCTTTCCGACTAACGTCCTGGATGCGGCATGGTTGCCACATATGCCCGAGTGGATCGACTGTAGAATCTGCTTGCCCTCCTCAGTGGTGACGCAGCACATAAGGACACCGAATGCACTTCTTTGGTACAGGTCTTCTCCGACGACTAGGAAACTCTTGCTTCGACGTTTGATTTGTTCAGCTTGGCTGCGATCTTCTGAGAGTTCATCGTCCAGGAGGAATTTGAGAACAGGAGTCCGCCAATCTTGACATATGGTAGCACCTCGTCTGTCGCCGAGGTAGGTTCGCCTCCCGACTGCTCCGGTACTGGTTTCTTCTTGACTGATGGCTCCATAAGTTGCTCAACAAAGATCTCTGTCGAGACCGCTTCTCTCTTGGATCCCATATTTGCCAAGTCATCTGCATCATCATTGTATTGTCGTAGGACATGTGTTATCTCCAGCCCATCAAACTTGTTTTCCAGCTTGCGGACCTCCTAACAGTATGCCGCCATGGTATCGTCGAGACATGTCCAGTCCTTCATGACTTGATTCACCACAAGTTGAAAATCTTTGCACACAACCAGTCGACGTATGCCGAGTGAGATAGCAATCCGGAGCCCATGGATAAGTGCCTCGTACTCGGCGACATTGTGGGAAGCCGGGAAGTGGATTTGTAGAACGTATTTGAGTTTTTCGCCGGTGGGAGACTTTAGTACGACGCCAGCCCCGGCGCCAGTGATCCGTAGAGAACCGTCGAAGTACATTGTCCAATACTCTAGCTTTGCTGTTGATGTAGGCATTTGAACTTCTGTCCACTCGGCCACGAAGTCGGCTAGAGCTTGTGATTTGATTGTTGTCCGTGGCTGAAAGGTGATATCGAATGCCATCAACTCGAGCGCCCATTTAGCGATTCGGCCGGTGGCCACGCGGTTATGCAGGACGTCCCCGAGTGGATACGATGTGACCATCGTGACTTGATGTGCTTGAAAATAATGCACCAGCTTCCGGACAGTGATGAGTAGGCCGTACAGCAGCTTTTGGACCTGCGGATATCTCATCTTCGAGTCGGCAAGGACCTCGTTGACAAAGTAGACTGGCCGTTGAACTTTTTGGATATGACCCTGTTCGGATCGCTCAACCACCAACACCGTGCTGACTACCTGAGTACTTGCCGCGGTTCTTGGGGCATGGGGGACGCCAACATGGGAGGTGATGTGAGAAATTGTTTGAAATCTTCGAAGGCTTGCTGGGCTTAGGGGGTCCATTGAAAATTGTCTGCTTTCTTCAGTAGCTTGAAAAAGGGCATGCCCCGTTCGCCTAGTCGGGAAATAAACCGGCTAAGTGCCGCCATGCAGCCTGTCAGCTTTTGAACGTCCTTCTGGCTAGTCGGGGGTGCCATGTTCATGATTGCGTTGACTTTCTCTAGGTTGGCCTCGATGCCGCGATGTGAGACGATGAAGCCGAGTAACTTGCCAGATGGCACACTGAAGGCGCACTTTTCCGGGTTCAACTTCATCTTGAATCTCCGAAGATTTTTGGAAGGTTTTTTCCAGGTCAGCGATGAGGTCTTCTTTGGACTTGGTCTTGATCACCACGTCGTCGACGTAGGCTTCTATGTTGTGCCCGATCTGAGTGTGTAGACACCGCTGAATTGCGCGTTGATACGTTGCTTCAGCATTTTTCAAACCAAATGGCATAGTGATGTAGCAGTACACTCCAAACGGCGTGATAAAAGACGTCTTTAGGCAGCTCTCCTCCTTCAGGCTGATTTGATGGTATCCCGAGTAACAGTCGAGAAAGCTGAGAAGTTCACACCCCGTAGTTGAATCCACCACCTGGTCTATTCTCGGTAAACCAAATGGATCTTTGGGGCACGCCTTGTTGAGATCGGTGTAGTCGACGCACATGCGCCATTTACCGTTTTTCTTTCGGACCAGAACAGGGTTTGCCAGCCAATCCGGGTGATAGACCTCTTTGATGAACCCGGTTGCGAGGAGCTTGGTTATCTCCTCCCGGATAGCATCTTTTCGGTCTTGGGCGAAGCGCCACAGCCGTTGCTTGACTGGCTTGGCGTCTATCTTGACATTGAGGGCATGCTCGATCACCTCTCTTGGTACGCCCGGTATGTCGGACGGTTTCCACGAAAAGATATCCTTGTTGGCTTGGAGGAAGGTGACAAGCGCGTCTTCCTATTTGGGGTCGAGCCCGGTCCCGACTAGAGCAGTCTTGGAGGGGTCGGAAGGGTCCAGGAGGATCTTCTTTGTTTCAGAGTTTGCTGAAATTCCCGACTTTGCTGCTTTTTTCGCTGAAAATTGGTCATCCCCGACTTCAGTTGGGACGGCTTGCCGAATGCTGTTGCGTCCGACTGTCGTCTCTTGTGATTGAGCCAATTCGCAACTCTCCTTGTTGCATGTGAAGGCTTGCTTGACATCGCTGCGGAGGGAGAGGACTTCTGCTGGCCCTGGCATCTTGAGCACCATGTAGGTATAGTGCGGTATCGCCATGAATTTGGCAAGCACCAGTCGTCTGAGTATTGCGTGGTACGCAGTCTCGAAGTCGGCAACCTCGAAGCAGATGTTTTTTGTGTGGAAGTTATCTCGTGTGCCGAAGGTAACCGGCAAGGTTATCTGCCCGAGTGGTGTTGAAGATAGGCTGGGAATTATCCCGTGGAAGGACGCCGTACTCGGCCGCAGATCTGAACGAGGAATCTTCATCTCGTCCAGGGTCTTGGCGAAGAGGATGTTGAGCGTGCTGCCTCCGTCTATGAGAACCTTCTTCAACTTGATGTTCTTGACGACCGGGTCCAGGACAAGTGGGTAGCATCTCGGGTGTGAGACCCGATCGGGGTGATCCGCGCGGTTGAAGGTGATGGGCGTTTTTGACCAACGTAGATATTGGGGGACGTCTGCTGTAGAGACCGCGTTGACGTCGCGTTTTGTTAGCTTATGTTTGCGCTTAGACTCGTACGCAGATGGCCCTCCGAAGATGTGGTTGAGCTCGGCCTAGGGATCTTGAAAATCATCAGCCGGGCCTTGATCTGGCTTATCTTTGTCCTTATCGGCGCCAGATGATGAAGCCTGCTCGGAAGCAAACTTCTTGAGCATGAAGCAGTCTTTGGCCGCGTGCTTGCCTTTGGGGTGGAAGGGGCATGGCCCGTTCATGACCTTCTGGTAGTCGTTGTTCCGTTGGGGCCGCGACCGAGTTCGCTCCATGTTGGCCACCTCGTTGTCCGACTTCCGCTTGCGGTTGCCGGTCTTGTTTTGCGATGGCTCGTTGTCGGCTTTCGCCTTCTGGTCCTTCTGCCGGGACTCCTTCTCATCGAGGGCCTCTGTGTTAACACCAAAATTTGGTACGGTTTGTTATCATGTTCGGTTAAGGAAAGAGGCTATATCAGCCGATGGAAGCTAATCCAGAAGAGCCCGAATTTGGAAAGGAATCGTGAAGACCACAATATGGCAGTTAATATCTTATCTGTTAATTGGGCAATGTTAGTATTTTTTTTTCTTTTAGGAAACCTGATCTCGTGTTTGATCAGGTCTTATTAGTGTTTTCCTTCTGTAATTAGGAAATCGTGTGTCGTGTCCAATAAGGACTTGTATCAACTCGGGGTATAAATGCGTATGCCTGGGTACCTTGTAAATCATCTCTCAGATCAATACAAATTTGGCGCATCGCCACCATTGTCGACGGGTTCTTGCTTCTCGAGCCGAGCTGCATCGGTTAGGTCCGAACTCCTGCGAGAGGGTAAGTCTCGTTACCCTGACTACCTTATTGGCTAGGACTTCCTCGGTTAGGTCCGATATTCTAGCTGATCTACGGTAGTCGGCTTATCACGGTGTATCTATTCTGTCTACGGTTGCATCAGTTAAGTTTGATCTCTCAGGCTGAGTGGATATATCACATCACGCGTGCATAGATTTTATCGGCTTACTGGGGATAATTTATCATCAGTTTGTGCTGCATCAGTTAGGTCCGACCTACTAAACTGCCTACGATAAGTTATTCCTGCTAGGTTGATAGATTTTATGCAAGCGTCTTATCGGGATGTATAGCCGATAAGTTATCGTATAGTACATCACAATTGCATTAGATCTATCGGCTCATCGAGGTTCTTTTATCATTATTAATCTATGCTGCATTAGTTAAGTTTGACCTACTAGATTAATAATGATAGATTTATCCTTGTTAAGCCGATGGGTGTCTATGCAATGTTCTATCGGAGTGCCTAGCCGATAAGTTATCTTTTACTAGATAAAACCGATTGCATTGTCTTGATTATTATTTTGATTATCTACACTATCATCAGCTTTCCGGCCAATGCACATGTTCTATTGGTAGTCGGCTGCTTTATTTATTTTGCCTATTTATGCCATCATCGGCTTCCAGCCGATGTATAAATGCTTTAGTTCATATCGGCAATCGGCCGATGAAACGAGTCCAAATCGGCTTCCAGCCGATTGGCTCACTGATTTAATATTTCTATTTTCTTGTCGATTGCAAGGTCAAATTGACTGGCACGCCTACGAACCTCGAATTTAGGACCTGCACTGGAGTTAAGCAAATCTCCCAGGCCTTCGCGTGTCTAGTGCATCGAACCAGATCCTCAACTTGTTTTTCGACGCTGCTGGTGATTTTCGGTGTCAACACTCTGCGACCGCTTCGGCTGAGTCGGCGTATTTGTTTGCCATATCGAAGAGAGCCCGGACGGTGGCTAGAGGCTTCCGAATGAACTTCGTGATGAACGTGGCATCCTTTACTCCCTTGCGGAAGGCGGCGATGACAGCCTCGTCCTTGATCATTGGGATCTGGTTGCGCTTCTCGGAGAACCTCTTGATAAAGTCGCGTAGAGACTCATTCTTCTTCTGGTGCAGTTGATATAGATCATGCTCGAAAGACGGCCTCTCGTAGGTCCCTTGAAAGTTAGCGATGAACCGCTCCCTGAGTTCTCCCCAGGAACTGATCGACCGCCTCGGGAGCCCTGTTAGCCATGTTCTCGCTGAGTCAGCTAGGGCGACCGGGAGGTACTTAGCCATGGCTTTATGGTCACCTCCGGCAGCTCGAATTGCCAGGGTGTATACGGTGAGCCAGGACTCGGGGTTGGTTTTGCCGTCGTATTTCTCGATCCCCGTAGGCTTGAAGCCCGACGGCCAGTCGACGTCCTGTAGCTTGTGGGTAAAAGCTGGAACGCCTTCATCTTCATGAGGGCTCCGGCTCCGACCGCAGCGGTTAAACCGCTCATGGTGAAGACCAAAATGCTCGTGCTCGTCCTCCATTCGGCAGCGCTCGTTCTCTTCGCGTTCGCGGCGTCGAGCGTTGATGTTGTGGCGGAGGTCACGTTGTAGACGAACACGGAGGTCTTGCTTGAACCGACGAGCATACTGGTGACGCCGCCGATTGTTGTTGTTAGTGTTGCCGAGTGATGTTTGCCGTGATTCCTCGTGTGGCCGACTAGAGCCAGCCGCCAGGCGTCGTGCTGACGTAGATGAGCCTACCGCCGGAGAACCTGACCGGTTGGTCAGTACAAGTGTGTCGCCCGACTGCTGTTGCTGCTGACAGGCAGCAGCTGTAATCATCGCCTTGATCTTGGCGATAGTCGGGGTAGCCTGGTGATCAGGTCCGAGCTAGAGCATGTCCAGTAAGGTTGCAGCGGCCATGATGTTCTGTTGTGGCGTGACGAAGACGTCGTGGTTGCCTACTTTGGTCTGGAGGATCTGTTGCTGAGCGGTTCACCCAGCCTTGCGTAGCCCGTCATTGCGAGCCTCGTAGTCGGCTTCCTCCTGTTGTCGTAGTCGGCGCGCCTCCTCTTGTTGCTCCTCTTGTAGTCGGCGTACCTCTAGTGGAGTGGTCGAAGCCATGAAGATCTCGCGGGGATAAGGAGACTTGCCAGACTAGAGTCCAAACTAGTGTTCGAACCGTTGTCCGACCTGGTGTAGGAATCCGAGTAGTTCATCGGAGTAAGAACGACTCCGACCTCCCTAGATCCAATCTGAAATGGTGCTTGGCCGTGTCCAAACTGAATTGCAGGAGATCGGGTCTGCCGCGTAAGATGTAGATCTGCGGCGTTGCTGAGCCTGTGCAGGAAATTGACGATCTCTCCCCTTCCTAGCCCAACCCGAGCCTGCTCAAGGCCTAGCGCGGTCGGACACCGAAGGAGAGAGTTGTCCTGAGGCTTGACGAAGTAGAAGATTGCTGCGTCAGATCGATGATGGTTGTTGCAGCGTCTTGTAGGCCGACTGGCGTAGAGTCGGCTGGTTCCTCGGCCGGTTGGATTAGATTTGCGTCGGCCAAGGTGAGATTGCCGATCTGGTCGACGACGAAGTTGAGGCTTCCAAAAGTTATTGTGTCTCCGGGGGAGAATTTGTCGCCATCGACTCCTATTGTTGGATCCATCAAGGTTGTTGATGTAGATCTCGCCGAAAGCCCCTACTTGGCGTGCCAACTGTCGATGTTTTACACCGGCAATATGAATATGGGGCTACTCGGCAGATGAAAACTCGGTGGATTGCAAAGGAACAAGGAGAGGTTTATACTGGTTCAAGCCCTCGATGTGAGATAATACCCTATGTCCAGTTATGGTGTTATTCCTTTGAGGATTTGCGTCTGCTTCTATGAGCCAGTGCCCTCAGGGGGCGCCCTGCCTCCCCTTATATACTGGGGGACAGGGGTACAAGGTAGGAGTCCTAGCCGGATATGGCCAAGGGGTCTCCTTCTTAGAGATACAATCTACCCGACTAGGACTGTATATTCCTTATTGTATAAGGCAAAGTCTGCCGAGTGCTACTATATCTCTAATTACAAGTCTCGGCCCATCCTCTATCTGAGTGGCCCATATGCTTGTGATAAGGTACCCGGGGCCCATGGCCTCCACATTCGCATAAGACCGCAAAGATGGTACTCGGGAGGAGATAACCAAGCTCCTTGCAGCCGGGTTCATCAAAGAGGTCTACCACCCGGATTGGTTGGCAAATCTAGTCTTGGTCCAGAAGAAGAACAGTAAATGGCGCATGTGCGTAGACTACACCAACTTAAATAAGGCGTGCTCCAAAGACCCATTTGGTCTACCCAGAATAGATCAGGTGGTGGATTCAACTGCGCGGTGCGAACTTCTCAGCTTTCTCGACTGTTACTCGGGATATCACCAAATTAGCTTGAAGGAGGAGGACTGCCTGAAAACTTCTTTCATTATGTTGTTTAGAGCATACTGCTATGTCACTATGTCGTTCGGGTTGAAAAACGCTAGAGCAACGTATCAACGAGCAATTCAATGGTGTTTACACACTCAACTCAGACGCAACGTGGAGGCGTATGTCGATGACGTGGTGATCAAGACAAAATCCAAGGAAGACCTCATCGCCGACTTGGAAGAAACTTTTCGAAGCCTTCGGAGATTCAAGATGAAGTTGAATCCGGATAAGTGTGCCTTCGATGTACTGTCTGGAAAGCTACTCGGCTTTATCGTATCACATCGAGGTATCGAGACCAATCTAGAGAAAATCAACGCTATCATGAACATGGCACCCCTAACTAGCCAGAAGGACGTCCAAAAGCTGACAGGATGCATGGAGGTACTTAGCCGATTCATCTCCCGACTTGGTGAACGAGGCATGCCTTTTTTCAAACTATTGAAGAAAGCGGACAATTTTCAATGGGCACCCGAAGCCTAGCAAGCCTTCGACGACTTCAAAAAATTTCTCATATCGCCACCAGTGTTGGCATCACCTATTACCCAGGAGCCACTAATGTTATACTTGGCGACAACCAGTCAAGTAGTCAGCATCGTGTTGGTAGTCGAGCGAGCAGAGACAGGTCATATACAGAAAATACAAAGGCCAGCCTACTTTGTTAGTGAAGTCCTAACCGACTCCAAAATGAGATATCCTCAAATCCAGAAGCTGTTATATGGCCTACTCATCACTGTCCAGAAGTTGGTGCACTATTTTTAGTCGTATCAAGTAACTATTGTCACATCGTATTCACTCAGGGATGTCCTACACAACCGCGAGGCCACTGGCAGAATCACTAAATGGGCGCTCAAGTTGATGGCGTTTGATATCATCTTTTAACCACGGACAGCAATCAAATCTCAAGCTCTAGTCGACTTCGTGGCCGAGTGGACAGAAGTCCAGATGACTACAAACACGGACAAGCTAGAGTACTGGACGATGCACTTCGATGGCTCTCTACGAATCAGCGGTCCAGGGGCTAGCGTCGTGCTGACGACACCCACTAGCGAAAAACTAAAGTACATTCTCCAAATTTACTTTCCGGCTTCCCACAATGTTGCTAAGTACGAGGCACTCATCTACGGGCTCCGCATTGCCATATCACTCGGCATCCGCCGGCTAGTCGTACGCGGGGATTCTCAACTCATGGTCAACCAAGTCATGAAAGACTAGACATGTCTCGACGATAATATGGCAGCGTATTGTCAGGAGGTACGAAAGCTGGAAAACAAGTTCGATCCACTCGAGTATTTGTGGCAACCATACCGCATCCAGGATGTTAGTCAGAAAGGCTTACAGATAGGGTTTTTTCTAGCCGACTGCGGTAACAGATGCTAAAGACATAGTTCATACATGTGAGGGATGCCAATTCTTTGCAAGGCAAACATATCTTCCAGCTCAAGAACTTCAAACAATTCCAATCTCTTGGCCCTTCGCAGTTTGGGGGCTTGACATGGTCGGGCCATTCAAAAAAGCACCAGGAGGGTTCATACACTTGTTCGTCGCAGTGGATAAATTCACGAAGTGGATTGAGGCAAAACCCGTTGC
Organism: Oryza meyeriana var. granulata; assembly: GCA_003991445.1. Classification (NCBI taxonomy): domain Eukaryota; kingdom Viridiplantae; phylum Streptophyta; class Magnoliopsida; order Poales; family Poaceae; genus Oryza; species Oryza meyeriana. Next base: position 131,783 of record RYFJ01000220.1, on the reverse strand, counting down.
TACCATAACAGCGGCACGAGCAAAGGACTTCATCATGAGTATCTTATACCGATTTGGAGTTCCTAACCACATCATAACGGACAACGGTACTCAGTTCATAGGCGGCGTGCTTCAAGATTTCTGTGACGACTTCGGCATCAAGATCTGTTATGCTTCTGTGGCACACCCACGGAGTAATGGGCAGGTCGAGCGTGCCAATGGCATGGTCTTACAAGGAATCAAGGCTAGGGTGTTCAACCGACTACAACCATACGCAGGGCAGTGGGTACAAGAACTCTCATCCGTTCTCTAGTCTCTCAAAACCACAGATAGTTGGGCAACAGGGCAATCCCCTTTTTTCCTAGTCTATGGTGCTGAGGCCATGTTACCAACCGAGTTGGAGTTTGGCTCTCCACGAGTTCGGGCCCACATAGATGACAAATCAAACGAAGCCCGATTGGTCGAACTGGATCAGTTGGAAGAAGCGAGGGATATCGCAACTATCCAGTCAGCAAGATATCTTCAAGGCATGCATCATTATCATAGTCGAAATGTCCGTGGCCGCGCCTTTTGGTGGGAGATCTCGTCTTGAGAAAAATACAAACCACCAAAGACAGGCATAAACTATCCCCTTTGTGGGAAGGGCCGTTCATTATCACTGAGGTGACACGTCTGGGCGCCTACCGACTGAAGACCGAAGACGGTTCCCCCGTCAGCAACTCATGGAATATAGAACAGCTACGTTCTTTCTATACCTGAGTTTATTATTTACTCTATACATATGTACAAAGTTTTCTCTCTGACTCACTACGTCGCTTGTTCCAACCGAGTAGTGAGTCGGGGGCTACATGTATTATGTGTCGTGTTAATAAATTTCAAGCTTGTTTTATCTAAGTTATGAAGTTTTGCAACAAATACGCTATGTTTGCCCGAGTATAGCTTTTAGAAGTGAACGATTTTATTCCAGTTCCTATCAATCTACTTGGCGCAGACTATGTAGTCGGGTAAAGCTAATGATGACTGAGAAATAGCAAGTACTCGGCAGCATTGTACAGATATTAACAAATATTTTTGCAAAAGTTCTACACACCAATTGCATAATTGTTTTGTTTCTACATACCCAAGTCTTTTCCTATCACCTCTGCAATCGGCCTCGCCTGGCTGATCAACTCCAGTGCTTCTTCGGGTGTTGTCTCCTCGGCAAAACCCTCACCGATGGCCTCGATATCTACCCTAGGGTAGATCGATTTTGTCATGGCAAGGGTTTGGGCAACGCCGATAGTGACACGCTCATCCGAGTACTTTTTCAAGATGCTCAGGGCTTCGCTTAGGCGTGCCTGTACTTGGGAGACAATACTAGAGCTGGTTACAACATGGTGAGGCTCCATAATGTCAAGGAGCCTTTTCATGGATCCGACAAGGATTTCTCGTGACTCCTTGACAACTTTGATCTCCTCTGCAAAGGCGTTAAACTGGATCTGGGCATTGGCTTTTGAAGTTGTTCAGATGCATCAACAAGTATACTTGTTAGCCAAAACATGCAGTCGGAGCGACAAGAAAACGGATTAAAGTTATTGTCAGGCAGGAGACTTACTCGCATAGTTGGCATCTACCTTGGCTTTGGCCTTCTCCAACTCGGCTTTGGCCTTCTCCATCTCCTTCAGCTTATTCTCTTGTTGTCTTTTCTTCTCTGCCTGGGCCTTTAACTCGGCTTCGAGGGCTGCGAATTAGAAAAATCAAGAACTTGAGATTGCAGTTAGAACTCAACAACGCAATCTGGAATCAAAAAAGCTAGAGAGATATACTCGGGATTTACACGGGAAGATAACACAAAAGACTTATTTCTGAACTTTTTGGCTAGAGCCCACTTTTCATCCCTGAGCTTGTCAACTGCTCCCCTCAGCTATGTTTCCTTCTCCTGGCTAGTCCGCTCTAGGTCGTCCTTGGCAACTTGGAGCTGGCTCAGTCGTTGGAGATGGGGGGCGAGCTGGGTCGGGACCTTGTTCATTTTCTCTGAACGATCGACAATCTTCTGCTCAGAGCAAAATAGAGTCAAAAGGAAGAGTACCAGGTCAAATGGGAACTGTCTAGAACTCAACACGGCAAGACTTGCTACATACCTGGACTCCCCTAGACACGGCAATTGCAGCACGTAGAAGGACTTCGTGCTCCCTCGATGCTGCTTGTTTGTCGTGCTCATAGCTCTTCGCAACTCTCTTAGGGGTGACCCAATGAAATGTTCTCGAGAAGTTGTGCGGAGGGGCCTCAAGCCTAGGGAGGTCCGTTTCATCGGAAGACGACAAAGAAATTGTTGGAGATGAGGTCCCGACTCCAAACTCTGCAGCTGTGGGGGCTTCAGTGACTTGCTAGGGGGCTGGAACAACGACTTCGGCACTCACCCCTTGGTCGGTCGGTGCTAGTGGTCCTGCCTCAGGACTACTTCAGCTTCTGCAGCTAAGGTAGCCTTTGGCTCAGCAAATGAACTTGCCGGTGTTGGCTCGGCTGAGGTCGGCTTGGTGATAGGAGCAGTTGGCATAGTCCCCTTGGGATCTATGTCAACTCGCTTCCTGCATAATATGACAAATATCAAGGCACTATCACTCCATTCAAGATTCTTGGAAGATTGAAGATTGCTTACCTCTTAGAAATCTTGAACTTCCACGAGTGGGCTCCAGAAGATATCGGCGGTGAAGAGCTGCTGGTTGTCGGGCCAGTCGGCGGTGGCGATTTACCCCCGATCGGCTATGTTTCTAGCGCAGCCGACTGGGGCGTCGAGGTACTCGGTGGCGCTGCCCTTGGGCTTGATGTTACTGATCTCGTACTCGGCGGCACCAGCCTTGGCCTCGATGTTGCTGGGCTCGATGTTGCTGAGCTCGGCGGTGCTGGCCTTGAACTCGATGTTGCTGGCCTCGGACTTGGAGAAGATGGTCTCGGGCTTGGCGGCCTGGGGGTTAAACTGGCAGGGTCTTTGATCTTCAAACTCCCCGGTACTGCGCTCGGCTTTCTTGCTCTCTTCTTGCCCTGATCTTCAATGGGTCTCTTCCTAGCCCTTTTGGAGCTGGGTTGGGCAGCAGAAGGGCTGGCCGGCCTCTTCTTCGTTTTGGGAATCATCATCAAACTCCTCACAATCCTGCAAATGTTTCAACAACATACATCATACATTGAAGAACAATTCAAGACAAATGTCCATAGATATTTATCACCAATGGATGGCAATTCCAGATCAGCTTTTCAAGATTACCTGTGGCCGAGGCCTTTTCTGGCTATAGGCTGCAGCGGCGCGCTCGGTGTCTTCTATCTCTACAACCCTGTTGACAAAAAGGTCGAGCAAGGTGTCAGTCACCTTGTTCTCATTAGTCAAGTCCGGGTATTCTTGGCTAGGATCATTTTTGCCCTGGTAATCCCAGCCAAAGTGGCTTCTCAGCTTCAGGGGCTTGGTGCGGCGGTTCAAGAAACACCTCGCCACCTAGGGACCAGTTAATCCCGAGCTCTTCAATAGATCAATCTTCTCTATCAGTTGGTACACTTGGCCCATTTCTTCATAGCTTGGCACAGAAGACCAGCTAGGCAGGACCACCGGAGAAGAGCCAGTGAAAGGGAGCAGAGAAGGTTCGAGATCGGAGCAATAGAACCATTCTCTATGCCAGCCCTTGAGGGAGGTTTTCAAAGGAACATGGAGATAGATCTTTTTCATTTCGTTCCTGAGTTAGAGACTGGCTCCCCCAATCAGTTGGACTTTGTTTTTGGACGACTAGGGCTTGATGTGGAACAAATATCGGAAAAGGTTGAAATGGGGCTTAACCCCAAGAAAACATTCACACAATGTGGTGAAATGGAAATTTGCATAATAGAGTTGGGATTCAGAATCACCAACTCTAATTGATAGAAGGACAAAAGTTGGCGGAAGAAATCTGAAGAGGGAAGGACAAGACCGCGGTGAAAGAAAGAGGTGAAGACGACGGTCTCACCAGATTGGGGTAGCGGCATAGATTCCCCTTCGGTGATGCGCCAATGGATGACTTCTTGTCGCTGCAGCAGCAGTTGCTTCTCCAAGTATTTTAGCTTCGTCGAACCGCAGTTCGAAACCAGCCAAGTTTCAACGGACATCTCCAGGATCTCCGAGACTCTCGGCATTGTTGGGAGCGAGAAGATTTGGGGGAAATGCTAGCAGGGGCTTGGGATGGATGCGGCGGAGTGGGATTGCACAACTTTCGAGTAGGAGACGCTGGCTATGGTGAACCCTAGCGAGTCGAAATGCGAAATTTTGGCGCGGAAGCTGGAAGACGAAACGATTGGTGGATTGGAGAAGATGAGGAAATCTTTTTTGTTTCTCCCCGCTTTTATAGAGCCTGTGCTAATAAGCGGGCTTGGGCTGGCTGATTCGGTACTGGGCCACAAGATATGAGTTTCTTGATAGCATGCTCTATTGGGCCGCTCGCTGGCTGTGTTAAAATCACAGTGCAGATGCTATTTACAGAAACTGATTAAATAATCAGATATGCTTCATGAAAGCCTAATTGCTGGACACATGTGTTCAGGTATCTGCATTATTTACCAGGTATTGAGGATACATTCTTATAAGGATCGACAGCTGGTCTCCATTAAAATTGAGCATGCAAGTATCTCTCAAGAACACCTGACCACATATTGGATTAAAATCCATAAAGTGGTACTCGGTTTACATGCTTAGCCATCAATTGCCATGAGCAAAAGATTATTCTAGCTGACATGATGCTGAAGAGTCTACATACCGTGCAGTATACTACTCAGAAAAGACTATAAGGTTAAAGATCTTTGACTCTATGTTTAATTGTTTCACAATTAAGCATAAAGTCGGGGGGCCACACTTAATAGATGTGCCTATTCGGCGCATACTATTCATATTTTTCTATGAAGCCCTTCATAGCCTCATTGCCAGCTGACATAAAGCAGGACTCGAGAGAAAAAGCACTCGGACAAAGAGTACTCGGAAGCAATGTACTCGGGAATTCTTCACCGTGGAGGATGAGCACTCGGCATCAGCTGTAACTCAACTATGAAGGTCTCAGGGGCTGCTGTGGAGGCCATGGGCCCTAGGTACCTCATGAGAAGCATTTGGGCCACTCGGACAAAGGACGGGCCTAACCTTGTAATTAGGATACAATAGGATTCGGCATACATAACCTTGTATGACAAGAAAAGGATATAGTCCTAGTCAGGCATATTGTATTCCTAGAAGAAAATCCCTTGGTCGGAGTCTGAGTGGGATTCCTACTATGTAACCCTGTCCCCCAGTATATAAGGGGAGGCAGGGCACCCCCTGAGGGCAGAATCACCAGAAAGCGCAATCTCACCAGAGAAACCTCAAAGACAATACACCACAACTGGACATAGGGTACTACCTCATCTCAAGGATCTGAACCAGTATAAATTGTTCTGTGTTCCTTTGCAATCCATCAAGTTTAGGTCTCACGAGTAGCACTTTATTCTTATTGTTGATACAAAAGATCGATAGCAACAAATAGGTCTGGGCCTCTCGAATCGACTTGTGATCCATAGCCAAAATGCTATTCCTAAAATGCACAGTTGGCAAACAATATATTTTATAAAATATAGGTTCTACATGTTCAAGGTGTGACTTGCCTTGCTCCTGATCTTGAGCCTCTTTGACTAAATCCTCGATCAACTGTTCCTCGAACTCGACTCCTATGCGTCACAAAACAAACACACACAAAAAGTCACAAAATCAGAACCTAACATAGTAAGCTAATAGTGCCATTGTGTAGATCTCATTTTTAGAAAAATTTTGAGAGTTGAATGGGCTCAAACGGAGTTACGGTTAAAAAGATATGATTTTTCAAAGTTTCAGGCATTTTTCTGTGAGAGGTGGAGCCCTCTTGCCAAGGACATGAGAGAGAGGAGGATGGGTGTGGCCCACCTATAAGTGACAGAAGGGCAAGGGGCCACATGTAAGTGATTAAAAATATAAAGGCCCACATGTCAGTGACTCAACTTTTCTAAATGGAATGAATTAGAATTTTTACTTCGGTGGGGCCCCTGTTCAGTGTCACATGGAGGTTTAGAGGTGGCCGGGCCCACATGTCGGTACAAAAGAGAGAGGAGATAGGGGGCACTAGCAGTGAGAGAAAGAGAGAGAGCTGCTGAGGGGGAGATCGATAGCGCATAGCGCCCAAGTGGCGCCGGTGATCGGCGGCAAATCGGCGATGGCAGAATGCCACGGCAGAGAGTGGAGGGAGTGAGGAAGGCTTTGAGCGGCTCGGATGGGACTACCAATGGTCGGCAGCAGTGGATCGGAACGGCCATTCTCGCCGGGGAGGGAGAAGAGGGTGGAGCTCGTCGGCAGTGATCAAAACCTCGACAGTAGGGGCTCGGATTGGGGACAAAAGAGGCGACAAGTTGCGAATTAGGGGAAAAAGGGAGGAATTTGGGTATATACCTTGCGGCGATAGGGGATTTCAAATGACGGCAATGGCGGTTGGCATTGATCCGATTTGGGGCTTTTGGCTCCGCTGGCGATCGGGCGTCATGACAAGGCAGAACGCAATCATGAGGAGACGGGGAGTGTGATGGAGGCGGTGGCGTGGTGGTTCGGTGGTTGAAGGTGGTTGGGCGGCGTGGAACAGAGCGGCGATGGTGAGGGAGTTCGGTGGCGCGGCAGGGAGTTGGTGGGGCTCGAGTTCTAGCTCAGGGCTTGAGTGCGGCCATGGCGAGGGGTTTTGGGGCCTTTTATAGGCGGAGCCCGAGTGCTAGGAGATGGCGGTCAAAGGAGGTGGCGTGGCTCTCGGTGCGGCGGAGCTCGGCTGACTGAGGCAGAGGCGCGGCAGAACGAGGATGGCAGCGGCATGATGGTGTCAACTTGAGCGGAGATGAGGAGAAGAGGGCAGGTGGTGATGGGACAAGATGGCGACGGGCCTCTCGGGTTGGCATGGCGACGCGATGGGACAGCCAAGCAATGGAGCGCGCGGCGCAAGGTGGAGATGAGCTTCCCGAGGGTGACAGAGGGTGAAGATGATGGCGGCGAGGGCGGCGCGTAGCAGGGAGAGCAGTCAGGGCGCGAGAGCCGTGTCGGTCGCACGGCTCGGGAGCGAGGTGTGACCACGCGTCCCCAGGGCCGAACAGGTGGCAGGCATGGCAAAAGGAGGAAGAAGGTCCTGTGGCCGCCGTGCGGCAGACAGGCGGGCCCGAGGTGTAGGCGCGTGAGGCTACAAGGCGGACGCGTGTGCGGGAGATCGATGGTGCGTAAGGACGGCAGGGACACGCGGCGGCGATCCGAGGCGGGGCAAGCGCGCACGCGGTGGTAGGAGACCGACGGCACCAATAGCTCACGGGGACCATGCGGCGGCGATCGGCTGCATCGGTGGGGAGGAGGCCGAGCCTTGCTAAGCTGAGGAAGGGAATAGAAGAGAGAGAGATTGGTGGCCCAGAGTGAATAGGATACTTTTGTATTTTCCTAGGGATTTTTGGATAGGATTTTTGGAAGGATTTGAATTCAAATTTGAACTAAATTTAGATTTTTGGGCTCAGGATTTTTAAGGGAATTTTAGGGAGGGCTCTAGGGTTTTGGTTTGAATAAAAATTTGAGATCCGCGCATGGCACAATTTCCAAAATCCGAGAAAAAATCTAAACTTCGCAAATAGTTTTATTAAATTAATTTTTCCTAGCGTTCCTAAAAATACGGGCGTTACAGAGACTGTCAAATTACAAAATTTGAGTCTCAGGATTTTCGGAGGGGATTTTGAATCGTACTTTTGATGTTTCAAGGGGGGTTTAAATTGAGATCCGGCACTCAGTCCTTAATTATTCACACAAAGATCCAAAGATTTTTGAAAATAGAGTTTTTATTAAAATAGTGTTAACAGCCTAGAAACCAGGGCGTTACAGTTTTCTTTACGCCTAGCGCATTGGATAGATCCTGGAAGGTTGTGCGCTCCCTCAAAGGCACATCTTTAATGGCTTCCATGTCTATTTATACTCTTTTGCGACCACAGTTTGTAACCAGCTTGTTTTTTACACCTTCTATCCCACCATAATCCTGTCCATTGCACCAAACACTCTGCACAACTCTGAGAGGCACACCAAATTTATCTGCAACCTTCCTGGACACTCCACGATGCAACACCGGTGGATCGGTCTTCGCCAACAACTCTAAATTAATGGCAATCTCTAAGTCATCCGGGTAGAACCTTCTCTTTCTCCCATTTGAACCTGCATAAGACAAATCATAAATTTTACTTGCAAAATTCAGTACAAATTCACTTTGAAGTCAGTACTAGAGTAAAATCAAAACTTGAGCAAAAACAAAATTTTAGGTACAAGTATTGAGTTGGACTTAAATTCCATGTCTTATAACTAATCAAATCAGAACAATATTCATAACTTGACAACTTGAACTAGAGTACTCCTAACAATTTACTATTCCTCATGAGCTAGAGTTTCAGCTTTGCTGTATGAACTATGCCAATCAGACAATACAGGGCTTACCATCAGTATGAATCCCACCTCCAAGTTCCATAGCTCCAGCCCCATCCTGATCAGATGCTTCTATATAACAAAGGGAAAGTTAGTTCACTCAGATTTCAAAACTAAAGTTTAAAATTTCAGAACAAACACAATTACAACTTCAGATTCGAGATTTCAGAACGAGCACTACTACATTTTCAGATTTCATAACTAAAGTTCAAAATTTCAGAACAATCACTAGTACAAATTCAGATTTGAGAACAAAATCTTCAGTACTTCATGTTTCAGAACTATTCAAATCAGAAAAAATTCGTTTTTGACAATATATTAGGACTGATTTCAGAACTTAAATCACAACTGAGTTTCAGTACTTGAGTTTCAGAAATCATTTGCACATGACTACATGAGTTTTATATTGTGCATTTACCAGCATGATGTACAGCTCCTCCTTCTCCTTGTTCAATTCCATGGGCTCCCTTTCCTTGTTCATCTCCATCTAGTACAGCAAAAGATAAATAAGTCAGTGGCATTGTAATCAACCAAAAACAAACAAATTGTCATGGCCGAGAGCAGCGCCTTCATCTCCATCATCCCACGTCAAGTGGTAGTCAAGATTATGTGCAGGTCCATCCCACTTGCCAATGTCATTCCAATCGATCGGATCGTTTAGGTCCAAATCGGGTGGATCAAAGTTGAGATCAAAATTGTGTGCTGCCATATGGGTGCAGGGAAGAGATGATATTCATTCTCAAGGTTTTGTCATGGTAGATGGCTTTATATGGCTGTGGACGCGGGATGGGTGCAGGCAAATTTGAAAGTCCATGCAATTTCAGATGACGGATCGATCGTTTGTGATTGGCCAGAACTACTGTCATTGGATCGCTGATTGTGGCCACCCACGATGCGCTCAAGGATACAACTTCTCTCGATCTGACGAAAGCGCCGTAGCGCGGCGTGATAATGTGGGGTTGGTGCGACGGGTGCGGAGTTGGCACGACGGATGAACGGGGCCAGCGGCATGCAGTTTCAGCAGCGCAACGGGCGAGTGGGGACATGCGCCATGCAGAGCGGGACGACATGCGCGGTTAACGAAACGCCGATGCGTGTTTTGATCGATGGCAATTAACTGACGAGCGGGAAGTCTTGGTATCGCTGCCCAAATAAAATATGGCAATCATAGCCGAACAGAGGGAGTATTTTTTTTTTCGAAATACACAAAGAAATATACGTACGCACATCACTACGTATGCATACTATACCATACCTATGACTCTGCCACAACATGAAAAAAAGTATGTGCAATTATGGTCATGTTGACAGACACCTCTGGCTTCTTGCTCATGTTGATCGACCAAGACACGCGTTCAAGAATTGATTGCCCATACTATTTCTCCGGAGACGCTAGTTCGCGCGTGAGCATCGGCAAACCAAGTCGTGTGCGCCGCGCCGGTGGCGGAGTCCAAATCCATTTCATCACGTGCATGTTTTCCTCTTCGTGAGACTGCAGCGCGTGAGGACGAGGACTCCGTGCGCGTGAGGACGCCCGCAACGCGCGCTGTTTCTTTTCTAGTTTTTTTCATAAATAAAACAGTAAATAAATTATTGAGTTAAAAACTTCAAACTTTTGAGTTGAAAATTTTAAATTTGGAGTTGAAAGTTTTTGAAATTTGAGTTGAAAGTTACGAATTTAGAGTTCAAAGTTTTAAATTTTAAGTTGAAAGTTTTGAAATTTGAGTTGACTTTTTTTAATTTTGAGTTTAAAGTTTTAAAGTTTAGGAGTTCGGTCGGAGTCCTCGCGTGTTTGCTGCGCGACTCGGAATCGGCGCTGCGTTGTCTCGATCGGTGAAGCCTATCTTGATTGTAATTTGTATGTGTGTGGGCCTGGTGTCTTCAATCCAGACACTAGAAAAGTGTTGCTACTATTGCATCTCATGCCAGTCTACTTGTAATTGCCATTTGGATATATATATGAGCTAGCACCTAGCGGGATACGAGTATTATCAGCATACCTCTTTTATATTAACTTTGGCGGTTTAGACGCTTAGTGACCAAGTTGTTCTAATAGACAAAGACTACTTTAGTCTTCGTTTAAAATATTATCCATTAAATAATTGACGCAAATCTGACCAAATAACCAAAACTATGCCAATTTAGCTTTGGTTGATCGATTGCTTGGTCTCACAATTCGTTTTAATCTTAGAATAACTAATGATAGCTAGGCGGGTCAACCATCCCCACGTCCCTAAAATCATATACTTAACAGAAAAAATCAAAAAATACTTTTAGAATGGTCTCTACTATAATATTTTATGGTCACTGTCACCATTAGAATTGATTTTAACCGTTAATTTATGAGTTCTATTACTAATAAAAAAATTATTCTACTATTAATAAGTAGTAGTAAAAATATATTAGATCTATTATGTTTGGTTGCCTGCACCAGACTAGCTCGCATCCCGCGTGCAAGTTTTGGCCTATTTGGTTGGCTGCACATGCTCACGAGATAGGTTAGGCGGAGGCAAAATCGCCCTCCGGACCAGGCTGAGCAGAAACGCAAGGGGCAAGCATCGTTGGGTGGCTAGGCTGAACGGATGCAGCGCTCGTGCCCCCGTGCTGCAGCCACACGTGCAAAGGGCGAGGGAAGGGATACCTCCCCGCACCCCCTCCTTATTTCACTCCCCAGGAAAAAAAAAAGCTAGGTTTGGCTCCTCTCCTCCATGAGCGCTCGTCGCCGGCGGGAGTGCTCGCCCGTCGTTGCCGCCGGCACCCGCACCCACCCGTCGGCGCCCCCCCCCCCCCCCCCCCCCCCCCCGTCTCCTCGCAAGGCCGCCTGCCGCCTGCGCCAAGCAGTGCTGGTCTCCATCCCGTGAGCAGCAGCGACGGTGTGCTGCTGCTTCCGCCGCATCCTCGCCGGGTGAGGACTCGTATACGCCCATCCTCTTTCTCATTCCTCTCTCCACCCCTAGCTTCTTTTATAATAGATCTGGAAGCTTTTTCGCTTTGCCTTAACCTTCCTTAGATTATTGCTGTATTTGTTTATACTTGGTCTCTAGGATGGCAAAAATGAACAAACTTTGGTTACCCTGAAATCACTAGGACGACAAAAATAAATAAACTTTGGTTACCCTGAAATCAGATGATGTTATTGATTTTATCATCAATTGTTAAATGATGCTATTTTAGTTGGGTGGTTTGGCCACCTGTGGGTGTTCTTGTCTCATGTTTATTTATAGTATATGATTATGTCTTTATTTCGCCAGATCTAGTTCCTTTTAAGTCTGCTAGGTATGAGCATGTGTTTGATTTGTTGTCCCATGCCACATCTAGTTCTTTTCAATTATTGACAATGTATTATAAATTTCCTATTTGCTTAGATGGAAGAACTGGGACGTATACGTCAGATCCTAATGGCTAAAGCTGCTGGTTTAGTTGCTGCAATGTGTGCTTACATGATTTTTATTATGAGGAGAGCTAGGCAACACACCTCTAGGATTACCTATGGCCCATTGATGGAAAGGAACAGACCAACCTGCGTTTCATCTATGATTCAAATAATACACATTGTGTGAATCAGCTTAGAATGAGGAGGGCACCATCTTTTCGATTGTGTCACTTGTTGCACTAAAGATGTGGAGTTTCTCAATGTGCCCCTAGAGAACTACACCCAGATGTCCATTATTTTTGGCAATAACCAAGCCACTGGAAGATTTGCAATGGGCGCAATGGGCTCTAATGAGCGCCTTGGTGCTCCTGCTGATGGGGCTGACAATGGTCTAGGTGTTATTGATGGCGATATGGAGGGTGGGAATGGTGTTGGTGCTGGGGGTGGGAGTGTTGCTAGTGGTGCTGGACCTGTTGGTGGCAATTTTATTCCTCATATAAATGACATTGTGGGTGGTTCATCCTCATCCGGGAAGAGAAAGAGAACCCCAACTGTGACTGAAGAAAAAGGTGCTTTTCTGACCAACATGACTGATGCTATGCATGAAGTGGCTGCCGCCATACGCACTCATATTGAGGTGCACCCTAATCTGTACCCTGCAGTGATAGATCTTCCTGGTTTTAGCGAGAATCAGTTGTATCTTGTTCTAACTCATCTGACTGCTGACAAATCTGCTAGCCTCGTATACATTCAGAATATTGAGAAGTGTCGTGCTTGTTGGATTATGAAGTTTCTAGCAAAGCATCATCCTGATTGCATCTAACTATTGAGCTAATTGTAATAGAGAGGTAGCAGTGGGTCACCATAGTATGTAATATTGGCTAAGTACTGGTTTAAGGTGGTAGTGGACACCATATTATTTTGTAGATGATTTGGTTATGTTAATTGTGGTGGTACTGGGACACCATGCAATGTGCTGTTAGTTGATATTTGTATTATGCTTCAAACTGCACGGTTCACATCAATGCATTATTACAGTGAGTTAGAAAAAAAATTATCCATAAAACCTAGATAACACCCATCTCACTTGGCACAGGAGATAGGACTTAGAAAATTTTTCATTGAGATGATTCATGTGATAACCTTACCATTTCTAAGAAAAGGTGACTGAACTCATTGTCCAAACATCCAACCAAACACCATCTCCTGCATACAGTATCCTGTGATACAACCAACTAAACAACATCTCAGATCATCCAGAATAAATTCATACAGACAATCAAACAAAGCTAATTGCATTATCCTAGCTAAGCTGAGGACAACCTGGATAAGGGATATAGGCTAGGCCAGAGACATACGAGCAAACAAACACACCCTTAGATGAGAAAATATGAAATGTCTAGATTGATTCTACTAGTAGTACTTCAGTAGAAACCATCACAAAATTTGTGATTCAGAAATGGTCTCAGATCTATCCATCATAAATGGTTTGATTCATCAAACTGAACGATCCAATTGATGATCAACTAGTTAGATTAGAATACGCAAAGTCCATTAATTTTCATTCATTTACTTCCACTGCTGAAGTTGGTCGGGAAAAGTTTTCCTGACCGAGTGTTGATGGACCTTGAACCGGCTTCCTACGATGGTGCTCATCGCTGAGTCGGCTACCTACGACGATATCATCCTAACTCATGTTGAGCGACCCCTTCGGCTTCCTGCTCAAGTGCTCATGTAGTCATGTTGACAGACAAACATACGCGTCCAAGAATTGATTGCTTTTGCTATTTCTCAACTTGGTTTTCACAAGATTCATACTATTTCTTAACTAGAAAAGTTTTGCTACTGTTGCACCTGGGGACGGTAGGCACTCGGCTTTTGTACTAAATTAAACTTCTCTAATTTTAACTGATTTTATTAAAAAATACATTAACATGTATCACATCAAATTAATTTTATTAAATTCATTGTAAAATATATCTTGATGGTGCACTTATTTAGTATTGTAGATGTCCGTTGCTATATTTAGTTTAAACAACTTGCCATATGAAACGGAGGGAGTAGCATCTAGCGGGATGCGAGTATTAGCAGCATACGGACCTCATTTATTAATTTTGGCGGCTTAGAAGCTTAGTGATAACGTTGTTATTACACATAAAGACTTAAGTTAGTTTTTATTGAAAATAATTCATTAATTAGTTGATGCATATCGGTCGAAACTATGCCAATTTGGCTTTAATTAGTTGATCGATTACTTGTTTAAAATTCGTTTAATATTAGGAACCAATAGGTTGGTCAACTATCCCTTGTCCTTAAAATCATATACTCAACTTAGAAACGAGGGAATGAAGTCGTCATGCTTTACAGTGGTGTCCACAAGTAATATTTTACTATTACTAATATATTTGATTTAATTTAACCGTTAGTTCATGAGTTTTATTGTTAGTAGAAAAATTATTCTACTAATAGTAGTAAATGTACTAGCATAAATAGATAAGATCTATTAAATAAGAAAGGGATCGTCTATTCATCGAACATTTGAAAAAAAAAATAAATCTATCAAACGATTTTTTCTGCATCCAAAAACCAAGATACAAGATACAAACTGTTAGATGTAATCGCATATATTTATAACTGAGTTGCATAAATTTATAACTAAAGTTGCATAAATCGATAATGTGTGCAACTTAAAACTCGTTTTTCCATTTCGAATCTCAAAGTTCTATTTAACGGCCAATGTTGTTGTTTGACAGAATTAAAAAATCAAACGTTTGATCAATAGTAAATCTGAAAAAAATAAGAGGTATAGATTGACTATACGACCAATAAAAATCACCGTGTAATCTGTGATTCAATGAAATGATCTCATGACAGATTGATACAAGTTAAATGGTTTGATTCCTCGAACTTAACCATCCAATTGATAATTAACTAGTCAGAATACACAAAGATTCCATTAATTTTCATTCATTTTCTTAGGACCCATTAATTCTCATTCAGAAAGACTCAGTGGTGCAGAGCTGACCAAGAATCGACCATATAATTAATCAGCCAGCTATTGAGCTGCAAGAGCTCATTTAAACTCCATTGTCAAAGCCTTTGCAGGTCTGATTTGATCCAATCATCCAAGGTCATCCACCATGGCGGAGCTTGTTCACATCCACCACCTGCTCTTGCTTGTCATGCTGTTCATCGTCCCCTTCCTCCTCCTCGTCCGTTCCTCGCGCCGGCACTGCTGCGGCCGGCTTCCACCATCGCCGTGGGCGCTCCCGGTGATCGGCCACCTCCACCACCTAGCGGGCGCGCTGCCGCACCGCGCCATACGCGACATTGCGCTGCGCCACGGCCCACTCGTGCTGCTCCGGCTCGGCGAGCTGCCCGTCGTCGTCGCCTCCTCGCCGGAAGCCGCGCGCGAGGTGTTGAAGACGCACGACATCGCCTTCGCGACGCGTCCCATCACCCGCATGCT
Source organism: Oryza meyeriana var. granulata (assembly GCA_003991445.1). Taxonomy (NCBI): domain Eukaryota; kingdom Viridiplantae; phylum Streptophyta; class Magnoliopsida; order Poales; family Poaceae; genus Oryza; species Oryza meyeriana. The sequence goes on along the minus strand of RYFJ01000220.1, from coordinate 116,492 downwards.
GCGGCTGGTCTTCCCCGAGGGCTCCGAGGGGATCATCTTCTCTCCCTACGGCGAGAGCTGGAGGCAGCTCCGAAAGATTTGCAACGTCGAGCTGCTCAGCGCCAGGCGCGTCCAGTCCTTCCGGCCAGTCCGCGAGGAGGAGGTCGGCCGGCTGCTCCGGGCGGTGGCGTCGTCATCAACCTCGCCGGCGCAGACGACGGTGAACCTTAGCGAGCTGATATCAGCCTACGCCACCGACTCGTTGGTGCGCGCCATGATAGGGAGGAGGTTCAACGACCGGGACAAGTTCTTGATGATGCTTGAGCGAGGGATCAAGCTGTTCGTCACGCCGAGCTTGCCGGACCTGTACCCGTCGTCGCGCCTCGCCATGCTCCTCAGCGGAATGCCTCGCCGGATTCAGCGTCACCGCCAGGAAGTGTTCGCCTTCTTGGACACCATCATCGAGGAGCACCAAGAGAATAGAGCCACCGCGGACGATCAGGAGGACTTGCTCGACGTGCTCCTGAGGATCCAGAGAGACGGTGGCCTGCAGTCCCCCATATCCACTGAAAGCATCAGGACAACCGTTGGAGTAAGTACCCTGAACCCACAAAGTGTTCAGCAAAATTAGGAAAGTAGTGGTACAATCGTAAATACATGCGAATTGCAAAATATCATCGCACATCAGAATGACGAGTAAGGCAATGACACATACGATGTTTACTTTTTTTCACCGATAGGATGATATTTACAAGGATACCTTAAAAAAACTCAAAAAACTAGTCATCAAACCATATGTTACACGGATTAGTGGCATTAATAATATAAATATTAAAATTTTAATCATACATTGAATTATAACGTACTAGGTCAAAAGAACAGTCCACATCAATTACTACTTGTTAATTATTAATTTTATATTTTATATTTAAATATAATAAAAAAATTTAGAATCCATTCAGATCTATCTTCTATTCTTTTCATCTTTTATTTAATATTTTGAAACTTTGGAATTAATAAGTATCTAATTGTATTCGTCGCGGAGTTTCAATTTTGGTATGTTTCACAATATAATAATTCTGAAATTCAAAATTAACAAATCAGTTTGGACTTTGGAGGATATATAATTGGTATTTTTATGATTTAATAATTATAAATTCAGAATTGTTAATTAGTAGTTTGTAATTGATATGGACTCTTATTTTATCCAAACATGTTAAGTAAAATTTGAACGGTCCTTGATATTTCCAATTGCATGTTTTATTTAGCACAAACTCTAAATATGATGCACAGTCTTTAGGAAAATTAAATCTAAAGATTCCAAGGTACCTTCTATATAGCATATTTTATTTAACATAAATTCTTAATATAATCTTACGGCCATGATAATATGATCTACCTAATCAACGCCCTAATCTTGCTGGTTAATATTGGAGATCCCTCGAAGTGCACAATTTGTATAGTGGTATATATTTACCATGACTTTTGGACAAAATGCACTTCCTATTAAGTGAAATTTGGCTTCGTGCCCATAGGACTTGTTCAACGGGGGCAGTGAGACAACAGCGACGACGCTACAATGGATTATGGCTGAGCTCGTGAAAAACCCAAGAGTTATGCAGAAGACACAAGATGAGGTCCGAGGAGTACTCATAGGTTGGCACAAAGTCACGGAGGAAGACCTAAGCAATCTGAGTTACATGCACTTGGTCATCAAGGAGGCGCTCCGGCTGCATCCTCCCGGGCCACCGCTGCTGCCACGAGAGTCCCGAACCACTTGCCAAGTGTTAGGGTTTGATGTGCCTAAAGGAACAATAGTGCTCGTTAACATGTGGGCTATAAATAGGGATCCTAAGTATTGGGATCAAGCAGAAGAGTTTATCCCAGAGAGGTTTGAGCACGTTGACACCGATTTCAAAGGCACAGACTTTGAGTACATGCCATTTGGAGCGGGGCGACGGATGTGTCCTGGGATGGCGTTTGGTCTATTGAACTTAAAGCTAGTGTTAGCGAATCTCTTGTACCATTTTGACTGGAAGCTACCTGACAACATGGAGGCTGGTGACCTAGATATGACAGAGAAGACAGGGGCCACCACGCGGCGACTCCATGATCTTTTGCTTGTTCCTGTTGTTCGAGTGCCATTGCCAGTAGAGGCAGTACGTATCTAGCTGCCAGATAAGTAGCCGATGATTTTCTATTTCTTGATGAAGCAACCCACCAGCATCACGGGCTACTGTTTATAGTGTTGTCTAACATGCATAACAATAACGAAACAAGGTTGTTTTTGTTAATCGTTTCGTTTACAAAACGGTTAAGAATTTTTTTTCATTACCTGTTTCGTTTAAATGACAGAAGTGGATTTTTTTCCGTTGATCGTTCAGTTTAAGTTAAACGATCAAACGATTAAAACGTTTAAAATTGTTTCCGTTATGTAGTTGTTGATTTCTGTCAAGTTTACAACAATTCAGTAAGTAAAAATTAAATTCTATGCTCGAAGAATCACAGCTCGAGGTCTAACGAGCCATGGAGACTATGCTCTAGGCTTCACTAACCAGTAACCATGCAACTATATTGACTTAATCACATTCTGTCATACTGACAAGTCACACTCATAACAAAAGGCACATTACATATAGACTCACACTAAAAGGCTTCACTGATGAAGCAACAAAAAGAACACTATTTAAATTAATGACATACTCATAACTCACAAGTCAAAACAGAAGGCTTCATCTGTTGCCAGCAAGCAGCAAAAGGTTTTACTGGCACTAAAGGCAGCAGGCAACACTTCTCTTCTTATGCTCCATTACCAATACCACATATAGAGTCATCTATTGTCACTTCATCAGTAGGCCACATTGGTTCACCAATCTCTCCACCATTTTCTGCATATCAAGCATAATTCTTAAAACAATTAACTAAAAGTCACAATATAATTACATAGTTATAAAAAATAAAAAAAAGTTTATGAATGTACCAATGACCAAAGCCCGTAACCAATCTTGAGCACATATGAGTGCTTCCACACTCTCATTATTCAAACTATTTCTGACAGAAGAAAGGGTTCTTCCACTGGTACTGAAGGCTGCTTCAGAAGCAACGGTCGATATCGGGACAGCCAGAACATCCTGGGTTAACAGAGCCAAGCCGGGATATTTGGTAGATTTAGACTTCCACCATAAAAGGATATCAAATTCATCTTCTAATCATGTTTCATCAAGAGGATCATCTAGATATCTTTCAAGCTCTGTTTTTTCAAGTTCGGTGTTTCTCCTTCCCCGTAACAGATCCTTTAATCCAACCCTCGTATCACTAACAGTAACTGATATAGAAGCACTGAAATTACAAATTGTTAGCAAACTTGTATAATTAAATCATGCATTTTGTAAACTTGTATAATTAAATCACTAACAGTAACTGATACCTGTCAAGCTGGGAAGAAGTGCCAACTTGTCTCTATGAAGGCATGTTGTCTTCCAACTTGTACTCTTTCAACAATTTATCAATGCAACGTTTCAAGTTGTCAACAAACTGCATGTATTCCTCAGGAAATAACATTTTAATGTAGTACTCAACTACAATAAGTTTGCACCTTGGGTCCAAAATACATGCTATAGCCAACAATGTATTCCCCGTTGTCTAATATTTTTCCCACTTAGCAAGCATTCCCTTACCCATCAGCACCACAAAGGAATATGGGATATCTTGCATTTTTTTAATGGTGATGAAAACCTCACAAAATTCTAGAAAGTATAAATTTAAAGTGGGATACTTGGTGCCACTTAATTTCAAGGTTGCATCATAGAAAACCTTCAAAAACCCAACTAAAATTCCCACTGATTTCCATTCCTCTTCTGATGGTAAGAGTTTGTACCTCTTGTCAAGAGCAACATACTTACAAATTGTTGGCTTGAGCTCTAAAGCTAGCTCAAGCATAAGATAAGTAGAGTTCCATCGTGTTGGAACATCCCATGCCGGCCTCTTGTTGGGGCATTGTACCTATAAAGTTACAAATACATGTCAGCTCATGATTAAATTAAAGTAATAGCAAAAAAAATAAATTAAAGGAACATACCTAAGATGTTGCCAACACAAACTTCTCCATTCGAGCTTGTGAATGCCGAATGTACTTCATTGTATCCCGAATTTTACTAATTTCTTCACCCAAACAAGCTAGCCCATCTTGAACAATCAAGTTCAAGATGTGGCAGCCACATCTTTGGTGAAAGATAGCTCCTTCTACAGGGAGTGCATCTTTCTGCAGCCAAAAAAAATGGATATTATTATTTATGACATGTCCATAGAAAAATAAATCATAGAAAAGCTGGCAAACTTACCAATGAAGTAACCAACAGCTCTCTAGTGCAAACATCATTGGATGAAGCATTATCAAGTGTGAGGCTAAAGGCATTTTTATCCAAATTCCACGGCACCAAGTTAAGGTAAATTGCATCAACAATGTTTTTTCCAGTGTGTGGAGAGGGTAAATGGCAAAAACTGATAATCCTCTTTCTTAATGCCCATTTTTCATCAATGTAGTGACATGTTAAAGCCATAAACCCCCTATCACCCTTGCTATTGGTCCACAAATCACTAGTAAAGCTAACTTTACAATCTAGACCAGCAAGCAACTCATACAAACAAATCTTTTCTTTCTCATATATTTTAATGCAATCAACTCTAACAGTATTTCTTGACACTAATTTAAATTGTGGCTGAAGGTCACTTAAAAAAGCCCTCAAGTAATGGTGAGTAACACAATTAAAGGGGTACTCGTGTGCAATACCATTTTAGCAAAACTCTTCCTGCATGTGGCTTGGTCAAATTCCCATGCTGCAGGATTAGGCATTCCTGAAACGAGATATTAGTTAGATAAACTATGCAAATGGTGTCAGTTTCTAATGAAAATTATACACAATTAAAGCTCACCCGTTGTCTTTTTGCTTTGCAACAATTTTTGGTAGATATCAGGTTTCTGCCTTTTGGATGGTGGAATTTTCTTGCAACCTTTTTTGATATGATGCTTCATTGAACTAGTACTCTTTTGATTTCCCATCTTATATTTTTTTGTTATAGTACTTGCAAATAGCATCATAAGAACCATCCTCTCTAATTGGTGACCTATTGAAATGTTTCCAGACCTCAGAGAAGGTTTCTCTAGTTCTCTTTTTATTGGGGGGCTGAGAATCTAGACCTTCAACTGCAGGTCCAGAATTTGGACTGTTGGCAACACCATCACTCTCTAGTTCTCTTTGAATTTCCTCAGGTGTAAAAATAGGGTCTACCTCCATACTATTTGGCAATTCAATTAAATATAAGGTTACACACTGGATTGACAATCCTTTAAGGTTTGTACCAATAACAAGTAATGCAAGTAAATTAGCAAATATTATTGCTAACAAGTATTATTGCTAATCTCAGCAAGCAATCACAAATTCACAATGTATTATGCCTATCAAGCCTATAAATTCACAAAGGCTATCACAATTCACAAGTATTATTGCTAATCTCAGCAAGCAATCAGCAAGTAATCACAAATTCACAATGTATTATGCCTATCAAGCCTATAAATTCACAAAGGCTATCACAATTCACAAGTATTATTGCTAATCTCAGCAAGTAATCACAAATTCACAATGTATTATGCCTATCAAGCCTATAAATTCACAAAGGCTATCACAATTCACAAGTATTATTGCTAATCTCAGCAAGTAATCACAAATTCACAATGTATTATGCCTATCAAGCCTATAAATTCACAAATTCACAAACTAGCAAGTAATCACAAGTTCACAAATTCACAAACTGGCAATCAAGCAATCAGCAATTAATCACAAACTGGCAATCAACAAGCAATCAGTAAGTAATCACAAACTGGCAATCAATCAATCAAGCCTATCAGGCTATCACAATTCACACAGATTATTGTTACTCTCAGCAATCAACAAAGTAAACAACAGAGAGTATAGAAACATACTTGTCTGAAGATAGATCAGGCTCGGAGGCAGAGTCATTATCATTTTGTCCCTGGATACTAGCCATTGACAATAACTCAGCAAAGCCAAGAAACAAAATAGCAGATAACAGTATCCTTGCAAGCCAAAAAAAATGCGTCAAAAACAGAAAGGAAAACAAAAGCTAAACAAAAGGCAAGTACAAAATAAATTTACCTTCACAAATATTATGCCTCCAGAAGGGCTCGCTTTCTTCTCCTCTTTTCCTTTCTCTCTTGTCTCTCTGAAGGTCACTTGTTCTATTTCTTTCTCTCTCTCAAATAATGATATTATTACCAGTCTCATATATAAGCAACGAGCATACCACTCAAGTATCATCATTACCTCAGGCCGGTACATACCTGGCGACATCAAGTACTAGACCTACAAATCCCTTTAGCTGCTTCGCAAGATACTCCAACCTTTCATATACTCGAGCTGACCTAGACTCTAGGTTATCTTTTAACCTTCTCGAGACTTCCTCTATAATTAAATAATATATACAGATAAAATAATATATAACATAACGATTAAATGGATATTAACGAAACAGAATACGCTTATTCCGTAAACCGTTCCGTTTACAGAACAGAACAAAGGAGAATTCCGTTAATCGTTCCGTTATAGGTAACGCAACAGAAATCTTAATCGTCTCTGTTACAGAACAATTAAAACGTTTAATCCTCCTTCCATTGACAGCTCTAACTGTTTACATAAGTTTAGACGTAGATGGTGTTTGAGTTGACTTATTTTTCTGGTTTATAAGTCGCACGTAAAACGAAAAACATCATTAGCGCGTGATTAATTAAATATTAACTATTAGAAACTTGAAAAATAGATCTATTTGATTTTTAAAAGATACTTTCATGTAGAAAATTTTTATAAAAAAAACACTGTTTAGCAGTTTGAGAAACGTGCTCACGGGAAATGAGAATATAAGCTACCGAGATAAGCTCTTGCGAACAGCGTCGTAAACAATTAAATTGTTTCAAAACTAGTTCAATTCACGGTGCAATTACATGCATGTGTGTAGGTCCCAATATGTATTTGAACATATAGTTTCTATTTACTATTCGTTTAATTTTATTATCGTTGTTAGATACACTTGTACGTTTATACAATTGTATGGCTCAAAACACATACTTCTTCTGTCTTAAAATAAATTGACTCCTAAAGTTTAAAATTTATTCAAAATAAATTGATTTCTACTCTCTTCTCTACCCTCGGTCCGTGAATTGAGAAATTTATCCCTATAATATACCTTACCTATCCATCAAATAATACTAATTTTATATTAATGAGAGACAGTTTGATCTTGTATCATCTCTACTAAATTTTTCTTGGAATTCTTCAAGTCCACTTATTTTAAGCAGAGTACAACAAATCAATCTACATGTGCCATACTTTTCTCTTTTCGTCTGAATTAACGTGATACTTTCTAGAATTTGAGTGAAATTTGCACAACCCAAACAAATTGAGGCCAAAATAGCATGCTAATATTCAGAAGAAGAAGGTGCATGAGATGTGGTTTAGTTGAGATTCTAACCAGTAACCACAGAGCTTCGCATGTCAGTCTGTCTACGTCGTCCAAACCAAGTCGCAAAGGCTCAAGGAGAGGTCTCAAATTGCTGTGGTTACTGGTTACTGAACGGCGGCATGGCAGAATTGAGAGCTTTTTAATTATAGTAGATAACAATTACAACATCAGAAAATTAATTACCTGCAGTGTTCAGGTTAATTTGAACATTTTGTAGGTGGAATGTACACATGCATACGAGCACAGGAAATGGACGGAGAACCAAACGTCGCCAGATCTGTAATCACAGCTGCTCTACAGTAGTGCAGCCTACAAAATTCTGCAATAAAAACGATTAGTTTTTGTACTGTTTGGAAAATAATTTAGAGAAGAATTACTGTCTGAAAGCTCTAAAGTTTTAGCAAACATATTTCTGATTTGTGCACCACTTACGGATTCAAACTGAAAATACTCCAAAATCAGATGAGGGCGTCTTTCAGAGTTTCAGAACTGAAACAAGAGCTGCCGACGGGATGAGGATGATCACCTATTCACCTGCATTGTGCAGATATATTTTTTCTATAGCAAGAGAGTATTGGTGGTTATAATCAGTAGATTATGTATGTTCGTGAAAACCTAACTGATTGCAAGGGTCAAATAATAAAACAGACTACTTATAGGGGCTTATCTGGAAAAGCACCTCAGCGTCAATCTTGTCCACGGAGATGGGCCTCTGCCGCGGGGCCTGAGCTGTGCAGAAGCAGATGGGCCTCTGCTGCCCCGTCAGCCTAATTCTGTTCCGGCCCAAAACATTGGCCCACACCGCAGTTCACCTCACTACCGTGCGTGCGGTGCGGCCGGGCCGACCTGTCTTTAAACGCCGCGAGACTGGTGATCAACTGGCCGGATTCACCACCGGAGCTGAGATGCGCTCCCATGCATTTGAGCAGGTTTTATATTTCGGACGAAATTTCGAAAATTTCGATTGTCAATTTTAAGATATATTAATCCAGTCTCTTGAAAGTGTTTATAGGGACAGAATTTGCATGTAAGCGTTTATATGGTGAGTGTACGTGAGTGTATATAAACATTTGCGTTCGTAAATGTGTTTCGTAAAAATAATACTATCTCTGTTTTTATTTACCTACCACTTTTGACGTTTACAAATACTTGTCACTATACTCTTATCAAGATAGTGATGTCCATATCACTCTACGCTTACCAAGATGGTGATTCTCATTTTGCTGTCTGTGAGCCTAAGACTAAGGTGGTGATTCTCATTTTGTCATTTGTGGATCTAAAATGATATTTAGTTGAAATATGTATTTAGAAACTTTTAGCTTACATATCCCACCCAATTAAGGGCATTTTGGTTATTTCACCTAGAAAAAGTTGATTACATTGGTATACGTGCATGATCAATAGTGGCATATATAATAATAGAGGGAGTATATTCTTTTGGCAAAAAGTTCAAATTTTCCTGAACTATTTTTTAAAATAGGCAAGACCCTAATTAATTAAACAAGTTGCATTCAAATTTAACTAAAATTTTTTTACATTTTAACTTATTTTCATCCGAAATTTCCGTAATTTCCCTTTTCTCAACACCCGAAATATATTTTATTGCCAAGATATATAGAACCCATTTGGGTGGGCCTGGCCCGGATCTCCCGTGGTGGTCATAGACTCATAGTCGAGCTTGCTGATCGTCGGCATCCGCGATGGCTGATATACGCACAAGCGCTACGGAAACAAATCATGCTCGTGCGGTCAGACTTGGAGTCGGCGTAGAATGTCTCGCGCGTGATACCTAAGTCAGACAGGGCCCACACACACCCACACACATGCAATCGTGCTGGGAATCACGAATGCTCCGAGTTGCGACAGACTTCACGGATTGGATTTACGACGGCAATAAACTTGCAACTCAAAATTCAAAAAAAATTTAACTCAAATTTTGAAACTTCCAGCTCAAATTTCAAAACTTCCAACTCAAATTTCGAAACTTTCAACTCAAAATTTGAAACTTTCAACTCCAAATTTAAAATTTTCAACTCAACTTTTGAAACTTTCAACTCTAAATTTAAATTTTTCAACTCAAATTTTGAAACTTTCAACTCTAAATTTGAAACTTTCAACTCTAAATTTTAATTTTTTTCAACTCAAATTTTGAAACTTCAACTCCAAATTTAAAACGTTCAACTCAAATTTTGAAACTTTCAAATCCAAATTTAAAACTTTCAACTCAAAAGAATTTATATTCAATATTTGAATCTATTTCAACATCACTAAAAAGATTATTCCAATTGCTAAGGACATGCTCATTGGGCCCAAATCTCAGGCAGCCCATCCAGCCCACGAGCAAAAAGCAGTAGGAGGAGGTCTTCGTGTCCCCGCGCGCTAGCAGCGATGCCACGTGCATTTCCTTTTCTTTGATGCATTCGCTAGTTCATGAAGTAGCGCGCGTGAGCTACCTATTCCCATCGGCATCATGTAAAACGTGTGCTTAATTGTAGATTGGGAAAAATACAAAAACCTAGCTAAATGTCACCTAACTTTAAGATCCTCCTATAAGATGATTTATTACAAATATCCTCTATTAATTCACTACGCTTTGGTACTTTCTCCCAATGTTGCTTGTACATTTTCGTGGCTACTTTACGTACGTGCTATATGACCACCGTCCAACTACGACTATGGCCCAAACGCATCTTTTTCTCAGCGACACAGTGTCACACTAGTCTTGTCTTTTTTGCCTTGAATCTACCAAAGAAACCAACTGTCGTTGGATCCCATGAGAGGATCCTGATGTCTAAGATTGGAGACTTATGAGTGCCGTCGTTCAATAGCGTGCCAAGCGCCATGAGTAGAGATGCCGTGGCCATGTCATTGGACCTAACCGTTATGAGCGGCGACCTCGACTCTTCTCGACATATTGGTATTCGTATGAGCGTATGTATAAGTCTACAGCCACAAGAGCGCACGAGCAACGGTATTGAGAGAGGGTCTCAAACCATGATGAATTAAAAACGCGGTATTTACAACAAATTAATTTATAAGGATGAACCTTAAACTTAGAGTAATATTTAGAGTGACATTTAGATGGTTTTTTTTTTTGCAATTTTTTCCTTAAGATTTGTAGGACCTCGTGCCGATCGTCGGTGGCCGCACACTCGTCATAGTTCATCGTCTGATATTATTCCTCGAATTGAGTTTCTTTTCTGCACGAGCTGCACGCAGCTAGGTACGGAAAATATAAAAAAAATCTTCTCTGCTCGCTTTCAACAAACCTAATTAATGTAAGCATTAAAGTTGCACTAAAGCCAGGGCCAGGTGAGTAGTGGCTGGGCCGGCGGCTGGCAGTGGCCGGCAGCAGCTGGTGGCAAGCGGCAGCTGTGGACAAGAGCGGCAACCGGCGGCGAGCGCGGAGGCCGGCGATGAAGTCAATATGGCTGAGAGAGCTCATTTTATTGCCGGAACCTACGTTTTCATCACCAGGTGGTTGTTGCAGCGGGGCATGTCGTGTGGCGACAAGCTGGCGCGGTGAAGTTACTCACCTGAGAGAGATGAGTGCTAGGGTGGTTGGCCGAGGTGGTGGTGGTACCGGCGGCTGGAGGCTCGCTCTGGCACCCAGTGAGGGGGCAAGGATTTGCTTCGAGATGGTGGTGGCCAGAGATGGGAGGGAGAATAAAGAGGAGAAACCAGGTGGCGATAGTGGAGCGGAAGACAACGCGTCTCCATGGCAGGTGGTCTCTGGTAGATCGTGTGGCTTGGGCTTCCAACATTCTGCTCCAACGAAATCGTTTGCTATCAAGCCGTTGGGTGCGCACTTTTAGTCGAGGTCTCATTTCTGGGCACTTGATGATGCCGAGAGCTCAGACGATGAGGAAGTTAGTGCAGCCGCGTTTAGCCAGGGGGTGTTTAGAAGATGGAGAGAAGAAGCTTATGTGTCCCGAGGAGGACTTCGTCAAGAGGGCGCTTGCTGAAGGATTCACAGCAGATTAAGTGTTGGCAATTGGTGAGTTTTTGCTTTGCTCAAGTACTTCGACGAAGGTAAGTTCAAGTTCTTGGTCGTCTGGCGGCAGGAGTTGTACGAATAGAGTAGGAAGAATGGTGGAAGCGGTGGTAAGAAGGGGAGGTATCTGTAAACCTTGGAAAGGGCCGCTTCCAAAACCTAGGGTTTCACCGAAAGCGGCCTTGGGGGATTTTCTAGAGTTAGCTAAGAACAAGAGAGGAGGTGTGCAGGAAGGATCACCAGCTAGGTCTTCCCGGGAAGACGATGCTGATGCATTGTCTTGCTCGAGTGACCTCGATAAGGCAAGGATCCTGGAGACATTGAGTGACTCATGCCAATTCGAGGAAGAGGAGGAAAGGAAGATGATGGCGGGAGTGCCGGATGCAGACAGCGACAGAACGACGATGCTCGGTTTCGGGGAACGCCAAATTACGGATTTTGAATCTAGGGGACAAAGCGGTGACAGAGTCGAGGAGTTTTGTCGGTCGGGGTTTTCAAACTCGAAGGAGGAGAGGTGTCCGACTCTAGTATGGATCGGGTGTGGCAAGAAAAAGGCCCAGTTTAGGCTTAACAGTGAACTGGGCCGATTATTAACTAATGCAGGCCATCACAGATGGAAAGAAAGAAAGGAGACAGGGCGGCGACCGGAGTGAAACGCTTTGTTTTCTGGCATAGGCACGCCGACGCTAGGGTTGGGGGGTGCCATCGATTCGTTTGCGACAAGAGAGAAAGAAAGAGGAGTTCCTGGGGAGAGAGAGAGCAAGAAAGATACGATGGTGAGGGGGGAGAATGGTTTTGGCGGCCGAGGAAGCGGGCATGGAGGTAACGGGTCCTGGGAGGAGGAGGAGAGCTTCATCTTCCATGATGGTGACCTAGGGTTTAACCTAGGATATGGGTTCGGCAGACCCGGCCATGGCCGTGGTTGGCAACAGAGAGGAGGCCGGCCTAGGGGAGGGCGTAGCTTCGGTTCCTGGCAGGGCGGCTTCGCTGGGCGCCTAGCCCGTGGGGTAGCAATGCTTCCTTCCCATGGCTATCGAAGCAGGCCGTTTCATCGTGAAAGTATGAGGCTTGTAGCAGACAATGATGGCAGGAAGGTGCAGGTTGGGAAGGAAGGAGGTTTTAGAGGACAAGGGGAAGGTGATTCGAAAGTGCAGGAGAAGAAGGGGGAGGTAACAATCCAAAGGAGAATTCTGGGTTGGTTCAAGTGGGTGAGATGGAGGTTACAGTGAAGAATTGTAACACCCCACTTTTCAGCGAGACGTTAAACAATATTATGCTAAAAACTACCCGTAAAAATTTCAATCTTGTGTGCTGTGTTGTATGTCGTGCCTGGATCTCAATCTATCTCTCTGCCTTGATCTCGACAAATCCCTCCTCTCAAAAATCCTCCATTCTGAAATATCTCGAATCGCCGCTATCGAACTCCTCTCCAAAACCCTAACGGCGAGTTCCCGATCTTCCCCTCAGTAAATCTCCGCTTCGATTTCCGTTCCAAAAATCCAAATCCAAACCCTAAACATCTCCTTGAAATCTTCCCGTGAACTCCCTTGTTTACTCTCTCCCTTGTTTTCCCTCTACTCAACACTACCAAAGTATGTATGTATGTATGTATGTGTGTGTGTATATATATATATATACACACCTCTCTAAATATATATGTACATAAAAACCTCCGCGAGCATACCCATATATATGTACATATATATACATGTATATATCCACCCAAAATACGTCTTGCCTCCATCCAAAGTCCCGGGAAAATTCCTCAAAAATTTCCTTGAGTTTTTTTCCCAAAATTCAAATTACAAGTCATAATTTGAATGTCCTCTTTGATTTTCTCTCCTTGGATCCTCCCTACAGAAATTCTCGGAAAAAGGACTGAACCCAAAATACCAAAAAAAAAATTGCCACTTTGGAACTCTCCTGGCTTTCCCTTGAATTTTGCTAAATACAACTATAATTTTTAAATTCAAAATTCCCTTTGAAAGTCTCTCAAAATCCTTCCAAACAATTCCTAGAAAAAGGAAAAGTGCCACTGTACCTACTGGGCCGCCTCTTCCTCATTCCAGCCTAGCAATCCGCCGCACAGCACGTCAACCGCCGCACCGAGCCAATGCCCGCCACCTGTCCCGAGCCACGCGCAGTCACCGTCGATCTTTCCCTCTGTCCCGCGCGCCCACGTGGACCGACTGCCCCACGCCGGATGACTACCACGTGTTCCCCGCACACGCCCATCACACCGTCCGATCCCACTGGCCCACGTGGACGGCTGAACCACTCGGATGCTTGCCACATGCCCCCCCTGTGCGCATCGCCGCCATCCAATTCCTTCATCACGCCCACGCCGCTATGAGCCGCGCCGCCCGCAGATTGCTGCTGCGTGGCCCACACGCAACCGTCGATCTCGCCGCCCTATTCATCTTCTTCCCCGTTCCAACCCATCCAGTGCCTCCAAACCGTTCGGTCGAAGTCCTCCCCGGACTCCTGTTCATCATCTTGGTCCCGTAGGTGCCCGCCGCTAGCCACCAGGGTCGGGACAACCATCATAGCACTACCGCCCCGTTTCCCGCCACTTTTCCCCCTCCTCGCCTCTCTCTCGCCTAGACCACGCTCGGTCAAAAGTGCCGCGCCGCTCATGTCACCGCCACGTCCCACCTTGACCACCACGGTCGCCCGAGCCCGCGCTCGCACTTTGAGTTCCATCGTCCGATACGCCGATTATCACCACCCCTTGCATCTCGACCGCCGGTCTCAATTTCACCGCCGTGCCCTTTTCTCCCGCTCCTCTCTCCTCCAATAATTGGAGCCCGAGCCGGCTCTCTCCTCGCCGTCCCTCACCTATAAATATCCCTCTTGAGAGCACCATCCCCCCCCCCCTTGGTTCCGCTCTCGGGAAGGTACAACCCCAGCTTCCACGATGCCGCCGGGCTGCCAATTCACGTCGCCTCCGTTGCCGCTGGGCTTTGTAAGCACGACGATCCCCACCACACAAATCTGCACGCGTGCTACGGAGCTCAGGACATCCCCGCACAGTTTCCCCTCACGGCCATCATCCCGAACCCCATCACCTCACTCGGTTTCCAGTCGCCGGTGAGCTCCCTCGCCGAACCCGTTGCGTGCATCTTCTCCGTATGCTTCCCTGCGTCCCTCTTCTCACTCAGTGCCCCTTGGCTCCTCGTCCTTCTTCCCTCTTTCCTCTGTTCTCCCCCTCGCCGCTGTCGTGTGTCGTCGTAGATCTTTCTCGGTGAGGCCCAAGGCCGCCGGCCTCCTTCTCCTCCCTCCGTGGCCAAAGGCCTCTCCCCCTTACCCTGTTGGCATCGCCGCGGGAGACCCCAATCAGTCGCGCCGCCATGACCGTGGCCGTCATCTACCTCGCCTTCCCCTTCTCTCTCCCCGCCGCCTCGGCATCTCGCCACCGGCCACCGTCATTCGTCCTCTTTCAAATCCGAACCACTCAGGCGATTCACCTTGACCCCCTCCTTCCACCGGCGCCGCAGCTTGCCGCCGAACGACGTCGTTCGCTGTTTTGTCCTCCTGAGCTGTGGGTCATCGGATGTAAAGCGCTGTTCCTCGTCTCCCCTTGTCGTGCCGACACTGAACCGAGAACAACCCCTACCGATTCGCGCCTGCTCGGCTCACGGCAATCCGAGTGTCTGCGTGTGGGCCCAACCTTTTTCCAGTGCACCGTGAGCCGTCCCGTGCACCTCTCTCTCTCTCTCCCCGTACCCTGATGAATTTGGTCCATGGACCAAGCATCGCTAACCGGTGGGCCTATTCCTCTCTGGTTCACCGTAGACCACGCCCATACATCCCTCTGGTCCACTGCCGCCTGGGCCCCGCCCCTTTGCCCCTGCCGCTCGGGCCCAGCCGCAGTGAGATATTCCCCTCTGCCCCATGGGCCATCCCTATCAGCCACACAGTGAAAGATTCCAGAGAATATTCCATTCCAGAGATTTAATAAAATCCTTTTTCCTTCATCCAGAAAATCAATTAATCTTCGAAAATCAATATCTTCCGATCCGTCCATCCGATTTCTAAAAACGAGATCTATTCCTCGGGCCTTACCCGAGAAATATTCTTTCTGGAAAATTAATAATTCCATTTTCCAGTGATCCAGAAATTCCAATAATCTTCGTAAATTCATATCTTTTTCCTCGTTCGTCCGATTGACCCCGTTCCAACTCCAGTAATTATCTAAAATTGAGATCTATTTAATGGCACTATTATTAGCCCTAAATAGGATCTTTTTACTGGTCTTTGTGTAGATTTTGGTTTATTTGCGCATAGTAATGATCGCCGAAAAATTTCGTTTCAGAGCGGATTTCGCGACGATTCCTCGAAGACCTAGAGCAAGGCAAGTCACCTTTGATCATCTCGAACCTATAATTTCGGAATGAGTATTTTATTTGACAAATCGCATAAAGTAGGTTACACTGTTACTATTTCTCGGCCGCGGTCGCAAGACGACCAGAGGGCCGCCAACCCATTTGCTGCATGCCTTCCTTGATTGATTGTGATTCCCTTATACCTCCTTATCACCTCCCTTGATAGATCCCGGTATCCGTGTCGACAAGCATGGTATCGGTGATCGCCTATCAAATTGAAAAATGCCTACAATGGGTAAAATTTGGGTTTACGAAATATTGGAAAACCCGACACCTGAGTCGGTGCCTTATAAATCAAATGAATTGCGAAAACGGCGGTGCGGGGTTCGTGCCAGCGGGACGAGTCTCCCGCACTGTAGCTATGGACCGATCCCTTTGGAATTTCATCCGAACATACAACAGTACAACCACATGAGTGATATGGGATAACTCCTGGTGGAGTAACGAGTCGCCCAGGGACACCTTGCGTGCCAATGGACTGTGGATCGTGCGAGAGGGCGTCGGGGTTGCCTCCTGGGTTCCTGGTACAGCATGGTCGAGGACCTACCCTGTGATTGGTCGTGGACCCCTCCAGTTGGCATGGGGTAACCTGAGTGGACTCCGGAAACGCCTTGTCACGAAAACTCCTAGTCGCCAGTCGTGTTCGTGCAGTCGCGAGCTGGGCGATAGGGTAAGTCGCGTCGTGTGGGTAAAGTGTACCCCCTCTGCAGAGGTTTAAACTGTTTGAACAGCCGTGCCTATGGTTATGGGCGGATATGAGGTGATTCCTTAGCGTAGTTTTGTTTGACAACTACTTGTGAAATAACGTTTGCGGATTGGGAATTCAATTTCGGAAAAATGTGGTGAAATTGTCAAGGACGGCAAGGCTGTGGGCCTAATGAGGTTGGATCAACTGATGGCGCTGGATCCCGGAGGCCAACTCTTGAGAGTTACGCCGATTCAAAGATTGATACAACTCACTCCGATCGGGCAAGACTCACCTCGCCCTGATTGTTGAGAAGCACACACTAGTGGATTTAAAAAGATTTAAACAAAGCAGATTGCAAAATAACTAGCCTTTCTTTGAAGCTTACAACAACCACCTAAGTTTCCCTGGCTTGCTGAGTACGTAAGTACTCACCCTTGCTCTATATATATATAGTTCTCCGCCGAGAGCTGGATGCTGGAGTTGCAGTGAAGTGAAGATTAGGGTTTCGTCCTGGTTCCCAGCTGTTGCCTGTGTGTTGGGACCTAGTCCGTTGTTCCACTGCTGCTGCTGCCTCTGTATTGTTCGTTGTCTCCGGTTTGCTCCGAAGCTGCAACGTAAGTTAAGGTATATGTCTACTTATTATTTATTTATTTAAGGTACTGCAATGATGCATTTCGAGTTGCCGTGGATACCAGTGCTGCATCCTGGGACTGGTATCTGTATCGCGGTTCCGCAGGGAGGCAATTCGCGCTGCTTTCCTGTGGCACGCCCTAGCTGGTGCCGTTGTACGGCGGTGCCGGATCGGGGTGTGACAAGAATCCTGATGTGGATACAGTGATGAAGTCACAGGAAATGGCTAGTATGGAGATAGAAGGCTTAGGGAGTGATATGCCGTTATTTGAGGATCAACATGCTTTGGGAAGCAATGTGAAGGGGCTGATTAAGGCTAAGATATGCTCTAGATGTACTCAAAAAGGCCACACGGCAAGTGATTATTCGATGGAGGTGTATTGTGATATAAGCGATAGCCATGATCATGTCAATTACAAGTGCCCGTGTTGAAGCAACCAAGGCCAGTAGCGCAAGCAGTTGGTTATTCCATTGAAGGGATGGGATTCTTTCATATTCCCCATCCACCCTTGCAAAGAAACAAAAAGGGGGTCCAAGGTGGCTCGAGTGAGTGTGGTGGGAGGAGAGCTCACCAAAGAGCAAGTGGTTTGCCAAGTGCAAAGATTAGTCACCACCAAATGGAAATGGGAACCGGTGGAGCATGAGGAAAACTCTTTCATCGTTCTGTTCCCCTCTAAGATGGAATTGTAAAGAGCTATAGCCTATGGTGGTGCATATGTAAAGGAATGGGGTGTTTTCACCGGAGCAAGGTTGCAATTTGAGGAGTGGCATGAGAAAGAAGAGGGCTTTCTTTTACCTAAGGTATGGGTGAGAGTTTACGGCTTGAGGAGGAGCTTGAGGGAGTTTCTAAATCTTTGGGCAGTCGGTTCGTTGTTGGGGGCAACGCAAACCGTTAATATGAAGACAACTAGGAAAAGCGACTTTGGTAGAGTGTTTGTGGCTGTCCTTAACCCAAAGCTTGTCCCACAAAACCTTGATGTGGTCATAGGGGATCATTACTTTGAGTTGAGGTTTGAGGGAGAGCAATGGCTTTGATGAAAATGGTGAGGAAGTAGAGATTGAGCGGGATGAGGGGAATGAGGACAGATCGGGTCAAGAGGAGGGGGGTGATGGTGATATGAGAGAGATGAGGGATTCAAAGAGGGCCAAAAATGATGACATGATAATAGATGAGGGGGAAAAGGGGGCAGTAGGCTCATGTGAAAAACAAGAGCAAAGTAAGCAAAGCGATAGCAAGATTAGGGAGATGGCCATGGAAATCTTGGATATGGCGGTCGATAAGGTGATAGAGGAGGCTTGGGAGAGGGCACAAGAGGAGGAGGAGCAGGGGTGGCTGTTTTTGAGGGCAACGATAGTGGTGGTTTGCAAGTTGACTTTGATGGTGGTCTTGGGAAGAATCAAAAAGAAGGTAGAGGGCAGGAGGACAGCAAACAGGTGGTCCAAGCGGATGGTATCTAGGAGGTCTTGGTGACTCCAAGGAGGGCCAGTGCGAGATTGGCAAGATGTGCTAGTGGTCACTCATTGGAGAAAGCTGAAAAAAGAAAGGCGTGGATGAATCTCGAACGACTTTCAGGTAATGAATCTAATAATTAGTTTTTGTCCTTCTCCAATTCTTCAATTTTTGAGAACTTGCATAACATAGGGGTAGACCTAGGAAGTTGTAGTGAGATGAGTTCAGATTCTATTTTTTCTCTTAAAATGTTAGGAGGAGAAAGAGTGCATAATAGGGTTGAGGCAAAACTTGAGAATGGTGAGGATCTAAATCTTGATTCGGGGTCGGAAGAGGATGAGGATTTGAATAACCTAGTCCTTAGTCACTTGGGTGGTGATATAATGGACGATGTTATGGAGGGGGAACTCGATCACCTAAGTTGTGATACACATAAGGGTCCCAAAAGTTACAAGGCAAAAGTAGCCCTAAGAGATGAAAGGAAAAAGAGGGTTAGATTAGCTAGAAATAATAAAAGGTGCCAAACATGAAAGGAATCTTCTGGAATAGAAGAGGTCTTAGTGAC
This sequence comes from Oryza meyeriana var. granulata, assembly GCA_003991445.1. Classification (NCBI taxonomy): domain Eukaryota; kingdom Viridiplantae; phylum Streptophyta; class Magnoliopsida; order Poales; family Poaceae; genus Oryza; species Oryza meyeriana. The sequence goes on along the minus strand of RYFJ01000220.1, from coordinate 97,268 downwards.
TTGGCTAAATTTAGATTTCTTTCAGAGACTACAAAGGAGCAGAAGCTAGACTTCATTGCTCTTTTAGAAACAGGCAAGAATAATTTCTCAAATTCTTGTCTAAAAAATATATGTGTGGGAAAAAAAATTTTGTGGCATTGGACTAGACCAAAAGGCAGGTCCAGGGGAATATTGTTGGGAGTAGATTTGGAAACGTTTGATATGGCTACCATAGATGAGGGAGATTTTTATGTTAAATTTCACATGCAAAACAAGGTGGGCGGTTTTCAATGGATCCTTGTAGCTGTCTATGGGGCTACACAAGAGGAATATAAGGAAGCCTTCCTCGTGGAACTGGTGAATTCATGTAGCAAAGAATCTTGGCCAATGGTGGTTGAGGGATATTTTAACATCATAAGAAACCCTAGTGAAAAAAGCAATGATAGGTACAATGATAAATGACCCTTTTTGTTTAATGTTGTCATAGATAGCTTAAACTTGAGAGAATTAGAGCTCTCAGGACATAAATTCACTTGGGCCAACTCTTTGGAGATACCAACCTATGAGAAATTAGATAGGGTGCTTATGGATACCAATTGGGAAAAGAAATATCCGCTTACTACGGTTAGGGCCTTAAATAGAGACCTTTCGGATCATACACCTTTGCTACTTGATACGGGAGCTGGTACTCATGCATCTAAATAACCTTTGTTCAAGTTTGAGCTTGAATGGTTGTTAAGGGATTGCTTTCATGTGGCAGTAGTGGAAGCCTAGAGGAGAGAAAATAAAGGGTCCTCGGCAATTGAGCGTTAGTGAACTAAAATCCGTAGAGTAAGGCAGTTTTTGAAAGGTTGGGCTAAGAATACGAGTAGGGCATATAAGAAAGAGAAGGCCAAGTTGAGTTTGAGAGCTAATGAGCTTGATAAGAAAGCGAAGGTACAACTACTGACTCGGCAAGAGTTGGACCTTAAGAATTACTTGAGAAATAGACTTGCTCAGCAGTTGAGAGAGGAGGAAATAAAATGGTACCAAAGGGCAAAGACCAAACATATAATTGAAGGGGATCGAAACACGGAATATTACCATATGATTGCAAATGGCAAGCATAGAAAGGCTGAGATATTTCAGCTTGAGCAAGAGGAAGGGGTAATTAAAGGGGATGAACCTTTGAAAAAATACATCACTAATTACTATAAGGACCTTTTTGGTCGGCTGGAGGAAAATAATTTTTCTATGGTGGAATCACAAAGAGAGGACATTGCTCAGGTATCAAGGTTGGAAAACGAGGTGCTAACTAAAGAATTCACGGAGGATGAAGTGAAACAGGCTATTCTCCAAATGGAACATAACAAGGCTCCAGGACCTGATGGTTTCCCAACGGAGTTCTATCAAGTATTCTGGGAGGTGATTAAAGAGGATCTTATGGTTGTCTTTAGGGATTTCCATAAAGAAAGATTGCCTCCTCATAGCCTGAATTTTGGTATCATTACTCTGCTACCAAAGCAAAAGGAAGCTAAACTAATACAACAGTACATACCCATATGTCTGTTGAATGTTAGTTTTAAAATCATTACGAAGGTAATAGTTAATCGCATAGCTCTAGTAGCTCAGAAAGTCATTAGTCCTTCACAGTCAGCCTTCATCCCTGGTAGGAATATATTGGAAGGAGTGGTAATTTTACATGAGACTATTCATGAGATGCATAAGAAAAATTTAAGCGGGGTCATCCTAAAGTTAGATTTTGAGAAGGCTTATGATAAGGTGAATTGGATTTTTCTACAACAGATGCTAAGAATGAAAGGTTTTTCTTCAAAGTGGTGTAATTGGATTAACAAAATCCTTAGAGGGGGTAGCGTGGCGGTAAAGGTGATGATATTGGAAATTTTTTCCAAACAAAAAAAGGCCTAAGGCAAGGGGATCCTTTATCACTGATACTGTTTAATATAGTGGCGGATATGCTCATTGTTTTAATACATAGGGCTAAGGATCAGGGGAGAGTTCAAGGGGTTGTACCACACCTAGTTGACAACAGTCTCTCAATTCTGCAATATGCTGATGATACTATTCTTTTTATGGAACATGATCTTGCAAAAGCAAAATATCTCAAGCTTTTACTAAGTGCATTTGAAAAACTAGCCGGCTTAAAGAACAATTTTCATAAAAATGAGTTATTCTGTTATGGCAAGGCAAAAGAACTGGAGAATGAGCTTGTCATGACTTTTGGGTGTGGAATCAAAAGTTACCCTTTTAGGTATCTAGGGATTCCTATGCATCATAAGAAATTGTCTAACAAAGAGTGGCGGACCATAGAGGATAGGTTTCAAAATAAATTAAATAGCTGAAAAGGGAATGCCTTTCGGAAGGAGGAAGGCTAGTCTTGATTAACTCGGTGTTAAGCAGCTTAGCCATGTTCATGTTGTCTTTCTTTGAGATACCTAAAGGTATACTTAAGAAACTAGACTATTACAGGTCTAGATTTTTCTGGCAGAATGATTGATGTGGATGTGGGTGTCCCGATCTTTCGATGAGAGGGTAAGTCGATTGGATGGAGCGACGTTGGTGATCTGACTACAACCTTCCAGAGACGTTGCGCCTTAGCAATCGTTACACCAACTCCAGAGGCTGTTCGCAATCTCGACGGATGCACGATCAGCCCAACCAGGAGGGTAATTATTCCTATAAGCAATCGAGAACTAGCAAGAATAAGATGAACAAGCAACTCAATTTGCGAATAAAGATGAAGGTTTATCTCAAAGAGAACAAACAATGGGGTTCCGAAGATGAGCAAACCGGCGATCTAACCGATCACGGGATTACACGGTAAAGTAGCGACACTAACTTTAATCTAACAAAATCCAATCTGTTTGTGGCGGCTCTAAAGGTATTAATAGGATGAGAGGACGACCACAGGGGTGTTGGGGTCATTCTCCAACTCTAGGACGCGTCCCTAATGGACCCAACTTGATACATGGGCCTTTTGGCCCAAAAACGGTGACGCGGCACCTTAAACAAAAAACCTCTTGTCACTAAAATAATGATTGCGGACGATTCTGACCAGATATGAGCATGAATCCAGAGCCATTGGAAAGTAGACTTGATAAGCTTTCCATGAAGTACTAGAACTCCCAAATCGGAGTTCATATGAAGTCGTGGCAGCGGTCTCAATTTGGTGTTGTCCTACAGTCTGAATCCAGCCTGCGTGAATCCCTTTCCTTGTTGATCTCCACCCTTTCCTTGTTGATCTCCTCCATCATTCCTAAGCAACAACAACATGTGTGGATCTCCATGGTCTACATAAGTTGGAGACAAACTTAGAAACGAACTCACCTGATAATTAAGCTGACGTGCATGAGCGCGCATAAGCGGTGGCGTAGGTGTGGACGTATCGATGGTGTTGATGTCCTCATCAATGATGAACATAAGAAGAAGTATAGATTGACTAGATGGAGTGTTATTTGTACACCGAAAGTTTGCGGAGGCTTGGGGATACAAAACTTAGAGGCACAAAATAGAAGCTTGCTAAGTAAATGGTTGTATAAGCTTATTAATGAGGATGGGGTTTGGCAAAGGATGATTAGGAAGAAGTACTTGTACAAGAAAACAATTACGTATGTGGAAAAACAACTAGGAGATTCTCATTTTTGGGTAGGGCTTATGGAGGTCAAGAGATCTTTTTCTTTCTTGTGGTTATTTTCAAGTGGGTAGTGGTACTCAGCTAAGATTCTGGGAGCATTGTTGGGTGGGGAATACTTCCTTCAACATGTTGTATCCATCCTTGTATAGTATTACTAGGAAGAAAAATGTGACAGTAGCCGAAGTCGTTAAAGGGGTGCCTCTAAATGTCTCTTTTAGAAGGGCGTTGGTTGGGGATAACCTTGTGGCTTGGTACAGCTTGGTCTCAAAAGTCATTTCAATTGCTCTTGGAGGAGAAAAGGATACCTTTGTGTGGAAAGCCAACTTGAAGGGCATCTTTACTGTCAACTCCATGTATAAGAAGCTTATGGTTAGTGGAGTGATCCCAAGGAAAGCGTTCCTTTGGAAGCTAGGAGTTCCACTAAAAATTAAAATTTTCTTGTGGTATCTAAAAAAAGGTGTTATTCTAACAAAAGATAATTTAGCAAAGAGGAAATGGAAGGGTAGCATGAAGTGAAACAATACAACATCTCTTTTTTTATGTCATTTTGCTAGGCTTATATGGAATACTGTGCATATCACCTTTGGGATCAAACCGCCTTCTTGCATTGCTAGTCTTTTTGGTAATTGGCTGATTGGTGTTCAACCTAGGCTTAGAAATCAATTCTTTGTTAGCATTGCGGTGTTATGTTGGACAATATGGCTTTGTAGGAACAATGTGGTTTTTAATGGTTTCAAAATTAACTCTCTTCCGTAGGTAATATTCAAGGGGACGTATTGGGCATGTCAATGGTCCTTGTTGCTTAAGGAAGAGGATGGAGCTCGGGTGAAAGAGGGATGCACCTTGTTGGAAGGAAGAGCCATGGAATTTTTCTCAAAGTTTGGTTGGAACTGGAGGCAAAGGTTGGGAGCCTACTGTTTTCCGTCCTGTTTAGTTAGCCTTTAGCTTTGTTTTCTATAATGACGTACTAGTTTGTGCAGCCTAAGGGCTTGTGTGCTTCTCTGGGAGTCTTAGTACTCTTGTACTTTTATGGCTGTGTACATCCGATTGGATGTAGAGACCGGGTCTATCCCATTATCTAAAAAAAATTAATGTAAGCATATCTAGGAACAGATGATGCATTTAAGTAAGTGTTGTTTCATAATTAAGCCTTAGTTTGCAGAAAAGGGATCTTTCTTTTTCGCCATGCGGCGAAGTCTCCGGCCAAATCTCTACTATTATAAAAATAAGGAGTCATGACGTCCCCGCGCGGACGAACGGAAACACCCCTCGGCGAAGCTCCAGGCAGCGTGCTGCAGCACGATGGCGGCCATGGTGGTGGCGTTGTTGACGTGGGCCACGCCGGCCTCGTGGCAATAGGCAAAACCGGAGAGGGGAGAGGTAGATCTAGGACGAACGTACTAGGAGGACTCCAGTGAGCTCACTGGCGGGAGCTACCCTGTTGAGCTCCTTCCACACCGGATTTGGATGGGCACGGCGCGGATCCAACCGGTCCCTCAAGGATAGATGCAGTGAGGGAGGCAGCGGCGTGTGGGAGGTCAGAGACGGCGGCCCTCGACCTCTACCTCCTCCTTAACCGCAGCGGCATCATCAGCTACCTCTCTGGCCGTCTCGCCAAGCCGTTGTCCTCCTACTCCGTAGGCGCCCTCGCTGCCTGCCTCGGCTGGGCCGCCGGCGCTAGGTGGTGGGAAAGAGAGGCGGCGGTCAGTGGAAAGAGGAGAGGGAATGGTGCTGGCGGAGAGGCGGCGATCGCTGGAGAGAGGAGAGGGATCAATGGTGTCACACCCAGAAATTTAGCCAATTTCCAGACTATTTTGTGTATTAAAATCCCTATCCAGAAATCAAGCCAGGGTACACAAAACGACAAATCAATAAACAGTTCCAAACGTAACTAAAGCGTAAATATTTACAGAAAAGGCACTTAGTCCTCACACAGAAGAAAACAGCAGCAAAAAGGCGAAACTAGCGTGTCTTTAGCTCCACACCACAGGCAAGCTTAACTGGGGTATAAGCCAAGGTCTTCACTTCTGAAAAAGGGGAATATAGCAAGGCTGAGTACCACCCACCGTACTCAGCAAGCCACACCAATGATGCATTTATGCATGGGATTTCAAAGAGAGGCTGGTGGTTCATTTGCGTAAAAGCAGTTATACACAGTAGTAGTTCGTAAACAGCAAAAAGGTTGATTAAGTTAACAAGATTAGTTCTCCACCGATTAACGTTATACCACGTTAACCAGGCCCAACCATTCCCAACTGATTGACGCTACACCACGTCAACCAATCTCCACTGGTGAACGCTACACCACGTTCACCAGACTCCTCCGGGTACCGTTACACCACGTTACCCAGACTCCACTAATTAACGTTACACCACGTTAACCAGTCTCCACTGGACAACGCTACACCACACAGACCAGTTTTTTTCGGTCAACGCTACACCACGTTGACCAGGCCGCACTGATGGAAGTTACACCACGACCACCAGGCGTCACTGGTGAGCGTGGTGTAATCCACCGACTAGCGTTACACCACGCTAACCGGCCACCCCCGGTCAACTCAACCATGTCGACCGGACTCAACACCTTCCACAACACCAGTTTATGAAACCAGATTAATTATCTAGGGTGAGACTAATCACGGTGAGTCTTGGCCAATGTGCCCATGACCGCGGGCGTGGCAATTCGAATAGATTTACTCTGATCAGAGGTGTACAACTGTACCCACAAGACACAGCCCCACACACGTTCCCGTGTGCCAATACATCACCACGATTTCCCGTGAGAGGCTGTGACAGGACCGTTCACGCAACCCCTCCCTAACCATCCACACCACGCTGAGGTTGCACCTGCCGACAGGGCACACCATATTGGCCAGGCTACCCCCCTTGCGCCACGGTGAATCCGGCAGCCGATCAACCCTACCCCGAGGCGACCCAACTCCATCCCGCTCACCCTCTTCTTCGGTGCCTAGGAGAGGGAGAAGAAACGCTTCAAGCCCAGCCGTTGCCCACGCTAGCTTGTGGAAAGTACGGGAAGTTGCCCAAGTGGTTCCCGCGAACCGGTCCTTAATTGCCATGGGTGTGACAAACAAAACCATACACCCACAGCCCACCATTTAGGTCAAATTTTAGTAATTTAACATCAGCCTATCCAAAGTTCCATTTTTCCGACATTGAGTCGAATCATATTAAAAAGATAGTATTTAATTCCTAGGTGAGCTATGTTGCTAAGCATGGCTAAGCAGGTCCTATCTCTAGCCAAGTCATCCAATGAGACCTAAGCTAGTTAGATTATCACCCAAGGTTATCAAGGAATAGATAACAAAATAACATGGCCTCAAGTAAGTGGATAGGTTATCCCAGATTCCATGTAATTGGCAAAACATGCAATTTATTTATAAATCATAAAATATTTCACAAAGTAAGTTCAACATACTCAAGGATGAATGTGTGACTTGCCTTGCGACCAAACATCTTCGATTGCTCTTCCGAACTCTTCCGTAGACTCCACGGTATTCTGAATCAGCGATTACGGTAGACTACATGTAAAACGATAAAAATCCTAAGAAACTCCAAATAAACAGTACATAAAAAATATATAAACAAGTAGATTATAAATTTAGATGAATTTAGGAAGAAGAACGGGTCGAAACGGAGTTCGGATGGAAAAGATACGGCTTCCGGAATATTGAATTCAGAAAGAATTCCGAAAAGAATTAGAAAAGAATATTCTCGGGAATATTCTCTTGGGATTAGACAAAAAAAATTATTTTTGGTACTGGAGAAAAAGTGACACTGTCGTGGGTCACGATTTCAAGGAATAGCTGGAGTGGTGGATTGGGTTAGGGCTGATAGGGCACTGGCGGATTAAAAAGAAGTCAACGGCTGGGATTCAATTTGGATGGATTTAAACGGCCAAGATTGACTTAGGAACTTGATATAGAGATTGGACGGCCGAGATTCAACCCTAGAGTTTAAGGAGATTCGATGGTGAAGATTGGATTCAATTGATCGGACGGCTCTAATCGGCCCAAAATGATCCAACAGCTGGGACGGCCGAACTACTGCACGCGGGACCCACGCGGCAGCATCACAGGAAGAGCAGGACGAGCTCCTGCCATGGCGCTCAGCCGAGGGGGTCGGGTGACAGCCGGCGCGACGGGGCACTGTCACGGCGAGGCAGAGAGGAGAGCCGACGGTGCGACGACTTTGGTGGCAGGAGTAGCGACTCTAGGGTGGCGTGACGCGACGAAGACGTTGACGATGGCACCATGGCGCGGCACGGGATGAGGAGGGAGGCGGCTCCGGCGAGGAGATGCTGAGGGAGGTGTCCTCGACTGGGGCTTACCGACGGTAGACGAGGGCAACGACCGGCGACGAAGCGACGAGGACGACGGCAAACGACGAGGGCGACGTCGGGGAGGAAACAGCAGCAGGGGTCGGCGGTGCTGAGGATGTTGATGGCGTTTGGCGGCACCCATGCAGCGCGGCCACGGCGACTTGTCAGCGGCAAGCGACAGCGAGGGAGATAGCGAGCCTGGGGCGAGGACGACGACGCCGGCGACGGCAAGGATTCTGCGATGGGTGGCGGCAAGACGACTGGGTGACGACGGCAGACGGCGACACAGAGAGGAGAGAAGAGGGGAGCAACGGCTGCGGCTCACCGGCTGTAGGAAAAAGCGACGACGCCGACAATGAAGAACGGAGGGAGGAGGAGAAACAGGCACTGTCAGGCGAGGCTCACCCTAGGCAGCGGCGTCCACGGAGGCGGCGACGTCGATGCCGAACCACCGGCGGCATCAACGGGCAGAGACACAGCGGTGGCGGCGACGACTAGCGCGAGGAGGCGGTGGAGCAGGGGCGCTGGCCGGCGTCGACTTGCCGTAGCACGGCGGCGACTTCGGGGAAGGGGCGGCGCCGAGGAGGAGGCTCACCTCGGGGCGGCGAAGGACGGCAACGGCCGTAGCCGAGCGGCGGCGCTGGCTCCAGGCGTCGGTGCGGCTTCCAGAGGCGGCGGCGCACTAGAACAGAACGGCAGCGACAGGGACTCCCAGTGGTGGCGGCGGCTGCAGAGGCAGGCGACGGCGGCGAGGAGGGGACGGCGAGCTCCTCGGGTTGAGGATGACGGCAGCGCTCCGGCGATGGAGGGCTTCGGGGAGGGGTACGCCAAGGCGCTGCTTGACGCGGTGGAGGCGGCGAGGAGGCGCAGGCAACGGCGGTGAAGCCAGGCGGCGGCGGCTGGAGGCACTGCACGTGGCGAGGAGGAGCGGCGGTGCGGCGTAGGGCGGCGAAAAGGGCGCAGATGGGCGGCTGCGAGCTCGGCTAGATGGGGGAAAATGGAGAGGGAGGCAAGGGGGTTCCATTTACGAGCACGGCAAGGCGAAGACGTGACCGGGCGAAGCGCGATGTGCAGAGAAAAACGGCGGCGCGTGCCGAGAAACGCGGTGGCGTGGGAGCGTGGGGCGTGGACCGAGTCCGGGGCGGCGCACAGCGGTTGCAGGGCAGAGGAGGCCGGGGCGGCCGGGCTGGCGCAGGCCGGGGCCGGGGCGGCGCAGGCCGGGCGAGCGAGGCCGAGGGCCGTGGGGCGGCGGTGGGCTGGTGCTGGAGCGGCTCGGCTTGGCGACGAGAGAGCAGAGAGAGAGAGAGAGTCCAAGAAGATGAACAGGAGGACAGAACCAAAGGAGAGAAAAATAAAAGGGGAAGTGAAAAATTGGAAGAAAAATAAAGAAAAGAGAAGAGGTGGAGAAAAATATGGGGATTTTGCGTCGACCGAGAAATTAGGATATTCGAGGAATATATTTCACGGAGTTTAGGAAACGAAATAAATGAACGTCCAAAATATGAGGAATATTTTGGGAGTCGAGAACGGGAGAGGAAATAGTTTAGGAAATATTCGATCGCTTGAAATATCGGTATATTTGGAGAATTGGAACATCGAGGAGGTTTTAGGGTTATGGGAGCGGCACGAAGCCCTAGAAGAAAAAGGGAGTCAAAGTTCACAATGGACAGGGAGACTTCAAAGGACTGAACCAGAACGACCCGAATAGAAGAAAAGACAGAGGTTTTATTATAGATTTATCTAATTATAGAAATGATCTTTGTCCCATTAAAATTAATTCTGGAGCTCCGAAAATTCCGAGAAAATTTCAGAGAGTTTATTAAATCATGGAGAATTTACCAGAAATAAATACCACCATGAAACAGAAAGAGTTTTATTATTATAAATACTTAAACACTTAAAATATTTTGACCAAAAACCTCGAGAATATAAAAGCGTCCAAGCATTTATTTAAAATTTTCAACTTGGGATTTTTAATATTGAAAATTTTAAAATTTTATTCAAACATATTTCTCAAACAAAAAAATTTTCAGCGTATTCTTGTATTTCGATTTACCCAAAAACAATTTTTAATTAAACCGATTTTTAGGGCGTGACAAATGGCGACAGCAGATGAGAGGGAGAGAGGGAGTAGAGGTGGCCAACAGGGGTGCCGGAGAGAGAAGAGGGGCCAGCGGCAGTGGAGGGTTGAAGAGGAGAGTGACGGAGAGAGGAGAGAGAGCTGGAGAAGATAGGAAAAGGGTTTACGGGCCGGGGGAACAGGCTAGGGTTTTCTGGCCAAGGCCCATGGGCCGTTGTCCAATGGGCGAGAGTCCCATTACGCGCTTCGTCATCTCAAAAATTTTCAGCCGAACTGTTGTCCCTTATGAAGGTGTACGCCTTCAATTCAAAAGATATTGGAATCAATTTTTTTACTAAACATAGTACTCCCTCCATGGTCCATGTTGGAAATTAAAATCGACTTCACCTGGTGCAACACACGGGTATTTTGCTAATGAGTAAAAAGAGAATTAAGTGAAAGGGCCACAACTTTTTCTGCCGAAATCCGCCATCTGTGCTCGCTATATTGTGCCCGTGCGAGTATTTTTTTATCATGATAACAAGCCATATAAAATGTTGTGTGGTGTGTGTGTCTCGTGCAGACACCGAAAATATTAACTTTTTTCAATCTTATGAAATATAAAACAAGCTAAGCCTGATGGAAAGAAATCTAATATTAACTAAGTGGTAGTGAAGATCTCTTCGAATTAGCTGAGAGGTCTACAATGGAGATTACCACCACATCATCGAAATCAACATCGGAAGAGATGACGACTTGAGAAGCGCATGGGGAGATCAAGCTTAGATGATGTCATATAGGTTGTACTTGCCCCCACAACAATGGACATTTGAATACATCATCAAGATCAGATTAATTGAGTACTGAGATCAGCTCTTGTCCAAATTCAAGTGATAATCAATCAATGTAAAACACTAAATCAGTAGGACAATCAATTATGCACCAGTAGTGCTAGGGCCTTGACAGAATTTGATTAACATTATCATGTGTATATATATCTCTCTACCACTTTTCCATTATTAAAAAATATCCCTCTCTATCATGCATGTTACATTCTTGATGTTTTGGACTAGTAATATACTAGAGTGATATTAATTCTAAAATTAAAATAAAAACAATTGATTTCAATGCAAATTTCATACTAAAATCCCTAAAACACTATAATTTGGAATATTTTTTTCATGAACAATAGAAATTTCAATAAAAGAGTCCATATCAATACCATTCAATAGAGTAACTGCATTTTAATATGAAAGTTAGTATATTAGATTGTCATGCAAATTCCATGTTAAAGATGAATAACTCAAATTGGGAATAAGAATAAAAGTAGCTATTTTACTTTCATACAAGATTTAAATTTAAATTACTTCCATTACAAAGGAAAACATTAAGCCTTCCTACATCGTGCTTGTTGTCAATAAAAATCTTAACAATAGAAATTTGTATATCTAAGAGTCTTGTTTGCGTGTTGTACCTCCTCAGAGTAATAACCCTACTCCTATTAACTGGATGATCTGTTGTTGCATTGATATGGAAAAAAAATATGAGTAAAAGGGTTTATGTATGTAGCCTAAGTCTAGTATCTAGTCTCAACAAGAGTTCCGATCAGATGGTGGTCGGACGGGTCATCGAGAATATCTCGATGACTATGCCTTGGTAGATCTAGGACTTGATCTTGATGGGCTTGATTGCTCTTACTTGTGTTGGCTTGAGTCTACTTGTTCGTGCCTTCTTCTGGGGCTGTGTATTTGTATCCTAGGTCTCTACATATTCATGAGAAACTCATAGAGATATATCGGGACCAAGTCTGATCGGTCTCCGGTAGTCTTGCTGTAGTTGATCTCCTATTCCTTATCCGGTCAGGAGGCCACCCTCAGTCGGGGGATTATGTATTTTCATGGAGGAGCACTTAACATCGATCCTAGACATAACATACTATAGAACCACAGTGAACTCGGGTAAATTAGGTGGAAGGAGAATACAAAATTTGATACGGAGTGAAGGCTAACCAAAAGCTCAAATGTTGTATAGCATATTTGTAAACATGGAGTTAGGAGTTCGAATCAGGCTCATGATTGAATTTAACCTTAAAAACTAATAATACACAAAGATTCCCTTAATTTTCATAATTTTTTTAGAAACCATCAATTTTCATTCAGAAAATACACCCTAACCAAGAACAGATCGACTATATAACCAACGAGCAGTTGAGCTGCAAGAGCAAGCCAAAGGCAAGCATTAAAACTCCATTGCTTAGGTACATAATCTTTACAAGTTACAACCTTATGATTCAAGGCCACCACCACCCGCCATGGCGGAGCTTGTTGAGCTCCACCACCTGCTCTTGGTTGTCTTGCTGTTCATCGTCCCACTACTCTTCCTCTGCACTTCCTTGCGCCGTCATGGCTGCGGCAGGCTCCCACCGTCGCCATGGGCGCTCCCGGTGATCGGCCACATCCACCACCTAGTGGGCTCGCTCCTGCACCGCGCCATGCGAGACATTGCGCGGCGCCACGGCCCAGTCGTGCAGATCCGGGTCGGCGAGCTGCCCGTCGTCGTCGCCTCCTCTGCGGACGCCGCCCGCGAGGTCAGGAAGACGCACGACCTCGCCTTCGCGTCGCCCATCACCCGGATGATTCGGCTTGTTTTCCCCGAGGCCTCCGAGGGGATCCTCTTCGCGCCCTACGGCAAGACGTGGAGGCAGCTCCGCAAGATTTGAACGGTCGAGCTGCTCAGCGCCAGGCGCGTCCAGTCCTTCCGGTCAGTCCGCGAGGAGGAGGTCGGCCGGCTGGTCCGGGCGGTGGCGTCGTCAACCTCGCCGGCGCAGACGGTGAACCTTAGGAAGCTGATATCGGCCTACGCCGCCGACTCGTCGGTGCGCAACGTGATAGGGAGGCGGTTCAAGGACCGGGACACGTTCTTGACAATGGTGGAACGTGGGATCAAGCTGTCAGCAAGCAGAGCTTGCCGAACCTGTACGCGTCGTCGCGCCTCGCCATGCTCCTTGGACGCCATCATGGAGGAGCACCAAGAGAATAGGGCCAATGCGGAAGACCAGGAGGACCTTCTCGACGTGCTGCTGAGGATCCAGAGAGAAGGTGACCAGAGGTCCCCCATATCCACTCAAAGCATCAGGTCAACAATTGGAGTAAGTAAACCTTAAGAAAATTAGAAAGGTATAATCGTAAAGATATATGGATTGAAAATTAAATATCATGGCACAAGAGAATGACACGTGAGTCTAGACCCACATGTCAATAACATATACAATGGTATTTCCAATCTGATGAATTTCTGCAATAGTACCATGCAAATTGACAAAACTTGCCTTGGCGTTTTCCACGAATGTATGTATGAGTAACGAAAATTTGGATGTGTGCCATACAGGGCTTGTTCATTGGGGGCAGTGACACGACAGCGGTAGCACTGCTATGGATTATAGCTGAGCTCTTGAGAAATCCAAGAGTGATGCAAAAGGCACAAGATGAGGTCCGGCGATTGCTCGTTGGACAGCACAAAGTCACAGAAGAAAGCCTAAGCAATCTGAGTTACATGCACTTGGTCATCAAGGAGGCGCTCCGGCTGCACCCTTCTGGACCACGACTACTGCTATGGGAGTCCAGAACCACTTGCCAAGTGTTAGGGTTTGACGTGCCTAAAGGAACAATAATGATTGTGAACATGTGAGCTATAAATAGGGATCCTAAGTACTGGGATCAAGCAGAAGACTTTATCCCAGAGAGATTTGAACATGTTGAGATCGATTTCAAAGGAACAAACTTCGCATACATGCAATTTGGAGCAGGGCAACGTTGTGTCCTGTTATGGCGTTTGGTCTAGCGGCCTTGGAGCTTGCGCTTGCGAAACTCTTGTACTTCATCTGTCTTAATTTACTTATTATTTTTATACTTAAATCAAAATACTTGTCATCTTTATATTTCAAAGCATTTTAAGGTATCTTTCTTTTCCTACTCTTAATTAATACATTAATACAGTTGTACTAGTAGTAGTACTCCTAATAAGGAAGTTTATTGCTTGCCTTGGAAAATTAATTAGAATGTAATTAATGATAGTAATAATATAATTTGCTACACCATTTAGTTTAGTATAAAATTTATTAGAACAATAGATAAATCCAAATGGAGGGAGTACCATTTTAACAGAAAGCTACCTAATGGGATAAGGGACCTAGACCTGAAGGAGCGGAGGGGAACCACAACACGGCTACTACACGATCTTCCGCTTGTTCCTGTCGTCCGGAGTGCCATTACCGGTTTTCTAGCCAAGTAGCTATTGAAGCACACCCATCATCTTGGGGCACTACTGTTTATACAGGTTTAAATCCAAACAATTAAATTATTTCGAAACTAGTTCAATTCACCGTGCAGTTACATGTGCATGTCCCAATATGTATTGAATGTATGTAGTTCTATTTGCTATTCATCTTTTTTATCATCGTGGTTAAAATACAATTGTATTTTTATATGCGGTTGTAATGGTTCGAAACTTTTACTATACAATTGTATTTTTTAAAAAATTGTTATAATGGTTCGGAAGTTCTAATACATATGACTGATCAATCTATATGAAGCTAGAATTTTTTTCTCTTTCAAATTAACGTGATAATTTCTAGGCCGGGCGTATAATTTGCACAGCCCAAACAATTTGAGGCCGAACTAGCTTGCTAGTATTCAGAAGAACCAGATGCTGGATGCAGTTCTCAGGTTTGTCTCTCTTCGTCGTCCAAGTCTCAAAGGTTGGCGCTCTGGAATGTGGCCACCGATTTGGAGACAAAATGGAATGACTTGTTGCTGTGGTTACTGAACGGAATGGCAGAATTGAGAGCATAGTAAATTACCTGAATCATTCAGGTTTGTGTATATTTTTGTAAGTGGAATGTAATCATCTGTAGTTCCATACGACCACAGTTGTTGGACAGAGAAGAGAACACAAACATCGCCAGATTTGTAATTGCAGCTTAACTCTACAGCCTACAAAATTCTGCAATAAAAAGGATCAGTTTTTGCATGTACTGTTCTGGCGTGGATGACAATTTGGAGCGCTAAAAATTAGCAAATGTACTCCCTCCATTCCATATTATAAGTCATTTTAAGTTTATCCTAAGTTAAGTTTTTTTAAGTTTAACTAAGTTTATAGAAAAATTAAGCAGCATTTTTAACCCAAAATAATTGTACTATAAAAATATATTCAATTGTAGATTTAATGAAGCTAACTTGGTGTTATAGATATTGCTAGTTTTTGGTTAAATTTAAAAAAATTAACTAAGAATAAACCTAAAACATCTTATAATATATAGAACGGAGGGAGGACTTCTGATTTGTACGCTAATTACGGGTGCAAGCTGAAAAATACTCCAAAACCAGATGGGGATGTTCTGAAGGTTTCAGAAATCAGAACTGAAACACGAAATTCAGACTCTGGAATCTTGAGGCCTCAAATCAACGATCAGACCCGTGAGCCCAACTCTGTTCTGGCCCAAAACTTTGGCCCGCACATTTACCAGTCCGTAAGTACAAATGTAATCTGATTTGTACGGCAATTACGGGTGCAAGCTGAAAAATACTCCAAAACCAGATGAGGGCGTCTTTCAGAGTTTCAGAACTGAGACATGAAGGCAAGAATCGAGATCCTCAAGCCGTCGTCATTCTTGTGAGTATCTGTCCGAGTGGCGGACTCAGAAATTTTCAAAAGACCAAAGGTCGGTTTGATGCCAAATCAATCTTAGCAAAGTTTGATCAGGTAAATTGGGTTTGATACCTTATCAAATAATTGGCTATTAAAGTCTCCTTGTACGCTGACGACGCCATGGTGTTCCTTCGAGCTTCGACTCAGGATCTGAAGGTAGCAAAAGAAATCTTCAATCTGTTTGGGGAGGCTTTGTGGCTGCAAACTAATTACAACAAATGCTCTGCAATCCCGATCAAGTGCAAGCAGCACACCATCAACCTCATTCTCGAAGAACTTCCATGTCCCATGGCAGCATTTCCTTGCAAGTACCTTGGCCTACCTCTCTCTACAGACAGAACAAGCAAAGCTGACCTGCAACCATTGGTTGACCAAGTGGCGTGCAAACTGCCGGGCTAGAAAGCGAGACAACTAGCCACAGCCGGTTGCCTAACCTTGGTTAAATCGGTACTAAGTTCTATTCCGATCTATCTCCTCATTGCTATCGACCCTTCTAAGTGGGTAATCAAGGGCATCAACAAGATAAGGCGCAGTTTCCTATGGAAAGGAAGTGCGAATGCAAAAGGGGGCCATTGCCGTGTGGTGTGGTAGAAAATCTGCGCGCCGAGGAAATATGGTGGGTTAGGCATCCATAACTTGCATCTGATGGGCTTGGCTCTGCGTGCTCGATGGATCTAAGCATCACGCACTTCGCCCCACAAGCCGTGGCTAGGCCTCCCAATGCCTGCACTTTTGCTGGAGAGAGAGTTCGTCGCGGCGTCCACAACCTTTTAGCTTGGTGATGATGAGTCCATCATGTTTTAGGAGGATAGCTGGATTCATGGCTCAAGCGTCAAGAGTTTAGCACCATCAATCCACAAACGGGTGCCGACTAGGATACGTCTTAGACAAATGGTAGCTAAGGTCTTGGATTTGTGAGGTTCTCTTGACATGGATGCTATTGTGGAATATCTTGGACTCTGGCAACAGCTGAGTACAACATCACTGGTGGAGGGGCAGCAAGACAAAACTTCTTTGGAGCTGGGAGAACTCGGGACAGTACTCCACCAAATCAGCTTATCAAGCGCTCTTCATTGGGCGAGAAAGCTTCTCGGCATCGCCCATCTGGAAGTGTCGTGCTCCACAACGTTATCGATTCTTCTCTTGGCTGGTAGCACATCGACAGTGCTGGACGTTGGACCGTCTTGAGCAAGCGAGAGCTGCCCAACTCGGGGCGATGCACCTTTTGTGACCAGCAGGAGGAATCTATTGATCACTTGCTGATCGATTACTCGGAATCCAAGCAGTTCTGGTGGCTAGTCCTTAATGCAATTGGCCAACCGAACTACTTCCCCACGGCCCAAAGTTTATTCATCTCTTGGTGGTGTGAGAGCCGGAAAAAGGTTGCGAAGCAGCTCCGAAGGGGCTTCGACACAATTGTTACCTTAGCCGCTTGAACTCTATGGAAGGAGAGGAACAACAGAGTGTTCAACCATGTGAGCTGGCCATGGAATGAGGTTGCGGCAGTGGCTGCTGAAGAGGCGGTGCTCTGGCGGGACGCAGGCCTACTAGCCTAGTGGGATGAGGTTTCCCGGGTCGCGCATTCAACCACGAGATTATAGTCTTTAGAAGGTCGCTTTGGTTTTTTTTGTTTTTCTTCCTTTTGGTTTTAGATAGTTGTAAGTATTTGTAAATAGCCCCCTCGTCTTAATACAAAGATACACAAACCTTATACATGTTCTCAAAAATTATTTTCGATCAAGCAAGTACTGGAGTACGTCTGGCCTCATGGTTGGAAACAAAATTGAACGGTTTGTTGCTGTGGTTACTCGACGGGATGGCCGAACTGAGAGCTTACTAGACGGCCAATTGAGCATCAGGAAAAATTACCTGAAGTATTTTTCAGGTATTAATTAGTAGTGGAAAATATGATCATGATTACGACCATAGTCATTGGACATGTACAGAGCCCAACATGAAACATCGCATGGACATGTAAGTTGTAATCACTAATGACCCCTAGGACCTTGGCCAGCCCGCGCACCCCCAGAGCTCTTCAGTTCAGCTGTAGAGTGCAAAGACGATCAATGCTTCTCTGTTTTTTTAAAGATAAAAAAAGCTTTATTGATATTAAACAATTACATTAAAAATAATTTAATTACACCAATACCACTCTCGGTCTCTGTATAACTAAGATATACGCAATATTTGATTATTAAAAAAGAAAAAATAATGATATGATAACAATATCATGCCATAGCAAAGTAATAACCACAAGCAAACTTCATCTTCATACTCCACCAAAGTAATACTTGAATTATGATAAAAGCTCTCCTAAACAACACCTCCAAAAGAAAACGATACACGTACTACCGCCGTTGTTATAGTTCAATGGGTAAAGACCGTGACCATAAGTTTTTACCATAGAGAGAAATTCTTCAAATTTTAAAAAATACCTTAAAGCCATTTCATAATACAATCAGCTAAGGTCAGCCCTAGAGATGTGACTCTGAAGATGAAAAAGATACTCGATGAACACCACGAATACTATTGTCCCTACATTCTAAGCTGATGCCGTCATGCCTCCCAAACTTAGCACAATTAAAAACAGTCACGAACACCATAATCTACAATCTTCTTTAGACACACTATCATATAATGATAATATCACGAGTAAGCCAATAAACACACGTCCAGCATCCATAGGGTCCATATAAAGATCAGATGAGATATCAGTTTTAGCGATACCGTTAATCAAAATCAAATTCACTTTGGTCTATAGTTTGGTATGAAAGTCCCTGATACTTATGAAGACACCATCGCGAGAGGAGTAGCCGCTACACAACAACAGTCAGACCACCAGGATCTGATGCCAACGTGACCTTGGCGCCGCAGCCGGAACCGCTTGCCCGCCGGCCGCCGAAACCGAAACGTCGTTCGCGCTGCCACGTTGCTGAGGAGACCTCGAGCTAGCACTCGATGCCGGGGATGTCGGCCTCCGGGAAAGTACATGCTTCACTCGTGTTAGCTTGAGCAAGATGCCATGGACCAGCCACCGATCGCTAGCCGCCAAGACAAAGCCGTCGCCGGAACCGACCTTGACGACCGTGGATTCAAGCTCTGCTGCCTGGTCGCCGCTGCCGACTGCCGGTTGCCAAGACGAAGCTGCTGCCGGATCCGACGACGACCGTGGATCCAAACGCCACCGCCTGGTTATCGCCGAAACACCGCCGCCTGGATGATTCGCCGCCGTCGCCATCATGATCTCTGCCTGGTCGAGGAGGGACGCCCCGCCGCCACCATCCACACATCCTCGCGGCTTCCGGCGACGGCGAGGGGGGAAAGTGGGATAGCGGCTAGGGTTTCGTCAGGAGAAAAGTGCTTGTACTGTTTGCAATATGGTAAAACAATTCAGAGGAGAATTGCTGCCTGAAAGCGCTAAAATTCAGAGAACATACTTGTAAGTTGTACACCACTTTCTACGGGTGAAAAACTCCGAAGATTCCAAAACAACGGGATTCAAAGTTTCAGAACTGAAACATGAACTCGCCAAACTAATGGATTCATTTAAGTTTAGTCGTAATTAAGCCTGTGCAGCAAACTAGCAACCGATTTTTCCTTTTTTTTTTCCCATGCGGTGAAGCTGTAGGCCAAACGAACCAAAAAAGAAAACAGAAAATAAAAGGCCACAACTGATTGTAGGTTTTGTGTTGGGCTGAAAACCTGAATTTGGCATGAGCTTTTCCCGATAAAGGTGTCTTTACTCCACATGGGACTAGAAACAATATGATGATTGTGCGTTGTCATGGAAAATGTGTTTTTTAGGAAGTCATGGAAAATGTTGATTACAGCCGAAGGGAGTACCTATACAACTTTCAGTAATTTTTGGGACTATCTAAAAATCTTGCAACAGATTTTTGGATAAAAATCTTTCAAATATAACTATAGTATAATTATATTATAATTACAATTTAACTATACTATAATTACATTATAACTTCTATATAACTTTTATGTAACTTAATAAGTATTAAAAATACATTTAAAAACTCACGTAATTTCTATATAACTTATACATAAGTTACATAGAAATTATGTATAAGTTACAATGTAATTATACTATAGTTACATTTGAAAGATTTTTATTCAACAATTTGTCGCAAGATTTTTAGTAATTCTATAGTTTTTTGGGTGAAAAACTTTTAAATGTAACTATAATATATAATATAATTAGAGTATAATTATTTTATAACTTACATGAATGTAACTACAAAGTTATATGTAACTGATATCTAATTATCAAAAATCACTCACTAGTGTAGTGGTAGTGCACGCCCTCCTGAAGCTCCTGAAGCTGAGGCTGAGGCATGTGGGCTCGAATCTTGGAGCAAATCAAAATTAAATGTTTCCATCGAAGGAAACTGTCATAAGTAATCTAGCAATTCCGTATGGACTTAATTAGATGAAAAAAATTATGCAAATCTTATAGTACCTATACTTAGCCGCTACATAGCTGCTCGCTTGCATGATGATGTTGTACTGCATGTTTGCTTACCAATTGTTTGGGATGTAGGAATTTCTGAGAGATTCCAGAGCTCCTAGCTAGATGTGCATTAGGAAAAATGCATGCATGGTGCACGAACATAATAATTAAGGCGCTGCGGTCGTGTATACAAGCTATTATCTGTAAGGTATTGTACGTCCAACTGTGTAAGCATGTACCAAAGTTTATAAGATACATACTTCCTCCGTCCTGAAAAACAATTCCAAGCTATAAATTATATCTAGAAATTGTTTTTTTAGACAGAGGATGTATGCATGTGCCTTTGAAAAACTGAAACATGAATGCATCTCAACATAGTTACATTTTGCAATTTTCCGTTTATACCTGAATTTGTGCCTCAAGATTGAGTGCTTGTGCGAAGAAGATGCCATGTGATCGATGAGACCAGCTGATTCCTAGATTAAGGTCAACTCTTAAGCAGGTGAGTTGATAGTGAATTATACTGTTGTTTAATCAATCCAAAAGGAACGGAAAACTTGGGTGAAA
This sequence comes from Oryza meyeriana var. granulata, assembly GCA_003991445.1. Taxonomy (NCBI): domain Eukaryota; kingdom Viridiplantae; phylum Streptophyta; class Magnoliopsida; order Poales; family Poaceae; genus Oryza; species Oryza meyeriana. The sequence goes on along the minus strand of RYFJ01000220.1, from coordinate 76,522 downwards.
AAATACAAACGCATATGTTGCGTACATACGTAAGCACTGCAGTAATGATCGAGTTATTGATAGTCAAAATGATTATTCCCATTATTTTGAATACTAAGTAAAAAGAATTACCAGGTTGACCTACTGCTGACTCTGTTTTTTGGGCTCACTTATTGACAAGAGTTATTTTCTATCAAGCACCCATTTTATTACAATAAATTTTCTACGATAAATCAAGTACAATCTTTTCTAAAGCTAAATTAAGCACAAATTTCAAGTTAATTCATACGCTTGTAGTTCGAAAATATAAGAATTTCTAAATTATTTAGCAAATACTAAGGTTGGATCAAAAGATTTCTTTTTAATCATTTCAGTTGTTAATTTTTAAATTTTAAATTACTTAAATTCACTTTTCAAGCATCTGGCTAGTTTTGGAATCATTGAAATAAATCATATTTATATTATGATATAAAATTTAAATTCTACGAATGCTTATATTTTGTAACGATGGGAGTACTTCATACTCATCGCAAGAAATTTGATTGATTGCACCAAAGAAATTAATCATCTAGCTTAGTGTTTGTGTTTGTGTTAGGAACAGGAACACGAATGATAGCATTCAGCCACAGATCATTCTTCCTCCTCGCCGTAATCCCGAGCCCCTCCGCCATGTCCAGCTCGTCGGGAGCAGCGCCTCCGGGGAGCTCCCAGTCGAAGTGGAAGAGAAGGCTCGCGAGCCCGAGCTCCATGATGGAGACGGCGAAGGCCACGCCGGGGCACATCCTCCGGCCGGCTCCGAACGGCACGAACTCGTAGTCCGTCCCCTTGAAATCCACCGCGCTTGCCGTCGAACCTCTCCGGCCGAACTCCTCGGCGTCGGGACCCCAGACCGCGGCGTCGCGGCAGATCGCCCACGCGTTCACGAGCACCATGGCGCCCTCCGGCACGTCGTAGCCGAGCACGCGGCGGGGCTCCTGGCACTCCCGCGGCAGGAGGAGGGGCACCGCGACGTGGAGGCGGAGCGTCTCCTTGATGACGAGGTGGAGGTAGTGGAGCTCGGGCAGGGCGTCCTCCATGACGTGGCCCTGCCCGGCGAGGACGCCGCGCAGCTCAGCCTGCGCCTTGCGGAGCGCCGCCGGGTTCCGCATCAGCTCCGCCATGGCCCATTGGAGCGTCGTTCCCGTGGTCTCGCTCCCCGCGCTGAAGAGATCCTACATGTTGGACAGCTTGTTGATTTCGTCGAACACCTTGAGGGTAGAATTTGACCGAATATTTGTGGGGCGTAAGAGAGGGAGAACTTACTATGATCACGGCACGGATGGTGTCCATGTCGAGAGGGATCTGGAGGCCGCCGTCCTTCTGGATCCGGAGCAGCACGTCGAGGAGGTCTTCGTCTTCCTCGTCGCACCACCCGGCGGCTGCCCTCCTCTGGCGGTGCTCCTCGATGACTCCGTCCATGAGACGAGTCATCTCGCGGCTGTGCGCCTCGGCCCGGCGCGCAGTCCCGCTGAGCGAGCGGGCGAGACGCGACGACGGGAACACGTCGGCAAGGGTGAACCCGGCGGCCACCTTGACGCCCTCCTCCAGCCTCTCCAGGAAGGCGTCGCGGTCCCTGATCCGGTCACCCACCACGGCGCGCACCACGGCGTCGGTGACGTACTTGGCGACGAGGGAGCTGATGTTCACGGGCTCGGACGTCGTCGACGACGACGACGCGACGGAGGCGACGAGGGTGGCGGCCTCGGCCTCGCGGGCGCGGCGGAGGCAGCGGGCGCGGCGCGCGCCGAGCAGCTCCGTGACGCAGAGCTTGCGGAGGCAGCGCCAGTGCTCGCCGTGCGGCGCGAACGCGACGCCGAGGCCGTCGCGGGTGAGCGCGCGGAGGGTGGCCGTCTGCGGCCGCGTCGCGAAGGCGGCGTCATGGGTCCTCATCACCTCCCTCGCCGCGCCGGGCGACGACGAGACGACGACGGGGAGCTCCCCGAGGCGGAGCAGCATGAGCTCGCCGTGCCGGCGGGCCAGGTCCCGCAACGCGCGGTGGGGGAGCGCGCCGACGAGGTGGTGCAGGCTGCCGATGACCGGCAGCTGCCACGGCCCGGGAGGCAGGTTCTTCCCATTCTTGCGTGGCCTGAGCTTGACGAAGACCAGAGATAGTATCAGTACAGTGGCCAACAAGAGGTAATGGAGATACTGTTCCATGCTTCTCTTCTCTGCTTTGCATTGGTTACAAACTTGCAATTAGAATGCAAGCTTTATAAATTCCCGGGGGTAAAAGGCCTAAGAGAAGACTGAAGTTTCAGACGAAAGAGATTGAAATTTTGATGGATATCAACCGAACTTGAACTTTTCTAGTAAATTCAATTTCTTTTACCGGAAGCACGTCCTACTAGGACCCACCGGTAAACCCAAAATTTCAGAAATTTAATTCCGAAATTGTGAACCCTGGTTTTTATCGTGAAATGCAACCATGTCACCAGCTAGCTAAATACATGACCAGTCCTATATTAAGGTAGCATGTGAATGGCGAGTGAACACTAATATTATGCAAACAAGTAGTCAAGCCCTGCAGCAATGGCCATGTTTCGGTTCCTTTGTCTATTTTACTTACAGATATTACCTTTGTTTTTTAACAAATGACTGTTAGTTTTTGTCATGATGTTTGATCATTCGTTTTATTTAAAAAATCAGTGTAAATATTAAAAAAAAGTGTCATGCTTAAAGTTTGTTTAATGATAAACTAAGTCATAAGAAAATAAATTATACCTAAACTTTTTTCAATAAGACAAATAATTAAACGTCGTGTGAAAAATTAATGGCGTCGTCTATTAAAAAATGGAAGAACTAAATATGCAGTACGAGATGGCATGTGACCAAGCAGTTGGAACTTGGAATTATTAATTGTTGACAGAGGATATTATATTTAAAGAGGGGCATGTGAATTGCGATTGAACTATAGTATCATGCTATGGAGATTTGTATTCAGACCTAGAAGCATTGTGGCAGCTAACAAAGGGCATACATTTCATATATTATTCTGTGATTTTACACTGCAATAAACAATTCCCCACTGCACTTGTGCGAAGCTTATTCCATGACTAACAGGATTTGTGCATAGCACGAAGTTGCTAGCAGAATTCAGAAGATAAAAAGTTCCTGGATTCACTCAATTTTGGTTCACATAGACAAGATCTAAGTACGGTTTTCAGAACATCAAATTGCGCATAAACTGGTTACAATAGGATCTTTCTTAGCTTGCAGCTTCAGTATCCTGCAAGCTCAGTTTCAATCTTCCGGTGGGTGTGGATGACAAGCTAGCAGTGACAAAAGTAGCAGCACTATCACCTAGAAGACGTCTGGGTTGCAATGGCCAGAGATACCGCTGTGTTGGTTCACTTGTGCAAGATGAAATTCCAGGACATAATTCCTATGCTGCAATGTAAGAGAAGAACAAACAAGATTCTTGTTAGAACAAACAAGATTCTTGTTAGAACAAACATACGAAATGAAAATAAACGCTGTAATAAACTCACAAACCTGTAGCGCCTTTATCTGCTTTTCGTACTTGTCAATAATCTTTGACCGTTCCTGCGACATTTTTTCATATTCGTTGAGCCGATTGTGCTGGATAAGAAATGCGCGCTTCAGGACGCCGTTCTGTTCAAGAAGGCCTCCCAGCATCAGCTTTAGTATCTTGTGTTCCTGGATGTATCAGTCAAGTTGATCAGTGTTCATGTGTTTGTTAACTTGTATTCTCTAATCATCAGAGCATGCAGTTCTGGAAGTCGGTAAGTCTTCGAAAGACAAATTAGACAACTAATTTTCTCCTGCTTATATGTCTGTATAACTCAATAAAATTATAATGTCACAATTTATTTTCAGGCAAAATAATACCTGTTATTGTCATATATCCAATCAAGATATTTAAGAAGGTATTGATGATTAAAGTTTTGAAAGTTCAATTTGAAGCATATCCAAAACGACATTTTTTATAATTGGAGGGAGAAGTATTTACCTCGCGCATTTTCCGCATTTCATCTGGACTAGTACATTGTGCAGTGGCTTTCTCGAATAAATCAAGTATCCTGAATGCTCGATTCTTGGCATCAACCAAATCAAAAGCAGAGGACATTTCCTTCACAACTAGCTCAGCCCATTCGGATCTGTTGGATGGAATGTTCATCGCTGACAAATCAGATGCAACTGCAATAACCATGAGAGTAAGTTTTAAGTTACAGCAAAAATTAACTTATTGGTCTGAAAAAAAAGATATGTAAATATTAGTTACTAAAGAAAATCATGACTGAAAACTACTGTCACAGGAAGAAAGGAAAAACAAACAGTGCTAATTGAGTCACATTTGAACTGCCAAACCGCCATACCTTCAGGAGAGAACACATCGTTTCCTGTATCACCAGAAGCCTCTGTGATATCAGTATTAGATTTTAAATGATCCTTGTATCCTCTAATTGCGGCGTCCAGCACATTACCAGACGCTACAAGATAGTTCTGCAGAAGCTACAAATTCAAAACAAAGAAGAAGAAAAGAAAATTCAGCGTCAGACAAACTGACACAGGCATCATCTTCGACTTTCAAGAGAAATTTGATGCATGCTAATCTATCTTCTATGTTCATCCTTTCATCTGCCTCGCGATCGGTTAGCTTTCTATGGGTGAAAAGCTTACTACTCCGATCCGATCAGTAAAAACAGAACAAAAACAGAGCGAGATCGATGCATGGATCGGAGGTACCTGCGGATCTTCCCTAGGGAAGACGAGCTGGAGCACCTCTACCGGATCAAACTCCAAACTCACTCCGAGGTCAGCCGCGGAGGCGGCGGACAACGAGCACCGGCCGCGCTTCGCCAGGTGGTGCGACGGGAGAGGGAACGGGTCGTCGAGGAACGCGGCGTCGAGGATGTCTGCGAGCCCGCGCTTCCGGCTGCCAGCGACCGTGACCGCCATTGAGACCGGTGATCGTAGGAGGGAGGGAAAGAGGAAGGTCTACTGGTCTGGTCTAGGGTTTCGGCGAGCCTCACGGCGAACTCCTCGGATCAGCAGAGGCGGAGAGTGATGGGTGGGTTCGATACCGCAGTGCGGACTCGCGGTAGGTTGGTTATATAGGGCAGTAGGAGGGAGAAAAGCCTTGGAGAACACGATCGTGGAGCCGTGCGATGGGAAGCCAACTCGAACTCGATGACGACCGTCCGAATCCGAAGGCCACAGCCCAAAGCCCAGTGCACCTCAGCCTGGCTCGTGTCACGACACTGGCCTCGTATCATTGTATGTAAACTTTGTAGATACTAAAATAAACCAAGTAGATACTAAAATCGTGTGATTTCGTGAACGACGTGGTAACAACAATGGTCCCGCTTTACTTCCAAAATAAACCAAGTTTAGTTCTAAAAGGAACTTCTATCATTGTATGTAAAATTTGAAGATACTAAAATTATCATATGTTCCAAAGGAGTTGAACATGCTATATATGTGCGTCACTGGAATCTGACAAGGATACTTTGGCATTGGATTCTGTTCTGAATCCAAACGACAGGCGGTGACAAAATCGGTGTAATTTGGTGAATTTTAAATTGTATGGAAGGAGCATAAGTTTAATGATAAATCACGATGTAACATGAGAATTTCGATCCTATGCGCAAGGGGTAGTAGGTAATTTCCCACCAGCAACATATGACATCTTCAGAGATTATTATTAATCTGGAGAGACCGTCTTGCGGCTAAAGTTAGAAGACGTCAGGATTGAAGTGCCCGGGGATGGAGTTGTTCTGCTGAGCCTGCTTCAGATGCATCGTCAGCGCATAGTTGTTTATCTGCAACATGGTTAACCCCAGAAGATTCTTCAGTATATGTGTTAGGCAGAAAAAAGCGCAAACTTGCAGAAGGGGGTAGATTGTCACCTCTAGGGTCCTCAGCTGCTCCTGATACTGTATAACAAGTTGCTTCAGACTCTCAACCTCCTGGGTCCTCTCATCGAACTCCTTTTGGCGCTCATGTTGAATGGCGACTGCTCGCTTCAGGACAGCATTCTCTCGGAGAACAATGGTCAATTGTTCCTTAAGCATCATATTTTCCTATACAGGAAGAGAAATATGAAATTGTCCAATTAATCATGCAGTTCTCTACATGCCTGAGTTGCTCGCCAAACACTGTAAGTACCAAGTTTTTACACCCTAGAGAATACAGTGACACATGAGTACCTTTTGCAAGTTCTGTGCTGCATCAGCTCCTGCACGCTCCACAATGGACTTCTCCAAAACTTCCAAAGCTCTTGAAGCGCGAGCACGCGCATCGTCCATGTCAGCTGCATTTGTCATCTCTCTGACAAATAGCTCAACCCATTCAGAACCACTATTACCTGTCTGACAACTATCTGCAGCAGGTGGATGTTCAGTAGGTGTGCCCGCAGCACCATTATTAACAATACCTGCCAAGATGTGCCAAAATTGTTGTTGTTGTCATATACAGTATGCTACATTGCATAAGGATTAAGGAAGTGACATGCAACCAATTCATGCGCTGTGAAAGGAGCTACTTGGGTAGTATGTTAGCCACAAAATGCAATGCAAGAACTTGACAGCTTGGTGGCACACTGAGCAGGAATACACAACTGTCTAAAATATGGTGAATATACAAGAATTGAAGACACAAAAGGATATGGTCATCAGAATCTATGTCTAGTTAATCATGCACACTCCATATAACATAATTGGTCCAATCATGTCCTGTGTTTGTATTGAACAGTGCATGACGTTACAGAAATATAAACATAACATACATCAAGGAAACCAGCAAGACTACAGGCATCTGAATAATATTGATGGACAATTTTGAGAGAATATTAAGACCCATGTCCAGTTATGGTAGTGTGGTGTCAATAATTAAAGCAGGACAAATGCAAGAAGTACTTCTTGCATGAGAATTACTATGTGCATGTATCATAGAAATAAATAGCCTTTGGTTAAAAAAAACTGAACCTTCAACAGATGGATAAACTGCTGTGGGCAGCCCATTTTCAGATTTGCAACCAGTAGCTGATAAGATAGCCTCAGTTGACTCCAAGCGCAGATCGTTTAAACTCTTTATTGCTGAATCCAAATCATCTCCAGAAGTTTCAAGAGCTCTTTCGAGCAACTAAAATAATTTTCAGAAACAATAATCAGTTATATGGCACAGAGATAATACTAGTGCAAAAACACCTCGCATTACTGCAGTTACAAAGAATAAACATTACACAGAACTAACAAGTATAAATGAATTTGACTAGGCAACAATCATTTGATGTCGATTCAATGCTGTCAAAGGAAACACTATGTAAAAGCATATCCCAAAGCCTTCAAGTTCGCCCTTTTCCCCCAGACCCCAGGGCAGCACAAGCATCACAAGATCATCTAACCAAAACGCCATAAGAACCCTAATTTTGATTGGCATGACCTTCGTACTTACACCTCCACATCAAGGAAGCAAAATGCCCACTTTCTGATGAAAGGATCCAGCTTGCAGCAATCCACGCACCAGAACAGTAACTTCGACCCCAAAATACCGCAAGCACATGACAAAATCGTCAGGATCACAAATCTGGCCATAGAGAACGCGCATCTTCTCATCGGAGCGCCTAGCCCGCCCAAAATAGTCACCGGAGATCACACCCAGACCAGGAATTTACCCATGAATCGTCATCGCCACACCTCCGCATGCATGCACCTCAGCGCCCCCAACACGGGATCCCAATAACCGACCGCCCTTTCCGCGTCAAAATAATATCCAGCTACCGCGCCCTCCTTTAAATTCGAGAAGAGGAAAAATCAAAGGGGGAGCGGACCTGGGGATCCATATCCGGGAACAAGGACAGGAGCTGGTGGAGGTGAGCCTCCCGCCGGTGGGCGTCGAAGGCGCGGTGAGGGGAGCAGCGGGACCGCTTGGCCGGATGGTGGTGGTGGTGGGAATGAGGGGAGGGAGGGGACGGCGGGAGGAGTTCGTCGGCGAAGATGGAGGAGGACCTCTTGCCACAGACTACCGCAGACATGGTGCCCCCAGCCTCCTCCTCCTCCTCCTCGCGCCGCCGCTCGCCGCCGTCCTACTCTCCGCCGCCCATCCTATCCGCCAAGCTCCCCCTCCCCCTCCCCCGCACCTCCCCTCTCCTCTGCTTGGTTTCCTCTCGATGGGGTTGAGTAGGGTTGGTGGCTTAGCTTGGCTCGAGGCAGACGCGGGGAGGAGACGCCTTCGAGCTCTCGAGGTTAACAATGGTAACTTGGACCGATCGCGCTGTGCCCAATTGATTACGTCGCCTTTTTTTTCCTTTTTCTGGCGGTGGAAGGTGAATGTGTACTGACGCTGTGTACACACGGCGAGCTTTGCTGCGTGCTGCTTCGCGGACAGGTGGGGCCCAGCTGAAACGTGCTCCAGGCAGACAGGTGGGCCCTGCCCAGATGAAACTTTTCCGTGGCCGGTGGGCACACACGGCGCTTTTTCTTGTCGTCGTGGACTCGTGCCGAGGCGATTCCATGCCTCCGGTCCATCGCTGCGTGCCGTGTGCCCGTGTCAATGGTAAAAACTAAAAAAGACCGTGTGACCACTACTAGCCTAGGACTGAAGTAAGAGTATTTATTTTACAGCGCGCATCTCCAGCACCGTGTTCCTAAATTTTACTTGGTGTGATACCATGGTGGAAGGGATGAGGTGCCTAGCAGGGTATCAGGGTGCCCTATTGAGGAAACGGTGGCTTAAGGAAAAAAAATGGTACGAGAACAGTTGGTTCCGTAAGGATAAGAGAGAGAAAAGAGAGAATAACGAGTGGCACCTGGAAATCTGGCATCACGTAAGAAAGACGGTGGTGTAACCAGCCAAGATTGCTTATTACGATGATAGCGTGACAGGACGATGTTGAGCGTCACCACCACTAATTAGCCTAGAGTGTCCGCTGTCATGAACAACCAAGCTTTGACCCCTAACAAATAGATCCAGCCACGGTGAGTCCACCAAGCGGATCTAGCCATCGAAAGGTAAATCGGTAATTTAAGATGGTTACATATCAAAGAGTTGCTAGGATGACGCTCAAGGGTAAGGAGATCCAACGCTAAAGGGGAAGGAAATCCAGATGTTGAGGAGATGGAGGGTCAGGTGGTACACCTTTGGGAAATAAGAGGGGATGCCAGAAGGGGAAAATAAGGAAAGTAAGCGAGAAGATTATAAAAGTAATCGGGTCATTAACAAGTGGGACAAAAGTCTTTAACCATAAATACATGATTCCAAATATTGTATTGTATGTCCATTTATTGATGATTCCTTATTTGCCCTTGTGTGATCCCTTATTTGCCTTTGATGAGTTATTGGCATGTTGGTCCTAGATGCACAGGCAATCTGTCATTGAGAGAGTAAAGTGCAAATAAGAGATTGGGTCAACTTTTAGGGGTAAATAAGGATTTTTTTTCCATTTATTTAATAAGGCATAGTTTGTTTGGGTGTATCTGCTTGGCTTATCAAACAAAGCACTCAATTAGCTCATGATTAGTTAAGTAAAAAATGGATTTATTTGATTTTTAAAGAAAATTCCGTATATGAAGTTTTTCAAAAATCAAACCGTTTAGTAGCCTAGAAAGTATGTCCGTGATAATCTAGTTACTAGTACCCTCCATTTTTAGTCTTCGGTTGACAAATTAGTAGTGAGAGTAAAATACCATCGTTAATGAGAAAGTACTATTGTGAAGCAGTAGATAAGGGATAGTTAAGGGGTATTAAAGGAATAAAATCTCTTAATTTATAGATCGAGAATAGATAAGAAGGTAAAAATAAACTTTTTTTAAACAAATTTTGAGCACTACAAATGAAGTGCCATCCACCCTTGCCAACCTTGATCATTAGTAATTGATTAGTGATAATTAATATATTTTATTGTTAATTAGTAATTAACTTGTTAAGATTAGTGTTGATTAGAAATAATTAGTTTATTTTATTGTTAATTAGTATAGATTACGATAACATTACTGATAATTAACATATTTTATTATTAATTAATAATTTACTGTTTTTATTCTATCCATCCTCATACATCTAATCAATCAAGAAACTGAATATCTCATTCACCCAACCAAACAAAAAATTAGACCACCATATTCCAAAAATATAGATGATCATATCCTAATCATAAACCAAACACACACTAAAAGAATAGGGCCCAAGTTTATTGGCTGAAATGCTCCTTTGGGGACCAGTCAAGCCACTCTGCCCGCTTTGCATTATGTAGGCATGACTCATCTGATATGGCACCTTCTCCCTACAACCACATCACAATGCCACTTTGCGTTTCAAATGATCAGTCGTACTACATTCGTGGTTTCTTTGGAACAAAATTTCAGGATGCATCTTTGTGTGGCCTTGTCAATAGAAGATTTAATAATGTAAATGAGAAAGCGACATGAAAATTTCTAACAAAAAACGAAAACGACCTGGAATATTACAGGTGACGCCTGCCATGTACGATGTATTTCAAGCACAAACCCACATATGACCTGAACTTCTGTCTGGTCAGGTGTCCACGCCTGTGTAAGCTCTTAACAATTGTATGCAACATGAGATTCTGAGTCTGGAAGAGGAGCAACTGCATGAGTAAAAAAGTACTGATTTAACCGTTGAACACTCTATAGGGGATGATTTAGTCCAGATTTTAACTACAGTGTACAATTCTTTCCTGCTGGGAACTCACCATCTGAAACATCTGTACAAAGATACAACCATGCAGCTATCCATCAGCTTTGCAATTACAAATTGAAGTATGGTGCAAAAAAGGGGGACTCATGTTCTCTACCACTCCAGTTGCAAGCCTCCCCGTTGTCCCGCCAAGAGGTCAGGCTCAAAAGCCACCTAAATATATTATCCTCGATCAATTTCTGTAAATAAGCAATACAACACCATGACATGCTTGCTCTGCACGTAAGGAAGATTTTGATTTTTTTTTTTCCCTCCTGTTACTCTGGCATTATAGCAATACTCATCATATAACTTTGAGAAGGCCGCATAACTAGAAGAGCTAATTCACAAGAATATACACTGGTTTTTCTATCTGTCCAATAACCAATTAAGCACGGTCTTTTTTGGGACGATTCCATCACTACCTTCTTTCTCTGTCTTCACAGCAGTATTTACAGCATTACGGATGAGAGAATTCAAGCGCAACCTCAGTTGTGCACTGTCAATAAGCAGATCAGATAACATTTTTGTTGTCTCTTCATCGGTAACATATGCATCTTCACTGCTCATGGTAACTGAGGATTTACCATCAGAATTATCACCATCATCAGAAGAGCCTTGTTCATCATCTCGTGCCAGAAGTTGAGCCTGAGAGATTGAAAGAGTGATCAATATAGAACATAGATTGTGAATGTAACTACCGATCCATGCTTTCATGGGCACAAGGGAAGCGGGCACCTCATGAAAACTGAAGCGTAACATTGAATAGTTAAAATCAATTTCTAAATGGACAGGTACATGGCACTGACAACAATGTCCTCTGTACCAAGATGGCCATTACATAATAGGTCATTGGCAAGACTTCTTTTTTAGGGGATAGTGGCACCAGTATGTAATCTAAAGTAAATGCAACTATGAACTTGTAAAAATGGCAAAAAAAGTTTGTGAAAAATATAGAACATTTTATTCATTTTGTTAATAGTTTAACTGATTCTGAAATGGCATCACTCTGCAGCTGGAAAGTTGAAATTGTTTCCCAGAGTTAAATCAAAAATTACTGCCTAACCTTGTTCCAAATAGAATCAAACGGGTGCAGCTATGAAAGTTAACACAGATCAAAGCTAGAAGGCCCAACTAGGTGGTTCAAAAAACTTCGAATCTTAGCAGAGCCTGAGGAAACTATAAATCAATTTAGGCCAGGAGTTAAACAGTCACCAATCTTTGACGCCAGCTTCTTTGAAGAAGCTAGTGTCAAGTAGTGTCTGATGTTTCCATCAGAGTTTCTGCTTCACTTTCTTAGTATGCTTCCCTGTGAGAAGCTAGAAGAGCAGTTTAAATGACAATAACCAATCAAAAGATACTTAAAATGTTACCTCAGCAACAAGCAGGCGTATTCTATTGTCTGATGTTGTCACAAGATCTAACGCATCAGGCAAAGATGATGGATCAATAGTCATATGGTCTTGCTCATCTGCAAGAAACTTGGCAGTACATTCTTGTAGACGCTCACGAAGCAGTCTGCATTCGTGAAGAATTTTTTCACGGGACAACCTTGCACGTGTTGACCTCTGCTTCTCTCTATTGACAATCCTCTGGAATATATAATTAATACAATTAGTAGCTAGAGAGAATGCTGATTGCAAGAAATGACAGGTACCATTGGCTACCAGAAGCTTCAATTTAAGAAAACATAAAATGGTAATAAGGGATAAATTGGATCAAAGTTAATTTAGCTGTTATGCGCATTGGTGCTTGTAGCATGTTTGCATACCTTTCAAGAATATCTATTGCCTAAAGAATTAATTAGTTACAAAGCAAAGGGATTGGTTCTTTTGTATCCTATTTATCAGTTAGGAAGGATCTGACTTAGTCAGGAAACTGAAGATGTGGCTTTTTAAAGGATCGGATCTTATTGAGGGTGAAGTTACTATTTACGTGAAAAGTACCCATTGGTACAGTAGCAGTCTGAGTCATCCCTATAAAAGGGACCCATGTACCTCAATTTTGATTAAGCATGAATAACAAAGAAAGGTTTTGCCCGAACCCTAGCCAATCAGAGACTCTAGCCGTGCCAGGAGATGGCCACACAACCTGAGAGCAAGTTTAACAATAGAGGTGGCTACAACCTCTAATTTCATCCATGTCATCTCCTCATCAATTACGAGGTAACATGTACAATATATCACCTCTAATACACAAATTCCAAAACTATTTAATTTATTTACTCACACTAATAATGTTTGCACTTTTCTTGGAGTTTGTGTAGAGGTTGCCTCTTGCACGAGAGGTGACTCATCTCTCTCTCCTCACTTCTCTCCACCTCATCACCCAATCCTATATGGCACTCTTAGGGGCAGCACCTTTAGTCTTATTGTACTTGCTCTGAGATCGCACTATCCCTAGTCTTGTAGTGGTATACAAACAAGCAGCATTAACTTCAATTTTCCAAGAGCGATCATATATAGATAATAAAGAAATCGCTGTTCACTCTAGCTTGTGTAGATAGAAATCTTTATTCAGTGCAGCTTGACAAAAGGAATCACATCAAGAATAGGTGGCTGTGCTGGTTTATAATAAAAAATTCCATATGTTTGTTGATCAAAAGAAGTCTGTTAAGCTCATCTTGTCAGATACCAAGTACAATAATTCATGATAATATTCCGAAAATAGACAACATGTTGCATGGGTGGTAGATGCAGAAATCAGGATAAGTTAGAAGTGGAAAAGCAAACGATAAAGATGGCGTCATGCTTCCAAGGGCTTCTCTGTCTACGGACTTTGACAAGCCACTTTCTCTTAGCTACAACCAAAATCTAGTTTGCAACTTGTAAAGGATTATGCTCCTGTCTTAAGCAACGAGAAACTAGCCATAGCAACAATTTCATATAATTTTCAGTTAAGTTTGTTGGCTGATGACTTGGAAGATACGGTAGCAAGTTCGCTAGCAAGAGAAACAGAAGTTATTTAATCTGGTAGTTGAAAGCTTCTAATGATGTTGGACATGCTATCTAAAGAGCTAAGAAGCACTTGTTGAAGATCACCTGTATAGATATTGTCACAGTTATGCAAGAAAGAAAGGGTTATACATTTACATTTATACCTCTAATTCAGTCTTCTCCTCATGATACTGATTCAGCACTTTCTTCATCTCTTTTTGGGAGTTCCGAAGAGATTTCACCTCTTTAACAAGAACCTTTATATCTGCTTTAGACTTTGCCTCAACTTCTCCAAGTTGTTGTTGCAAACTCTCAACTTCCTTTCGTTTAAGTTCTAGTTCTTCCAGTAACATTTCATTCTCACCGCTAGCAGTTGTTTTCTCTGACTGCACACGATTTTTTTCATTCTGCAAACAAGTAGAAAGAGATGTAAGAAACTCCTTATAAGATGTATAGTAAGAAACTAAGCCATGATGACAAAGAGGAAAAAACAACTTGTTCAATCTTCAGGCTTGACTCCATTTCAGAGTTCTTCCTGCGGAGCTCATCCATATCCCATTGCATCTGGGTAATTTTCTCTCTTTCAGCCAAGATAGCCTGCTGTAGAATCTCTCTGCCTTTCTGCTTTGTAGCTTCCAACTCAACCTCCAAATCTTTGACCTACACAAAATAGCAGAGGAGAAGCACAAAATCAATGTATGTCAAGAAAGTATGAACAAAAAATTAACAAAGACACAAATCAATTTATGTTATACTCACGACATGTAAAACAAAGCATATAGTGTGTTTAAACACAATCCATAAGCATCAGAAATGATTGTCGGATAGAAACCGATACCTTTGTTGTAAGATATTCTTTGACAGCCACTTCCTGATTTACTCGTGCTATGAGATCCTCCATATCAGTTTTTGCTGTCGCTGATCTTCTTCCCATGGTGATCAAAAGTCTATTCAACTTCTGCCTTTGATCAGCAGGAAGGATGACTTGTGCAGCCACATCATATAAAAGCTGCATATCTAAACCTGAAAATTGTTCTGTTTGACTATGTCCATCAATTCCACTTGGAAGATCCACAGGACCATCCCAAAGGGAATTACTAACCCCAGGAACCGATAACTCACTGCCCCTTAAAGAACTCAAATCACTTCCTATACTTTCAGCAGAGTCCTTCCGAGCATGGCCAGGGTTAGAATCGTGATCCTCTTCAGGAACAACTCCCTTATAAGTCTCTATGGAGCCATTCCTAACACCATGTTCCAAAAAGACATGGTTCTCTTTCCTGTGATTTAACATGCTACTAACACGCTCATTGGACTGATCTAAGATAGAATCTCCCAGCACACCATTACCAGTTGCTCCTGTCAGAACGGTACCACGAGCATGGGCTGAATTCATTTGACTGGACTCAGCAAGAACACCTGAACCATGTTCATCAGGACACAGAGAAGAATTTGTACTGCTTTTTGCTGAAGTACCCGCTTCAGAAGGACGTTGATTCCAATCTTGGAAATCTGGATTCAGAAAAATAGCATAATTGAATATTTGCTAAAAATCTTAAGATTATTTGGCAAATAAATGGATCAATGCACAATCACGAAAAGGTATGCCTTCAGTAGAATATGCCAAGCAGAACATACATGAGCGCGCAGCAGCTTCCAACTCAAGAAAAGCAGCAACAGGTGCACTTCTTGACAACTCAATGTCAGAGAGTAACTTTTGCATCCACTCCTCCAAAGCATTCCTTCTCTGCAAACAGAACATTTTAAGAACCACTAGTCAAAAAGGCAAAGCACAACTGAACATAGCATTTGGCATTGAACAAAGCAATAATTAATCAATATCTGTAACAGCTAACCTCTTCTAGAAGCACCCTGCTTGAATTTATTCTTGAAAAGGCATGCTTCGGTGGAGCAGCGGGGATTCCTTTTTTGGGATATGCCTGCTTAAGCTGCAGTAAAGGAGAATCTTAGAATGAAGAAACAAATGCAGTATTGGAGTGAGATGGAAAATGTGAATTAACAATTTTTTTGTCAGAAACATATCCAAGATGAGATTTGCAAAATGCTTACATTTATTATAATAATATACTCAAAAAACCATCAAATTGCAAAAGGTGACGTCATCATTATGAAGTCAGCAGTGCATGGTGCAAACATCTGTACAAACTACTTTGGCCAGGCAAGAATACCGTAAACACTACACACTAAGTCAAGACTTCTAATAACATTATGTTGTAAAGTATCTGAATTTTATCTCAGACTATCTCCTAAATTGCAGTGGAAGTTACTGGAGAAGCAGGCAACTGTGCATTGAAAGGTTTGATTATATTTTCAAATGTTAATGCCAAACAGAGTAATTTGGCAGACCACTCAGGATATGATAAGGGATTATTCTTATTTCTTAAATCACTGAAGGTTGTTCTTGAAAAGTAATGTTTCAATTGAAAACACTAGTGGGCTTATTTAAAGAAAGAAGGTTGGTACAGTTTAAAGATGCTTGGCATGTGAAAGAACAGAATAGCAAGAGGTGTCTCAACTTACATCAGAATACAACTTTAGAAAGTCACTAAACCTTCGAAGAACTCCATGGCTAGAGCTGATGCCTTCTGGAGATTGTATACCAACATGTATCCTGTAAAACTGTCCTTTATGGGCATTAAAATGAGATCATAAACAAAACAGTAGCAAAGTTCACATCAATCAGGACTTGCATAATATATGTAACAGAATTACAGAAGTGTCTCTTGCCTCGATCACGAGTGAACCAGAAAGGGGGTAAGATACACCATGGTTACCAAACCACCAAAAAGGATACTTCTGCCAGTGGGTCACCCTGAGTTATTAGTACACTACCAGGGTACATCCGATGACATGCCATGCTGACATATGCTATCGTGGCATTGGGTGTACGTGAGTAGCACATGACTTCAACCATGGCTATTGCAACTTGCACTCTACCCCATGAGTTTTGGCCTTACATAGTTCTCTCTCACCCCAATTCAAAACCCCTGTGAGCTGCAACAAGTGAGGCGGTTGTGCAGAGAGGGAGAGCCACCTCTAGTCTATGTGATTGGTCATCACAACTAAATTTGCACCCCATACAGGGGTATGACTCAACATACCATGTTGTCATTAAGAGTCCGGCCAGTGTGCACCAAAAGTGACCCCTTAGTGATCTAAAGAGAAGTACAGTTTTATGAGTCCAGTGGCCTAATAAACTAGTTAGACAAGTATGGTGGAATATTGGAATGTGATACAATTTACTCAAAGTGAAAGAACAATAAAAAAGGTAATACATTACAAAGTTGGATCTACCCAATATGAGATAGTTTTCAAAGAAACTCAGTTCTTGGATTGATAAGTGATGAACTTCTTTTTGTTCTTTTTATTGATCTAACAAGGTTTTCTCACTTATATCCACTCCAAGCTCACTTCTGTTGTAGCATAGTGTTAATACCAGAGAGGCAAAACATTTCCAATCTGTACATCAATCTAAATTGGCTGACTAAAATGAAATAACATGATGATACAGTATAAACAGTACTCACAACTACGGATTTCAAGAAGTTGTCAGGGGTCACACTAGCTTCAGGTGTCTGAGCAATCCAAGAAGGTATCATCACACAGTAACTCCATCCGGTTTGAGGGTTATGTGGCCATATAGTATTCCTTCCCTCCTGCATGATCAATAAGTATAAGCCATAATAAGCATCAAACAATGAAAATTATCATGGCATCCAATTGACATGGCGTCATCTTTGGAGAGAAACCTAGACTGAAAAAATTATGTAGTCCTCATGGAACTTCAATTTTTTTTTAATACAAGTAAATATCTTCAAGGAGCTTTCTCAGCTATTTGCAAATTACTGAATTTTGTTAATGAGGCATGTGATTTACTTGATGGTGCAAAAGAATTGACTAACGTAGGAGTAGTAGGTTAATCTTCATTTGTGTTCTAGGATCATTTCATGTTAAATGTGGTAAAGATGTTGGCAAACACACCGAGTGCAAAGAATGATGCTAGCAAACACAGGCAGGTCTAACAAAGGGCTAATCTTCACATTCGGAACAATGACGAATAATAAAATCTCCTCCAGCCAGCTCAAATATGTATATGAAATCAATTATTGCACTTATGCATAACAGTATGAACATGCCTAATTGCCTGACACAGAAATCCAAAGCCCTTTCGGTCATATAGACTCAGACAAAACCAGGACCTTAGAAATAAGCATAACAAGAATTCAATCAACCTATCATGAAGCTGAACTGCACTCGGTTTGTCAAAACCCATCGCCAAAAGTACTACTACCTGAAAACATGCTCGACTCCTTGCAAAAACAGGAATTCAAAACCCTATCCAGGGTAAGCTCTAAACCATTCTGAATCAGTAGCAACGCACACTTCACTGGCACTCCAATCCACAAATCCCAATGCAGATCCCAACCCACCCACACGCTAATACCTAGCCTTACATGTCACTACTGTTACGCGCTACATGGCTGCAGGCAAAATCCAGCTCGCGATAGCGTGTCCCCTCGTTGCCATCGAGAGGACGAGCATCCAAAAAAATCCCCGAAACCTCACGAACTCCCGAACTAACGCCGAATCTGACGCCCGCAGCAGCAACGCCACAGGATCGCGAGCTCCTAGCTCCAACCAGCCGGAGCAGCATCTCCCTCCAGATCAAAGCGGGGGGCACCCAACCAAACCCGATCGAGCCGGATCGAAACTAGCTAGACGTCAGGAGCGGAGGGGATCGCGTCGCGCTTACCCATCTCTTCGGGGGCGGGCTCCAGTCCATGCCGAGCGGCAGCCCCGATGTGCCGTCGTGGCGGTGCTTCGGCGGGCTGAGCGCCTTCTTCCTCCCCGCCGACAACGACGTCGCCATCGCCGCCGCTGCGGGGGAAGGCTTCGCGGTGGATCGAGTGGGCAGAAGGTGGGGTGAGGTGGGAGGGAGGAATCGATGCGGGGTGTGGAGTCCCCCGAGGCGTGGCGCCGACGATTCCTAGGTGGAGAGATTGCTGCAGTGGACTAGCTAGGGGAGGGAGAGGGGACGGCGAGGTGAGGCGGACGCGGACGAGGAGGCTCCCGCGGTGGCATCTAACCGTCAACGCGACGCAGCAGCGTCGGTCCGGCTTTTGGCTTCCACCGCTGTGGCGCCGTGTGGTGGTGGAGTTGGTGGTGGGCCGGCGGGGGTGGGTTTTCTCAGCCCACACGAGTGGATTTGTAGTTGGATACAATGGTTGCCGACATATGTTCCGAGCTCTAGAGCAGGGGGGTGAAAACAGGGCCGATACAGATATAACATAATGCTCCTGCTGTATTCGTATTTTATGCTTTTAGTCGGATGCCAAAATAAATATGAATAACTCGAATATAAAAATAAATGTGAACTGTTTTGATACAAATAAGTATCAAATACGATTGGATACGAATACGAAAATAAATATCTCTCGGAATATAAACCTCAAACTGTACATAGAGACAAGTACCACCACATATGATTAACTAATTTATTCTAAATATTCATATCTCTCGGAATATAAACCTCAAACTATATGTAGAGACAAGTACCACCACATATGATTAACTAATTGTTTCTAAATATTCATATCTCTCGGAATATAAACCTTAAACTGTATATAGAGACAAGTACCACCACATATGATTAACTAATTTATTCTAAATATTCATCGTGGTAGGATACATCAAATATTAGTTAGTATGCATTGAGCTCAACATGTAACGGGTAGATAAGTTCAACATACATCGAGGGTCATGTTGTTATATACATAGACTATTGCTGATGGCCTGGAATTGAAGATGTGGGCTGAAACCTTTTTATGCCATGTATTCTGCAGATATCCGGGTAGCATAATCTCCGGATATCCGTATTATTATCTGTATCCATTAGAAACTACGATACCACATTCATATTCATATGCAGAAAAAATATCTATATCTGTATCCGTATTCCTTTTTTAATGAAGCGAATGAAAACTATACACTCCATTTTCACCCCTACTCTAAAGTCTAGACTCTAGAGAATGGCAGCATGCGACATACACTTTTGGTACAGTCGGCATGATTTCTTTTGGGATATATATATATATATGGAATAAACGAATTTAACTGACAGATGTAGAGTGGCGGACGTAGCACTAAAATAAAGACAGGACAGAGATACTCCATAAAGATAATAGTACACAACACACACCATACCATATTTATATTGTAATCACATAAAAAATAGAATGCAATCAATAAATGAAGGCACAAAAGAACATCAAAGATGATACCTCTCATTTGAAAAGGAAGCAATAATATTTGCACCACATACAATTCATCATACATCAAAAGATAATTATAAATCTGCCAATTTATAAAAATAAATCAATTTATGAAACATGAGTAATAGTATAAATAATCAACTGTCTTTAAAAATTAGTTAGTATATGAGAAGACGCACCACTAATAAATCACTAAGCATGCCTAACTCTTCTGGGAGTCTTAGGAAAATCTATTTTCCGATCACCTATGGTTTCAAACCTCTTCTTATCTTTATAAAAATTAGGTCCTCTGAAACCTCCTTCTCAATATAGCAAATATCAAATCTTTATTTTATCGCATATGTTAATAGGCTGCTTATGGACTGGTAGGTAGTGCCTAGTGTGGACGGTCCAATACTAGAATAGGGTTTTGGGTGTGGGACGACATGGGCCGTAGCTAGGCTGGCCGACCCATCCTGCCCAGTAGGTAGGTCCACCCCTGGTTCTAGTAATACAAAACCTCAAGTGCACTTATAGTAGCGATAATAGTTTTTAAGCCAACCATTGATCATAGCTGAACTGTCACCGCTAGATCATAAGGAATACTGCCGGTCGACACTAATCCTATGTAGTAATACAAAAACTCAAGTGTACCTATTGTAGTGACAATAGTTTTAAGCCAACCAAATTTGATATACCATCCTCACTAGATTTAATCGACGTTTTTTGTGCATGAAGGGTGAGGGACAAGGTAAAGCCTGGTTTTGTAAGCTGGCCAAGCTTCGGATAGAAGCCTCGGCCCTAGAAACATGGATAGATAGTCTTGTCATTCACACCCTGTTTACAACTATCATGTATATTGGTACGTCTCACTATCTAATTGTTGCAAACTTCGCCATTTATAACTCAGCTTTCAATTGATTTTAGGGGACGTGTGTGATCAAGTGGCTAGGAAGACTAGTGAAGGGATGGAGATACGGAGAAAATGTAGTGCACAGGTTAAAAAGGTTACAAGAGAAACAAATAGGATTAGAGCCTAAAGGTAAGGCCTACAACATTTCATTTCATTAGTCATCTTAGATAATCGTTGAGGTATTAAAAGGTGATGGTATCGACCCCTGTTGTACCCACAATAGCGATGTTAGGGTATTGCCGCTATCGGGACAACATTTCATTTCACTAGTCATCTTAGATAATTATCGAAGTACTAAAAGGTGATGATATCGAACCTGTTGTACCCACAATAGTGATGTTCGCTATCGGCACAACACGGCATTGCCGCTATCGGCACAACGCAGCTGCTAACATAGCATTGCTAAAATGGCAGTGGAAACACTGCCTACAGCATTTCATTTATTTGTCGAGGTACTAAAGAGTGGGGTATCGACCCTGTTGTATCCACAATAGTGATATTAGGATATTGCCGATACTGACACAAGGTAGCATTGCTACAATGGCAGTAGAACATATTAGACACTACTTTTACTAGTAATTGTGCATGTGCAACGCACATTGCAATCTTCATTTAAAAAAATCATTTTTAAAACTAACAAAGAGTTCTGACATTTTAAAACAGTTAAACAGGAGATGGAAAACCGTATAAATCAACATGGTGAATACCAAGGCTTATTCCCGTTTAAACTGCAACCGCAAGCGCAAAATCTGTCATCCTTCATAGGCATATTTGAATAATTACAATTTACTATCCTTTCCCAAAAAATATAATTATTGTTAATTATTATATTTAAGGGTAAACAGTGCCAAATAGTTACAAAACAAGCTAATGTACATTCAAGATTCTTCAGAAAAAAGTGAACACTGGTTAAAAGAAAACAAAGATAACCTAGAATCCAATACCACAGAAGTGCAGAAATGTGAAAATGTTTTAGGATGGCTGCAGCATGCAAAGGTGGTATCAAGCACATGAATGAGTTGAGCAAACATTCAAACTTGAAAATAACCGGAAGAATCCAAATATCAAGCACATTAAAAAATTTTATATACCTAAGACGATATATATTATTGTACACTATATTGGCAATACATGAGGCATATCTGAATCCACATAAATCTTTTCGAAGTAGATCAAATTACAGTCTTCAACCAAGAGATCCCCCTAGTGCGCCCTAATATGCAGTAGATTCAGTAATGCGCCATATGCAAGAGAAGCAGTGGTATCCTCAGGAAAGAACTGCTCCTAGTTGGAGGACATGCGTTTTTTCTTCAATCTGAGGAGAAAGTACAGGTCGAGCACATGAGGCTAAGCAAAAGGTCATGACAGATTTCGTAAACTAAGTTAGCAAAAAGAGATTAGATAGGAGGATGCTAGAAGTTCATAATGCAATCAAATTAGAATTGATCCAAGACTGAGTTGATTCAGTAGAGATCCAAGACATAGAAATTCATCTCTAAATTAATCATCCAAAACAAATTCCTAATGACTAAATAAAGCAAATCCATAAGATTTAGCTGAGCATGTAGTGGCATAAAATATAAATTGCAACTCATATCTTCAATCCAATCATCAAATCTGCAAGGGTACCCCAACTCTCACTGGAGAACGTATTTGCTAATATTTGGCAATGGACCAACCAATTTTAGAAAACTACAATATCATCTAACAACAACATTCTAACTTACCGATGTTCTTACATATAACGTGACACTTAATGTATCTACTGCTACGCTACTTTATATCAGTAAGTAATCCACACTCCTACGCAGTAAATGAGTACTAAAATATGTGACATATGAAAGCTCAAATATAAAGCCTTCTGGACTATTCTGAAGATGTAAAGCCAAATATAAATTAAGAGGGAACCAGTATATATAAAGATCATACCAAAATAGCACGGCAGTAATCATCTCATAGATATCCCTCAATAAGAACAAAATTAGATGTATATTGTTTTACATTTGGATGTATACAGATAAAACTCATCATATAGTGCAACTAAGGTGAATCGGATTTCAGTTTGGATCATATTGTTTCAAAGGCGTACATGATGCTGCTGTCCCCTGCCATAGAGCATCTATACTAAAAACCAAATCAGCCTAGTCAGTACTGAGACAGTTAGATGGGAAGCACGACAAAGGCTCTCTAAGTCTTGAATGAGAGTGCCAAGATCATAATTCTCATTCTACATCAGCAAAGTAATGTTCAACCTGTATCATCACAGCAAGACTGGTTTTGTTTGCTGATACTCCTTGCTAGCACCATCTAAATTTTAAGAAAAAAGTTTTGGCAAATACATTTTGCGCATAAAAATTTAGGTCATGTGTTCGACATCCAATAAATTCATAATTTCAATTGTCCTTCAATAAAACATACAATATACATGATAACCTATGGACCAAGAAATTGCTTGCACTATAGAGATCTGATGGCAAACAAAACCGGCACATTCACAACTGAGCTGTGGAGCTCCATTGATAATGGTGCCTCATTTCAGACAGGCAAAGCAACAGCAAGGAGCCAACCACATAAAGGAATGTAAGAAACAAATTTACGAATCTAGATAACTGAAGATGCATCAACAACGAAATCTTAAGAATGCAGCAAAACCAGTAAAAGGGAGATTGAAAAAAAAACCTCTTATGCTGTTCACCTTGAACCAATGTGTCCAACAAAACTGATCAGTTAGCTTCCAAGATCCTGCATAAATTTAGAAGCACATAAACATGATGAATCCGCAACGAATGGAACAAACTTTCCTTATCTTCTTTTTATAAATAATCCAACTTTCTTTCTCTTTTTCTTCCTAAAGTAATTATTTAGTAAAAGTTCGTAATGCTTCTTCTTTATACAGTACAAAATCACTGGACTGTCACATGCTACAGCATCCAGTAGACAAAATCAAAGTGCATAACAATCAGAAAGAGTAAACATGGTAAGCAACCGCTCAGGAGCACGCAAAGTGGACTCTAAGATCAGAGCTTACTGGGTCTATGTGAAATTTGCCTTCTAGCAAGAGAGAGATAGGGAACACAGCTAACAAGCTTGGCACGCCTTAATTTTATATAATTAAATTTTGATAAATATTTTGACCCACTCTATTAGAAGTACGCCAAGGCGGCGCTTGTCGCTCACCTTGCGTCGCCGGCACTGCTTCTCTCCACCAGGTACGGTGCTCCATCCATCATTCGCATGGACTAGTAGTTAGTGTTTGTGTGCTGGGCCGGGTGGCAGGAGATGAGGATGCGTGGTGTACTCTAACGAAATCCAGCAAGATGGCAAATACCAAAACCAACTTATTTTATTTCATAGCATAGCAGCAATACCAAGCATGCTTACATGAGATATTTTTGTTTTTCTATAATTGACAAATGATACTAAATGGCCAACTTCATATAGGATTTTATTCAAAGGCCAAAAACAACAGCGAGATGCAAAAATATCATGGCATAGCCTTAATTTCATTGTACATGCTATCCTTGTAGGTTTTTAGTACTCTCTCAATGGGAGAGGACCAGCGAGGATCATATTCATCATGTGTTTTCACTACTCTCTCAAAGGGAGAGGACCAGCGAGGATCATTTCCATCGCGTATGAACTCAAAGAGAACTCTAACAGCACTCTCATGGATGATCGGCTGATGGAGCTCCATCGTTTGCTGTGGCTGGGGATCCTCATCATCGATTGATTCGTAGGACGCCATGATTGCTGCAGCACTGGGAATAGCAGTCTTGTGGATATGCATGGGGAGAGAGGACTGTATGATGAGTAATGTGATGATTTGAGGGTGTATTTATATACAGATGGGGAGGGAGGAGTGTTTAGGAATGATTTGAATGATTTTCGTGCATGGAAGGATTTGATTGACTTGCATGCATGGAGGGATTCGGTTAACCTTCGTGCATGGAGGGATTTGATTCAAGTGCATGCATGGAGGGATTTGATTCACCTGCGTCTGTACCTAGTGCAGTTGGGCCTTTCCTTCCAATAGTTTGGGGCATTTACGAACAGTCCAGATTGATTATGCACTTCTACGAAAAGAATGGCCTTATACATTTGATTTTTCAGATTACCTGCACTTTGTTTGACTGCTGACCCTTGACATCTATAGAGGCCAAAAATAAGTTGTAATGCAGTTAGCAGAACAGAGACCTTCAGATTAACTCTATTAGGGTGATGTTACACTGATTTTCAGAAAATAAGATATTAGACAAAATGCAATTAGTATGATTCAGCAGAGGTAACAATAAGATATTACGCTCTGAAACCACAACGTTCAAGCAGACAATTTTTGTCTGTTGCAGTTTTGAATAGGCCATTAGTCATTATGCTCTTAATTTTGCCTAAATCTTAATATTGTCTTAATTTTAATGCCTCATGCAAATGGGTTACCAAGGCTCTAAAAGTACAGTGCGAATGTATCTTAGCTTACTTAATTTTCAGATAGTAGAGACAGAAGCATTTGTGTATGACGACCAAATTTGCACATGTTTACCACTGACCAAATTTGTGCATGTATTTTTCAGAGTGCATTTCTTAAGCGGTAGAAACTTGGAACTCTAATTTGTATTTGCATTTTGCTGATGAAACTTGCATGTTTATGCTACGGTTTTGATCACTTTCAGTTTGCAAACGATGAAAAAACCCATTGGATTTCAGTAGCAGAAACAACAAGATAATAAAGAAGAGGCCATCAATCGTAGCATACCTGATCGGAAGGATCCTGACGCCGGCACTGGCGGTGGAGGGCGAGGGTGCTGCCTTCCCTTGACGCGGTGGAGGTCAGGGGCGGGCAGGGCAAAGGGAGGGTGCGAGACCAGCGGCAACCAAATATGAGTATCTGTCACAAGGTAGAAGAATAAATGTCCATTCGAATCATGGCATCCTACAATGATAGAACGCAATGGCAACTTATCAAACCTGAGAACCTGACATTAGAGAGCAGAAACATAATATTCTTTTTACTGCATGTATACTTCACATAACATAAATTAATTAAATGTGGATCAAAATTTAATTATATAAAATTAAGTTAGCATGAGTTGTGACTCCATAAAACTGGTTGATGTGCGTGCAATAAGGGGAAATTCAAGGCTAGAAAAACTTATGGATATGAACATACAACAGAAATATATAAAAGCATTTCTACACAATTTAGATCCGTCAGATTTTGGCTTACTAATATATCAAGTCCTGGTTTTATACACAATCAGAGAACATATCAATTTGGTATAACTTGTTTCAGATATCTCCATAGTCCATACACAAGCAGCCCACAAAAAAATCTGATAATGAACTGTTATTGTTCTTAGCTGAAAAAGCTTGTTGATATACTGACATAGTATTACCCAAATAAACAAGATGAACATAACCAAGAAAATAATAATTAAATCCTAATTCAATCATAATTATTTTGAGAAATTAATTCAATCACATTGATGACACCCTTACCAACACTGCGATATGGTGGCAAATCTAAAGGTATTTCGTAGTGCCTTGAGGTATTTTTTTCCTTGCACTAAAAAGATGATAACAACTAAAGCAAACCATTACATGTGTCTCCTTGGAGTAGGTCTTCTAATTCTCCTTGGAGTAGCCGCTCGTAGGATACTGCCTGATCTCCATGGCTCCCCCCCCTATCCCTCTCCCTGCCAGGCAGCAAGGGAGTGGCATGGCTGTAGATCGGAACATATTGACCGTGAGTTAGGGAGATGGAGGCGTCGACAACAGGGGAATGACATGGCTGTGACATTACCTGTGTCCCCCATGCACAATTGCTCCGCTCTTGGAGGACAACTAGAGGGGGCGGCAGTAGGAGGAGGATGCAGACCTCTCTGGTCGCAGGGCCGAGCGCTGGCGGTGCCCTCTTCTCCCCTATCTCCGGCCGCCGCCACCGTCTCCCTCTCCTTTTCATCCCTAGGCACGCTGCCATCTCCCCCTTCCCCAATCCCATTTCGGCGCTGGTTTGAATTCCGGCGGCGGGAGGGCAGAGACGGCGGCGCCAAGGACGCCCTCGGCGGAATAGGCGGCGGAGGATAGCGCGAGCAGGAGAGGGGGATCGGAGGTGTTACCGCTCGATGGCCGGGCCGGAGGGCACGATGGGCGCGGGAGGGGAAGGGATCAGGAAGAGGGGAGGCCGCGTCGATCGCGACAAGCGCGTGTGGATCGGCTGCGGCGTGAAAATGCAATGGTATTCAGGCGATGATGGAGCGGCGGAGGTGCTTGAGGCGGCAGAGGCGATTTAGGCAACTTTCGAGGTTGCAGGGCGGGGCTAAAAATGAGCACGTTTTCCAAACTATTTTTATAAAAAAAATTTATTTAAAAGTTATTTTAAAAATTAAATAAATTTATTTTTTAAGTTTATAATAATTAAAACTTAAATTAATCGTACGCTAATGGTTTGTCTCGTTCGTTGAAAATTTTACTTAAATCTGTCATGCTGAGTGCACCCTTAAGGTTTAAGGTGTGGGCGCGTCTTGCAGGGCGAGAGGGGAATGATCTCGGCCATTAGATTTTGATTAATGCAGATGATTTAGGTCGTTGGATGTATCACATGATGACAATAATGGTCATGCGTAAAATGTATTTGGTGTATTATAGAATAGATATTAAAGTTTGAACTTTGTGTTGTGCTTCTAGCTCTCTAATTACTTGCTTGAATAATCTTTTGACAACCAATGAGTATTATGTTTTATAGTGATACACCGTATGTCAACAGTTAAAAAAATAACAACAAAACATGCATATTTAAGACTATATCGATATTCAAAATTACTTCATATTTAAGACTATATCGATATTCAAAATTACTTCATCCGTTCTAAAAAAAATATAGTAACCTAAAACTGAATTTTTCTAAAATATAGTAACCTAAAACTGAATTTTAACTAGATTGTATCAAATTCGGTCATAGTCATAATTGCTATACTTTAAAACGGTGGGAGAGGTGGGAGAACTTGCACGCTATCCACTACTCCGTATTTAGTAAGAATAGTCGATGTGATACTCGACAGAGCACTAACCACTTCCAACTTAGAAGTGTTACCTAAGATATAGAAAGGACGAACGAACCAATGCCCGCACCAACAACATGCGTATTCTGAGTCAAGTAAGAAGTAGACCCAGTGCCCAATGGCTTGCAGCCCTAACAAGCATATGCCCAACGACAGCATACGTTTGCTCTTCCGTGCTCTTCGAAACAAAATATCGATATTGGTCAGTATAATCGTCATCATCAAGCCGGCCCAGAAGTGCACAACGCATGCAACAAACAGAAGTCATTTCATTCATAGAAAGTGTAGAAAAGTAAGAAAACAACTGTTTCTTCTACGGGTAGATGTAGCATCTTTGATAACACAAGGTTCCCCCGGAATCCACACACAACACGGATGTACTGCTGTGAGACCAGAAACAGCAGGCATCAGAAATGGTTCCAAGAACTCTTTGCAATGATTTAGTCCATCCTGCCCTTGATTACACGCTCTTGTACTTCGGTTGGTGTCCTGAAAACACAAAGAAGATTATGTAAAAGAAATGTATTGATAGTCAGCTGAAGTGCTGAAACAACTAAAATGCGGAATGCGATAGGACTTTGAGCTCCAATTATGCTTGATTGGGCAGAATGGCGTTATTGATGAATTATCTTTGCAGAACGGTGGATAAAATAAAAGTGCATAAAGTACTTTAACTCAAAAGCTGTTTTAACAGAAGAAAAATGAAGCAACTCATCCAATCTTGAATTAGTGTAGTGAACTTACACAAGCAGAACATAGCCTCCCCAACCACTGAGGCAATCACGATCAACTGATGACTGCAGAGCTTGTGAGATAGTCTCGAAGAGTTCTTCAGGTTCCTTTGTCATGAAAATAATATGTTGTCATGTAACTTCTATCATTCAAAATATTGGTAGAAATGCTACAGCCTACACAGTACAATGCAACAAAACTACAATACTAATATACAGATCCAAAACAGAAATGCAAATTTGCTATCACCCATGATTTCATCCCACGATCAAGTTGATAAAGAACGTTACACGGGCTAAATGTGATCACAAAAACAAACAAATGCATACCATGTTCGGTTTGTACATGGACTCACAAGCACCATATAAAGACTCCGATGCTGTCCCTGATACAACAAAATCCTTAGCTAGTTCCCTGCACATAAATAAACATCCTCAATCAGCTCAAAAGAATATGAGAAATAAGGGTTTAAACTTTAAAGGCCTAATGAGCCGTATCAGGCACATGGACATAGACAAAAGCTTAAACAAGTGGCATGCTATGGAATAATATAGTATCAAAGTTGTTTCAGTACATGATGAAACATAATAGAAAAAATAATATCAAATTCAGAAAGGAACAAAAAAGGAATCTAAGCAAATCTGAATCTCTGATGGAGCAAGTTAGCAATGTCAAGCATGCACATATTTGTCTGGGGCAGAGATTGCAAGCATCGTGTTTTGAGTGTCATGGAATTCAGGATCAAAGGAACAAGAATGGGAAACCCATAAATTATATTGTTCATTCACAGTGGCGGATCTAGAGAAACTTTAGAGCCTGGGCAAAATTTAACTATAGCTACTATTTGCTATAAAAATTATATTTCAATTTTTTCAAATTACATAGAATTTTAATAAATCACCCACCGACAAGCCTAGGCGGCCGCCTGGGGTGGCCGGGCGGTGGATCCGCCAGTGTTCATTCACATGGGCTCTTTTGTTAATGATGGTTTCAAATTTTGGATGTAACATTTGTTAAATATGACAAACATATATATAAATTAAAAAAAATAAATTCCACAAACCCTCTGAATGTGGAATCATACCCAGATTGAACAGCACGAACTAAGGCAGGCATATCAATTAGTGCAGTAAATTGCAGCAAATAAGCAGCAGACAACCATTCAGATGTGTATGAATATATCCAAAACAAATGCATTTGAGTAAAAACAAAAATACAATTGAACTGATACCTACTTTGCACCAAGGCAGTCCATGGTACAAATAAATGGCTCATTGTCCTCTCCAAGTCCAGCAATAACAGGCTGGCAGAAGTATGGTCCAAATCTGAATTTTCCATGTATCAAAAAGTTAGATAAACTTATCCCTAACCCAATAATACAAAATGAAGAAACGCTGTTTACCAATAGCACAGAGAAATTGTAAGTCAAAATTAGCATGCAAAGTTTACTTACTACTATGCCACCAATCATAAAAGGGCTATTGCATGGTTAAAATGTTGAGAGCCTAATGCTTATCATCAATCAGGAATTTTTGTTCATATCTAACCCAATTGCCCAGAAGTTATCTGTGAACCTGATATGATGTTGAACTAATTTCTAGCTTCTGTGTCATAAATAACAAATCAAGTATTTGCTTATAAATAGTTATTAGTGCAATCGCATAACCGACATAAATCTCAGTTGCAGTGTTGCCCTTGGTGCTAGGCTCTGCAACAGGCTGGCACTAAGTGCCTAACCACCACCAGGGGGGCTAGGCGGCAGCCTAGGTGCGCGGCTTACACAGAGCACCTAGGCAGGCTTGGTGGCTGTCAAGGGAACACTGCTCATATAAGTCTGTAACGTGCATATGAATTACTCCTTTTGTGCAAACAGAGGTAAATCTATAAGGTAGAGCATAGCATATCAAAATAGAGAAGTTTACTACTTCATCACCTAAATGATCATCACAGCATAAGATATCATAAACACTTGAGCAATCAGCAAGCTAGCAACCCTGCCTATCTACATAATGTGTGTTGTCTCTGGCTATAAGTGAATGAAATAATTATCATTATGTTTCTAGCTTCTTAGTATGCTGCTCTTTGTGCAATATGGTTATACATGTCAAACCATAACTTGGATGGTTGTAATATGTTTTCCATCTGTTACAGGTACTGCACCTATATACTCTTTGAATGATAAACCCGCTGCCTTAACAATTGTACCTTCACATAGTCAAGTTATTGTGGAACAAAGAAAAATCCTACTTGCTAGGCGCTTTATAACACTATAAACAGTCAACATATCTACTCAATTCTGCATCTTTCTGCAAAATTGAATATTCCGATTGGCATTTGAATTTAATTGTACTTCGCATACTACATGATTCAACTCATGCTGCGCTAGCGCTATCCTTACCTCTTCTCGTAGAGGAGGGCAGAGACGAGGCTGGCGAAGGTCTGGGGCTTCATATCCCTCTCCTCCCGCAGCTGATACAGCTTGTGCCTAAACACCAGGCGCTGGTACCTACACACGGACAGAAACCCTAAGCCTCCTAAACCAGATGTAACCAAGCCCAAAGGGACCAAATCTGACTGCGACTCACAGCGTCTGGGCGTCAGTGGCGAGGCCGGAGAGACCGATGTAGAGCTTGTCGTGGATCTTGAACACCCTCTGGAAGTCCGTCGCGACGGTCTGCAGCTGCACCCCGAGCCGCCGGTCGCTGGCGATCGCGAAGCAGTTCTTCCCCACCATCGCCACCACGGCGGAACCATTATACTCGAAGATCTGCGAAACATCGGAAAATTAAGATCCGTGGAGCGAGTGGCCTGGGGACTGGGGCGGCGGGGGACTCACCGACATGGCCGGCGCGGCGGCGAGTTCGCGGAGGAGGCGGAGATGGATGCAGGCGTCGAGGTCGAGGAGGAGAGGAGAACGGAAGAACGAATCGTCGGAGTAGTGGTGGCTCACGAGGTGGGCTTTTGAGGCCCAATTTGGGCTTCTTGCTTAGCAAGAAGGTCGTCCAGCACAGGGATGCCATTGGTAAACCGATCAAAACTCAAATAAAATTTGTTAAAATTTTGAATTTTAAATTTAATAAATTTTTAAAAGTTAACCACTTTGTCGGCGGTTTTGCAAATAAATACACTAAATATATTATTACCATGATAATAACTTAATAAATGACACTGTTGATTTTTTACACGACGTTTGATCATTTATCTTATTTAAAAAATTAAAGTAAGTATAATTTATTTTAATGTAATCTGGTTTGTCACTAAAGAAATTTTAAGTATGATTCATATTTTTTATATTTACACTAATTTTTTTAATAAAACGTATATTGAGAATAAGCGAGTAGTTTGATTTCTTACCTCGCTACTATTTTAAGTGCTTTTTGCTAAACGTAACGATAAATTTTAACGGCGTCATTTAGTAAAAATTAAAGGGAGTATAAATAAATCAACCATGATAATCTTACTATCGTCGTATCTTGAAACAATGAAACTTGTTCCAGTAAGGTATAACCTTTTTTTGGAAAAATAATTTTATACTAGAATGTGAAACTAGAAATACAATAAATTGCTTTATCCAAACGGCATCGGTGACGGCGATGACACGGGTTCCACACGCCGACCCCACACTCAGCGACCCACAAACGGCAGGATTACTTGGTCGTTAAGGCGTAAACCGCGTGGTCGTCTCCTCGAATCAAACCGAACTGAATTCCCCATCTCCCCATAAAAATCCCCAATTCGCCCGTCTCGTCTCCTCGCAATACGCGTTCTCAAATTCCCCAATCCGATCTGCCTTTCCTCCGGTCTCCTCCACAAACCCTAGCTAGTTTTCCGATCGGGGGCGAGGTCACCGGCGGCGATGGGGAACCCGGAGAAGCTTATGAACCAGATCTTCGACCTCAAGTTCACCTCCAAGTCGCTGCAGCGGCAGGCGCGCAAGTGCGAGAAGGAGGAGAAGGAGCAGAAGCTCAAGGTGAAGAAGGCGATCGAGAAGGGGAACATGGACGGCGCGCGCATCTATGCCGAGAACGCCATCCGCAAGCGCACTGAGCACATGAACTACCTCCGCCTCGCCTCCCGCCTCGACGCCGTCGTCGCGCGCCTCGACACCCAGGCGAAGATGCAGGTCATCGGCAAGTCGATGCAGTCCATCGTCAAGTCGCTCGACTCCGCGCTCGCCACGGGGAACCTGCAGAAGATGTCTGAGACCATGGACAACTTCGAGCGCCAGTTCGTCAACATGGAGGTCCAGGCCGAGTTCATGGAGGGCGCCATGGCCGGATCCACCTCGCTCTCCACGCCCGAGACCGAGGTCAACAGCCTCATGCAGCAAGTCGCCGACGACTACGGCCTTGAGGTCTCCGTTGGGCTGCCGCAGGCCGCGGGTCACGCCATACCCGCTGCCAAGGAGAAGGAAAATGTTGACGAAGACGACCTCTCCCGTCGCCTGGCTGAGCTCAAGGCCCGCGGCTGAGGGATTTCAGTTCAGGTGATATAGATAGCTAGCCCTAGCATCATACATGAATATACTTACCTGCTGTTGCACTGTGAAATATTATTGATTTTTTAGTCTATCAATTTGGTGGAGAATTTGATGGTTGTTAGGGTGTGTATCTAGTACCTACAAGACCAAACATCCTTGAATTATCTCCTACTTTGGCCTTTCTGAATGCAGCTGCGTACCTAAAATAATGGCTATGCCGCTATGGTTTAACATATGTAGAAAATAGGATTTCTCATACCTCACATATCTTACCCATCAAATGGCTAGGCCATCGTCGTTGCATAACATGGATGTCAATAAAACAATGACTCATGCTGTTTTCACTGATCTAACAATGTCACAATGGAAATTTCTGTATATTCCAATATGGAATAGTGTCATACATGTGGCAAATCGGCTCATTTCATTACTTGGAGGTATGTAGTTTAGGTTGTGAAGTGTGATAGGCTTGGTTGTGAAGTGTGATAGCCATATAGTGACTTTCAGGATTCTTAACAGCTAACATGCTTTAGTTATGGTGTATGTTCCTAAATTATGGAATAAATCATGTTAGCTGTGTAAAATTAGGAACTAGTTGTATGAGTTACTAGTTCACTACAGATTTGATAATTTGATGATGACTGCTACTTTTCTTGTGCTACCTAAAAGTGGGGAGGATAACAAATAACAGGGATAATATTATTCTGCTTTAACTTAGCAGCACCCTTGACACGGCATGTATGTATGAATTAAAACCAATGATCATTGGTGTGCTCAGATGATATCATGATAATATCTATGCATTTGTGTAAACTCTACTGTTTTGCCTGCTGAAACATAAAACTTCCCTTTTTACTGTGAATAATCAGCATGTTTTCTGAGACAATGTTCAGTAGGTTTGAATGTACAAATTTGGTTAAACTCGAATATATGTCTAGGTACAGAGCTAAAGGTAGTATATCAAAAGATTTTTGGTGTTTTTGTGTTGCCTTTTCAATTGGATATTTGACAGTCAAATCAGTACGAATGCAGTTTTCTGCACCCTACATGCCAGGAACCTACTCACAGATATTGATAGTAAGAAATGTTTAATTTAATCCTATGTCAGTTTGATTCTATCATTATATTCCTTAACTTGTTAATGTAAGTAGTGCACCCTCTTT
This sequence comes from Oryza meyeriana var. granulata, assembly GCA_003991445.1. Taxonomy (NCBI): domain Eukaryota; kingdom Viridiplantae; phylum Streptophyta; class Magnoliopsida; order Poales; family Poaceae; genus Oryza; species Oryza meyeriana. The sequence continues at coordinate 42,297 of RYFJ01000220.1, read as the reverse complement.
GCTGAATATATAAAGTAACATTTTTCATGATGTATTTGGTTATGTTGAGTTCCTCAGTGACGAAACCATGTCTCCATTTGTTTGTAAATACATCACTTTTGTTACCTTGTTTGGGTTGAAAGGATTGGCTTTTGTAACACACTGCTGTGGTGCCTTTGTAGTTGTGTCAACCTTCCCTTGCATGAGAAACACTGGCCCTTAGTCATCTTGGAGTGACTGCATTTTCTGATGATTTTACTTCACAAACACCTTATAACTGTATAAGGCCCAACCCAACCACACCAAAAAAATTGGTAATGGGAAAGCATTTATAGGCTCATTTTGTTTGTTGCAAAAATTTGTCAATGCCAATACTTTGGGAAGGCTAGACAAAAGGTTGAAGTATCTTTGCAAAAATTTTGGCATGAAACCAAATAAACCCACCTGATCTTACCAAAACGTTGGACACCAAAAATTGGGCTTGCCATTTTTTGGTAAGGTTAACAATGGCTACAATCCAAACAAGCCTAACAGTCCTACGCCTGAACAAATGTTAGTAAAACTTTGTTGCATTTATTGGGACCTAATGTGTACAGAGTTCCTCAAAGAAAGGGTATGAGACTTGCTGATGCTGCATCTTTTCTCTTCAGGATGCAGTCTTTCAAGGTCAATTTGTATTTTCATACAAAATCATAGAAGGGTATACAAATGTCTTCAAACTTTACTATACCGCATTTTCACATGCTTGCTAATTTAGAGCGTAAATGCATACAGCAAATTTGAGTTCATTAAATGAATTCTTTAATGCTTATCACATATTGGCTGCACTTTTCATAAATGAAAAATGGTTTATCCATGTGCATTGATTCATTAAGCCTTTTTTTCCCGGTGAACTAACGTCCAGTGTATCTCATTTTGCAGATATGATTAATGCAACCTTCTCTCAAGCGGCTATGAGCCATTGTCACGTGGAGGGCAACTCATATTTGTTAGATTCGTAAATACTGTTATGCTAAAATGTGTTTGTCGGGATCCCATATGGGATCCTTGGACTTCATTAAAACCTTGCTATGTAATATAAATCCATAATGTGTGGACTTGGGAACGTCCCTGTGTCGGTGTCTTCTAAGCCTGCTGTTCGTGTGAACAGAGACGCTGAAGTTGTCCATCTTTTCACCGGTTTGTCTTGTCACTCTCTTGCTTCCTTGCTTTCATCATGCCATGAACAAATTCACAGCGCGCCATATTTTTTGTGAGAAACATTGCCTTGCCTGCTGGTATCTACCAACCAGTGTCTAGTGCTGTTGGTTGCTGGTCACCCCGTTTCAAAGGTGGACTGCGTGTGGTTTTGATGATGCTTGCTAACCAGGCATCAGCCACACCGGAAAACATAACATGTTGGGATGAGAAAAACAAGGGCCTGTTTGGACGGTGGCTTGAGCACCGTGCCTGAAAAAATTGCGTGTCTGTCTGAGTTTGCATGAGATATGGATGATTGTCTAGATTGTTGCATGAGATGTGGATGATGTATACTTGAGAGGCATGGCTGAGAGAAACCTGAGTGCTGCATGAGATGTGGATGATTTAGGCATGGCTGAGAGAAGCCTGTTTGGTAGGTGATTTTGCTTGAGAACAATTGAAACTAAGGTAGCCTATATTATCTTCTTTTTAAATACTGAGTTCAATCGTAAATCAAGTAGACGTACTTGAATTATTGTAAGAATTTTTTTTTTTAGTCTTACATGGTGTTTGCTTCTGCTAGTAGCTTCTAACTCCTCTCTCGGTTTTCGTTAACACGTTTTTCAAAACATAAAACGGTGTGTTTTTTTAAAAACTTTCTATATGAAAATATCTTAAAAAATTAAATAGATTTATTTTTTAAGTTTTCAATAGTTAATACTTAATTAATTACGTGCTAATGATATTTTTGTTTTACGTGTGGCTTATAAGCCAGCACACTAAGGGAGAATTCGAATCTATTGGTTCAGGGAAAAAATTCCTTCCTTTTCCGTAAGCACACTTTCCTAACTATTAAACGGTATATTTTTTAAAAAAATTCTACGTAAAAGTTACTTTAAAAAATCAAATAAATTTATTTTCAAGTTTATAATAATTAAAACTTAAGTTTTAATTAATTATGTGTTAGTGGTTTATCTTATTTTGCGTGCGTTAAAACTTGTCCCGAATATTCACTTCGGAAAGCCTAACCTAAGTTCGAACAGAGCAAGTTTTCAATAGTCCGTCCTCTCTGCCCATTATTAGCCAGCAGTCCAGCATGCTTCGCAATCGAAAGCAACAAGCTGCAGCATGAGATGATTGATTATAAAGCAGTAATGGACGAAGCACTCCAGCTAATCAAGCGGGCTGCCACTGCACAGAGCTCGAGGCCACCAATTTTGGTCGCCTGACCCAGGCTGATTATGCTGCCGGAGAGGTGTTCTGAATCTCAGCACCCAGGCTGATTATGCTGCCGTACTGCCAGGTACGGAGAACTCAGCACCAACCAACACAAGGTGTTCTGAATCTTCTCTCCGATCAGACATGTATTTGTGCAAGGGTGGCAACCAAATAGCATCTTGAATGGAGAACCTCACAACATTTTAGCCTTAGTACGCCATTGTCTCCGTAGTTACTTCTGGTTTAAGCGGAAATATGGAACTATCGCTGTTATCATGGTCTACCCATTAGTGATCCATTTTGGTCCTCTGTATGAATCTGGTTTGGTTCTCTCCAAAGCGGGGTCAATGCAAAAGTTGATCTATTGTCTAAAAAAAAGTACTACTTAATTTGTCAAAAGAAAAAAAAACAAAAAGTGGTGGTCCGTTGGAGTAGGCTGTGAGGCCCAAGCGGGCCAGCAGTACGGCGGCCCGTGATCCTTCCACCGTTGGAAGCGGGCAGTTTTCGCTGCTCTGTGAAGCCAGCCTCACGCAATGCCTGCCACTCTAGGGTCCGTGGGGCCCAGAGCTTTCGCTTAAGTCCCGCCGGCCCACTACGCAACTTGGAACGGGCGGGCCGATCCATAAGCACTGCCGACCCAGGCCCGCAGCCATACGGCAACGTCCACACCACCTTAATGCCCCCGCTCGGGTTACAAGCTCGCGCTGCTGAGCTCAGCGAGTGGTAGGGGCGCGCTCCGACTATTTAAGGTGCCTTGTTGAAGCTAGTTTTCCGAGGTGGGACTAAAGGAGGTGGAACGGGAGCTCCGCACGTGGACAGAATGTGATGTTTTTTTACATGGGCCATTGTGTTTTTAGTGGAATCGAGTGCTTTCAGGCCCAATGGATACGTTTGGTATGTAGCAACATTCCAGCCCAATTTAATAGAATGAACAGAACTTCACTCCATAGTCCCCCTCCTAAATACACTGGATAAATTCCGATGAATCATTATGAATGGGTTTTAGTAAATGGAATCGTATCCTGCCTAAGGAAATGCAGAGATAAGGACCATATTTGGCACGCCATTTTTCCATTTTCTCCGTTGAAAAAAAGTGTCAAACGCAATAGTACTAGTTTATAAGTAAATTAACAGGGACTGAGAATTAATTCAGAAATGGAAGTTGTCTCGCGTTAGCTTAATTTGCTATAGACTGGATTCTACACAAGCAGAATTTTTGTTAAACATTGCAAAGATTATGCTACTCGCTCTGTTTTTTAATAGATAATGTTGTTGATTTTTAACGTGATGTTTAATTATTCATCTTATTTAGAAAAATTAATTATAATTTATTTTATTATGATTTGGTTTATCATTAAAGAAAATTTAAACATGACTTATTTTTTTTATATTTATATCAATTTTTTGAATAAGATAAATGATCAAACATAACGATAGAAATTAACAGTGTTATTTATTATCAACTTTTTAAATAAGATAAATAATTAAACATAACGATAAAAATTATCAGCGTTATTTATTAAAAAATAGAGGTATTACCTTACATAGTTGGTGTCCTATTGTTGAGCCTCCAATGCTATTTAATCTTTTACATAGAGTGAGCCCCACCGTCTTTGACACAGTATAACGTTGGTTCCCATGTAGTAAAAGTTGTGGTTGTAACTCTGCTCGATCATTTTGACATCACTTTACTCTTGAGTCCTGTTAATGTGACTTATTTACTCTGTAATTAATCAACCTTGTCTTCTTGTGTCTCAGCAAACATAGATTAATTAGTGAAGACAAACCACATACACAAAAACATGCAGGATATACACAAAGATTTGATTGCTTTTGAGCATCTACTTGGGCGAGCAAGTGGCACAAGGTGACATGGCACGCCTGCCTATGCAATGAATAAAAGTTTGTCCTTGTCAACTAGAGCATGCATGCATGTACCGCACAAATTACTGTGATAGGCAAATGCCAGGCAGCTCATGACAAAAGAACACATCACACCTATCTTTGAACGATTATAGTCAAGATACATAAGAGGGCACATGGAGTCATGGGCTGCATGCATACATGACCAAAATCTATTATCAGGAAGAGAGCAAAGATTTTTTTTTTTAGGGGAACTCATGCAAGCATAGACTTCTAAGCAAACATCCAAATATCTTACAGCTCAGTAGCAGGAGCTGGATTATTTTAGGGACCATGCATATCTATACATGTTCTTTTATAGGTTCCAGCTGATATAATATCTTGGATACTTATCCAACCGAAGATGGTAATTAAGATGCACCTCTTAATCGGAAGATAATTTAATGAAATAGACCCGAAGATAGTAAATTTTATACTAATAGCAAATAAAAAATATATTGTAATGTAAAGTTCCATATAAAATTCCTACATGAACCAAAAAGCATGTGTGAAGTCAGAAATGTCTACTCCCTTAGAGCAAGTGTAAATAAGCCTCTAGCCTCAAAGTACTACGTAATTAGATAATAATATGGAGAAAAGAAGAGAGGAAAGAGAAGATGCGCCACCCCTTATGAAAGCTGCAACCTCTATATAAACTTCAAAGATAAGAAGAGAAACAGAGTACTGGTATTGGGGCTAGTGTACTATAGATAATATATTATGCATGTTAATCGTAAATTAATGAGTAGATGATATAGATAAAATTAGAGTTAACTATCACCGCTACTACTAAACTTATTCTCATAGCTAAAAAGATGATTTTTATCAGGGTATAGTTAGAAATATTGTTTTTAGGGACAGAGTGGGTAGTTTGTAGACCTGCCCGTATCCACGTGAACCATGTGGTCTCCAAATGGAGAGGTAAAAGCTGTTTAAAAGGAATAAAAAGTGAAGTAAAACTGGACACTGAAACAGAGTTGCTACGTTGGGAGAACCACTCGCCCAATCGGCGCAAAGCGCACACGGCGGCGTCACGGAAAACCGCGCCCATAGATTGGCGAGATGTGCAGTGGCATGGTGCCATGGTCGTAGAGCTAAGCTTGCTAGCCTGAGCAAGGCGACAACACCGCGCGGGTGCGGAGAAAAGGGAGGCTTTTTTGCCAGCGGAGAGGCAAAAATGGCAGGAGAGGATAGGGCGCCGCGCGCGGCTCTGCCGGGTGCCGGGCGGGGTCACGGAGTTGCATAAGAGCAAGTACAGTAACAGGCTGCAAGAAGGCTAAATGCCTAGGTGGAGGAGAGAGGAGATGAGAGAGAGAAAAAGCGGGCTGTAAGCTTACAGCCGGCTTCAGCACAAGAACCAAAAAACTCTGTGAGAGTGACAAGTGGGCCATGTATTAATTGTGAAGGTGCAACTATTATATTGGTGGGCTGAGAGGTAGACTGTAAAAATCCTTACAGCCAGCAGCTGGCTGTATTATTAGCCTTGCTCTAAGGCCGCCCACGTTTGACGTACGTACCGTGACCGGGTGCCCTACGCCATCACGGACGCGCTCTCGCCGTGCGCGTTTCCTGCAAGCACCATAGATAATACTCACTCCAGTTTTAATAAATAGTACCTTTAACTTTTAATATAAGGTTTAACCATCCATCTTATTTTAAAAATTTAAATATGTGATTTTGTTTATTATTAAAGGAACTTTAAGCCTAACTTATTTTTTTATATTTTTATTAAATTTTTTAATAACAAAAAGTTCAAACTTTATGATAAAAGTCAACGGCGTTATCTATTATAAAACAGAGGAAGTACCCATCTAACATCACTGATCGACGAGCGTGTCGGTTGAATCGCATAAGAGAATTTTCTTGGATTCCGCTGAATTTGAATTATAAAACTCTTCAGATAACACACGCTCTGATTATTTGAGCTACGGCTAATGAGCCGCGGTAATATAAACGAGCAAGCAAAAATAATCTATAGATAAAACTTTTATATCTACATTATTTATGATTTATTAAAAGCCAATGCTAAAAATTAGATATGATAAAAAAACTAAAAGCCCTAAAATAGTCTAAAATTAAGTTTTGAAATTTAAAATTTGACTGCAGTCGATAAGATAACAAGCAAATGACGGGCATCTCTGCTATTCCCATACCTAACATCCGTGAAATGGCAGTGAACTCGCTAGAGTTGAGAAGATATTGGTACAATACTAACCATCACTGCCGGTTAAAAAAAAAGATAATGATATTGTCAAATGTCAAGTGTCATTATGAGTTGCAGAATTAAGTCTTACTATTGGTTTATGCCATGTTTGATATTGCTCTAGATTTCAAATTCACGTTGGATTTGAAGTTTATAAGTTGAAACAAAGTTATCTAAAACGTGGATAAAATGATTGATCTAAATGTTATCAATTTAATTATGGATCTAGATCCATATATTTCAAGAGCTAGAAATACGCAGCTCTAAGAAATCTTGGATCTAGAGCTCTAACAAACGAGACCTTAAATTCATGGTATAAACTAGTATGGGTATTAATTTAATTATTGGAAAAAACTCCATCGAGTGATGGTTGGGGTATATGTCAATCTATCTCTTAAGGCCTCTTTTTATTTGGAGTAAAAATATAGGAATTTTATTGGATTTCATTTTATAGGATTTTTTTCCTACATACGTGGCCCTTTAAAATAAAGGACTGGACACTATTCAATCCTATGAAATTCCTATAAAATGCCTCATTGCATGCTAGTTTTAGAGGAAATTTAACAAAAGTTCTATCCTCATGAAAAATTTTCTTTAAGTCTTTATCTTTCCTTAAATTCTTGTGTTTTTCATGTAGCCTAACCAAATGGTTACTCATATATTTTTTATGTGTTTTGTAGTTCTCTATTTTACACTCATATTCCTAGAAAAATCCTATGTTTTTTTTTCATATTTTCTATTTTCTCGATCCTGCATTTTCAAAGATAGCCTAAAAGTATTTTCTTGCGAATAAACAGTACGTCTCCCTCCACCAACCGGCCACGCGCAGTGTCGATCCTGTGCGCAGTCATATATACCTAGGGCCGGGCAGATGCAACACGCACGCACATGTCTTATCTGCTTATATTGCACTCATTCAATTTCATTATACTGTATCACTCGCTCCATTTTATATTATAAGGCATTTGACTTTTTTACTTTTTCTATGTCAAATTTTTTTAAGTTTGACTAAAGTCATAGAAAAATAATGCAAAACAGCTATACTATCAAAAATATATCCCTTATTTAATGATGTGTTGAAGATAATGGTTAGTTGTAACCGTGTGGATGTTTAGATAAATTGATAACTCATGTAACTTAGCGGCTGAGGTGTAGATAGGTTTTCTCGTATAGCCATCTTATCTTCTTATCCCATGTTATCATATAATTCTATACTTATTATAACAACTAATAGGTTATTCCTGCTCTATATAACACGAAGGCGATCCAAGACAAAAGGGCATCGTTTCAACCAAAGTTTACATGATAGATTTATAAAGCTACTCAATTAATTTGGTGTTATTAAACTTGATCAGTACGTAAAGAAAATAAGTTTAACTTATTAAAAAATATCTTATAATATAAAAAGGAATAACTGTACAGCACGTTGGGATTTGGAAGGCTTCCTGGCGGCTGATCGAGTGCTGCTGACCTGTCGATCGGTATGGTCGGATAGTACGTACAGGCGTACAGCTGCTGGGACTCTGCGCATGCATGCATCGCATTCGCTGATTCGCACCACTGCACGCTGCTGCTCTCGATCGCTAGCTCGTGACCGCGCCTGTGGGCGCCGCGGCACGCGCGCGCGCTAGTGACCCGTCGGTTTTTTAAGAGGTACGTACACTACTACTACTGTACTTGGCCCGCGGCATCGTGCGGCGGATGCATGCATGCATGCGTAGCCACTAGCCAGTCGTGCGTACGGCCCAAAAAACACCAAAATCGTACAGGGGATATAGTAATAGCATATCACCACCGTCATGCGATGCAGCTCACCTATCTATATAGAGCGTTCTGGACTCATGCAGCAGACTAGCTAGCTAGTAGTCGTACTACTCCGTATATATGTACGTATTGTCTTCTGGCTTCCACCCAAAACCCAACTAGCTAGCATTTTGGGTTGCTACGATCCGATTAACAATACTAAAGAACATATCATTCGTGTCGATATTTCAGTGTCGATTCTATTAAAACTAGTATTGATATGTGCCGGTTCCGCTAGAACCGGTACTAATATGTGATTTTTCGTCCCCCCACATCACGTCTGCGCCCACCACTAAATAACAACCGACACTGATGAGTCTCATCAGTACCGATTCGGAGTAACACCTGATACTAATAATTATTATTAGTATCGGCGTATGCTACGAACTGATGCTAATGAGACTCACCCGGATGCCCTCGACCGCTTCAGGGGCTATTAGTATCGGGTGTGCAACCGGTACTGATGAGGTCTTATCAGTGCTGAAATTGTTGTGTCGGTTAGGTAACCGGTACATATGGATCTTCTTAACTAATATTGATGATTATTTTTATAGTAGTGTAAGTGATCATGATGTTTTTAAAGTGAATCTTGCGAACCAGCTGTAGTTAGCTTAATTAATTGACTCGCTCAGTAGTCAATAACCCACTCGCCCGAGATGGATTCTAATTTCACGCGCCCGCCGGGTCACGGAGTTGCATAAGGCCGCCCACGTTTGACGTACGTGCATACCGTGCCCGGGAGCCCCACGCCATCACGGCCGCGCGCCCGCCGGCCGGGCCGACGCGTGCTACTACGACATCACTGATCGACGAGCGTGTCTGTTAAATCATACCTGATTCGCGCCGTCCTTGTACAATTGTATTATTAAAATCTCTTACATTTAAAGACGGATAGTAGAAAGATTTTTTTTTCCGACCGAATTTCAATTATAGAACTGTCGAGCAGGGTACACAAGGTTTAATCGGTTGAGATATGGTTGATTAGTCTAGTAATATGAATAAAGCCAGAAAACTTAATTTATATACATAAACTTTTATATCTATGTTATTCACGTAAATCCAATGCTAACAAATAGACTAAAGTGAAAAAACTAAAATCAACTCTAAAATAAATTTAGATGTGATGATCATCTTAGCTATTCCCATATCTAACATCCCTGAAACGTCAGTGAACTCTCTATTTTTTTTTCAAGGCACAGTAGTGAACTCCCCATTTCATTTTAAGGCACAGTTCAAATGTAAGCGCTCATACGCACACTTATCCCCTAAAAATAGATATGCACACCCCCTACCTCTAAAACCACCTTGAGATATTAAATCAGGATATGTTTAGATTAATAAATTCACCATAGATACTCACTATAATGCTATCATATATACCAAATTTAGTACTTAAATATAGATAAACAGGTTCCATGAGAAGTGACCTAAGGAACTGAGCCGTGCTCAGTTCACGTGAACTCGCTAGAGCTAAGAAGACATTTGTACAGTACCAATCATCACTGCCGGTTAAAAACAACGATAATGATATTATCGAGTGTAGTTACCGGTTGCAGAATTGAGTCAATTTATTGGTTCAAATTCGTGGTATATATAAACCAGCAGTGGTACTAATTTAATTATTGAAAAAAAAACAGAGTTGAGCGATGGTTAGCGTACATGTAAATTTATCCCATAAAAGTATTTTCTTGCGAATAAACAGTCGTGACCGCGCTGCTGCTCTCGATCGCTAGCTCGTGAGTCGTGCCCACGCCTGTGGGCGCCGCGGCGTTGATTAGGTACTGCTCTCTTCAATTTTTAATAAATAATATTATTAACTTTTAATATGATATTTAACTATTTATTTTATTTAAAAAATTTAAGTATTATTTATTTTATTGTGATTCAGTTTATTATTAAAAGAACTTTAAACATAAATTATATTTTTTATATTTATATCTTTTTTTAAATAAGATGAATAATTAAACGTCATGATAAAAAATAATAGTACCATTTATTAAAAACAGGAGTCAGTACTAGTGTACCTGGCCCGTGGCATCGTGCCGCGGATGCATGCACGCGTAGCCAGTCGTATGTGCTACAACGTACGGCCGAAAAAAACTCCAAAATCATACAGGGGATATAGTAACAGTATATCACCATCATCATGCGATGCAGCTCAACTAGATAGAGCGTTCTGGACGTACGTATGCAGCATACTAGCTAGTAGTCGTCCTACCCCGCATATATGTACGTAGTTAGGATGAAAATGGTCGGAAACTATATTATATATTTTTATATTATTTTTTGGAAATGGTCTCAGGTCAGGAATTTTTTATAGTTATAACTTTAACTATGTAGTGACAAGTTCAATACGACACTGATAAAAATTAGAAAAATTAAATTTCTATAAAAGAAAACAATATTATTTTTATATTATTTTTTGGAAATAGTATCGATACAGTCAAAAATTTCCGTACCGGTCCTATATGTAGTATTGTCTTCTAGCTTCCACCCAAAACCCAATTACCCCCTCCATTCTAAAATATAGCTATCTAGGAGTAATTTGGAGGAATTACGGATTATGATGAAATGTCTAAAATGTCAATATTAATAGATTGTGGAGTGATGAAAATTAAGAAAAGTATGGGTGGGTGCGTGTCACACCCTGAGTTTAGCCACACAGAAACTTTACCGGAGAAAATACCTAAGAAAAGGAATTTTAAAATGGCTAGAGAAATTAATTGATGGTGTAAAATGCAAGATAATAAATTGTCGTGGCCGGGAATATTTTTCTTGTATTCTCTGTGCCAAAATACATTAACTGGATTTTTAGTGGAATTTACATAGCGCCGGAACTATTTTTAATAAATCAAATACGCTTATCGGAATTAACATCGTCCTGGAAATCTTTTTCTTTCTTCCTTTCTCTTTTTCTCCCTCGGGGCCGCTGGCCCGCTCCTGTGCCGCCCGCGCCCTCGCTCCTCGCGCCCTCGCCCTCGTGCCCGCGCGCTCGCGCCCTCGCCCTGCGCCCGCGCCCCGCACCCTGTGCCCGTGCCCTCTCCCTTGCCCGCGCCCCGCGCTCTCTCGTGCTCGCGCCCGCGCCCACGCTCCTCCCGCTGACAGGCCGGGCCCGCCTGTCAGCATCATCGTCCTCCTCCGTCCGAATCGGGCGGAGGGGAAACTCCCCGGGGCCGTCCGATCCGGCGCCGTCCTCCTCATCCTCCCGCACTCGCACTCGTTCAAACGGTCGCGGACCGAGTCCGCCCCACTCCCCCGAGTTCTCCGGCGTCCACGTCCCCTCTCTCCCGTGAACCACGCGCACGATGCCCACGCCGCCGTCCACTCTCCCGTGCACGATTGGAGCCGTTCGGCCTCGATCTCTCCCGGCCGACTGTATATAAACCATCTCCACCCTCTCCTCCATCTTTTCCCCAACACGCCGAGCTTTCCAGTGCCCCAGAACCCCGTCGCCACCGCGCACCCGAGCTCCACCGTTTTTTCGCCGACTCCGGCCACCGCTCGCCGCCGTTCCGGACGCCGCCAGGCCACTCCGCCACCGCCTGCACCTCCGCCGCGCCGCGCCGCATCTCGGCCGCCACTCCGTGGAAGCCGAAGCTCGCCGGACCGCCTCGCCCGCGCGCACGGTGGGTATCGGCCTTCCGCCTCCTTTCCGGCCGATGTTTCCTGCCGCGCCGTGTCTCCATTCTCCACTCTAACTCCTCTCCCGTCCTCCTCATCCTCCAGGACACCTCGGTAGCCGCCTCTCGCCCGTTCCCCGCCGTCGGAGCTCCGTCGCCGACGTCGTCCCGAGGCCGCCGCCGCCTTTTCGTTGCCACTGTCGTCTTCGCGCCGTCGCTCGCCGTCGCGAGCCGCCGGTGAGAACCCCCTCCGTTTTCCCGTTCATTTCCGCCCCTCCGTGTGGTCGTCGCCGCGCCGGGTGGTCGCCGTCGTCGACCATCGGGTCGCGTGCGCGCCGCCGCCTCCCGCTCGGGACGGCTGGCTTCGGCCGCCGCTCCCCGGGGCCGTCCGATCTGCCGGGTGGCAGATCGGGGCCGCCCGCTCGCTCGCCCGCGTGGTGCGCCCGCTCTTGGCCGCGGTGGACTTGGTCCGCCGTGCGCCTGCCTCTCGCACGCCACTGGCTGGTGGAGCCCGCCTGTCAGCGCCGGCTTCCAGTCTGGTGACGTCATTAATCGGTTAATGCGCATTAAATCACTGGTTAATTATATTCACTCTGAAAATAGCAGTAAACTTCAATAAATCATAACTATTTCATGCGAACTCTGATTAAGTCCATTCAAATTTCATTAAATCCAGAAAAATGCCAAGAATCCATTAAAAATACTTTCAGCCCATGTTTGTTGACCCCCATGTACTGTTTTTAATTGTTTATGCACTGTTTGTTGTAGAATCCGACGCCGGTAATTCTCCTGCGTATTTCGAGATCGTAGCCGAATACCTTGAGCCGGAGCAAGGCAAGTCGCACTGATACTTTGATCAATTCGTACCCATTTTTCATTAAATTGCTTTGTTTACGCAAATAAACTGCATTATTTCAATAATTCATGTGGATTGGTATTGCCTATACAATGTTAGGTTTCAGCCTTAGTCTTGATAACTAAATCCTTGTCACCTGGGTAATAATATGAGTAGAATATGATCCCTAGGATGCTTAGCCATGCTTAGCAACATAGCTCACCTGGGTATTAAATAATGTCTTTTTATATGATTCGATTCAATGTCGGAAAAATGGAACCATGGATAGGTTGTTGTTAAATTCCTAAAATTTTGACCTAAATGGTGGGCTGTGGGTGTATGGTTTGCTTGTCACACCCATAGCAATTAAGGACCGGTTCGTGGGAACCACTTGGGCAACTTCCCGTACTTGCCACAAGCCAGCGTGGGCAACGGCTGGGCTTGAAGCGTTTCTTCTCCCTCTCCTAGGCACCGAAGAAGAGGGTGGGCGTGATGGAGTTGGGTCGGCCCGGGGTAGGGTTGATCGGCTGCCGGATTCACCGTGGCGCAAGGGGGGTAGCCTGGCCAATATGGCGTGCCCTGTCGGCAGGTGCAACCTCAGCGTGGTGTGGATGGTTAGGGAGGGGTTGCGTGAACGGTCCTGTCACAGCCTCGCACGGGACATCGTGGTGATGTACTGGCACACGGGAACGTGTGTGGGGGCTGTGTCTTGTGGGTACAGTTGTACACCTCTGATCAGAGTAAAACTATTCGAATAGCCGCGCCCGCGGTAATGGGCACATTGGCCAAGACTCACCGTGATTAGTCTCACCCTAGATAATTAATCTGGTTTTATCAAACTGGTGTTGTGGAAGGTGTGTGTCCGGTCGGCGTGGTTGAGCTGACCGGGGGTGACCGGTTAGCGTGGTGTAACGCTAGTCGGTGGAGAGTGGTGAGTGTGGTTTAACTCTCATCAGTTTCGCCTGGTGGTCGTGGTGTAACTTCCATCAGCGCGGCCTGGTCAACGTGGTTTAGCGTTGGTCGGGAAAAGCTGGTCAGCGTGTTACGTTGTCCGGTGGTGACTGGTTAACGTGGTGTAGCGTTAATCAGTGGAGTCCGGGTAACGTGGTGTAACGGTACCCGGAGGTGTCTGGTGAACGTGGTGTAGCGTTCATCAGTGGAGACTGGTTGACGTGGTTTAGCGTCAATCAGTTGGGAATGGTTGGGCCTGGTTAACGTGGTGTAACGTTAATCAGTGGTGAATTAATATTGTTAATTAAATCAACTTTTCAATGTTTGCGAACTACTCCCTTTTGCAACTGCTTTTCCGCAAATAAACCCTATCCCATCTTTGTACCCGGTGCATATGCATATTTGTGGGTGCGATTTGTTGAGTACTGTGGGTGGTACTCAGCCTTGCTCCAATTTTCCCCCCCAGTGTTGGAGGACGCGTCAGATGAAGATCATCCTGAGGAATAGGCTGGCTCCGCCGTCAAGGTGCCTGTGGGAATGGAATCGGCTGCTTGGCCAGATGTTTATAGACTCCGTTTTACCTTTTTTCTGCTGCATTTATGTAATTTACAGTTTACTCTGTTTGTAAGACACTCTGTATGGCAACTTGGTTTGTGTACCCTGGCTTTCCTGGGCAGGGATTTATTACACATTAATGTTCAGAATTTCGGTGCGAATTTCTGGGCATTACAGTGCGGGTCTCAAGGGTTGGTGAAATGATATAATCCACTAGGAATGGCATAGGAAGCAATAGAATAAAAGTTATATTTTACACACTACAAGAGATTTGATCTTTTATGACAAAAAAATTATGACGTTTGAGAAAAACATCATTGAATATATGCAGTGCATGATGAAATTTTTGGTTGCGTCATAGAAATGACGGGGGCCCTGAACTTGCCTATACATTGTGACGATATAGAAATATTCATCATAAAAAATTGAAGGACTGTCGTCATTGAATATAACATGGATGAGTAGTGATGAAATATTGACATTATGACATTTCTTATTCATCACAAAATGTTATGAGACATATGATGATTATTCTTTCGTCATAGTAATGTCTCACTAGGGAATATTCTCTATATGTAACGACGGATTGTATTTTCGTCATCGATTTTTATAGGTTACATGTGATCCTATCCCTGACCTGAGTCCGAGCCCACTCATTTCTCATCCACTCGTTGTTCATATTTTGCAAGTGAGAGTTAATCCAGTGAAGCAAGACATTGGCTTAAATCTGCTCAATTCATAAGGAGAGATATGAAGGTTAGGTATTAGATTTGTAGGAAATTTGGCCCCTTCTCCTTAATTTGTTTCGATGGGTATAGCCTAATTAACATCACAAGATTTGCCTTCTATGCATAAAGGTTAGTTTTCTTAGCATGAGTATTTCTTGATTTCCTATTTTCTATGAGATGAAGTTGTGTTGTTTAATTGGTTTTGTTGGATTTCCCCACTTGAAAATTTTTTGTAAGAAGTAAAAAAAAAGCCTTCCAAAATGCAATTTATTTAGATGCATGGAAGATGCTCGATGAAATGTGTGAATGAGACAGTTTGCTTTTCTAATCATAAATAAGAGGATAAAATGTCATATTTGTATAAATGTTATGAGATCAAATTTATTAGAGTTTGTACCATGAATTAGTATAATGTTATTTGACGGCTTGTATATATGGAACATACTAACTAAGCTTTTTCCAACAAAAAAATGACTAGAAGTACAACTTTTGCTAGTAGTTGCATTAACATTGCATTGTATATTTGTATGCCACTATTAATTTATAAAAAAAGTATCTAACTTACATTTTATGACCAGATGGATAGAACCTGGATAAATCAAAGACCATTTACCCCCACCTATATTAATGGTGTGAAGAACTTCATGAATTTTGTTCGAGCGCGTTTTGATGAAAATGATGAAATACTCTGTCCATGTTGTGAATGTCTCAATCAAAAGCTTAAACCTCAAGCAGCAGTGGAAGACCATATATATATATATATTTATGGCATGTTAAGTACTTACACTAGGTGGGTTCATCATGGAGAATCACTTATTCTTGAAGATGTGGAAAATAATGAGATTGAGAGCCAAGCACCTAATTACATGGAAAATGTACCTCATGATGAGTTTGGAGAAGACGAGGATGATGAAGAAGAAGAAGATGGAATCCCACAGCTACTAGGAGACTTATACACCACAAGGTCTCAAGATAGAGGTAAACCAATGTTTACAAATATCTTAGAGGATGCCAAAATTGAACTTTATCCAGGATGTGCTAGCTTTTCCAGATTTTCTTTTCTCATTAAGCTGCTTCATATCAAGTCCTACAGGATTACCAACTCTGCTTTTGATGCACTACTTCAGTTGCTTTCCATGGCATTCCCAGCTGGTAATACACTACCAAAATCTTACTATGAGACAAAAAATTTCCTTCGTGAGTTAGGGCTGGGGTATGAATCAATTCATGTGTGCACAAACAATTGTGTCCTTTTTCGGAAAGAGTATGCCAAACATGATCATCGCATAGTTTGTAAAGAATCAAGGTGGAAGGACTCAAATGGAAAAAAAAGAATTCCTCGAAAGGTATTGCGTTATTTTTCCGTTAAGCCAAGATTACAACGATTATTCATGTCAAAAGAAACAGCAGAGAACACTCAATGGCATAAGGTGAAGCGGCAGCACATTGAGAATGAAATGAGGCACCCTGCTGATGGTGAGGCATGGAAGGATTTTGATAGAGAGTATGAATGGTTTGCACAAGATGCGAGAAATCTGAGACTAGGCCTTGCTACAGATGGTTTTAATCCTTTTGGCAATATGAGCAACTCATATAGCATGTGGCCTGTATTTATTGTGCCGTATAACTTTCCACCATGGACACGCATGGATCAATCTAACTTTATGATGACCTTACTTATCCCAGGCCCAAAAGCTCCATGAAAGGATTTTGATTTATTTATGCAACCGTTCATAGAGGATATGCTTGATTTATGGGATGGTGTTCGTACCTATGACGCATTTAGTGAAAGTATGTTTGATCTGCATGCTACAATTATATCATGTACTCATGATTACCCAGCATTAGGCACTGTATCAGGGCGTAGCACAAAAGGATATTATGCGTGTGTGCATTGTGATGAAGATCCTTGTTCGCAGAGACTAAGGCACAAAATTGGCTATTTTGGCCACCGTCGTTTCCTTCCAACGGATCATCCTTGGCAAAGAAGCAAAGCATTTAATGGTCAACATGAAAATCGGGAAAAACCAAGAGAATTTTCAACTGAAGAACTACTGCAAAAATTGGAGGAGGTTAAAGATTTTAAACCAGGAAAACACACTATCAACAGGAAGAAAAAACACACAGAGAAGGATCAGCCAAGATGGAACCGGAAGGTTAGCCTTTTTGACTTGCCATATTGGTCACATTTGAAGTTGAGGCATAATCTAGATGTAATGCATATTGAGAAGAATATATGTGATAATCTTTTAGGTACACTTCTTGATATTGAAGGAAAGACAAAGGACACTATTAGTGCTAGGATTGATTTACAAGATCTTGGCATTACAAATGGACTACACTTAAAGCAAGATGGAAATTCATATATTATGCCACCAACATGCTATACCATGACAAAGGAACAAAAGATTTCATTTTTAGAATTTTTAAAGGATGTAAAATTTCCGGATGGATATGCTTCAAACTTGTCAAGGTGTATTAATATTGAGCAACGCAAGGTGCTAGGATTGAAAACACATGATTGCCATATCCTTTTGCAAAGAATTCTTCCAGCTAGTTTGCGAGGATTGATACGTAAGGATATCTATGAAGCAATTGCTGAGCTGGGAAACTTTTTTAGGCAATTGTGTTGTAAAACTCTCAAGGTTGACAATTTACAGCAGCTTAGAGCAGAAATTCCAATAATTCTTTGCAAACTTGAAAAGATTTTTCCACCTGCTTTTTTTGATGTGATGGTACACTTGGCTATACATTTACCTGACGAGGCACTTCTTAGAGGTCCAGTACAATATGGGTGGATATTTCCTGTTGAAAAGCGACTGCGTACATTGAAACGTTTTGTGCAAAACATGGCAAGGCCCGAAGGGTCAATTGCAGAGGCATACATAGTTGACGAGTGTTTGACATTTTGCTCAAGATATTTTAGTGACACTAAAACTAGATTTAACCAGCAGGGAAGGAATCAAAATATAATAGAAAAACATGCATCGCAAGATGGTCTCTCAGTTTTTATGCATGGTACTAATTTACTTGGAGCCTTAAAGATTGCATATTTCGATACTGAATATGAGAAGATGATATGGTATGTTCTAAATAATTGTCCTGAAGTTGATCACTACAAAAGGTATCAACTCATTGGTGACTTGCTTAACTTTGACTATAATTTTTTTTAGTTCCAATATGAGTTTTATTTTGCAGGCAATTTAGGGAAGAATTAGAATGTGAAAGTCAACAAGATGTTGATCAAAGACTTGAAAAGAGATTTGCAAAATGGTTCAAGAAATACGTAATGAATTTCTCTTTCATACAATATCATTTATTATATTTGTCTGAACAGGTTCTTCCATATAATAGATTCATCCTATTTTTTCTTTACAGATTGCAAGGTTACGTGGTGCAGGAGCAACAAAAGTAAGTGATGATTTGTATGCACTATCCTGTGGTCCAGAAAAGCGAGTCAATGTTTTCTCATCATGTATTGTCAATGGTATTCGATATCACACTGCTGCACATGAGAAATTTTGAAAGAAACAAAATAGTGGCATCATGACTGAAGGCACACATAAGGATGATCTTATAGAGTTTTATGGCATCCTAAAAGAAGTACTTGTTCTTCAGTATGCGTCGAATAAACAATTTAGTCGATCCGTTGTTTTATTTAGATGCGACTGGTTTAATTTAGAGGGCAGGAAAACACATATAAGAGATGATGGGTACTTTACAAGCATCAATATTGTAGGCTTTTGGTACAAAAATGATCCTTTTATTTTGGCTACTCAAGCCACACAAGTATTTTACGTGAATGACACAAAGTTCGGTAAAAATTGGCGAGTGGCACAAAAGTTTTATCATAGGCATGTGTATAATGTTCCTGAAACTGATGCATCTAATGGCCAAGAAATTGATGAATTTCGAAGCGATGATGTTGCATATCAAGAAGAAAATTCTGATAGCCCTGTTTCTGTTGCACAAGATATTGATCCCCTGATGGAAACTCTGAACCGTGAGAATGAAGAAAGCAACAATATTGATGCTATGTTAGTTAACAATGTCAAAAAAAAAACACGGCCTGCCCATCTGACAATGAAAGTGAGGATGAGGATGATACTTTAATGCAGTATTTAAGTGATAATGAACATATGAGAAGTCCTAGTAGCGAAAGCGAGGATGATTGGTATGTCACTCTGCATCTATTTCTTTTTATATATATATATATATATATATATATATATATATATATATATATATATATATATATATATATATATATATATATATATATATAAAAACATAGCTAGAGAGTATATTGTTGTTTGCATAGTATAACAGATTTATTATATGTTTCTTTCAGATCAACATACAACGTTGGAAAGGGAACAGCGATGGAGAATTGTAGCATGAATATTCTTTTAGACCCATTGCAAGAAGTGAACTTTCAGAACTGTATGCACAGGCAATTGCTAGTTAATTTGTTTTCAATTCTTACTAACATTTTATTTAGCCTATGTTTTGTTTATTTTATGAGATGATGAAATGTCGTCAAACGACAATTCCTGTTAACATTTTGTTTGACCTATCTTTTATATGAGATGATGAAGTGTGGTGCAACAAAATTATAACGCTTGACTGTATAATGGAGGTCCAATTTCTATGATGATAACACATTTTTTTTTTGTCACAGATATACATTTTTCCAATGACAAAGTAGCCATAATTCGCCATACAATTTTTAATATTTACAACAAAATTTTTATATTTCGTCACAATTATCTAACTCACCGTTCCGAGGAAGCCTAAGATTTTGAGAAAATCCCTTATTAAAGTATATGATGTCCGTAAATAAAAAAACTTTTTCTTAATTTCATCGAACCATTCAAGAGTAATTTGTGGTCAAAGTTCAATTAGTAAAGTTAAAATTCTCAGCTATTTATGTCTTGCGTGTTTGATCTATGACTTAAAAAAAACAAAATTTCGTTCAGATGTAAATTTTCCTCTGTCCACTAAAACAATCTCAGGTGGCTGAAAAAAGTTCCCTCCCAATCGTAAGGTGCGCGGGCAGAACTTCCCACCAAAATTTTGGCACTGCTCAATGGCCTAGTGAAATGTCACATTTATAGTAGGAGATTCCTCTGTTGCTACTGCCTCATGGAGGTTATTTCTATCATTTCCTGTCATAT
This sequence comes from Oryza meyeriana var. granulata, assembly GCA_003991445.1. NCBI lineage: Eukaryota > Viridiplantae > Streptophyta > Magnoliopsida > Poales > Poaceae > Oryza > Oryza meyeriana. Next base: position 22,147 of record RYFJ01000220.1, on the reverse strand, counting down.
AGCTTCCAGTACCATCTTATTCTCTGAGCATTCCAGGTCCTTCACTCATTGTCTCATTTAGTTCTTCCCCCCTCTCATCAAAGTCATCTCTACCAAAATCATGGCTCTCCCACTAAATTGGCAGCAGCAATGACACCATTCATCTCAAAATTAGCTATTGCTCCTCACTTGCAAGACTCTCCCCAAATCTACATCACCACCACCCAAAGAAAAATCGCAGGTTAGAGCTCTCAAGGACAAGGCACAACACGAGAAACCTAGGACACCAAGTCAATTGGAGTTCAACTATTGATTGAAATTTTGGCCTCAAATTAGTTCTTTCTCACCATCCAAGAGCACCTACAGGTAAGCCTTTCACCCTAATTTTCTTTTTTGTCCAAGATGAGGGATGCATACATGCGTAGTTCATGATGCTATGAGATTCTTCCTCCAATTGTCCTTATATTTCGAGCTAAGAAACATAGAATTAATGTCTTCATGCTACTGATTTTAATTAACTAACAATATCCTGATTGATTCATTTAAGCAATGCCACTTACCCAAATTGAGAAGGAAAGGAATGAGAATATTAAGAGGAACCGAGCAAGGATGGAGTCACTTGGCTTGGTTACAAAAAGCAAAACTCTTTTTACTGTGTTAAGGAACTATTGGCATAATGACTACAAAGTAGTGCCAAGAAAAAAATAGTCATGAAGAATCTGGATCTGATTATGATCCTGCTGATGACAAGAGCAGCCAAATAGAAGAAAGTGATGAGGAGGATGAAATCCTGAAGAAGGGGCATATACCACCTAGGTCCCAGGTTAAGGTGCTTACACTTGTAAACTGTCTAGGGGTAATGGGTGTTAGACTGTCATCCAAAGAATATAATGTTTTGCAATCCTACTACTTTACATTGAATTGGACGTATTTTTCCTTTTGCTTAGTTCTTTTCTTGATCGACAGTAATATAAGGACTCCTACATTTGGTATGCAGGCCTCCAGTACTTCTCAAATGGCTCCTGGGTCAAAACCAAAAAGGACTGCAGGAACCTCTTCACAAGTTGATCCATGTGCTCGACATACAAGGTCAAGATCTGCCCTATCAGTCAACGCAAGTGCTAGTGAAGAAAGGAGTCGAGCAAGAATAATAGAAGAGATCTCACCATGTTCTAAGCATGCTCCAAGTCCTGCTCCTATGCCAAGTCCTACAATTAGCACATCCTTAGCTAGACCAAGCTCTCGAACAAGCAATGATGTAAATATGGGCACTTTAATCGTGCAGACTACTGATGTAGCTAGTGACACTGCTAGTCAGTTTCAGGTGGACAATGCATTGGAAAGTGTAGGTAAGGAATTATAGCACACTGCATTCTAGATCTCAATCATGCAAACATAGTTCCAAATTCTAATACATTGGATATATTATTGTCCATAGATGCACCTCGAAGCCCCAAGAAGCGACGCCAGATGACTATTGGGAAAGGACTTTCCAAGTTAAACAAAGCATTTGGTGCTAAAATGCACATATCTTTTGTTGAGGGGAAAAACGACCAGAACAACCATTGCAAGCTGCAAAACTAGCATCACAGTCTGGTGTTGTGGTCCGAAATCATGTTATAATCAAACCACACTGGAAAGATTACAAGTTAGGAAGTAGTAGTGAAGATCATTTGAAAGAGTATATGGGTTATTTGGCTGTGAGTGAACTATCTTTAATATAATCTTATACTTCGGTTTCCTTCATTTGCATAGAGTACTTATAGAATATGGATTATTAAATATCTATGAACTGATAACACAAAAGTTAGCTTTGCATTGGTTATATTTACTTTTGTTTTTTTTTAAAAAAATGGATTAAAACCCAATCTCTACATAGCCAAGGTTATATTTACTTTCTATTGCTCTAAGATATAAAACATGATTTACTTTTCTTGGTATTTCAATTGAATAGATCAACTTCGACATGGATATTGATGATAAAGCAACCAAAGATGTTTGTGTTGATCTGCTAAAGAATGGGGTATGACAACAGCGCTACAAACTTAAAAAGCGGTACTTCAATGGCATTCCAGAAAATGAAGTATTAAGAAGAGCACCACCAGGAATGGATGCAACTGACTGGGAATTGTTTGTGCATAAATGGTCTGACCAGAAGCACAAGGTATGTGACAAAATGAAGTGTTAATGTGAATTTGTGCATGTGACAATATATTATATTTGTCCGGCCTTCTTACAGGAAACTTCTGAAAAAAAACAAACAAAACCGGGCACGGGTTAGACTTCACCAGGCCACTGGTTCTCGGAGTTATATTGCCCAATGCTTTTCTATAGTAAGCATACATTTATATTAGTTTCTTTACTGCATTATAATTTCTACAATGTTGCATGCTTAAATTAATAGTGGCAAAATCTATCGTTTGATGTAGAAGGACAACAACACTAGTGGTGAGGAACTAAATGCAATTGATTTTTTCAAGAATTGTCATTACAACAAGAAAAAGGGATTCAGTGAGGCTGCACAGCAAGCGATTGTAAGTAACATATTGCAATATTATAAAAAATAAATTGTATTTAGTTAGCAATGCCATATCTTTTCTCACAATAATATGGAACAAATATGCTATTGGTTTTGAAGTCATGTAGGAACAGAACAACAACCAATTTCCTTAAAACCATCTCTGCAACTCTACAGCTTGTTATGCATTTTTCTTTGCTTTCTACCAAATTTTCAACATAGTAACCAGTAGCTTCTAAGTATTTGTGTAGTACTATCTTCCGTTCCCTTTTTTCTTGTGAAACTGTCATATGTATTGGTTAACTGTCACATCATAGGACACAATGGACTCAATGAGGGATCGCACTCTAGAAGAAGGTGAAGAGCCTAAATCTGATGTGAATATTGTGTCTGAAGTTCTCGCTGGATATAGTAAATCTAGCAAATTCTTGCAGAATATTGGTGTTCAATCTGCTAGTTCACAGAAATCTGCCAGGGCTACATCGTCTGCTTGCCTCCAACAGCTTCAGGAACGTCTGCTTGCCTCCAACAGCTTCAGGAAACTCTCATATTGCAAGAAGAGAGTGCTAGAAGAAATGACGAAGAGATGTGTGCAACAGTTGAATCTCAGCAGGAAGAGATTGATGGTTTGAAAAAGCTCCTGCAAGAGTCAAATGAGACAAGAAGGAAGAATGAGGAAGAGATGGAATCATTGAGGAAGAAGCAAGCAGAAACTGATGAAATACTAAAACGTATCTTGAGCACACAAGCTTTCTGATCAATCTTGTGTGCAGGGACAAAGGATTATAGAAGTTTGCTTTTGACATTAGCTAGGTTGATAGGCTAGGAAATGGAAGCATTTTTTTTTTTGCATCCATGTGGTGTTGGATGAGCCTCCGAGAATTCGGGAGCATTATATATTTTGCTTTTGTGAGAGTACTTAACTCACATTAGAAGTAGCAGTATCGTTAATTATGTGTGTTATGTAAGTACTATGAACTGATGTAATGAATCTGGTGATGATTATGCTAGATGAAGTTCTAATTTCAGTTCCTTCTATTTGTATGGATATATGATATTATGTAGTATGCTTTATGGTGGTATTATATATGTTGCATGTCAATTTCATTTGATCAAACTATTTATTCATCTGCATACCATTTCAAAGGTGATGAATGCAAATATCCTTATGAAAAATAAAATATGTCATAAATATGTGGTGATCTATGAAGATCTAGTAATTCGTCATAGTATAAGCTCTCCCTCAACCCACGGACTAATTTATTTATGACGAAACTCAATGAATATGTGACATTATTACGTGCTATGCATGACAAAACTTTTCGTCATAGAAAAGTACTACATTATGACGTTCCCATATTCGTCATTGAAGGAAAGAGATTCCATCACGTGTACAAATATTTCATCATAAAGTGTAATTTGTGACGGGGCTTCCATGACGAACCGTGTGACAAAAATATTATGTCATAGTGAGTATTATATGACGAATACTGCACATAATATGACGTTTTACAACCATCATAGAACATTAGATTCCTTGTAGTGACATCTCCTGTGTAGTTATATTTAGAACAAATTTTAAACCTAAATATAATTATATTTTGGAACGAAGAGAGTAGCATTTTGGGTAGCTACGATCCAATTAAGCGATCATGATGTTCTTGAAGTGAATCCTGCAAACCAGTTAGAATTAACTTAACCCGCTCAGTAGTCAATAACCCACTCGCCGGAAATGGATTCTAAGATCTCTCGAAGAAATGGATTCTAATGTCTCTCTTGATGTCCCCTTATATAAGTTTTTCTCATAAATTTAATGAAAATAGTTGTGAAATTTCTAAAATTTTTTTTGACAATGTGAGGTATAGTGACATTTATTACTCCACCAAAAACCAATTTCAAAATTGACCTACACATTAGAAAAAAAAAGACAAATTCTGGTTTAATAGTATTAGTAATGTTCATAAGACAAATTCTAGTTTAATAGTATTAGTAATGTTCATATGTTCATACGCTAGATTTGTGTCTTTTATTTCTCAATACGAGAGTTGAGTTAGAGTTAAAACTGTGTGGAGTGGTACATTTATGATGTATGATTGCTACTTCCTTTATTTCAAAGTATAGTTATCTTTAGATTAAATTTTGTCTCAAATATAGCTACCTGGTGACTTTTACCTATTACTGGTGACTTCTCTACTAGACCCTATTATCATACTATCCCTTAAGATCCGTATCTCACCCATACTATATTTAATTCCTATTACTCCACTGTGCATTAATGAAAGATATTATAGATTTTTCATCCTAATTCTTAATTTCTCTGAAATACTTCTAGGTATCTATATTTTAGAACGGAAGAAATATCAAATTTTTTTGAGAAATTTTCATAATATTTTGGATGGCGTTTGAGCAAACCATGGAGCGATTAAAAGTGTTTGCCCTCACTGGCACAGTCACACACATGCATAATTTCCTAGGTAGCTGTAACCCTAGAGTTCACGGGGCGCCACCGTCGCCGAGCTCGCCATTCTATATAACCACACCTCCCACAAACCCTAGATCGCGCACACACACCTAGCTACGCTCCTCTCCTTTTCCTTCTCCTCCTCCAGAGCTTAAGCTGCTAGCTAGCTCAGAGCTAGCAGCCATGGCGGCCACCAAGCTGCGTCCGTTCCTCTTCACGCTGCTCCTCCTCCTCTCCACCACCGTGGCGCCCATTCTCGCAGAGTACAACCCTGACTGCGATTGCGACAAGCCCAAGAACCCTAAGCCGTCGCACCCGCCCAAGACGAAGCCCTCCTACCCTTCTCCCCACCCCAAGGGCCCCAAGAACCCTAGCCCTAGGCCGCCTAAGGGCCCCACCTACCCGTCGCCGGTGACCCGCCCGCCGAAGAGCCCCTCCTACCACCCACCGGTGGTCGGCCCTCCCAAGAGCCCCGTCACGCGGCCGCCGGTCACGCGCCCGCCAGTCACCTACCCGCCGCCGGTCACCACCCCACCACCATTCGTCGTCGGCCCTCCGGTCACCTACCCGCCGCCGGTCGTCACCCCGCCAGTCACCTACCCGCCGCCGGTCGTCACCCCGCCTGTCACCTACCCGCCGCCGGTCACCACCCCGCCTGTCACCTACCCGCCGCCGGTCACCACCCCTCCGGTCGTCACCCCACCTGTCACCTACCCGCCGCCGGTGACGACGCCACCGGTGACGTACCCGCCGCCGACGACGAAGCCGTGCCCGCCGCCGCCCCCGCCGCCGGCGACGTCGCAGAAGTGCCCGGTAGACTCGCTCAAGATCGGCGCGTGCGTGGACCTCCTCGGCGGGCTGGTGCACGTCGGGCTCGGCGACCCGGTGGTGAACAAGTGCTGCCCGCTGCTGGAGGGGCTCGTCGAGCTGGAGGCCGCCGTCTGCCTCTGCACAACCATCAAGCTCAAGCTCCTCAACATCAACATCTACCTGCCTCTCGCGCTCCAGCTCCTCCTCACCTGCGGCAAGAACCCTCCCCCCGGCTACACCTGCTCCGTCTAAGCTCAGCTAAGTTCATGTAAGTGTTACTGCTCCAATCACAAATAATTAAGTGTCATTTTAGAATTAATCCGTACAGTCAACTGCTAATCTCTCGTTAGCATGCATGAGTGTATGTGATCTGACAGTGTGTTTTGTGATGGAATATGCAGGTCGGCTATACTCGGCTTATTGATGTGTTAATGATGAGTACGAGGTGTATTATTTGTTGCGTTGTTAGTGTGTGGAGACATGAGAGGATGTCGTCTGCTAGCTAGCTAGAGGAACGGATCGATCAGCTAAAGATGGATCGATAGATATCGATTGATGTGTTTCTTTAACTCGTTTCAATGTTTCAGCTTAATTGCATGCTTGTTACGTTCTTGATTTGTGTGGTGTGTGGTGTGATGCAAGAGAAATGCTGATCAATAAGACACAGTAACTGTTCAGAGATTGTTTTAGTCAATATGATCTTATCCTAGCAAGAAAGAAATTAATAATCCATGCCTGCCTTTAATTTGATTAAGTATGTAATCCTACATACTTGCATGTGCAGACAGTGCATGCAGTATTGCGAATCTGATGTAATGTGGCGAATCTAAGCATAATACTATGTCGGTGATTTAATTTGCTTTCTGCAGATAGATTTATGCTTGATTTTGATGTAACTGACACCGAGTGAGACACGCAAATACTGTATAGAATAATTGGCTGGGCCCTTGGATCAAAAAAAATCTCACATGCATGACAGTGTGAGCTAGGTGTGACATATCACTAGCAAGGAGATCTAGTAACGTACGTACGGTCGGATAGCGTAAAAACCTAGAGAATACTTCGACTACTGCATGCGAGCTAGCTCAGGATTCTGGCATTCTGCAGGTAGCCGACGGTGCAAAGTGAGGGCAAAGCATGTGCAGCCTCTTGGCGGTATGTCACCCGTGAGCGAGTACTGATCAGTAAACTGAGTGGATTTCTTTGGCTGTTTGCTTGATGTGATAGCCATGTAACCCTGCGTCATTTGTTGTCTAGTGTTTGTAGGCAATGGGTCTTCATGAAACACGGCAAATGGGCAATGAACATATGCGGCCTACCTTGAATTTTAAATTGAACAGACAGCTGCAAATGTGTAAAATACAAGTGGCTTGAAATATTTTGCAACTAAATTTCATATAAAATGGAACTTGGGCCTTCTCACATGATCACTGGTGTACTGAATGCAGTAAGGCAAATATGGAACTGCTGCACACATGACACAAAGTATGTACTTAATTAAAGATGAACACATTGCCTAGATATGTCAGTGTTCATGTTGCACAGGAGAAGCAATATACCACTCACCGGAATGATAGAGCAAACTCAGGGACGAGACAAATAATAGAACAATTACATCTTCCAAAAGGACACGTTTCATTCATCAGTACAGTAGCACATAAGGCACAGCCGCACAGAAGAAGGAACTCACTAATCAAGGTTTCAATGTTTGCAAATATCAGTGAATTTCCTGCTATCTTCCTTTTGATTTATTTACTTGGCGGGTTTCGATATGTTCCTTGATCATCTTCTTGTCACCGGATCAGCGTTGTCACCCTTGCTATTGGTGCTAACAATTTTTGGTTCCGCAGTCTCCGCATCATCTTCATTATAGTCGCTGCTTGGTTTCTCCTTGCCACCGCCATTTTTCCTTTTCCTGAGACCGGCACCTATGGCATCTCTGTTTTGCTTTCCCCTCGCAACCCTGGAAGTTGCTACTCGCTTCCTTGTATTCAAATTATCAGCATCTTCTGGATCTGTTTCTGTTTCCTTGGCATCATCATTCTCTGCCACTTGTTTTGGGTTAGCAGCGACTGCTTTGCTAGATTGCATTCCAGTCAGTTTCTGCAGCTGTGGCACGTAGGCTGTAGTCTGAATAGTGAGTAGAAATCAGAGGATAGATACATTCGTAGCACTAGAAAGGGTAGTACTGAAGCAGCAGAGGATTGCTCACCCTGCCACCAGCAGTTATGAACTCAATTTTCTTTCCTGCAAGACATTTAAAACAGTGGATATGTAATAATTAACATGTTTGATTATACACCATCAAATATCAGCAAACACTACAACTGAAAGGCTTTGCTCAATTTTATTCAAGACAATAATGAATTCATGATGAAACTTGAGGACAATCTCACCATTGACTTTACCAGGCTTCTTGCCCCAACGGTGATGGAATAACCATTCCTCAGGAAAGCGGTCACAATCAGCATCAACTTCAACAGCATATTTCACAACCTGATAGTTTATTGAATTAAAAAGTTCTCCATAATTTTATATCAGGATAATACAGTAAAGTTATTCAAAATAATGTTAAATTAGACCACCTCTTGGATACTTTGATGTAGTGCTTCACAACCCTCCCTTGATAAACTTGAAGCAATCTGTAATGGATGGGTTCTCGACTGAAAAAACAGCATGAATTCATAATTTAATCTATGCATTTCATAGAAGCTCCAGGATGTTTTGTATTAGTACCTGGTAAAGCACCTCATCTGCAATCCAATTACCGATTCCTGATATGAAGCTCTGCTCAATAAAAAAAAACTCAAGCCATCTATTGCAGCAATATATGTTTGTAGAAATAATACAGGGAGACAAACCCATAAATAGTAGGAATATTTTTGTAGAGACAAAAATTCGTATTGGTTTGATGGTAATAATTACCTGATCAAGTAAAAGAGCTTTTATTCCAATCCTCTTTCCGCTCAGTGAGTCTGCAAAATTGTCAACAGACATTGGCTCAAAGAGAGCATCTGGTCCTAAGTCAGAAATCGGGGGTACAGTTTCTGGCTGAAAATCATTATTTGATTAAGGACATCAGTATCAATTAATATGGCAAAAAGCCACCAAAGATTCAGATTCAACTAGTGGGAATGCATACATCTTCAAACAACCGAACTCTTGCAAATCGCCTCTTATCAGTGAAGGAAAACTCTAAGCCATCATCAAGCTGGAATAGGTTTGATGCATTAGAGATCTAAAGCAACATCATAAGAGCTAACTTATGCTATCAACACAAAGGACATAAACAGTTAGTATGGAATCAGACTTAAGCTAAACAATAATGCCTATGAATGCATTGTGTATTACATTACTATTCAATTAACCTTATATAGTAGTAGAAATAACATAGACAAGGTCATATGATCCATGAAAATAAAAATGTTATTTTTAAGAAATCCTGAGACATGCCATGTCTTCCTTTCTGGAGAGCATGGAAGCACTACCGTTTGTGTTGTCAGGAAGGGGGACAGTTTGTTTTTCTGCCTTTTGGATTAGCTAATCTGCTAGTGATTAGCTTTTGGTCAGCCAAAAGAGATGCTTGCTGAGCTATATAGCCTAAAAAGTCTTTATTGTATCTAAACTAAACTATGCCAGTTACTGCTATGCGCCTATGCCTATCCATCTCTCTTTATAATACTCAAGCAAAGTAGTATTAGTGAAGAAGGATTTTGTGTCCCCTTAGGCTGTTATTTTCCATTTCACATGTTGTTACCAGCAGAAATGTAAAAGTAATCACCACTTTCTTTCAAAAAAAATAAAAGTAATCGTCGCCATGATGAATGGCACAGTGAAACTGAAGAGATGTGCTCCGAAATCTTACTTCAACAAAAAATTTGGAGTACTTGGAGGGCCACTCATCTGTGGAACTGACAACTGATCTGCAATCATTTTCTGAATTAGTAAGTAGTACTAACAGCCTATTATGGTATAACATATTCACAACATACAAAATACACTTGCCTCTTGTACTTGGTCACAGGAACTCCCTTTATGTAGATCGCACCTGCCATGCCTGCACCACAAAGCAATTAATCACCATTCATCCAATCCTCAGCATTTGTGTTTGCCAAAGTGAACAGATTGTTTTCCCCTTCCTTTCCCATCTCTTAAAGAAAGTATTTACCAACTAAAACGCAGCCAGGCAAACAAACTTATGCAAAAGTAGCCAAACCTAATCGCCTAGATTATCACTTGTCAGTTGTCATTCTAATTTACACGAAATCGCACCCAAAACACCAGCAAAATGAGAAATTTTTGACAAGCAGTTACTAGTACTGCTTAGGGTGCGTTCGGTACAGAGGTTGGGCTCAGGTTTTCGGCAGCACATAAAATGAGGCAAGCCATCAGCATATGATTAATTAAGTATTAATTATTTTAAACTCGAAAAATATATTAATATAAATTTTTTAAGAAACTTTTAGATAAAAAAAATTTTATAAAAAATATACAGTAAGTATGCTGATGGAGAACAAGAAGAAGCTCGCGGAACCGCTCTATCGAACGAAGCATTAGTAGAGCAAGGCAATAGTAGCAGCTAGTAGGGTGAGGAGGACTATAGTAATAGTAGTAGTCTAATAATCTAAGGGAACGCAGCAGCCAGTTACCGACCGAACTGGAAGGACGGGAATGGCGGGGCGTCGAGGCGGAGCCAGAGGTTCTTCCCCCTCCGCCGCGCGGCGACGATGGTCCTCCCTACCATGGCGCGCTCGAACGCCACGGGCGTGACGCCGCCGCCGGCCCTCGCCACGACCACCTTGGGGTCATCCGCCACCGCGCACCGCGCGATCCTCCTCCCCACGCAGTGCGCCTCCAGCGCCCTCCTCGCCGCCTCCACCTCCGGCAGCTCCGGCATCCCCTCCCCCCAACCCAACCCCTCGCCTTCCCTACTTCCCCTCAGCCCCGCCGAGTCCACCACTATCACCGAGCCGCGTGTGCCCCGGTGCGATGTGGGCTTTTTCCCAGTGCGCGTGATGGAAATCGCGGAGATCCGCGGACTCGTTTCGTTTTACCGGTAACCAACTCTCGGCTACCAACGGCTCGGCCCAAGCGGCTGGAGCACGGTGATCGTGATGGAAATCGCGGTGATTCGTGGCCTCGTTTCGTTCGCGCACCGCGTCGTCTCGTCGAGTCCAACGCTAGCCCGTTCGGGGAGAGCGACTCGGCTTCGGCTCGGGAGCAGTAGATGATGGTTGGGATTGGCACTTGGAAAGGTGGAATGATACGGACGAAGACGTGAGACGTGCCGCCAGCCAAGCGCGCCGACCTGGCGGTGCCGGATGGCCGACCGAGACCGAGACCGAGACCGAGCGAGCCGCCATGAATGGGCGGGCGATTTCGCGCGAGACGTCGTGGTTCGGTTGGGGTGGACGAGTCACACAGGTCGGCCATTTATGAACCCGGCGAGCCCCGAGCATCCATCCAATGATCCAAATGACATCCACTCGTCAGATGAGATTAATACTACCTCCTATTTTTAATAAATATGATGTTTGATTATACATGTTATTTAAAAATTGATATAAATATAAAAAATATAAGTCATACTTAAATTCCTTTAATAATAAATCATGTTACAACAAAATAAAGCATATATACTTAAACTTTTTAAATAAGATAAATAGTCAAATATCGTGTCAAAAGTCAATGATATCATTTATTAAAAAAAAGAAAGTAATATTGTAACACGCGTGGTGATGCAAGTGTGACATGTAGGGTTTGTTTAGTTTGTTGGCAAAACTAACATTTCTAAAATTTGTTATATTTTAGTGTTGCCAAATTTTAATAGTATTGGATGTGTTTAGTTTGAAGCCTTTCTAAATTTTGGTAATGTTTTTTTATAAGATGATTGTTTTAGAATTTCTAAATTTTGATAGGTTAGTAATGGTAAGATTATGCCTAGCAATGGTAAGATTATGTTTAGTTTACTCCCTCCCAAAATTTGGTAGGAATGAAAATAGCAATGAAGTGAACATGTCCGTATTAAAGAGTAATTTCGTCTAATTGTATAGTACAGTACTCTTTAGAAATAGAGGCTAAAATGTGTGATGATGCGAGTGTGATGTGTATTAAATACGTGTGCTCCGCCTAATCGGACACTCGTAAGAAAAGCATATGGTAATAGCACGTAATGACGAATGGCAAGCAACACATGTATCGTTGTTGCATTATCTCTTCTTTGTTGCATCTTACAACGAACGAATAAGGAACGGACAGACATGAGCTTGTTGTATGTACAAGTTCCGACACTACAACGATCAATCCTTGTCATTAACCGGACGACGGTAATATCTCACACTTGATGACTCCTGCAAATTAAACAAATTTAAAAATTTTAAAACCTCACAGATTAAAACAAAACGCATTTTTCTCCCACCCATATCAAATCAATTCGATCGTCTACTACTGTATGTTTTGTGTAATCTGCTGTATCAAATTATCATGGTTCATGGAGAATATTTTGTATCTTGTCGCTAGGCCGGGCAGCCCATCTCGTCGCGGGCCTGGATGAACACGATGGCGGCGCCGTAGTGCGCGAGCGCACCGGCGATGACGAGCGCGTGGAAGATCTGGTGGCTGTGGCCGCAGAGGTCGAACTTGCCGGGGCACCACCGCTCCGGCACGCGCGACAGGTAGAACGCCGTGCCGGTGAGGTACGACGCCGCCATGGCGCCCTCGTACGCCAGCGTCACGTTCCGGCGCGGCTCGTGCCAGTTGACAGCGACGGCGTGGACGGCCGGCACGACGCCGGAGAGCCCCATGCCGACGAACAGCAGCGCACGGTGGGCGCGGTACCTCGCCGCGCTCAGCCTGGGCGACATGAGCGCGTACACGGTGCCGACGCCCGCCGCGGTGATCGCGGACAGGTACACCACCTGCCACCGCGGCTCGCACTGGAAGATGTAGTAGATGGGCGGGAAGAAGGAGACGACGATCATGACGGCGATACCGGTGTAGTCGAGACGGATCAGGAACAGGTTGAGGCGGTGCGAGTGGCACGACAGGAGGTGGCACGCGCTGCTGCTCAGCAGGCAGAACATGGCGCCGGCGAGGAACACGAAGAACGGCCACCGCGTCGTCGTCTGCGACGCCACAGACGCCATGGCGGCAGCCGACGCGAACGCCGGGTTCGTCTGCATGAGCGACGCCGCGCCCTGGCCATGAAAACACCAACTCAATCACTGACGTGACATGACAGCTGAACACGAATACACGATCATCATTGTAAGAGCATATCACATCGAACTATAATGTCGTTAAACATATGAAAGCAATATATGCTCGCTCTCCAAATTAAAGCACGCATCATAAAGATGGAACACCAAATTATTGCCACGACACTCGTTTCAACGGCATGAATAGAACATCCAACCATAATCCTGTCTGGACAAATTCATCTTCCTTATCTGAAAATTTCAGTTTAGACAAACACTGTTCTTTGGTCAAGAACAGCTGGTGAAGCAAGTAATAATGAAAAATGATGGTTTACTATGCATGCACAGCAATGCCTACCAACAGGTCCCAATCCAAAAAGATGACAACTGTGACCATGTGAAGATGGAAGGTTTGGTATGAAAACACAAATGGAAGGATCACACGGGATAAACTCCGTGTTCACGCAAATTGCGCCTTGTAATGTTTGCCATTTTTAGTGACCCATAACCTCTTAACATCTTTCCCTCAAGTCACAACAACATTGAACTGCCCATTGGCGGTTGCATGAGGTGTCTTGTTACTCTAGGCACCCAGGCACAAGGATTTCAAGAAGAAAGAAAGCCGCGGTGATGCCGGATTCGTGTCGTAGAGGGTCATGGCGCAGGGATGAACTTGATCACATCACCAGAATATGACCAAATCCTCTGAACACATCACCAAGGCTTTAACTTGTGCTGTGGTGAAGTGAAGTAACCAACACTTCTCTGGGTTTTTGCCATGGCACCAGAAATAAAAAAAAAAGGCACCCTAAGGCTGGTTCGGTAGCGAGGGTTAGGCTGAGATTTTTAGCGCATGCAAAACAGGACAAGCCATTAGCGTATAATTAATTAAGTTTTAATTATTACAAACTTGAAAAATTCATTTATTTGATTTTTAAAGTAACTTCTATATAAAGAATTTTCGAATGAAACACACCATTTAACAGTTTGAAAACGTGCTAACGGAAACCGAGGGAGTAGCTCAGCCAACTTGTAGCTCAGAAGGCACCCTAAGCAGAGTTGCATTTGGCAAGGTTCATCAGGTAAAAGGTAAAGCAATCAGAAACCCCACCCACCCTTGCCCCAGTTGCCATCCAAAAAGTCCAAATCATGCACATCTGAACAAACAGAAGGCAACAGGACAGTACTACAAAGTGGAGCCATTCAAAGCTGCACAATGAATCTCCTAAGCATGTGGATCTAACCAGGCCATATTACTGCTATCCAGTAATTTTTCTTTTTCGCCGGGCAATCCAGTAATTTTTCTTGTTATCAGTAACTTCTACCACATGAATGAATGATTTCTTTATATAGCAGTAATACTCACAGAGAGGACATCTCCAATATTGCTGGAGACATTTTCAGCAACCTTTGAGATTGGCCTGCAGTTAATACAGATATTTCTCCACTTAATTCTCAGAAAGAATACAGATAGTGAACAAAACATTAGCCTCTCAATACGAAAACTACCATATAAGTATGATAGCCGACTGCAGGTTCTCCTTATACAGGTGGTGTGTGCTTGAAGTGAATTTAGTTCAAGATTTATCTATACAAGCAGCTAGGTTTGTTATACAAAAATATCACTAGAAACTCTCGGGGTATCCCTCAGCATAATTTCATGAGTTAGAGACAAGTACGACGTAGAATCCTAATTTTTAGTGCATTATAAAAGTTTTAAAAGAACATTTCACAACCTCTGAAAAACTATTTTGTGCTACTCATCCTAGGACACATTAGCCAATATTTAACCAACAAATTTCAGTGGCATTCATGAACTCACCAGGAGAGGTGGCCGATGAGATCAGCAACCTGGGGGAAGTACTGGCCAAGGTGCAGAACGGTGAGGCCAAAGAACACCACGAACCCAAGAATATGCCTGAATCCACAACAAGAACACACCACCAAAACACATGAGGAGCTTTCCCTCGAAAAAAAAAACACATGAGCAGCAAGAACAGCTGAATCAAAATCAAATTCAGAAAAATTCAGGTTGATGCAAACTGAACCCATACGTCCAGATGTTGATGGTCTCGTTGTGCCAGGAGAAGAGGCTGAGGACGGCATTGAGGATGGGCCACTCGGAGCGGTAGTAGTTGAGGATGAACTCGTTCTCCTTCATGTAGTCGGGAAGCTCGTGGTAGCTCACCAGCCTGTACTCCTTCTTCCCTCCTCCTCCTCCTTCCCTCTTCTGCTTCCTCTTCTTCTTCCCTCCTCCTCCTCCTCCTCCTCCCTTCACCGGCGCCGGCGCCAGTTCTTGGTACGCACTCTCCATGGCCATGGCTGCCTCCTCTCCCATAACTTGGCTTCTTCCTCTCTCTGGAATTCTCCCGGCGAAAGGTTGTGCAGGCCTTGGCTTGGCTCTAGCTCAGGTTAAAAAGGGAAAGAGCTAGGACACAGGAGCTTGCAAACAAGCCAAGAAATCTATACGAGAGTAGAGTAGAGTGTATGGTGGTACGAATGGTAGGGTGCACCGGTGCAGTGCTATCTAAGTCAGTTTCTTTTTCTTCTCATTGCACAGCAGTGGCAAATAGCAGTGTTGTTGCTGACAAATAAATTTGATGCTGCAACGATGAAATGGATTTTTATAGAAATGACCAGGAATCCAGGATATGAGATTATGAGGGTGTAGGTTGTGAATGGCATGCATTTGCATATATATATTTTGGGTGTGAATACTGAATATATGCAGGAAGCAATGGAGGGGTTATTGTTGGTATGAAGTGGAAAAGGACAAATACAGGTAGAGTAGGAGGACAACCACATCAATACTGTTGCTAACAGGTTTTGGAAAAGATACAGTGCTGTATTTTTCTTTATAAAAGTCCAAGTCAAATACCAGTAAAATGTTGATTAAATGCATTTGGACACCTAACCCAAGAATTTCTAAGTGTCTGCGTTATTGCTCAACATCAATATTGTTGTAATCTTTTCTAGTAACCTGAGGATAATGTTTCAGAGTTAACAGTAGTGTCACTTCTGGCATGGCGGTGGTGGAGGCAATAATGGCATAGCCAGGTTCCAATGTAGAGTAAAAACTATTGTGATAGCAGAGGCGAGGAGAAAGCAGATGGTGCAGCAAGACAGAAAAAACGAGCATAACTATCTTTATATGTGCATGTCAATTCACAAAATAAGGTCTAGCAAATTCATTACCACTTTAACCACACCGAGTATTTACACTTATGTGTACAATAATTGATATTGTGTATATCTACGAATTACGATGTAGAGAGACCAACGGTCCGCGCATTTACGTGACTAGATTTAATTTATTTTTAAGTTTATATATATATATATCTTTTTTATTCTTCAAACTTTTTTTAAGGGCTCTTCAAACTCTAAAAATATGTGATTCTTTATTTATCTTGATTGTTGACCATTTCAATATAACTCTATTGAATATTTATCTGTCGATAAACCTGATTCTATAGCATTTTATTATAATTTGAGATATATAGCGCCACACTCCTTCAGATTTTTGTTAATTTATTTTTTATCCCCCCTCTCCAACATGAAATACCTGAGTTACAGTTTCTTTTCCTTCTTTCTCTTCTAGCCTCTTATCCTCTTTCTTTTTCCTTCATATCGACCATCCAAGTCTGGAGTCATAGCTTTCTGTGAAAGCTTGCCAAACACCACCCCTCCAACTCACTTAACACGGCTTTTTTCGATTAGGTGGTAATTTTTAAGCCTACAGGACAAACACGATATCTTCTTTCCGAGCTATCTTTATAATAAAATAGATAATTATATTTTCGTCAAATTAACAGCATAAAGAAAGTGCTTTGAAATAGAATTAGGTAGCTGTTGTTTGCTCTGGGTCCATTTTAAGTTTTGACCCGTTTATATGTTGTAGGTGTCTGCTGGCCATCCATCTATCCATCTTCCCAACTGTCGCAATTAATTCTCCAGCATTGCCCACTGCCTCTACTCTTGCAGTCCAGCGAGCTGCAGGTTTTCTCTCTCTGGCGTGCAGGCAACCGTTGAAAATTGAGGCTCTGATTACTTGATTAGAGATAATACTAAAAGCTTCCTGAATTCAACTTCAGGGTTCAGATTAGTTGGGAGCTCACAACCAACTTCAGCTAACCCAATCTTGAAGTATGGCTGTGAGTTTCAGTGTGTAGTCCGTAAGAGATGACTTGTCTGATTGACTGATTCGTCGTACTTCACCGTTTTTGCTTTACGAGGAAACGTGCAGGTTTTCAATGGAATGATTGGTGTGTTAGCCATAATGGTACTTCCTCTGTATACAATTATAAGGACTTTGAGTTTGTTTGGAGAGATTTTAGCAAATATAAGGATTTTGAGTTTCTTTGGAGAGATTTTAAGAGAGAAAGGAAAAAACTATAATGTCTCTTATTAAATAAAGAAGCGAGGGTCGTTGGGACAAAGTTGGGTGAAAATTAAATAATAAGAGTCAGTGGAGGAAGTAGTACTCTATAACACAGCGTTTGGTGCAGCTTATTTGCTGAGGTTAACAACCGCACGTAAAACGAGATAGATAATTAATACATGATTAATTAAGTATTAACTATTGTAAAATTAAGAAATAGATTTATTTGATTTCTTAAAGAAACTTCTATATAAAAAGATTTTACAAAAGTCACATCGTTTAACAGTTTGAAAAACGTGCCCGTGATAAGCTAGTAGCCACAAGCTAGAAAGAACGGTGCCTAAATCCTTATACTTGCGAATAAATTTTAAACGCTATAAGTTCTTATATTTGTGGATAGATGAGTAATGAACACTGAACATGGGTGTGCGTCAATAGGGGTGGGCATTTAGTCGGACCAACCAATTCGGTCTCGGTCTTCAGTCTTTGAGAAATTTCGGTCATCTACAACTAAAGACCAAACTACATTGCAAGACCGACTAATTCGGACTCAGTCTCGGTTATGATCATATCTATATATGCTATATAGTTGTCACCAAAAAAAGCATATGCAAGAAGCCACGTCATCAGTAATTCTAAGCAATCTGATCATGTTACTATGAAAATATCAATCGTTGAATCAAGGAGTTACTTATATGCATTAATTAGCCATCTCTTCCCCTCATCTCTACCTTTAATTAGTTACACGTCATCAGTAATTCTAAACCATTTGGTCATATTAGTACGATGAATAAATTACTTATCTGCATTCATTAGTCGACTCTTCTCCTTCTCTTCATTTTTAATCTATGTTAACTATATAGTTATGTCCAGTAACATATTCTTATGAGAAATATAAACTAAATGAGAGATGAGCATATAATTTAATTGTAGCATCAAGGTTAAATAAGCATGTAATGTTTAGATTTTATAATAGTACATATTTATTTCTATGAAAATTTCTATAAAATGATGCTTTAAAAAATAAACCATTAAGCAACATTATCAATTTTATATATTTGTTTTTACTTGCTAATTGTAAACTTCAGTTACTATAATAATATAAATATAATAAATCCCGCATTAATGTGCGGGGTATTTCTAGAATATTAGAGGGAAGTTTCAAGAGAAAGAATCACACAAACCACATCCAAATTTTGGCAGCACTTCCTCTCTGTTTCGGGACATGTCATGACAGTTAAATATCACAAGATATTAGCAAATAACATGTCATAAGATAATAGCATCATATAGCAGTTCCAACTTAACAATATTGGTCACATGATCACATCAGTACATCACATACTCGCAGTCCAAACTTAATAGGCTTGCACTTAACAGCTCAGCAAGCAAATATATAAGGGTTCTACTTATAGGCCAAACTTAACGGTCCAAACTCCAAATAGAGGTTCCAGCAGAAGAACAAGAAGCAAATAGCATTAACAGGCAACATCAAGCATTCAAGCAAGCCGCCGCTAATCAGCAACAAACAAGGCAGTCATCCCACATCTTCAGTTCTTCACTCTTCAGCAACCTGAAACATATTTTGCAACAAGCCAACAGATAATGAAGTTGATGGCAATTCAGAAAATATTGAATGAGAAAATGAGAAATAGTTCAACTTACATCATCATGTAGATGTAGGCTTAGAGGCGTGGATTTGCTTGGCTGTGACTTGGTGGATTTGCTTGGCTAGCTATGTCTTAGTGGTAGTCTTGCTTTCTTGCGACTTGGAAGCATTGCTCTCAATAATGGCTTTCTGCTTAAACTCTTTAATCAGTTCTGAAACGAGAGAAATACAAGCATGCAATAAATAATTTATTCATAAACAGAAACAAATAGAAGAAATGAGTTATTGAATTACCTTCTTCCATCTTGGCCAACTCTTTAGTATTCTCTTGAATATTGATGGGAGTTGCCTTCTAAGGGAGCGTTCGATAGTGGGAGGTTGCGGGAGAAGGTAGCAGAAAACGCAGTAAATGTGGCGTGAGAGAAACGGCACGGGCGAGACGGATGTAACGGCTGTCTTCAGTCCCGTCTGCTCCCGTGAGGCAGCAGTCGTCTGTCGCCTCTCTTTTCTCGTTCCCCTTTCGTCCTCCTCCCGCATAGGCCGCTCGTGAGTCGCTGTCGTCGAGGCGATCGTGAAAGCATAGACAACTAGTCGATAGCTGTCATCCACCGGCGCCCTTTCTGCTCTCGTCGTCTTCTAGCTTGTCCCGCGAAGCGTGGTGCTAGTAAGGGTCCGCCCAAAAGCGACAGATTGGGTTTTTGCCGGTCAAGCTCCTTCGGGCGAGGAGAAAGCGGAAGAACGTGCTGCGAGCTATCGGCGCACGCTGATAAAGCCGGCCGGCGCCCCTTGCTGCTTGCTCCGTGGTGGGTTTCCCGGAGTGCAAGCCTTTCTGGCCTCCCCACGGGCCAGCCGGTCGGTCTCGTGCTACACAGCAGCGGAAAGATTCCATGCGCCATGTCCTTCCAAGGCGAAGCCATCTACGACGACATGGTGTGCCGGTGGCTATTTGAAGCCCTCTCCCCCGTCAATCCATCTTCAAGCCAAGGGAAGAAGTGGAAGCGAGGAGCGGTGCACGTGAAGACCACATCTGGGCTTGGGCGTCTCCAATCCCCATCCCCCGGTGAAGGGCGTGCCGACGTGCTGGCCGAGCTGGATTCCAGGGCCAGTTCATGCAACTCGTACAAGTTGGACGCCAGCTCCGCCGCAACTGGGGAAGATGACGTTGTTGTGGCCATGGATGCCCTCGCCGCCGTGTGCGCGAAGTCTCCCAAGGCCGTCGCACGTTCGTCAGGCATGTGATTCCCGCAACCATCGTCCGCTCAATAGATTGGGACCTCATCCACGCCGGCAATTGCACTGAGGTACTTCCGGCTTGCCAATTCTTCGCATTCCGTAGCAATTTTTCTACTAACTTATGTCTTAGATGGCCGACAGCCGAGCCCGATGGACCGATGCCGAGCTCCGCGTGTTTCTAGAGTGTTGGCTGGAAGTGATTAAAGCCCGCACCATCACCTCCAATTGCCCGAAACCTCAGGGTTACAAGAATTTGCAGAGGAAGATGCTTCTCAAGTGCCAAAACCAACTCGACAGGTCGCAGCTTAGGTATTTCTGGGAGACATGCCGCAAGCGATTCCACATGTGGACATGGCTGGAATCGCAAGCTACGAGACTTGGTCGGGATCCCTAGACTCAGGCCATTGTCGCAGATGATGCCTGGTGGGAGTCCGTCGATGGGGTATGTGCTGGCTCCCTTCCGAATTACTCTGATTTTGTTGTGAAAAATTGATGGAACTTCACCTTCGCATGTTATTTGTGACAATACTATAGGTGGTATTGCATTTGTGCATGCTCATTTTCATATGCCTTTGCAAATGACAGTAGCAAATTACAGTTGACGTAGTAGTAGTGGCAATACATAGCTGCCACTACTTTCTGTTGATGGATGGTTGCTTGTACAAGATGGGCAAATATAGTTGCTGTTTTGTGTTCCCTCAAAACTGAAACTTGTAGTACATCATAATATAGATGTAGCAGAAATTATGTTCTGAATCTAATCTGTGGGTTGCCCTCACATTTGTTAGTTCAACACTGTTTTATTCTTTGTGTACAAATATAGATAATGAGCAATCTATGTGTTCCCTATGAAAGTTTTTATTTGGTTAATACTAAACTGAACACTTCGATTGATACATGCATATATATGTGCACAGATTCATGCATAGATAGACAATGAAAGTTTTACTCCATTTCGCTTACACTATGATAGATAAATGGAATGCAATTTGTCAAACTTTGCCATAGTATTGTTGTATGCCGATGGAAAAATAGTGATGTTCTACTCCATTATGATTAATAGTTATGGCAGTACAACACTAATAGTCATGTTGGGCTCCATTTTTAATATAGGATGTGATTGTGGCTATTCTGTACATTGATTGGTTCTGTACGGCTAGCATGTGTTTGTAGATTACAAGTGTAGTGATGGCTTATGCCCATGGATAATAGTGCTAGCTCCTGCTCATGGATAAATTTTGTTGTAAATGTTACAATCACTTTTTCCATAGTAGATATTTGCTGGAATCAGATTATAAGTGGCAAGAATTATCTGAACTTGGTGGTGACGGTGGTATTGTTTACATATGTATCATGGATAATATGCATTTGGTGGTCCTGTATTTGGTATTGTTTACATATGTATCATGGTATTGTTTACGGTATATATGCTCATGGATAATAGTGCTAGCTCCTGCATTTGGTGGTGACGGTGGTATTGCTTTAACCTATATGTATTTGAAATCTGTTAGATCCAGAATCTGATAGTATTGTTGACATGTTTACATACTGATCTGAAG
Organism: Oryza meyeriana var. granulata; assembly: GCA_003991445.1. Lineage (NCBI taxonomy): Eukaryota > Viridiplantae > Streptophyta > Magnoliopsida > Poales > Poaceae > Oryza > Oryza meyeriana. The sequence goes on along the minus strand of RYFJ01000220.1, from coordinate 404 downwards.
TAAGCAGTACTGTATGTGTTTTGAGATGGAATTACCATTATTTTTGCATTTGTAGGTTAGGAAGGGAGTGAAAGTATTCAAGAATTCCCCTCTCAAGTACATCGACTTGCACAATGCTGTTTTCCAGGGTCGGACCGTAGTCGGCAACCACTCCAGCGTTGCTGGCTCGCGCCCAGAGCGGCAGCAGCAGGCCAAGATGCAGCAGCAGGCCCAGCGGCAACAACACTGGGCCGGCATGCAGGGGCGAGTGTTAGACAATTAACATCGATGAGCTCACTCAACTAGCATACATAACACCTAATCCTTCACCAGCTCCCTAGTGCTCGAGGCAAAAGGAGTGTCGCCATCAGCTAGTGGTGCTTCTGGGGGTCTGGCCGGAAGAAGGAGTAGGAGCTACTGCCACT